>OX346246.1:23458638-24658638 GCA_947049315.1 Epistrophella euchroma
ACCAGCGCATCAGATTTGCTCAGTCTTCGGAGCTGTGTACCCTACGTACTATGCTACCGTTGACCACTGACGTCACAGGTCTAGATGTGCTGTTTGTTTATCAATTGCATTTGGAGCATCAGCATTTTTATAAGCCCCTTTAAGTATGCTGTCTTGTTCCGCCTCCATTTTCTCCGAACCTTATTTGATAGACTACAATTCGTAGTACGTATCAAAGGGGGAGAGGTTGGAAGATCGGTAACAAACCAGACTATTAAGTTACAGCATACTTAAAGGGGCTTATAAAAATGCTGATGCTCCAAATGCAATTGATAAACAAACAGCACATCTAGACCTGTGACGTCAGTGGTCAACGGTAGCATAGTACGTAGGGTACACAGCTCCGAAGACTGAGCAAATCTGATGCGCTGGTTCAAATACAGCATGATGTGTAGAAAGTTTTTCAAATAAAATTGGATTAAAGCTCAGCACCACTATAAAAGGAGACTGATGATAGGGCTTGGCACCCCTTGAAATAGCTATATCTCTAGCCAAACAAAAATAAAACGAATTAAAATACCCAAAATTAATTCGTAAGCAATTGGTGGTAGCACCTTTAAGTTGTTGTTGTTGTTCAATAATTCAATGAAATTGACGGAATAAAGAATGGTCAAGTCTAATAAACTGACATTCTAGTATAAATAATACAATACAAATAATAATAACTTAATAGTCTGGTTTGTTACCGATCTTCCAACCTCTCCCCCTTTGATACGTACTACGAATTGTAGTCTATCAAATAAGGTTCGGAGAAAATGGAGGCGGAACAAGACAGCATACTTAAAGGGGCTTATAAAAATGCTGATGCTCCAAATGCAATTGATAAACAAACAGCACATCTAGACCTGTGACGTCAGTGGTCAACGGTAGCATAGTACGTAGGGTACACAGCTCCGAAGACTGAGCAAATCTGATGCGCTGGTTCAAATACAGCATGATGTGTAGAAAGTTTTTCAAATAAAATTGGATTAAAGCTCAGCACCACTATAAAAGGAGACTGATGATAGGGCTTGGCACCCCTTGAAATAGCTATATCTCTAGCCAAACAAAAATAAAACGAATTAAAATACCCAAAATTAATTCGTAAGCAATTGGTGGTAGCACCTTTAAGTTGTTGTTGTTGTTCAATAATTCAATGAAATTGACGGAATAAAGAATGGTCAAGTCTAATAAACTGACATTCTAGTATAAATAATACAATACAAATAATAATAACTTAATAGTCTGGTTTGTTACCGATCTTCCAACCTCTCCCCCTTTGATACGTACTACGAATTGTAGTCTATCAAATAAGGTTCGGAGAAAATGGAGGCGGAACAAGACAGCATACTTAAAGGGGCTTATAAAAATGCTGATGCTCCAAATGCAATTGATAAACAAACAGCACATCTAGACCTGTGACGTCAGTGGTCAACGGTAGCATAGTACGTAGGGTACACAGCTCCGAAGACTGAGCAAATCTGATGCGCTGGTTCAAATACAGCATGATGTGTAGAAAGTTTTTCAAATAAAATTGGATTAAAGCTCAGCACCACTATAAAAGGAGACTGATGATAGGGCTTGGCACCCCTTGAAATAGCTATATCTCTAGCCAAACAAAAATAAAACGAATTAAAATACCCAAAATTAATTCGTAAGCAATT
Organism: Epistrophella euchroma; assembly: GCA_947049315.1. Lineage (NCBI taxonomy): Eukaryota > Metazoa > Arthropoda > Insecta > Diptera > Syrphidae > Epistrophella > Epistrophella euchroma. The sequence continues at coordinate 23,460,321 of OX346246.1, forward strand.
GGTGGTAGCACCTTTAAGTTGTTGTTGTTGTTCAATAATTCAATGAAATTGACGGAATAAAGAATGGTCAAGTCTAATAAACTGACATTCTAGTATAAATAATACAATACAAATAATAATAACTTAATAGTCTGGTTTGTTACCGATCTTCCAACCTCTCCCCCTTTGATACGTACTACGAATTGTAGTCTATCAAATAAGGTTCGGAGAAAATGGAGGCGGAACAAGACAGCATACTTAAAGGGGCTTATAAAAATGCTGATGCTCCAAATGCAATTGATAAACAAACAGCACATCTAGACCTGTGACGTCAGTGGTCAACGGTAGCATAGTACGTAGGGTACACAGCTCCGAAGACTGAGCAAATCTGATGCGCTGGTTCAAATACAGCATGATGTGTAGAAAGTTTTTCAAATAAAATTGGATTAAAGCTCAGCACCACTATAAAAGGAGACTGATGATAGGGCTTGGCACCCCTTGAAATAGCTATATCTCTAGCCAAACAAAAATAAAACGAATTAAAATACCCAAAATTAATTCGTAAGCAATTGGTGGTAGCACCTTTAAGTTGTTGTTGTTGTTCAATAATTCAATGAAATTGACGGAATAAAGAATGGTCAAGTCTAATAAACTGACATTCTAGTATAAATAATACAATACAAATAATAATAACTTAATAGTCTGGTTTGTTACCGATCTTCCAACCTCTCCCCCTTTGATACGTACTACGAATTGTAGTCTATCAAATAAGGTTCGGAGAAAATGGAGGCGGAACAAGACAGCATACTTAAAGGGGCTTATAAAAATGCTGATGCTCCAAATGCAATTGATAAACAAACAGCACATCTAGACCTGTGACGTCAGTGGTCAACGGTAGCATAGTACGTAGGGTACACAGCTCCGAAGACTGAGCAAATCTGATGCGCTGGTTCAAATACAGCATGATGTGTAGAAAGTTTTTCAAATAAAATTGGATTAAAGCTCAGCACCACTATAAAAGGAGACTGATGATAGGGCTTGGCACCCCTTGAAATAGCTATATCTCTAGCCAAACAAAAATAAAACGAATTAAAATACCCAAAATTAATTCGTAAGCAATTGGTGGTAGCACCTTTAAGTTGTTGTTGTTGTTCAATAATTCAATAAATATAAGCTACTTTTACTTGTAGAAGAAATTGAAATAATAATATGAGAATATATGTTTTTTAAATTATTTAAATAGGTAGGCTTTTTTGGTCAATTTATATCTCAATGAAAATAAAACAAGTCTATTTCGTTTTTTTCCCAACGTTTATTCCGTTATTCACGACTTAATTTGTTAATCAGCACTGCAACTGGCCTGTAAAATATTCAGAACTTTAAGTGCCACTTAGACCTATTCAGATATTGTGAAACGTAAATGTGGTTTTTAAATGCCGAATAAGTTCCAAATAGCTTAAATGAAACTTTAATCAGACATTGTGAAACAAACCCTAAGTAAGCCTCATAAAACTTTAAGTCTTATACAATCTACTTTTAATGATTTGACGTCTTTTTGGAATTTTCCGCCAGGAGCGGATACAAAAATATAAAATAATAAATTGAATATACATATGTATATGATACTATGATGCTATCATTACTAATATATAAAGACGAAACAAATGTTTTGTTTGTCCGTGTTTTTCTCAGAAAGTATTCAACCGATTTACTTGAAACAAATTTTATAGTATTCCTTATTCTTTGAAGCATGTAAATAGATATTTTTTATTAGTTAAATATATTTGTTGAATTAGATTATTAACTTTTAAGAAAATTTCGTACACTTTTTTGTAGAAGGTGACCAACATATTCAATTATGCTTTTAAACCTGCTTGATATTTTACAAAAATGAGATTTTTTGTATAAAGTCAATAGTTTTATGCAATTTTAAATAAAGCTGCGACTTACGACCAAAGATTTGCCAACACAATAATTGTACACACTGGCTCATCACTTAGTGCAGTGTTAGTAGTTCGTAAGCAACAAACTACAACAAAACGTACACTAAGAAAAACATTACATAAAAAAAAGAATAATAAACAATGAAGACAACATATTAAAACTATGTAACAAACATTTATGAGCGTGGTTCACTGGTCTTCAACACATTTTTAAGCTTTACTTTATTAATATTAAAATTGAATTTAATAGTTTGCACATGCGAGTTAAAGGTTCATGCAATCCATAATTAGTGCGATGCTGGGGTAAGTTCATTAAATTCAAACTCCGAAGGTTGTGACCTTGACCTAGTTGAAATTTAAACAATTTAACAAATCGGGTGACTCAATAAACCGAACCCCAGTTATCAATTGGTGAATAAATACAATATCATTATTAAGTCTTCTATGTGATAACGTTTGCATTTGAAGAAGTTTATTTCGATGTTCATAAGGGGGAAGGTTATAAGGATCAGACCATTGTAATCCTTTTAAAGCGTAACGAATAAAATTACGCTGCACCGCTTCTAACCTATTCTTATGAACTTCGTAAAAATGAGTCCATATCTGAGAAGCATATTCAAGGTGCGGACGAACTAAGCAGTTATAAAGTGCGAAGGTAACGTAGGGATCTTGGAATTCTTTAGCCCATCGTTTAACAAACCCTAACATAGAATTGGCCTTTTTCACGCATTAAATTGATGTTGATTTTAAATCCAAAATTATTTTTTGTTTGAAAATTTAAATTTACCTTTATCTTAAGCTGGGATAAAAGTTTAAAGTATTATTAAAGAAATTTCTTATTTTTCTTAGGTTTTTGCTGCTTTATAGCAAAAATAGATTTTTACAAGGAAAAATTATTATCGTCTAAAACTTGACATGAGTGGTAATGGGACTTCAACGCGCGCCGTAACCAGAGGGAGGTCAATGGGGTTTGACCCCTCCCCCGCGCCTCCAAAAAAAAAAAACTTTTTTAGGATGGCCCTATACCATTTCAGTTTTGATCTTATTAGATTCAGCATTAAAAAAAATTGCCCTTACCATTGTATCATTGTAGCATGATTATGAATTGCATATGAAAAACCTGAAATTCCTGGAATTGTGTCAACTAAGCAGTAATAGGTCCAACATTAGAACGACTGATCCCGAAACCTATTTTAGGATTAAGGCTTAACTACATTCAAAACTTTTTGCAAAAAGTCCAAAAGTGAAAAACTAAAACATGCGCTAGAAATGTCTGTGTGCTAAAAAGCGTATACGAAACTTGTATTTGATATGTCAATTGATTTTGTCAATTTGGTTTTAAAAACTAAACACAATTTTTTCGTACACAATCATCTCTAAGCATATTTTTGTTTTTTCACTTTTTACCTTTACTATTTTTATCGCTCTTTTAGATGCACTCTTTTCCTTGTGCATTCTAATTCGATCAATAGGTACTTGGCAAAAATGAATAAAACTTTGACGAAGAAATTTTTGATTTTTATACCAAGTTTTTGAACTGCTATTTAATTTTGGCTACCATAACAGTTTCAACATGCACACTAGAAAGAACATTTTCCAAAATGAAAATTTTGTTCAAATTTGTACATTAAGTATTACCTAAGTACATAGTAGCCGTGGCGTGATGGTTAGTGCGATGGACTGTCATGCCGGAGGTCTAAGGTTCGATCCCCAGCCTCGCCACCTATTTATTTAAAAGAAAAAACGGATACTGCCTTTTGCGAGGAATTGACAAATCCTCCAAGAGTATCTCCTGTCACAGAAAAGTGCCGCTCGTTAGCCTCTCGGATTCGGCAATAAACTGTAGGTCCCCTCCATTCCTGCAGACACGCACACAGAACCATTCCTGACTGCGTGTCTGCAAGAATGGAGGGGACCTACAGTTGAGAGTTAAAAGTCACTAGGCCCTAGTTCTTCATGAGCTGTTGTGCCATCAAATTTATTACCTAAGTATAGTATTTTTGTTTTTAAATGTCATCTAGTTTTTGAGGATATTTAAAATAACAAAATCTACTAACTTAACTGAATAATTAGTGAGAGTAGGATATTTGGAGCAAAAAAATATCGGATTTAAATAATTTTATCAAAAACAGAAACAGAATTAAGCATCTGGTTCGTAGTATTTGGATAAAAATTGATAGCAGCTTCACAACCAAAAATACATTTTCTTGTTTGTTATTTAATGATTTTTAAATTTTAGAAAATTCCTTTCTCCCATCTGCCCAGGGGGAAATAGAGAAAAGAGGTAAAGACCGAGTTCCATAATTCGTTTTGTGTTTAAATGTTAAAATTTAGTCCCTGTGCGAAGGTAGAAGATACATTTATAATAATAATTGGAATTAGGTGAAGATAATTTTATTATTGTTATTAGATAAATGGATACTAAATAATTTAACATTATTTTATGAAAAATCATATTATTCACCCCCCCCCCCCCCCCCCCCCCACCACCCCATCAATTAACAATTTATCATAAATTGTGATACGATTTTGTTGTGGCGGAATAATATTATGTTCGCGGAAATTATCTTTATTGGTATAAATCGGACATATTCAAGGTGTATGGGCATTAAGTGTGAGAACAGCCTAAGCCTACCGTTGTGAGAGCTCACAAGTCACAAGCTCTTGTGAGGTTGATTCCTTGTGAGGTTTGTTTTGATTCTATAACATTTTCGATATTTTGAGACAATCTTCACAAGAAACCTCACAAAAAACTCACCAAAGCTTTTGACTAACACATTGGGCCTCCGTAGTCAATTTTTAATAACAATTTTCTATGCCAAACAAAGCAAGCTACCCTTAGGAAAGGAAACCAAAGATACAGATGACGAAGATGACCCTGAAGACCAAGTTGAACCTGACAAACTACTTGATGACAGACGACTATATTACTGTAAGCGACTGCTTAGTGCTTACTTATGTCGTTTTTCATTGCAATCTGTAAAATCTCTTCGAAAAATTTCATCTTCAAAGCATGTCAGCCCATATTTGAATAATATTGGTGACGATCGTTCATAAAGATATTTTCAATTTGACATGAGAGCTTATTTACATGTATGGATGAACGCAGATCAAATCTCCCAAATTACTGGCTGAACAGAATGGTGACGGAGACGGAACTGGAGCCGGAGCTGGAATAGCTGTCAAAATATTGAATACACGCAAATTCAATGTTGCGAACACAACGGAACGTAGACGCATACGGAGCTGCACACGCAGACAGAAGAGTTTACCAACTTTTAACTTTTCACGTACGACACTTTTGACGTTTCAAATTGTATGAAGAAAAAAAAACAACTCTTTGGGTCGGAAAAAAATATTGTGGTTATTTGTATCGGGAAAAAAATTATTTATCAAAAGGAAAATTATTGGAAACAAAAAAATGTGAATTCTGAGCTTGTACACAAGAATATTGTTTTGTTTTTCTTCAAAATACTTTCAAAGCTGTACAGCTTCATTGTGGACATGTAAAAAAAAATAACGTACGACACTTTTTGTTCTGTCTACGGCTCCAGTTCCGTCATTCTATTCTGGTTCAGCCAGTTAAAGAGATCGCATCTGTCGTCTTCAGAAGTCATCCAAAACGCATCTTTTTGTGAATAAAACATGCAAAACTGGAATAATTGCAAATCTTTTCGCAAACAGATGAAATATTTTCTACAATGAAAAACGACATTACGTGTTATGGCCTGGCTATCCCATTAAACCAAGTTGTTCTAGCTCTATCAGCATTCATTTTCTGGATTTCTTCTTTCGATTTGCGAGCGAGGGTTGAATTTTTCGTTTATTTCCTTTAAAGCATTTATATTTTTGATAAGAAAAAATTAAATTTGTCAAAAATTATACGAATACGAAAACCTCACAAAATCAATCTTACCTCACCTTGGTATGTACTCATGAGGCACCAATGAGGTTTACCAGAATAGGGCTTTAAATTATATCTCCCACCACATCTAAATTGTTTTACGATACGTGATAAATTGCTTAATCATTAGTGATATACTAAGTTTTTTATGCAATAGGACCCTTGTAAGCTCCAGGCGTCAAAGCTTTCACCGGAAAAGGGGTTTTCATAAGCAGTTTTTTGGAAATTTCTTACTTAAAAGTAAAAAATGTGAATTCATGCAGAAAAAAATCGTTGGAGCGGTTTTCTTAAAAAATAATTACTAATACCTATAAAATTTCTTGAAATTTTTTAAAAATTCAAAAAATATATTTGTGAAAATATTTGTACGCAGTATTATTTTAACTCGATAGGAGCTTCTAAGTAAAAATTTTGATCAAGATCGGTTGAGCGGTTAACGAGAAAATCGAAAATAAAAAAAAAACGGTTCTATGGCAGGTACCGTTAATAACGACTTTTGATAATTTAGTTTTTTTTACCAAAATATAGACACTACTTACACACAAAAAATTGAAGAAAAAAAAAAACTTTTTTTAAAATGGTCCTATCGCAAGTTCCGTTATTCTTTTAGCTTAAAACAAAAAACAATCCATTTCCCTTCTAGGGAATCACCCAAAAATCGTATGCTCTTAGTTTGAACAAAATCGCTTTAGGCCCATTTGCTGAAACGAAACTTAAGTATTTATGTTCAACTTAAACGCTTATGTTCTACTTTTTCCTCAGCGTAAACTGTCACATAAGCTCTTATGTCGAATTTAAATATTTATGTTTCGTTTCAACAAATGGGCCTTAGTGGTTTAGGCTGTAGGTCGAGGTACAGCGAGACAAATAGACACACAGACGAAATATACGCACAGACAGAAAGACGGATTTGCAGGACCCAGTTTTTGCATGTTCTCTATCTTCGTAATGTCAAGTTTGATTGTCATCTCGAGTTCGATTTTTTGCACGAATCCATAACTTACCCTATAGAGTATAAGTCAAAATTTGGTCAAAATGAGATAAATACACCATTCGACTCTAAAATTGATGTGGTATTTTTGGGAAAAGCATTAAGTCTATTGCACACAAAATTCACTATAAAAGGCAGTCGCAGTGGTCAAAGTAACATAACTCTATAAGAGACATAATTCTGAGAGGTTAAAGGAGTATAAGTAAACTTATACAGCTGATATGATCAAATAAGGGGTATTGTTAAATCAAAAATTTAAAGGTTTAGAATGTTTTTTCCATTTCCTGAAAAATTGCAATTTTTGACTTATACTCCTTCTACCGCCCACCATAGAAATATTGTTTAACTCGATTCAGATTTTTTGCCAACCCATTGCTTGCCCTTTAGAATAAACTCAAACTATACATAGGTACAAAGTAAATTTTAATTAATATTAAATTTAAATCTGCAATTTGTTTCGAACAAATTAAACCCCCCCATATAATAAAACATGCATATTACATGTAATAACAGTCGTTTTGGTCTTCCGGTACACCTACTAATTTTCCAAACAACACGATTTACAGATAAACATCTCTCGTCCCTTCGACCGACACGTAGCCGACGACGACGATGTTGATGACGGAAAGGGAAATTAGCAGTTAGGAAAGTTAATGATATCTTTGTGGAGTGTTAGATGTTAGGTAGGGATTTGTACCGTTTTGTTATTATGAGAAGGCATACACGTGTATAAATCATTAAATTTTAGTTTTTCATTACAACCATGTTTTGGTTTCGTTTTGAGGGGAGGTTAGAGTATTGTTGGAAAAAGTTTGAATTATACTTTACGAAGTAATTCGTTTTCCTTTTTTGATAAAGTAAAATGCCATTAATAGGTTCTGATTAAGGATTGTTCTTCTTATATTTTCCAAGAATAGAAATTGATCATAAAAAATAAATAAAAACAAATAGGTATAACTGACCATAATTATCAGTAAAATAGGCCAAAACAGCTTAATACCCACTCTTGTCCCTAATAATGACCAACATCGTCCTCTACATACAAAGTTACTTTCAAGACTCCTTCCACAAAATTCTACTGTAATGTAATAAAATCATAATAAATCTTCTCCTTCCAAGACGTTCGTTTTGCCATCCAACTTATCCCATAAGTTTCTCATATACAAATAGTCAAGGCTTGCATAGAATAACCAATGAACTAGTGGTGTCTAATGCCAATTAACTCTTAGGGTATGCAATCTATAGTAAGAAGAAACCTACAGCAACACCACTCTCTTCTCTATCTCTAGCCCATCACCACTCCATCGCAACCAAGAGGAAAATTATTATCTCCAGTTCCAGTTGTTTTTGTTCAATGAAGAAGGCTATGAATGTCACGAGCATGTCCTTGGCAAAGGCAAATGGTTTAACGCGGCGCAGTTATCTATCTTCCATTTCACTTGTTTTTCCACTTCCAGGATTCTGTATATATGCATTTTCTTTTTTATTGGACGAGCTCTTGGGTCCATTTTTTTTTGTTCCGTGGAACACTTTCATCTTCATCATGGCAGTATGTATAGGGAGAGGGGTGGGAGAAGGGGGATTGCGAAACAAAAACCAAAAGTACTTGTGACCTTTTGACTTATAAAACGGACGCAATGGAAAATGAAACTGTGCGAAATGTTCTTTGCTGCATCCACAGTCCACACAACGATAATTCATCCTCTTATTGCAAGAGTCCTTTAGTGGTTAGCGTTAACGGTCGTCGGCAGTAAAATAGCTTTTGAAGTCCTTGTATAAATATCTTTATTATTATTATTTTTTTTCATCTCTTTTTGCATATACAAAAGAAAATTAAAATTATTATTTTATCCTATTCTTTCCTTCCTCTTAAACTTTGTTTTGTAGATACTCGTAAATTTCTGAGGCTTTTTGTGCGTGTTAAGTTGCTCACTCTTGGTGTTGATTTATCTGCGGAGATGAAGAAAAACAAGTTGAAAAAAAATAAAATGAAGAGATAATATTAAAGTATTAAATGTTATATAATTAAATTTGATGAAACTTTGAAGAAGTGCTGTGATGACTTGTTTAGAGTTTAGTAGAAAAACTTTATATTTTCGTATAATTAATTGGTTGATTGAGGGAGTGTTCTAAGGAATTTATTAGTCGAATTTTTGTAATAACCTGTTAATTGACAAAGGCGGCAAGGCATCGACCAAAAAGATCATGTAGAAAAATGCAAACAATTGAAGCGTTCAGATGAAGAAGGGGTTTAGTGACACTTGAAAAATTTTGAGACACAAGAGTTTAAAGTCCTTTAATTAGAACTTTTTTGTTACATTTCCTTACTTGGTACAATTTTTTTGTCAAGAGCAATTGAAAACCTGTGATCGTAGAAGGCCGCCAATCACAAGAATTAAAGTTTTCTTTTAGCCTTTACATTGGTAAAAAATTTTAAAATAAATGTACAATGTCACTTACCCCCTTCTTAACCTCAACGCATCATTCATAAATTAGAGGTTATCGCCAATATATCTATTAGGGGACGACGACTCGGTATGTATCGGTAACAAAGGTACATTATATATTTTGTATAAAAAGCAGTAAAAGGTTAAAGCTAATACCAACCTTATTCCTTAAAATAAAAAGGAGCCTGGTGCGAGCTATACTGGTAACTTTCCATTGGTTTTTTTTGGAAACTATAGACCCAATATGTTATTTTTTTTTGTGAGAAAACCGCAAATTCAAGATCTTTGAAAATCTTATCAGGTGTTCAAAATGTAATCAAGTGAAAACCAAAATAGGACTGTTTTGCTCTAAATATACGTGAGATGATATTTTCAACAATTGTTGCAGTATCTAGTTTCTTGTAGTATATTTTTCTTTAAGAAAAAGTGTCAATTGAATTTTTTTTTTAGTCAAACGTTAAGAACCAGACGGTGATAGGTATAGGCATTTATGTTTTTAAGAAAATTCATAGAAAATTATTTCTCTTGTTAGTATCTACCATTCAAACTGTCACTTTTCAAAAGAACGAAAAGTCATCTAGTCTGAGTTGCACTCATGTTAAACATACCTACTAGAAGTCCCCCAAACCCCCATGACCACGAGATTTAGACAGGAGGGGGGTAGATGTTCTTTGGAAATATTTTTCGAAGAAACTAGAAGGGTTCATAATTTTCGATTTTCTCAAAACCTAATAAAAGACCTACAATAGTCTGGTTTTTAGAGTTCGATTAAAAATTCGTAACAGCAATAAATACTTTACGGAAATTTACTACTTTCCTACAATTTTTTTTTTTTCAATTTTTTCATTACCTGTATTTTCTTTTTTTCAAAATTTAAATTCAATTTCTGCACCACGCATTAACCTTAGTATAGGTAGATATTGGTCCTAGCGAAAAAATGAATACATTTTTTTTTGTAGGAAATTTAATTAACTTTTCATTTTTAATGTTGGCTTTTCCACTTGTAGGCTTAGTTTTCAAAATATTCACGAAAAACTACAGTTTCCCCTCCTCTCGATTTTTTGCATTTCTCTCGCATGATTTTGGATCTACGTTGGGTACCTTTTACATGTAGGATGAAATTGCGCTGAAGTCGAAAGCCAAAGCATTATTTATTATCGAGATATTTGTCATTTAACAACTTTTTTTAAAAATTACTCTATAAGAAAACTGCTTATTGAATTTCTTTAAAACCCCATTATGACGTTATATCTGTAAAATAAAATTTATTTGAAGTCAATATTTTAATCCTTTCTCAAGACATGGTCGACGAAAAAAGACTCACAACCATACGAGCGTAAGTACACATCATTACTAAGTACACAGAAAATCTGGAAATCGAGATATGAACGTCTAAGGCCTAGGCAACTTTTAGTTTCTCGGAGGTCGGAGTTTTCCCAGCAACTCTTGGCAACTTAAAGTTGCTTACCTTCGCCCACTAGGCAATTTGCGAGCAACTTCCAGCAGCTTTTGAGAATTTTCCAAGATTTTGGCCAATTGAAAGGTTTTTAACCCTAAAATAAAGTTTTATTTTCACACGCATTTCCTCCAGTGTTGTTCCTCTACGTGTCGACTTTAATTGTCTACGTTTCAATGTAGACAATGCGTCAACAATGTCGACAACGTAAACAATGTGTCGACAATGTCAACAATAGCTTCTAGATGTTTTAATTTGCTAACAAAATTTCGTAGTCGCCACGGTATTGGTCCAGTCTCGTATAACTGAGTCGTCCCGATCTCATTTCGTTAGAGAAATGACGTGTTTTTCTGTATTTTTTTGGATGAAGTATCAAATTAAGTTAAAATGTAGAAGTGCTCAATTTTTTTTTTTAATTTTTTTTTGCCAAGATCACCTAGAGCGCTGAAACTCTCGGTAAATTGTCTGTTTAAAAAAAGTCTCATTTCAGTCTCGTCCCTGGTGGATGTAGACTCGGTTTATAAAGATAGAATTCAATCATTTTTGGGTCAATTTTAAAAGAAAAAGTTAATAATAAAAACTTATTTTACGAATTTTCTACATTGCTTACATTGTTGACCAGCTAACGTCGACAATGGTTAATTGTCTACCTTTGATTGTTTACACGTAGACAATCGTGTAGTCTACATTTATAGTTTACATGGCACAACACTGATTTCCTCACTAAAATTTAATCACTTGCAACGTATACAAAATATAATTTATACACTTCTTGTCAAAAATGGTGCAAGCAAGAAAAACAAAAGCTGCGTTTTATTTTCTACGGATCTGGATCAGGATCATTTTACAACACGTAATACAAAAACAATTCGGGATCCTGCTCTGGCTCTTGTTACATACCCGATCTATACATATATATTATATATATATATATATATATATATATATATATAAAAGAAAACAAAAAGTCACAGCCAAAGTGTGCGACACGTGAGGCACCTTAATAGGCCGAAATTCGAGTAACACAAACAGCGACACTGCAGCTAAACGATCCATAAAAAAAAAATGAAAAAAAAAAAAAGAAGAAAAAAAAAAAACACCCAATAAACTTTGTTATTCTTTATCACAAATAAAGCAAAAGAAAGAAACAGTTCAAAAAAATAAAAAAAAAATGAAAATTCACATAACAAAAAAAAAAAAAAAAAAAAACAACACATTGTAAACAATTATCCACTCATAGTAAAAGAATCCATGCCTTGAAACATCTTCGTTCGGTCATTTGTGGGTAGTACTCTGTTTTGAGTATTGGGTTGGGGCACCTGAGATCCGATCCGTTGTCACGATGATCATGTCCTGGTTGATGATAGCTATACCTGAAAAAAAAAAAAATTAGAAGAAAATATAAAAAAAAAAAAAATTCGAGGGATGAAAGTTGTCAGAATCTGTCGCTCAAACTACCCTTAAAAAAAGGAATACAAGGAAACAGTTTCTGACATCAAAATAACTTATCTTTGAGCTGGGGAACATAGTAGGTGACGTTGGGTGATGAACCTGAAAAGAAAAGAAGGTAATTTAAAAAAAAAAAGGAAGATACATGAAAAAAAAAAAAATATGTAAACACTAAATAAAAAAAAAAAAAAAAAAAAAACTTACCGACAATTCAAGTCGATGAAGTCATGTACTTTCTTTGATTTCACCTTCACACGTTGGGTCTTACAACTATGTTGACTTCGGTGTCGTCTGTACATATTTTTGTTTATTTATTTTATTAACTTTTATTTATTATTAGAGTTTTATTGAAATTTAGGAAGAAAGAAGTAAACGTTTAGCACATAAATAGAGTTTTGATAAGTGAGAGCTGTCAAACGTGACAGAACGAATTGTCAGCACATTGTGCTGAATAGAGAGGTAGTAGTTTCAAAGCTGGGATGTGGAATGAAAATAAAGACTTTTTTTGTGCAATATGATCAGAAATTAGGGTTATATATATAATTTATTGTAGATTTATTTATTAATTTTAAAGTTTTTTATTAGGTAATTTTATTTCTTTATAGGTATATGGGTAGTGCAATATTAGATATAAGTTAATAGTTAATTCTATTGGTATAAATTGGGGTAGTACCAAAAAGTGGATGGTATTTCTGCACACTCACACACTCATAATATGGGTCAAGTCTAATTAATAAAATATACATGATTGTAGATAAGTTTTGGTCCAGTCTATAAACCAATATTATTACATCCGAATTATATATAGGCAAAAGGGCAATGACCGTCTATTATGTAAAACCAAATAGCATTCTCTTGTTAGCAATCATAAAAACAGCACACTGATTTTCTAACCGTTGCCGTGATACAAAAAAAAATAAATCGGCACAGAATCAGAAGAAATAAGTTTCTTCGCGCTAATTTTCTTGGTGTCCAGTGGATATATACGAAATAGGATATTTCTATCTTCATCTAATAAGATTCCAATTTTTTTCTCGACAAGAAAAATTATAAAATTTTAATAAGAGGTGAGAAATGAAATAACGAAAGACATAAGATTAATATTCAAATATTTTAATTAGGAAAAGGAGGGCAATACACAAGGGGTGAAGAGGCACGAAGTGGTGTGGTTTAATCCTCCACAAAAAGGCGAAATTGTAGGACCCCGTTAAAAAAAAAAAAAGCAGAGGTATGACGCATTATTATGAAATTTTGTTAACAAGTGGTTTTATGGGTACTTCACCTTCCCAGGTTCGGTTCGACTCATAAGTACGAATAAAGTAGGAATCCCCGATAAGTCCATACGTCCATATAGAAATACGCATGTACATACATATACACGACAGCTACGAAGTAAAAGAGTCGTAGGGGCCTACTCGTCAACTTAAAGATTCGAGCCTCTGCTCCGTTTTGGGTTTTCCTGCCGGAATCGAAATTTGAAAAATAGTTTTGCGACTTGCAAAGGTTGAGCTCAGGACTGAGTGTTGGATTTGGGGGGTTGGCGTGTGATTCAGCCTTATATAGGGTGTTCATAGAGACACTCCAACTGGAAAAAAAAACAGGAAGTGCCCCACTTTGGTGTTCGAGTCCCTTCTGGACGCAACCTTTTTTTGAGTCCCTTCTGGACGCAACCTTTTTTTGAGTCCCTTCTGGACGTAACTTTTTTAAGTCCCTTCTGGACGTAATTTTTTTTTAAGTCCTTTCTGGACGGATTTAAGTCTCCTTTAATTTTTTTGAATAGTTTTTTTTGTTTTGAGAAGAGAAAGAACAGTGTAAAGGAAAGAAAGAAAATCAAAAGCTAAGTAAATTGAGAAAAAAAAAAAAAAAAAAAAAAAAAAAAAAATATATATATATAGATATATATACAAAAAAAAAAGGAAAGTGTACAAGTGACAGTGTTAAGTGAAGAGTGTTCGTCTCTGGACTTTGGAACGTAGGCGTATATTGATATATATATATGTGATTCATATAGCTAGGCTACCAAATTGAAGCCATTGTTCCTGAAAAAGTGCTGCCGGCAGGACATCGATGGACATTAAAATTGTAAGTTTTATTGATCTATATTGATATCTCTCATACATATATATATATATAAATTTTAAATATTCATCGGCGTGAGCAAGGGAAGGAAGTACCTACACTCCGACGCTTCAGATTATAGCCACTTGATAACTTGAATTCTTTCCGCTTTAATATTTTACTTTGCCTTTTGCACAAGACGGGGAGAATATTCATACACTCCGGTGCAAAATAATAAAGCCAATTTTTTTTATAAATATAAATTAAATAATCGTAAACAAAATAAAACTTAAAAAGTACGCATTGAAGCGGTTATAGTTTTAAGACCACGGATTTTCTTTTCTTCCTATTTCGGAATTTTAAATTAGCGTAATATTATTTAATGAATTTTATAAAATAAATTTTAATACGGATGAAATCAATTCTTTTTAATTATAATTTTCGGTGAATTTTCAAAAGTAAACATGGAGTGCTAATAATTTAAAAGAGGTGTGTGAAGGCTCGGCTGGGCCGAAGATGAAGAGGGAGAGTTTACGTGCGACGACTAGACAATGACTTTTTACGATTTCGACCGCGAACATGGATTTTACTCACCTGAACTATTCCAATTATACTTACCTATGACATAATACCATACTTACATTACCTAGACTATTCCGACAACCACATGACTTTATCTACCTATCTCACTTACGTACCCTAATTGTTTATACTTACCGTACTTACTTACCTGACCTAAAGACCTTACCTATACCTAACTTACCTATAGATCTTACCTACTTACCCGACTTACTTGCCTGACCTACTGACCTCACTAATAATGTAAACTATTTTATTGACGATACCCACCATACTTACCCACCATCTCAAAAATGTAATCCTACATAGATGAGAACACTTTTCACAGTTTTTACTAGGACGATGACGACACAGTTTATGACTGGAGGTTCAAGTTAGGGGCTATCTCCAGAATACTGGCCAAGGAGATAGCGATGGTTGTATCCTGGATACAAGGGAGGGCAGGCCAAACTTTTGCCAATAACACCAGGCAAAGCTTTTGATGACTCGGCGAACTGCTGCGTTGGTGAGACAGTGGGGTTGTTGGTAATTTTTGGTGAGACAAAAAGGAAGAGTTTTTTTTTTAGGTTTTAGATTAGTTAGGTTTAGTTTTATGATTATATCCCTCAGATATAAATTTATAGGTTTAAGGGTCTAGTTTTAGATTAGTTTTAGATTAAGTAAAATTTCCAATTTTTGTTGTCTTTCCGAAAGACCTGCCTAATGCCTCACCCTTTCACCAATGCAGTAGCAAAGGTAACTAGGTTTGTGCGATTTCCTTTTGTTTTCCATTCCAGTATCCCTATCCCGTTACCCTATCCACTATTCCTATCCTCATCCCTTAATACAGGCATGATTTTTTTTGTTTGCTGAGTGGGATGAGTTTGGAAAAGGGCAAGAACCGCCCCAATCCGTCGAGCTTAGCCGAGCTAGAGCAAGCATGCCACCGCCCTTTTCCAGCTCATGAAGATACACCCCCGTGGTAACCCAGACTCGCAACACTCTCTATCTGGATCTATTTCGAAGATCCAAAACTAAATTCTTACTTTGGCGGGTAGATGGCTTTTATGGTAAGGTAGCGTTTGTTGTAGTGCTAAGAAAAGAGATGGGAAGCAACTGAAAATAATTAAAACGTAAGTGAAAAAGAGATGTTATATAACACTGCTGTCATTGTGATCCATATTTATTTTTAAGGGATGATTCTAATCCAGATCCAAAAATAATAAAACGCGGCTAAAGTCACCTTAAATTTTCGATAGCGATATCCACAAGGGGTTGATGATCAAAAATTTGGATTTATAAGTTCCAATGTCTTCACCAATGAAACATAAAAAAAATAACAAAGAAGAGGAATAACAAAAATAAAATAAAAATATTTTTGTTGTTGCTTAGTGGACTGTTTTGAATTAAATTCAAATGGAAGATTTTTTGCGACCTTTAGTCCAATTCGTTTCGCATTGTCAATATAACCAACTGAAATATGAATATAACTAAAGGTTCTGCTCAATTTTGGACCAATTTTTTTTAACTCAAACAAAACTTATTATCTAATATCTCATCTATAAAATATTTCTGACGATATATGTATTTACCTAAAAGTACTCCTGCGAGCTTTGCCTCTCAGATTAAAAGATAATTCGAAAATATATTTCCCTTTCAACAGTTTGTAGCTTTGTAGGTCGGTCAATCGAGCATATTTTGAGAGAAAATTGCATTGCAATTTCCCTGAATAATCATTTGCAAAATTTAAAAATATTCTCTATCACAATTCACGACCCTATACAACAATCAATAACACGTTTTAAGCATTCAACATTTTTTATTATTTTGAATTTGACCTTTTTTTCTGGTATTATTATACCACCTCATTCTTTAAAAGGGAAAAGTTGAACCAGTTGAAGAGAAGAAGAAAAAAAATACACAAATATATTTTCACAAAGTGCTTCCTAGAATTTTAGGATTTTCCGTCTGTCGTTCCTCTTACATCATCATCGCCATCACTGTATCACCAGGACATGTTAAAGGAACAAAACTTTTGCAATATTCCACCATCAAATTGATTTTTGTTGGAGGGCGTTTATCTTCTTCTAGTTGTGACAATCGTTTTCAGAATTGTTGTTTATTCAAAATGTCCTTAAATAAAACACACAACCATTGTCCTCAATTTAGAGTTGAAGTTTTTTTCTTTTTTTTTTTTCGTTAGATCCTTTTTATTTTTGTTTTATATTTTTTTTCTTTGCTCTTTATGTTTAAGTGTTGTTTCATTTTTGTTGTTGTTGGTGTTGTTGTTGTTAGGTTTTTAAATTCTTACGAAGGCCATTTAGGTAAAATTTATATATAATCAATTCTTTGCTCATTTAATTTGTTTTGAATCTATTTGGTTGGGATTTCTTAAACTTTATATTTCCACATAAAGTTTGTTATTAGTTCAATAAAAAAAATAGATCCATTTGTATAAATAACGGTGATGTGAACTGAAACGTTTTATTTTCGTTTAATCTTGTCATATCTGTATGATTCAATTCTGTAGCATTAGTAGTTCCTGAGATAGAGGACTTTAGATGTCTTAATTGACTCGACTCTCTCATTCATTCCCTCACTAACAGCTCTTTAAAATTGTGCAGCATTTCCGAACACCACAGAATATTGTAATCAAAATCAAATCACACAAAATAAAGCCTTGTAAAACATAGGCACAAAGGAAAAAATCTAGAATTTTAGATTTTCATTTTAGAGTAACTGTTATAGAATTTTTTTGTAGAGCGTTAAGGCTGAAGAAAAATTGAAAATTTAAAATTTTATATTCAAAGGGCGAGGCATATAATTTTCAACCGGCAAAAAAAAAAAAAAAAAACTTTGAAAACAAATTTCGCTCCAAAAATATATAAAAATGTTAAAAATAGAGCCATGTTTTTCTATATAAAAACCAAAAAAAAAAAAAATGTCTAGATGCGATCCACACTAGGTACTTTTTTTTAGTGCCCTTTGAGACTCGATACCCGGTGTTATTTTTTACTTGCGATATACATATGTATAAGTAGGCATTATCAAATCGAGATAACATTCAAACTTGACATTACGATTTAAGATGATAGAAAACACGAAAAAAGTAGGTCCCGCAATTTGGTCTGTCTGTACCTTGGCTTACAGCCTACACCACTGCAGCGATTTTGTTCAAACTTGGAGTGGAGCATAAGATTTTTGAATGAATAACGGTATACTTGCCATGCAACCATTTTGGAAAAAGTTATTTATGAAGAACCAGGGCCTAGCGACTTACAACTCTCAACCATTCCTGTGTGCGTGTCTGATGCAGGAATGGAGGGGACCTACAGTTTATTGCCAAATCTACTTTTCTATGACAAGAGATACTCTTGGAGGATTTGGCACTTCCTCGCGCAAGAAGTATTAGCCCTGAAAAAAACTTAAGGTGGAAGCGACTGGTATTGAACCCCAGACCTCTGGCATGACAGTCCAACGTACTAACCATTACGCCACGGGCTACTACTATTTTAGGGTTAAGGAAATTTAATTTTCACTTCAAGTATTGCTTCTTGCAAAAACATGATTAAGTCATTTTTGTAGAAAATTTTACGCCCTCCCTCTCCATCCCCTCACGGTGTTTTCCTTTTTGGAATGTCCTTGGATAAATTTTTATTTAATTTTTCTTATTCCTATTACCTATACCAAGGTAAATTGATCAATAAACACTAACAGCCGTATTTATAAAGAAATTTTAAAGCCTTCTTAACGTTAAAATACCTCTAAACAGCTCGTATGTGCGAAATTGGTACATATCTATAATCATTTTTCATATTTAAGTAACGTTACTTAAAGGCCTGTCAACTTAAACAACATCAACCGCATTTAAAGGTTTTTTAGAGCCCATTTTAATATATCGTTTTTTGGAACCTCTGAGAAGAAGTTCACTTTTATAAAAAGTGATTCGATTTCGTTTGTTTTTTAACATACACCAAGGCATACATCTCACAATAAACAAAATAATTTTAAGAACACAAAAAAAAAAAACAACATCATAAAGCAAATTGGGGTAGATTATTCTCTTCTCTTATCAGCGTCGGATCTATGGAGGGGCAAACCACCCGGGACACGTGCCTCAGGGCGTCAGCTTCAGCGGGCACCAAATTCGAGAAGACACTCTCTTCAATAGACAATACGCAACTAATAATTTTGAAAAAAAAATGTTAGACCTATATTTATACATACCTAGGCAGTTAAAATTAGAAATGAAAAACCTATTTATCTCAAAACAAGTAAAAACGACTGAAAATGTAATTCATACATACATACACTATACTGATTCAAAAAAATTTAAGTGTCTCCGATTTTTAATTCCACTAGCTTTTTAGTTAGAGTTTGGTGAAATAATAAGCCTGGTAATATTTAGAGGTCGCTCATCGCTAATTTCTTTTCATACAAATTGTCATACAATTTGTTTGCTTCTTTTGTTATAACTTTAAAACCGGTTAATGTTCAGATATGAATGAGACGTATTATTAAAGGAAATTGAATTTTCTTTAAAAATGTCCTTAACTAATTACTTAATTACAGCACTCCTTTCAAAGTTATTAAAGGTTAAAGTGGATGGTTACTTCCATACTTTTTTGGATTCCCTGTTGAAAATATCAGCTGTATTATACAATCTAAGTATTAAATTTTGTTGTATATGGTGAAATAGATGTATTGTTTAAGAAAAAAAATTATTTAATGCAAAGAAAAAAGACAAAAAATAAACAATTAAAATGGCACATTCCTTCTTTGAATGAATTTTTTCATAAAACTTGATTTGACAAGCATTGGTATTGTGTTTTTATAAAAATTTGTATCCCATGAAACTTATATTTTAGTTTAGGCGGGAGGGACAATTTTCTAAAAAATCTACTTTAAAAATAATATTATTTACAAAATAACTGCAACGATTACAAAGTCATACTAAAACTGCTTTTAAAGCCAGAAATCCTTTCTCTCGTACAGTTTTTGATTTGAGTTATAAAGGAACAGAATTGGAATTATATAAATGGTATGAATTAATTTGTTAAAATATAGTGGTTTCAATGAAGAATTGTTATTTTATAAGACCTATAAAATTGAAGTTTCGTGTTTTTTTTCAAAAGGACCTTAGACTAGCCGACGAGAAAAACCTCAGCTGGAAAACAAAAAGCACATCACAAAACCTACCTCCCATACAAGCCTTAAATTTTGACGCATCTTATGCAAAACATACTAATCTGCGGCTTATTAAATCTTTGTTACTTTGTGGTTTGGTTTACTGTAGTCTTGATTCACACTCTATGCAGAAACTAGTTGTTGCTTTCAACGACGTGATGAGGTATGCTTATGGTTTGCGAAGATTTGACCACGTCTCCCAATATCATCAACTTGTCCGGGGATGTACGTTCAAGCAATTTCTTGATTCAAGAAAGCTCCGTTTCGCGCGTTCTGTCCGAACTTTGAACCTCATAACTTATTCCTCATATTATTTAAATTCTTCCAGACTTTTCTTTGTTTGTGCCATCAGGCTATGGAACTCTCTGCCCATAATGGTAAGGCTAATTATAGGAACAACCAAGTTCAAAAAAGCATTATTTTTGAATATTCTTTAAAATACAATCTCAACAGCATTTTAAAAATTAAATACAAAAACTATTACATAATCAATTTAGCTTCTTCTTAAGTACAAAAAAAAAATACCGTTTAAATGCTTAAATCCATTTTCCTTTTGCTTATCTTTAAGTTAAAAATTTAAAAATTTTGCTTTAATTCATTTTCCTTCTTCTTATTTTTAAGTTTTTTTTTCTTAAATTCAAACTTGTTATTTTTAAGTTATTTTTAATTTGTAAATATGTTTATCTTCATTCATCCGCCGTATACTGTATTATCTTAGGTACTATAAAAGACTATGTCTTACTTGTACACCATTTTTAATAAATTGAATTGAATTGAATTGAATTGAATTGAATTGAATTGAATTGAATTGAATTGAATTGAATTGAATTGAATTGAATTGAATTGAATTGAATTGAATTGAATTGAATTGAATTGAATTGAATTGAATTGAATTGAATTGAATTGAATTGAATTGAATTGAATTGAATTGAATTGAATTGAATTGAATTGAATTGAATTGAATTGAATTGAATTGAATTGAATCCTGTATACTGGTTATGTGATCAGTTAATTATTTTATTATTTATGTCACACGTACATAAAAGTTGCTAAGTAAAAAGTTATCTCCTATCTTTCTGTTTTTTTTTTTTTAAATCATTTATGATTTGCGCTGAAGGGGCGCAAAATCAGGTTTTTGCCCCTGTTCGGAAAAGTCGTAGATCCGGCGCTGTCTTTTGTAAGTAAACGCTAAACAGCACCCTTTTCTTGTTTGTAGTCGTTTGGTAGCTCTCAAAAAAACAGTCGAGGTGTATAAAATGTAGCAGCATTCCGTTTTATTTGTATGAAATTTTCAGAATCTTTTAGGTTACGTCCGTGACACACAAATCGTTTTGTTAAGTATCGCTGGAAAACGGTTATAGATAAGAATTTAAGCTTCATCATTTAAAAGCAATTTGAATATTTAAGCACACTTAACTAATTTACCTCTAAGAAACGTTTTAATATTTTTATTTTTGGTGATAATTCTACAGTCACATTACACTTAGTATATTGCTCCTAGTTTAAGTAAAACTAAACTTTGTCTGCATAAAATTTTATTTAATTTCAAACCAAAAAAACTAAAAACTGTAACCATCCCCCTCCTAAGACCTAAAAACGCTGCCCTGGGCTGGGGACTTTTAATATGGTGTACCTGTGCGTCACCTCTATCACTTTAAACAAAAACACAGACCAGACTACATGATTTTTTGCATTTTTTTTTCCTTCGTTGACTGGCCTCTGGACTACTTACAATAAATTGCAATACAAAGTTTTTCGGCAATTAATTAAGGTAATGTTCCATCGCAAGGTAATTTCGTTCCACTACTTGTAATGGCATTTGAATATTTATTGGTCTGGCTAAAGTTTAAATGGCTTTGCTCTTCCTTTCCTCTAAAACTCATCCAGTACCTGTCCCAATAATTTTATTAATATTTGACTATACAGTATACACGAGACACGAGTACTTTTGAGAAACTTCTGCTATACAAATCATATACAGTAAATCAAATCTATCAAAAAAGTTTTTAAATCAGTTATACCTATCCATCAGCTACATATATCCAGACATTAAAAAAATATCCCAACATTTTTTTTTTTACTTAACATACAAGAGGTGAGAATTTTTCTCAAAGTTGTATGAGTAGTGTGAGAGAGCATAATAACGAAAACGAAGTATGCAGGGGGTGTTTGATCGAAACAAAAAATGAGTTTGGGAAACTACGGACACCCTTATAGACCTTTAACAATTATTTAGATTTTTTTATTGGTATGGAACCATGTTTTTGTTTCCCTGACTTAGGTACAACAATTTAGAACTTTAAAACCCCACTGTTTGCCAAAGTTTTAAGTTTTTTTTTTTTTTTTTCAATTTTTGTTTCCATCACGCGAATTAGATGCGTTGTGTTAGTTTTAATTGATTTATTTCAACAATAACAAAACTTTTAACCATCCGGAATTTCGAAACACATTTTCAATTGTAATTTAAAAATGTTCCACACAAAAACTTGAAAACTTTTTCGATTTGTTTTGTTTCAAAATGTGTTCTGTTTTTTTTTTTTTAAATTTTATTTTAAAGAATAATCTATACAAACTTACATACTCATATAAACTGATGAATATTTTTGTACCTCCTTTAACATGACAGCTTACGAGCTGGCGAAATGAATTATTGGTTTTTCTTTCTTGCCAAGGGAGCAAATGGCTTCTTGTGTAAATTCATTTTGTTCGAAACCGATTTTAAAACAATTTTTCACAAGGGTGCCAATAATAAATTGCTTTCGAAGAGGGGTGACTTTTGTTTCTCCTTGTTTTGTCCTTGGCACGTAAAGTATATTAGAAGTACGATTGGGTTGTATGAAATTGCTCTGGATATAGCATGGAAGTATAGGAACCAAGATACGTAAATAATAATCATGGTCTTGATCTCATGACGGTTATTTCTAGATAAATTTAAAAGACAGAATAGTCGAATTAATTATGTGTTCTACGTTATAAGGGGCTGCCTATATCTATCTGCGAGGATAGCGGTATTACTGTACATATTTGGTTTTATAGGGCCCGACCCATAGAATCCGTCGCATGCTTTACGGCAACAGATTCGTTGACATTGGCCGCGTTCGGGGGGCAAGCTGTTGTATTCCCATATCTACCTAAGGAAATCGTAGTGCTTTGAACTTAATGCACTTACAATTGTTCTGGTTGCACTTTTATTGCATATATTGCATCCGTAAGGTATCGCCTTACGGATATCAATTTAGGTCAATGGAAGTGCATTATGACAACAATTGAGTTGTGCTGAATGGTCAGCGCGTGTCGATTTCCGATGGCTGTGCTTGGGTTCTCGATCGGTTGTTTGACACCAAGACGGAGAGTCTAAATTAAGCAGTTAAAGGTGTCGGTTGTTTGTCTTGTCGAAACTATACCTAACATTGGCGCAGCCGGTTCGTGAACCAAATTTAAAATAAATTAAATAAAAATTTTTTTTTTTCCAATTGTATGAGTTGTGTTAAATCTATCGTTTTATATGGTGTAAAATCTTCATTTGGAGACTCATACAAAACAATAACACAAAAAAAAAAAAAAAAAAAAACATTAAAAAGAACAAAAATATATAGTGAGTGAGCCGTTGGAAATTGCCAGCCGTTGGACAACCAACGATAGAAACAATACCTAACATTTGTATGTGCTATCATTCGATACCAAAAAAAAAAAATAATAAAAATAAAAAAAAATAAAAGAAAAACTAAGTTGTTCAAATAGTGTTATTTATGAGCTGTCGCATTCGGGGTGAGTATATAAAGTATCTTGGTTCAATATATGTATACCTTTCAGATTTTTTTTTTTTGATTTTTGTTTGTAATTTGTGTTAAATTTGAGATTTATTGATTTGTGTTGAGTTAATGGCCAATAGGCAAATTGAGGCCCAGCTTAACGATCTAATTGAGGAATCAGAGTTTTGGAAAAAAGAAAAGAAGGAACACCAACGACAGTTAAAGTTGCTGAACGAATTTCTTCTTTCTGAGCTGAAGAAAATTTTGAACCCTGAGGTTTATAGACTGGTCAGTTCTCAATTCAGCTCTCAGTGGGGTAAATTTACTCGCGTGGAATCTACAGACGCAATTCTTACGGAATACGTAGATGCCGTACATAAATTAATTAAAAACCACAATAGAGAGACAGAAGAACTTACTAAACAGCTTGAAAAAAGCGAGTTTACTCGTAAAAAAGCTGAAAAACGACTTCTGCAAGCAGCAGAGGAAGCTGACCAGGAAATAGACCAGCTTACAGTTGAGTTGAACAAAAGTTTGTCAACTCAAAGGGAGCTTATAGAAAAGGGTTCAATATCACCTTTGGCGGGTAGTTCTAAAAACTTAATTCCATTGCTCTGTACCCCTCAGCATTCATCTACACCAAAAACATCTGTGAATAGGAATCTTGTAGACACAGGAGTTCAAACCACAGTGGTAGAGGTAGTTAGAATCGCGGATCTAAAATCGAAGTTAACTCAAACAGAACCAAACATACAAAAAGGTTTAATCAAGATGTCGCTTGAGAGCATAAGTAAAATAGTTGCCAGGTTAGTTCCCATTTTCTCCGGGGAAAGGAATAGTGAACTCTCGCGTAGAGTTCATGAATTCGTAAATGCTTGTGATCTAGCTCTAAGAATGGTAAAGGCAGAGGAGGAAGAGATTTTAGTGTCTCTTATATCAACACGGTTAGTGGGCGATGCGTTTGAACTAATTCGTTCAAACCCGGTTAAGACAATAGCCGCCTTAGCAAAACTGCTTAAAGAAAGTTATTTAGTGCCAAGGACACTTGACAGCGTGATTAACGAGTTGAAGCTATGCCACCAAGTGTTTGGGGAGGATTTAAAAGCATTCGCAAGACGTCTAGCAAAACTACAAGCTACGTCAAACGAAATAATTGACTATAGGTATAGGGCAGATGAGTCGGTTGGCCTGAAAAAGGAAGTTGCCAACACCGTTTTAACTACCTTTAAAAAGGGACTTGTCGATCCAGCTCTTCGACAGTTTATGCTAGGAAGTCAGAGCACAAACCTCAACGAGATAGCAGAGGAAGCTCAGAAAACCTCTCTACTTATCCAGCCAAACACAATGGGCTCCATGGGAGTTGGAACGATACCAAACGTACCGTTTTTATTCGACCACACTCTTCCTCACACTCATGCCAATTCTATGTACCAAAGTGCTGCCAATCACCAAGCAACACTGAACAATAGCCTAGCATATCCATATCCCGCAGCTCTACATCAACAAGCACCTTCAATTTTCGCTATTGGCGACCATACTTACAACCCCGCGGCTCTGCATCAACAAGCACTTTCGAATTTCACCAATGGCACACCTACATACAACCCCACGGCTCTACATCAACAAGCACCTTCAACTTTCGCTATTGGCACACCTTCGTACAACCACCAAGTTTTGTACACACAAGCTATGTCCCAAAACAATAATCTAACATGTGCCCCAAAACAATGTCAAACACCTACACCACAATTCACTGCTCAACTTCAAGACTCCCCCCACTCCAACAATAGACATTCAACTGGGTCCGCAAATTCGCTTGCAATAACATGTGGATTCTGTGGAAAGCAAAACCACACCTATGTTGAATGCACTATTCGGAAAAAGACACCATATTGCGATACTTGCGAGGATTATGGGCATAGTCAAAACAGTTGTCCCCGCTCACAAATACGAGTTACCCAGACAACAAGACAAAAACCCAGAGTCAAATGCAAGTGGTGTTCTAGGGTGGGGCATGCGGAGGACGATTGTTTCTCAAAGAAAAACTATCTTAAGGACCAACCGGGAAACGGCCCAGGGGCCAATTTGAATCTTTAAATTGTGCCCCAAAAAATTCGCCCTCCAAAAATAAAACACCAACAAAAGTTCCCTCTTCATATACAAAAATTGTGTCATCAGAGTTGCCTATGACATCAAAAATAGAATATGAAGAAACTTCTAAAGCAAAAGACAACGAAAAGCCATCATTGCATTTATTAAACGAGCCGCAACTACTGAAGAAAAAAAGAAAACAAACTGTTGACTCGAAAGAGTCCAATTTCTTTACTTTTGAGTCGGTTCGTAAAACGAAGCGAAAATCAAGGCCACAAGTTTCTGGGGCAAAAGTTGTCCCAGGTCAGTTCTATCTCTGGTTACTTCTTACAGATATATGTTTGTTTGTAAGTAATTGCTTAGAGCTGTCTAAATTTGTTGTCTTTTGGGCAGAAGCGTTTAAGAAATATATTTCTAAAATCTTTGGTGTGTATTTGTGCCTGTTTACCATGCCGAGGATTAAAAAGAAAATATTTTATGCATTTAAAAACATTCGTAAGAACGATGTGTTCGTCGAGCTGCCTACATCTATAGCTAAGTACGGAAAGGTACTTCTACTGGTAGATACAGGGGCAGACTCGAGCTTACTCAAACGAAGTTCACTAAAAAATGCTAACAATATCAACATCCGAGAAACAAAACAATTGGGTGGTGTCTTTGGCGGTGTAAGCACAACATTGGGTACAATTAAGACCAATTTGCTTTTCCCTAAAAAATTTTGGACTAAATGGAATGTTGTCGATGGACTAGATGACGTACCGGCTGATGGTATATTAGGTCGTGATATCCTCTGGAATCACACAATCATCGACGCAGTTTCCAAAAGGATACAATTTTTAGATGGGAAAAAGGAAGTGTTAATTGATTTACCCCTAAAATGTTTGCCATCGAGTTCTAATACCATCTCTTCATTAAACCTTTTGAAGTATAAGATTGGAGCTCGGACACGAACAGTTGTGCAGATACAAATTCCTAATGCAAAATCAAATGAACTGCTGATTCATTCACAGGAAATTGATAGTGGAATTTATTTGGGAAACACAATTGTTAAGGCAAACAACGGTTACGTCCATGTCCCTGTTTTGAACTGCACAACAGAGGACTATTTCATGGATAAACATTTTATACCTACTTATTCCAATTTCAAAAACTACAAAATTGTTGAAAATACTCCGGGATGGAAAATATTAACAAATTTTAAAAAGGACTCTAATAAAGAACGGATAACTAACCTTCTAAGTTCAATTAAATTAGATGAAAACTTAACCGAGGAAGAGAAAAAATCTGTAGAGGAATTATGCATTCAGTTTCATGATGTTTTCCTACTAAAGGGTGATGAATTAAGCTATACACCCGTATTAGCCCACAGCATACCCACCAAATCTGACCAAGCACCGATTAACACTAAGCAATACAGAACTCCACAGGTTCATAAAAACGAAATTGAAAGGCAAGTACAAGAAATGCTTGACCAAGATATAATTTCTGAAAGTAAATCGCCTTGGAATTCACCATTGCTTATTGTACCCAAAAAATCGGTCGAAGGTCAAAAACGGTGGAGAGTGGTTGTAGACTTTAGGAAACTTAATGAAGTTACAATAAAGGATGCATTTCCTCTACCAAGAATCGAGGAAATACTCGACCAGTTGGGACACTGCCAATTTTTTACTACATTAGATTTAGCAAGCGGCTATCACCAGGTGTTGATCAATCCAGCCGATAGAGCAAAAACTGCGTTTAGTACCAGCACAGGGCATTACGAATTCAATCGAATGCCTTTTGGTCTAACCGGTGCTCCGGCAACATTTCAAAGGATAATGAATCACATCTTGACTGGGTTGCATGGTATTGATTGCTTCGTGTATCTGGACGACATTGTTATCTATGGGAAAAATCTGGAACAACACAATCAAAAACTTGCTAAAGTTTTGAGTAAACTAAGACAGCATAATCTCAAATTAAACACCGAGAAATGTAACTTTCTACGTCGTGAAGTAACATATTTGGGACACATATGCTCTGAAGCCGGAGCTTCACCCGACCCAGCTAAAACCCAATGTGTCTCAGATTTCCCCAAACCCACAACAATAAAACAGGTGCAATCATTTCTGGGACTTACAAACTACTATAGAAAATTTATACCGCAATTTTCTAAAATAGCTGCTCCAATAACAAAGCTATTGAGAAAAGAAAACAGTTTCGAATGGTCCCCAGATTGCGAGAAATCATTTCAGTTCCTCAAGAAAGCGATTTCGTCGCCACCTGTTCTTATCTATCCAGATTTCACACAACCATTTAGCGTGACAACCGATGCCAGCAAAGAAGCTTTGGGAGCCGTTTTGTCTCAAGGTAATGTGGGTGAAGATAAACCTATTGCCTATGCTAGCCGTTCACTGAATAAATCTGAGAAAAATTACTCGACCATAGAAAAGGAATTGCTTGCCATAGTTTGGGCGTGCAAACACTTCCGAACATATCTTCTAGGTCGACCGTTCACAGTGTACACCGACCACCGACCTCTTATTGGGGTATTTAATGTAAAAGACCCAACCACGAGGCTTATTCGTTTTCACCACAAGTTGTCTGAATACGATTACAAAATCATATATAAGCCGGGCAAAACTAACTGTAATGCAGATGCATTAAGCAGGATTTATAAAGAAAATGATGATATTAAAATTGTGCAGACAAGAAGCAAAACTAAAAAAAATTTGGAAAATTCGCATACTGAAGAAGAAATCAAAACCACAAATAGTGAGAAAGAAGAGAGCAAAAGGTTAGATAGCGATGGAATTTGTAAAAATAACTTTCAGGTTTTGAAAGACCCAGAAGACATACAAATAGTTCTTCGCGATTTCCACAACTCCGTACTTGGAGGACATCAGGGAATGGCGAAGACGTATGCGCGAATCCGTCGTCAGTTTAGATGGAAAAGTATGCGAAAAGACATTGCAAACTACGTAAGGAACTGTGAAAAATGCCAAAAGAATAAGTCAGGCAAATTAACCAAAATGCCAATGGTGTTGACAGACACCCCACGCCTTCCTTTTGAGAAGTTATACATGGACATGGTCGGTGTTCTTCCCCTAACTTATTCTGGTAATAGATATATTTTAACATTCCAGGATGACCTGACAAAGTATATGACCTGTGTGGCAATTCCGGATGCTGAAGCATGTACGGTAGCAAGAGCCTTTTACGAGGAGATTGTCGCAAGGTTCTGCATTCCTAAATTACTAGTCACAGATAATGGTACTAATTTTACATCGAAACTTTTTTCGGAAACATGTAAGCTTCTAGGAGTTAAAAAAATTCACACTACCGCCTATCATCCACAAGCCAACGGTTCACTTGAACGCAGTCACAGACCCTTAGCGGAATATCTAAGGAGTTTCGTTGACAATGATGAACGGTGCTGGGATCAATGGTTGAGACAGGCGATGCATGTCCACAATAACACCGTACATACAGCTACTAAATTGACGCCGACGAAGAGTTTGTATGGTTTTGAGTTCCAAATGCCAACAAATTTAAAAGGGACACCTGCACCTGTGTATAATGATGAAGATTACCCGAAACTACTGAAACATCAACTACAGAAAACGCATGAACTTGCAAGAAAGAATTTGGAATTGGCAAAACGAAAATCAAAACAGCAATACGATCGTTGGACGAACCCTGTCTCATTTGTAGTTGGAGAAAAAGTTATGCTTAAAAACCCCACTAGGAAAAATAAGTTCTCGCCTATTTGGTTGGGTCCCTTCAAGGTAGTCTCAGTGAATGAATCTGTAAATACTAGCATTCGAGTAGGTAGAAAAATAAAAAGGGTGCACAACAACCAATTAAAAGCCTATCATGACTAAACCAATCAATAACAATTTTTTTTATATTTCTGGTGTACAACTTTTGTTTGAATAAATAATCAAGAATTTTTTTTATTTTTTCAGATTAAACAGAGATCCAAAAATTTATAATTAAAAAAAAAAAAAACAAAAAAATTTTAAATAATTTATAATTTTTTTTGTTTTTACATTATTTTTTAACATATAATTTTTACATTACAAAAAAATTTTTAAATAATTTATAATTTTTTTTTTGTTTTTACATTATTTTTTATAATATACCTATATATTTTACATTACAAAAAAAATTTTAAATAATTTATAATTTTTTTTGTTTTTACATTATTTTTTAACATATAATTTTTACATTACAAAAAAATTTTTTTTGTTTTTACATTATTTTTTAACATATAATTTCTACATTATTTCTTAACATATAATTCCTAAAAAAAAAAAAAAACAAAGAAAACAAAACATTGTTAAATAGTTAGATACAAAGAAAAAGGAAAAATGTTTAAACTTAGACTAATGTACTTATCTCGTGGCAAATGTATTATTCATCACAACTGTTTCATCATCGCCATATCGAATCGAAGAACTACCAATAAATGATCTGTACCAAAACAAGCTCCATCCTTTCATTTTACACGCAAACAATATTACGACAGTTCTGAAAGGTTCTCTATGAAGGATTTGTCATTCATCCATCCGCTTTGCACCAAGCAGCCCAGCTGTTGACCTTTTTCCAAGGAGGTTCAATCGTTTTGAAGATCACCGTGCCACTAGCCGAAGCCACCATTTTCAACTTGTACAAAATATATCCAGTACATACAAAACTCGACGACCACTGGGATTTGGTTTTAAACATTAAAACGGAATATATTGCAGAAACAGTTGATCATTCCTTATTTGTGAGAATGTCAAATACAAATTTGATGAAATGCTCAGTTGCAATGTACAATTCCTCAACAACGATAAAAGTATGCAGACTTGACAAACTCATGTATACCAGTGGAAGCTCTGAGTGCCTAGTAGAGCTTTTACAACACTCTGATACGTCACAGATAAACTGTAACTACGTTGCTTTACCATTCACCAAGGGGATTATCACAAAGATGTCGACAAGAAATCAGTGGCTATTCAATATGAGAGAACCACTCGTCCTTACCATTAATTGCGATGGAAATCAATATGCTCCGGAACTTAAAGGATTTGGGATTCTCCACATTCTAAGTCCTTGCGAAATAAGTACGAAAGAATTGCGGATCCCGTACGAGCAAGCTTGGAATTCCAACTATAAGATTCACCAACCGAGAGTTAACCATTCGGATTTAATGAAGGTATTAAGGACCAAATACGGTAATCTCACAGTCAGGACCCCAATAAAGCGACCGCTACTATCATTAGGCAGTCATAGCGACATGGTCGCGAACTTGGTAGAGGGAAAGAAATCATTGGATGACCTAAAACTTGAAGCAAATCAGGTCAAAAATAGGAAGAGTTTGATCAGTCAAGAAATCGAAGTTGAGATCCATCGGTACTCATTTGTA
This sequence comes from Epistrophella euchroma, assembly GCA_947049315.1. Classification (NCBI taxonomy): domain Eukaryota; kingdom Metazoa; phylum Arthropoda; class Insecta; order Diptera; family Syrphidae; genus Epistrophella; species Epistrophella euchroma. Next base: position 23,491,528 of record OX346246.1, read on the forward strand.
TCAGTCATTTTTCTTGTCATAGCACTAGATTCATTAAAGTGGTACTGTTCCAGATATTCAAATACAAGTGCTACCACCAACCCAAGCCAAATCACAACGAATATCACGACCGTTGTCCCGCAAAAAGCAAATGCCGTCCAAATAGATGCCGTCGAGATAGATTATGTTCCAGTACGAGAGACTTCAACGAGAAGATCGACGAACGAGATCACGAACGCTGTTCCGCAAAATTCCGATGTAGTCGAGATGAATGATTTTCCAGCACGAAAAGCTTCAACGAGGAGATCGACGAGAGGAGTAACGTTTGCCCGAGTGTAGTACAAAGAAAATTAATATACATTGTTTATGATACAATAAATAAAAATGTAATTGGAAGACAATTAAATAATCAAAATAAAATTCATTACTAAATATCTAACAAAAAAAAAATATATTACCTATATTTAAAAAAAAAAAAAAATTAAATTTTGTAAAATAAAAAATGAAAAAAGAAAACAATTTATTAATAAATCAATTTAAAAATTAAAGATAAAATTAAAATATATATTATATTAAAAAAAAAAAAAAAAAAAAAAAAAAAAAATAATCAATTAATATAAAAAAAAAAAAATTGTATGTATCATTTAAGTTATACCTAATAAACTTTAGAAATATAAAATCGTATGTTTGCACAACATCCATAAAAAAATGATTTGTTAAAAAAAAAAAATAACTGCATGTAATACATAATACACAATATACATATATCAAAAAAAAAAATAAGTATATAACATAAGAAAAGAACAATTAGTTATTTCCTTATCTATATCCATATCAAAATTGTTAAATATTTTTAAGACAAAGTTACACAATAAAGTATGGTTCAATCTTGTCGAGTGTCACTCAGCTGATCGTTCACGAGTTCTCCCCGGGTAGGGAGGGATGTTGTATTCCCATATCTACCTAAGGAAATCGTAGTGCTTTGAACTTAATGCACTTACAATTGTTCTGGTTGCACTTTTATTGCATATATTGCATCCGTAAGGTATCGCCTTACGGATATCAATTTAGGTCAATGGAAGTGCATTATGACAACAATTGAGTTGTGCTGAATGGTCAGCGCGTGTCGATTTCCGATGGCTGTGCTTGGGTTCTCGATCGGTTGTTTGACACCAAGACGGAGAGTCTAAATTAAGCAGTTAAAGGTGTCGGTTGTTTGTCTTGTCGAAACTATACCTATCCGGATAGGTTTGTGTTGTTGTAATCCCTTGTTGAAAAACTTCTGATGTCAGCTGATGCAACAACAACTCAAGGTATCTGAAAATTTTTGGGATAGGTGGATAGCCTATCTCACTACCACCCGAACGCAAGCATTGACTTATGCAACGGATAGGGGTGACCCAATGGATACGTTGCGTTGTTTTGACAGCTTAATTATTCAAATTACAAAGTGCGTTCGATTTTTCGAACCTATTGCGCACTGTGGAAGGTCAGTGCATTTCATAAAACTTGCTTTATTTTATATATTGTATGCGTATGCTGGAAAAACGTCACAAAACTAGAAAAATAATGGACAAAAAAAAGAAAACAATGAGCAAACTTATTTTCGCTTTTATTTTGCAATAGTTTAGAAAATTGCAGAGTTATCGCCCTTTCTTCATTGTATTTTTCCTTATTGTTGCAGATTTAAAAGAAAAATGCCAAAAATTTAGCACACAGTAACATTTTGTCAGTTTTGTCGTGTATATCGATTTGTTACAAGAATACAGAAGCTAGGGTCCAATTCCGCAAGCATGAAAAAGTTGTTTCGTCTAACCTTTCTATTCACGCTCGATATATGCTCGAAAAAAAATTACCTAACTGTGTCAGCGCTGCCGAAGTGGCACGATCGTGCTTTTTTGACACGATAATTTCCTTGTGGCACGGTGGAATGAAAAAGTTCAATATGGCACGTTTTTTTATTTCCATTATTATTTTACTTCAAATTTCAACTAAATTTAATGAAAATTGGTCTAAATTTCGTAAAAAGTGGACAGAAACACATATTTTTTGAGAATGCACAAAGAGAGCAAATTAATTCCTTTGATTTTTTTTTGTTGTATTAGACCCCGTTATAAAATTGATTACAATATTTTCTACAAAATAGAAGAATTTGTCATACGGCACGAAAATTGGCACGTTTTTTTCATTAAATATGGCACGCTAATTTTATTTCGGACGGCAACGCTGATCTGTGTACACGTTATCTATAAAAAAAAATATGCTATCGACTCTTGCAAAATTAAAAAAATGCGTACGCGAATTTTTATGCGCGTAGACAAAACTCACTTTATTAAACTAGAGTGAACAAATCTCATCAGAGCGAGTTCAGAGAACAGCAATGAACCAAATGCAATGCCATCATCGAACAAACCTACTATGGACAATTGATGTCAACGGACTTGCCGGAGAGAAAAATTAAAAGTTCAGCTACTTTTTGCGTTGCGTCCGGTGCATGCGTCGCCTATAGGTCACTTCTTCTTCTCATAAGAACGTGTGTATGTAATCGAGCTGTCAGTTGTGTACGTCGTCGACGCAACGCATGAGACGGATTCTATGGGTCGGGAACTTATATTATTCATCCTTCCTTGATTTTCATCAATCAGTGCATTCGTGTGACACATGTGTGTATAATACATACTTCTACAATTTGGTGAAGGGTTGCCGTACTTTTAGTGGTACAAACTGGAACTACATATTATTATATGTTTATTAATACTAGTACGTCCAGCCCTCGAAATTCGGGTGCCAATTACATTATCTTCTAATTGACAGAAAATTTGACTCAAGTTAAAAGTCTACAAAGTGCCTACCTGCCTTGTATAAATTTACATAATTTTTCGTGAATTTACGCCTATTAAAACCTGTACTAAGACCTTGACCGAACCTACAATATCCAACCAAATGTATTTTTGTTTCTGTTATACACGACCGACGGTTTTTATACTAATGCGACGGTGCAAGCTGCAAACCCCACTACCACTGTATTCTATCTCGCTCCCACCTCCAAACCAAACAAATGCACAATAATTGTATTGCATTGTTTCGTGGTTGTTTTTTTTTTTCTCTTTTGTGTAAGTATTTGGTGATAATTCTCCGCTGAAGCTCATCCGTGGACGATGAACAACCACCTCATTTTGTGTTTTTACAAATATTCTCTCTCGCTCGCTTCTCGCTCCCTCTTAATACGAAATTAATTTATATATTTTGTGCACTTCTGTAGCACATAACCTTTCCAACGATGTATAATTTATATGCCTTCGGCTTTTCTAGACCGCGTAAATTGTACCACAAAATTCGTGTTTGCCGTTTTATAATATGATGATTAAAAGGTAACCAACAGACAAGTTCTCTATCGGTGTGTTCGCTAACAATGTGGTAAGGAGCGGACAGTGACTTTTTATTAATATGTATATACTGCTGAAAATGTTTAAATTTTTGACCACTGTTTTTTGGGTTTAAATTTTGCACAATGTTAAGTTTAATTTGATTAAAATAAAATAAAGAGTTTTTTGCCCTCAAAATACTTGACCTTTATTTAATGCTAAATCTTAAGAGAAAAAAAAGAAAACACATTCGAATAACAGACAAACAAAATCGAACTAATGCTTAACTAAAACGAACAACGAAGTTTTACGATGTATTACTTTATAAATGATTTTTGTTTACCCGAATATATCTTCAACAAAATAAAATATTATATAAAAAGACCACACAGCCCCCTCAGAAAGTAATAAAAAATAAATCAATCATTTTAACTTGTAAGAAAACAAATTTGCATTTGTAAATTTATTTCAGATTATAAAACATTCATTGCGAAACTTTATTTGAATCTAAATATATAAACAAAATACATGGCATAGGAACAGTTTAAAAGCGAGCTAAAATATAAATAATAAAATTAAAGTAGTCACTATAAATATATGTAGGTAGGTAAGTGACAGTTAAGTGACAGATAACATTTTGCACTTGGTTTTATTTGGCGTTCTTTTTAATTAAAATCCAAATTTAACTTTCATTTTATTTTACACCAACAGCGGTGGAGTTTTGCTTTTTTTGTTCCAGAATGTTGTTTATTTTTTTTTTTATAAATTTACTGATATATTTGTAACAAAAAACTTTTAGATCAAAAGGCCATAATTGGCATGTGAACGATAACACAAAATAGTTGGTTTTATTCGATATAGTACTCAATTTTTTATTTTAAAAAGTTAGCGTCTGTAATGGACAATTAAGAGTAATTCTTCATAAAAAATGCAGTCTTTTCGAGATATTTAAGAATTGTGGCATCAATTTACTTACTTTACTTTAGATGGCGCTCACAGCCCAGGATGGACTACGGCCTCAACCAACAAGCCCCTCCAGCCAGCTCGGTCCCTAGCTAGCTGCCTCCAGTTACGCACTCCAAGTTGGTTGAGGTCGTTTTCCACTTGTGTGCGCCACCTAAGGTGGGGTCTTCCTCTGCTGCGCAGACCGTCAGGGGTAGATTCGAAGACTAGTCGGGCTGGTGCGTTGGTGTCCATACGCTCCACGTGTCCCAGCCATCTCAGCCGCTGAATTTTCAGCTTCTTGACCAGGTCGACGTCGCTGTAAAGCCCATAAAGCTCGTTATTAAATCTTCTCCTCCATACTCCATCGATACAGACTGGACCAAAGATCACCCGAAGAATCTTCCTTTCAAAGCACCCAAGCAGATTCTCATCCGTTTTTGACAGGGTCCATGCCTCTGCCCCATATAGCAGGACCGGGATGATTAGGGTCTTATATAAGGTCTCCTTGGTTCTCTGAGAGAGGGCTTTATTACTTAGATGCCTTCTTAGCCCGAAGAAACAGCGATTGGCAAGAGTAATTCTTCGTTTGATCTCTGCGCTGATGTCATTTTGCGATGTTACAGTGGAGCCCAGGTAGACAAAGTCCTTGACGACTTCGAAGTTGTATCTATCCATCGTGACGTTTTGCCCGAGCCGACGATGTTGAGATTCCTTTCTCGATGATAGCATATACTTCGTCTTGTCCTCATTAACAGCCAAACCCATTTTTGCCGCCTCCGATTCAATACTTGCAAACGCGCCGGTAACAGCTCGCTTCGTTCTCCCAATGATGTCAATATCATCTGCATAAGCAAGTAGTTGAACAGACTTTTGAAAAATTGTACCTCTGTTGTTGACTTGCGAGTTGCGTACAATTGCTTCAAGAACGATGTTAAACAGGTTGCATGATAACGCGTCGCCTTGCCTCAAACCTTTCTCGACATCAAAGGGTTCGGTGGTGTTCTTGCCGACTTTGACGGAGCAGCGAGATTTCTCCATCGTCATCCTGCACAAGCGGACGAGTTTGGCAGGGATGCCGAGATGCGCCATGGCTCTGAATAGCTCGTCTCTGTCTACGCTATCATATGCGACTTTAAAATCGATAAAGAGGTGGTGTGTATCGATTTGAAACTCCTGGGTTTTTTCCAAAATCTGTCGGAGTGTGAACATTTGATCGACGGTTGATTTGCCGGGCCTAAAACCACACTGATAGGGGCCGATCAGATCGTTGACAAACGGTTTTAAGCGATCACACAGTATAGATGACAAGATTTTGTATGCGACGTTGAGGAGACTTATACCTCTGTAGTTGGAACAGGTCAGAGCATCTCCTTTCTTGTGGATGGGGCACACTATACCGAGGTTCCATTCATCGGGCATACTTTCCTCCGACCAAATTTTGGAGATAAGCTGGTGTATACTCCCTACCAAGTCATCTCCCCCTGCTTTGAATAGCTCGGCTGGCAGGCCATCCGCACCAGCAGCCTTGTACGTTTTAAGCTTGGCTATCGCTAACCGCACTTCATTTGGGTCGGGTGGACGGAAATTTTGACCATCATCGTCCAGGTTGAATGGAGTGTTCTGTCTTACAGCGGAATTTTGGCCATCTTCGCCGTTTAGCAGTCTAGAAAAGTGTTGTTTCCAGATCCTCAGCACCGACTGTGTGTCTACCACCATATTCCCACTCTCGTCTCGGCAGGCTTCCGTTCTGGCCTTGTAACCCTGGGTAGTTTGCCTCACCCTTCGGTAGAACTTTCGAACATCCCCCCTGCCGCTACAGTCCTCAATAGACTCGACCGCCCGCTTCGCATGCTCTCTCTTTTTCCTCCTGAGAAGTCGGCGTTCCTCCCTTCGCTTTTGCCCGTAGAGCTCCCGGGCCGCTCTCTCAGCAGCTCTGGTTCTAGTCTGCAGCATTGCTTGGTAGGCCTCGTTCTTTGCTTCATGTGCCAGTCTGCATTCTTCATCGAACCAGGGGTTTCGTTGTGGTGGCCTAGTGAAACCCAGCACATCAGTAGCGGCACTTTTGATGGCATTTTGGCAGTGTTTCCATTGGTCCTCTACAGATGATGCTTGTGGCGGGCCTGTTGAGAGTTTAAGAGAGACGTGGTCTGCAAAAGTCCTGGCTATCTCTTGCGATTTTAGCTTCGCGACGTTAAATCGTTTTACAGCATCCGCTCGTCGTTGTGGCGTCATGGATATCCGCATACGTACCTGCGCTACCACCAAGTAGTGATCCGAGTCTATTTTGGCACCTCGGAAAGTTCGGACATCCAGGATACTGGAAGCATGTCTGGCGTCTATCGCAACATGATCAATCTGGTTAACGGTTCGTTGATCCGGAGACCGCCAGGTCCCTTTGTGTATATTGAGGTGTGGGAATAGAGTGCTTGCTATGATGACATTTCGCCCCGCCGCGAAATCGATGAGCCTGAGTCCGTTACCGGAAGTGTTGTCGTGCAGGCTGTGTCCTCCGACTATCGAACCAAAGATGCCCTCCTTTCCAATCTTGGCGTTGAAGTCGCCAAGAATAATCTTGACGTCGTACTTGGGGCACCTATCATACGTATCCTCGAGGAGATCGTAGAATTCTTCTTTGGTTGAGTCATCCTTTTCTTCTGTTGGGGCATGGGCACAGATCAACGTGATGTTTTTGAACTTTGCTTTGATGCGGATTGTGACCAGGCGCTCGCTTACATTTCTGAAGCCCAAGACTTCTTGCCTAAGTCTTCCCCTTACCACAAAACCACAACCAAAGAGCCGCTGACCTTGCTCCTTGCAGCACTCGCCGAAGTAGATGTCACACGTTTTCATTTAATTCATAAGTCAGCTAGTGGCATCAATTTAAGACATATTTAATAATTAAGAGTTATGCGTTAGAAGAAGAGTTTTTAAATAATTATTTGATAAATGATAACAGAAATTTGTTGTTTCCTAAACCTTCTAAACTATGCAGTGTTAAATTTATTTGACTTAAAAATCAAACCTTTTTGTGTAATGTCTTAAATATGGCAAGAAAATTTTATTTTGTCTTCCGCGTAGTAGATACAGCATAAGTTTATAGAATTATATTCCTATCATTACAAATTGAACTTACCGGACTTACTAATTCAATATTAATTGGTTGTTTTAAAAATATCAAAATAACAAAGGTTTGCCCTCATTACCATAGTCGTTCTAAACAAACGCTTGTTTTCTTTTATTATTTTCTAAAATGGTTCCTATGATTTTGATTTTTGCAATTTATTATTAGATGATATTTCTAAGTTTTGGGATTATGCACATTTAAAAAAAAAGTTTATATATGCCTTTTTCTCAGAGGTCGTTTTTTATGACTTCATATCTCAAAACGCTCAAGGTTTCCAAAAGTATACCTGGTATTTTTGGAATCAGCACACTTTTATCATATAGAAACCATCAAAAATGTTGTATATACCTACTTAAAATTTGAGTACCGGCCACTTTTCTGATTTATAAATAATTAGAGCTATCTGACTGATTTGAATCAAATCATGTTGTAGCAAAATATTTTTTCTCTATCTAATGTCGAATTCCTTTTACCAAAAAAAATCGATTTTTTTTCTAAACAGAATCCATTTTTTTCTTTCAATACAAGGAATTTGTCCAGAAAAATCGATTTTTTTCTTCTGAACAAATAGATTTTTTTGTTAAAACAAATTCGACATAAGTTTAAAAAGTTATCTTCTCCTCGTTCTCTGGATAAATATTTAAACTCTGAATAGCTCCCACGTCAAATTTTAGAATTTCTTACGAGAAAGCAAGTAAAAGCGTTAGAGTTTGTTTATTTTTCAATGTGTTTTGTGTTTGTTGTGTTGGTGTTTGGTGATTCTGAAATAATATTCTTATCCGGTTGTTATTTATTTGTCGTTCGTGCAATTAAAAACGAGAAGTTTTTATTTATTTATTTAAACTGGGATAGTTATCCTCAGTTTTATGTATTTATCCGTTCGTTTTGTGCAAGTAGCTCTAAGTCATCTAAACGACTTATGAATAAAAACAGATTTAATTCATAAGTCAGCTAGTGACTTATGAATTAAAAAAATTTAATTCATAAGCCATCTAAAGGACTTACGAATTAAAACCAATTAATTCATAAGTCATCTACGGTCCTTATGAATTAAAAAGATTTAAGTCATAAGCTAGTAAGTGACTTATGAATTTAAATAATTTAATTCATAAGCCATCTAGTGACTTATGAATTAAAAAAAAGCTAGTTTTTTATGAATTAAAAAAAATTAATTAATAAGCTATGTAGTTAGTGACTTATGAGAGAAGGTCACAAAATATATGCTTAAAATTGAAAACCACTTTCGTTAATAACAATTATGCAGCTTATAAATTAGTTTTTTTTAATTCCTAAGTCTAGCTGGGTTGTAAATAAAATTTTTTTAACTAACTAGTTTATGGTTTAAATCTCTTTTAATTCATTAAACACTAGCTGGCTTATGATTTAATTTTGTTTTAATTCATAAGTCACCTACTGACTTATGACTTAAAGATTTTTTAATTCAAAAACTCGCAACGCTGTTTTGAACCTAAAAAAATTCAATTTTGTCTTAAGGAAATCATTTAAAGAGCTAAAATTTCAAGAAAATACCTTCAGTGAATTAGACCGTAGGTCAAGGTAAAGACATGTAAGACAGATGGCATTATGGGACCCACTTTTTCCACATTTTCTGTCATTGTAATATCAAAGTGATCGAAATCTTGAGTTCGTTTTTATCTTACGAAAATTATAGAAAATATTTAAAAAAGCTACATATACATACATATATCTTTCTTCATATTATGTAGGTGAATTATAATAAAATGCACAAGTGTATATAGCTCGGTGGTTGGATATATTGAATATTTATTATATGAATAAATTGCTACAGAAAAGGTTTGTTCATATTTTTGCTGGAAGTGTATCAAATTTAATTTACTTTCATTTTGTGTTGTACACTTTTCTTAAACGCTTGGTTTTCGAAATATTTACGAAATAGTACAAAAGGGGACCTTAACCCCCCCTCTCCTGGCTAAAGCTCGCGGGCCTGGGCTGGGGACTTTTAGTATGTTGTACCTGGGGGTTACCCCTATCACTTAAAAAAATAATCCAGGCTACATGATTTTTTTAACTTATTTCTTATTCGTAACAACATTGACCGTTTCAATGTACTAATTACTCTACAGAAATAATTTTCTAAAAAAAAATAGTAGCTTTCATAATTTTTAATTTTCTCTTAAACTAAAAGACTTATAGCCATCTAGTTTTCAGTGTTAACCTAAGGATTAAAAACAGTATCAAACACTAAACAAAAATCTAGTACTTTGTAACTAAAAATTTTGAAAAAATATTATCATAAGTTAACTTTTTTTTTTTTTTTAACTTTTTGATTTAAAGTCAATTTTTTTCAAAAACTTTTAACTAAAATTACTTGCTTTAGCAGTGGAGTAATAAAATAAGTTTTTGCATTTTCAAAAAGCTATAGTAGAGCATTGTAGATGTTTCCGTTGTTTTTAAATGATTATTTATGCACTTTAATCCAATTTTTTCAGGAAATCGTCCCTCCCGTATAAGTGGGGGCAACTAGACCCCCCCTCCTTAGCAAGTTTTTTTTAATATATATCTTTAAACTATTTCAAAAAATATTGGTGAGTTCTTTGGAAATACATTGCATACTTCTTACCTTTGAAGATACAGTGTTTTTCATATCACAAAAAACACTGTATCAAATAAATTAAATAAGGATATTTTAACTTTCGCCACCTTCTTTAACCCCATACCTTCTTTCTCATCAAGTCAATGGAATTATCATGAATCGATACGTATTTACCTTTTCTATAATTTCAGGGTTAATTCATCAAAAAGCGTTAAATTTTTAACGCATTAACATGGTTTTTCAGATTTTCTGATATTTGTACCCCCATATCTCTCTTGGTATTGTTTCTAGCAAAAATATGACTAAAACCTAATTTGAAGAAAATTCAATTTACTTTCATATTGTAGTGTAAACTTTTTCGCTAATACTCTTGGTTTTCAAAATATTTACGAAATAGCAAAAAAGGGGACCTTTACCCCCCCTCCTGTCTAAAGCTCGCGGGCCTGGGTTGGGGACTTTTAGTATGTTGTACCTGGGGGTCACCCCTATCACTTAAAAAAATAATCCAGACTACACGATTTATTTCATTTATTTTATGATTTTGAGTCTTCGTTGACTGGACTATTCTGTTATGTGATTATTTTTTATATTTTTTTTCGATATCCCGATACGGAAAGACTTTTCTAGTCTAGTGATGGCCAAGGCTACAATATGAAAACAATATTGTTTTAATTTCAAAAATATGGGAGTTTCTTACAATATGCAGTATAATGTTATAGATGTAAAAATTATACAGATAATTTGAATATACTTAATCATTTCATCTTCCTACATGACTTAATTTAGCTAGAAATTAGATTTTCAAATATTTCAAAGGAGTCATTTAGACGTATTTATATTTTCTAACTTTCAATGTAAAAATTCTTACAACTTTTTCTTATAGACAAATTTTGTATACAAAAAAAACAAAAGTTTCTTCAAATGAACTTCCTACACAATCTGAATAAATCAACGAACTTTGCCTTCTTTGAAAATTTTCTCACATGTCTTAAAGTCTATTCCGAAGGCATAAACAAAATGTGAATTAATTAAATGCAAATATAAATCTTCGTCCTGAACTCAGCACACTTACAGGAACTACATATACCAACACACACGACATTATGCACAGATTTTATGTTTATTGTCTTAGATACAGTTCTTTGGTTTGCATAAACATTTTATTTTCTTTTCTCGCATGCTGTTTGCATAAATCATCCTGTTGAGTTCGAAGAAAAACCAAATCACCTGCTGCTCTAGCAAAAATTCTTAGAAGACAAATACCTATGAGAAGAGTATAAAAGAAACACAAGACTTTTAACGCAATTGAGAGGTCTTTGAGGTGCACAAAATGGCTTAATGGATATTAAATTTCGGTAGCTTGTATGAGTGACAGTATGGAGAGATTCTTGGAAATCCTTTAACGAAAGTCTTGATACGAAATTTCAAGGATGATTCCCTTTAATCTTGGCTATGAAACCACAAACACATTTAAGTTAATAAGTCAAGCACTCAGCTTAACTATTTCACTATGGTAAGTATAGACATTCTGATTCCAAATAAATTTATCAGAGCATGAAATTAACTTCATTTCAAGAAGTCATCAGGACAAATGTTTTGACGGAAACTGTAACGATGTGAATCACTATAGAGAGAGAGGCCACATTAACCACACAAAATCTCTTAGGAAGTTCTATATATGTGTGTGGGAAGTCGAAAAATTATTTATTATTTATTTTGTGCGTATGTAAGAAAATAAGCAAGAGTGATTTTGTCAGAGAGATTTTGTTAGAAATTGTCACAAAATTTTTAATCAACTTTAATTTATCTAAGTGACACTAGGCAACCATAATGCTTTCACATGAATTTGGCATGCTTTTCAATGGATTACATAAAAGTTGGGTAAATCAAAAACTTGAAATTTATCAAGCTTTCCTAAGAGCTCACTCCTGTTCTGGATCTAGTTTGGTAAGGGTTGACGAATCTTATAGGGTATACTTTTTTGAAGATGACTAATACAGAAAAGTGCAGCTTTGTCGAATTTTTGTTTTGAGTTTTGGCCTTTTCTGCCTAATTTTTGTCGGCTACTGTAGGAATAATATTTTCTTAGTTAATTTTTACTTAGCCGTAGCCCTGAAAAACATTTTTGTTAGGTAGCAGAGGTTGGGAATCAAACCCAGACCTCTAACGTTACAGTCCAACGCACTTACCATTACGCCACGGCCACGGGCTACATTTTTACTTGCGATATAGGTACTAATAGGGCAAGTTATGAATTCGTCCAAAAAATCGAACTCGAGATAACAATCAAACTTGATATTAAGATGATAGAGAACACGAAAAAAGTGGGTCCCGCAATTCGGTCTGTCTGCCTGTGTGTATGTCTGTACCTCAGCCTACAGTCTAAACAACTAAAGCGATTTTCTTCAAACTTGGAGCATAAGATTTTTGGGTGATTCCCTAGAGGGGAAAATCGAGATTTTTTTTATAGCTAAAAAAATAACGGTACTTGCCATTGGACCATTATAAAAAAAGTTATTTACCTCAAAAACGGCTTTAACGTTTTTTTTTTTTAATTTTTGAGTGGCATGATCTACATTTTGGTGCAAAAAAAAATTACCAAAAACTGTTACTAACGGTACCTGGCATAGAACGGTTTTTTTTTATTTTCGACGTTCTTGTTAACCGCTTAACCGATTTTAATCAAAATTTTTACTTAAGAGGTCCTATTAAGTATGAATAATACTGCATACAAATATTTTCAAAACAAATTTTTTTGAATTTAAAAAAAAAAAGTAAAAAATTTTTTTTTGAAAAATCATTTTTTTGAAAACAGGTTCAAGAATTTTGTAAATAAATTTTAATTTCCTACATTTTTTTGTTGAGTAATGCGCAATATTAATTTTAAAAACTATCTTTGATGTTAAAATTTTTCTTTAAACATGTCGTTCGTCATTATAAACAAAACGTTTCAATACTTTCTTCAAAATTAACAAAGAATACGAATTTTTTGTAGTTTTCTGTACTAACTAGCTACTATTATATACACTACGGGACCAATTTTTTTCATCAGACACCACCTAAATTAAAAAATTATATCCTACAAAAAATTTATTTACAAACAAATTCTGTCATTAACCTGTGCATCTTACATAAAAAAAAAAATAAATAATTTTGAAAATATTTTCTATAGAATTTTTTCATCCATAAAATTTGAATAATGTTTTTTCAAAAGGATGGATCTCATAATAAAAATCAACAAGAAAATTAGCAATATCTGCAATATTGTTCAGAAGGAAAAATACGTAAAACTTCAAAAATTCCGTTAAAATGTGTATGGGAAGATTATGACTTTAGAGGCACGAATTAATGAGCCCGGCCAAGTTTTTGTTTTTGGTGCAAAAATTTATTGTAGGGCATACACTTTTTATAAAAGGGGTGTCTGATCAAAACAAATAATGAGATTAGGAAATAACGGACACCCTAATATGCATGCACAATCTATAAAAATTTACCTTTTCAGTCAGAATAATAAAACGGAGTTTTTTTATAAACACTGAATATTATATCTACCTTACGAGGGTTGTCAAAATTCTGCTTTTCAAAATTTTGCTTTAAGAATTCTGCTTATTTTCAATATTTTTAACAAAATTATGCAATAATAAAAAAAAAAGTTTTGAAAAATTAAAAAAAAAATTTTTAATTTTTTTTTTTTTTTTGCAGAATTTTGTTGTTCTATTTGTTAATTTGTTTGTTAATAGAAATAATGTTGTTTTTTATTTTTTTTTTTTTTTGTTATCGTCGTGATTTTTTAAATCACAATAAGAAAAGCCCTTATTTACTTTTATATATTTATATAAAATGAAATTTGAGTTTGCCAACCGCCCCCCCCCCCCCCCCCCCCCCATAATCGAAATCCTGCGTACGCCCTTGTGTCATACAAAAATTTATTAGATCGAACAAATATATTAACCTCATTTTACAATAAACGACCAATTTTAGATAAAAAATATCATATGGTATATTCTGTTATATTTTGTATTACTGTAGCTCTCTCTCCAAATACTTGTTTCATTAAATAGTTAAATTTTTCAATCCCTTTTTGGATTATCAATTTTTACGAATTAGTGGAAGCATTTAAATAAAAATACTTGTATTATGCTTCTAAGTCCTCCAGAAAGGATATTTTGAGGAAGACGATTATAACAGATAAACTACTTTAAGGTACGCTATGCCTTAAACTCCCAAACGGATCCTCACTGGCTATACCAAAAGAAACGTTAAGTATCTTGGGATCCACTTCCACGAACTGCTAATGTTCAACCCTCATGCAAGAAATGTCCTTAAAAAGCCAACTGGGCCTTCCATCGTCTTCACCCCCATTGATGAAGAGAAGAACAGCACTAAGTCAACAGACCAAGATCATGATGTTTACGCAGTTCTTGAGACCAGTCATTAGATACAGTCTTCCTGTCTGGTTTTCCATCCCTAAGACAGCCATACATCAACTAAAAGTGTTTGAAAGGAAGGTACTAAGGATTTTCATCGGATTTATCTTTGGCTTGCCTGACAAAAACTTAGGATCCATATCTCTATACTCAGCAGGGCCGGACCAACCATATGTGCACGATGTGCAAATGCACAGGGCGCAAAGCTCCGGGGGCGCATTACCAGGTGCAAGAAAATATAATGATCTCGTGCAAATATAATGATCTTACGCACTGTACAGTATCTGTATCTGTGTATATGTGTTTTCTCATCTACGAAAAAAGAAACAAATGGAAAAAGGCAAAGAATGGAAAAGAAGAATAGAGTAAAAAAATTAAAGCTAGGAGGGGTGAATGTATAGTCGAATCGTTCTTGCGCAGGCAGTTTTTCTTTGTTTTGATTTGTTCTTTTTTTGTGTCTATGTATGTATATGTGTAAATATAAAAAAGGGGCGCTTTCTATAAATCTTGCACAGGGCGCAAGTTTGGCTTAGGCCTGGCCTGATACTCAGAAGCCGAAATAACACCACTCTGGACAAATACCTACTATTTTTGGCTAAAGAAGCTAGTAGGAAACTTAGATAACTACCCGAGCCACCCGAAAGATAACAACCCAACAGCGACAGAAAATGATATTCTGTCATTTTCCCTAAGCCTGACGGTCTGATTTGGCAGGGGTCCTGACCAGTGTTGCCCCCCTAACAGGTTGAAAATGTAGTGTGGCGGATTTTAACTGTATATAGTAAAATGTAGTTTGTATAATGTTCTTCACATTCGTAAAATGTCTGAATCTGCATTTTATAGTGACTCTTGATATTTCCTGATATTTTTTTATTTTAACCAGATTGGTGTTTTTACTTTTTCTATAGGGCAAGTATTGGTTTCTTGTAATAAAAAAAACAACCTACACGTTTGGACCGATTTGTGTAAAATTTGGTATAGAGCATTTTTATGTGATTCCCTAAAGGCGAAATTCGAATTTACATCATCTAGAATTTCTAGAACATGTAGCTGCCATACGAATGTTCATGTTTTATTTCAAATTTTCTCAAAAACGGCTCTAATGATTTTGATTGACCAAAATATAGTTGTATAAGAAAACTGCATTTTTAGGTTTTCGCTATTGGGAAATAGGGGGTTGATGTTTTTTGACAGTTATTCACGTATGTATAATTATCTTCTCAATAGATGGACCGATTTTGATATAATCTTGTGCATTTAAGTATGTCAAAAAATATTGCATTTAAAAATTAAAAAAAAAAACAGGAAAGGTAGAGGATAATTAATTTGAATAAAAATTGAATTACATTGTATATACTTTGGGTACAGTTTATAGTAAAAAATCTGGAAATTAAACTTATTCTGTTTCAATAAATGCTATATCAACTCGTATAAGGCACGAAGAGGATTTTTTACCATTTACGTGAGTGAGTATAGGTATACAAAAGCCTATATTTTCATCGATTCCAAGTTAATAGTATACCTAAAAGCATCATTCAATGCTGAAGAATTTTTTTTTTTTGTTTTTAAATCTAAAAATAGAAACTCTTTGGCTCACAGATTGAATGGACTTGATTCATTTAACCGAAAATATACTTGTAACGTTAAAATAAAATAAACAAATTTGGTTGCGCAACAGCTATCGTGAAGAACAAAGGCTATAGTGACTCACAACTACGTTATGTTAGGCAGGAATAGAAGGGACATTAATTTTTTTCCGAATCCGAATGGCTAAGGAGAGAAGAATTTTTTCATGACAAGAAATACTATAAAAGGATATGTCACTCATCACTTATTCGCATAAGAGGCAGCATCACTGAAAAACATTTTTTTTTTAATTTGGAGTGGAGTCTAATGCAGGCCACAGGCTACTACAGAAATACATACTTTCGGCCCATACGAAAACCCAGTTGAACTACTGTAATTGTTCTTATTGCTGTAAATTCAGGAAAATAAGATAAATAAAATGCACGACATATAGTGATGCAAGGACTACCGTCGCGTCGTTGGCGTGCCATTTTGGAATGCAGATTTTCAAAAGACTCTTCAATACAGAATACAGTGGCTCTTAGGTTCGGTTTGAAGGGGTGATGATACGGCAAACCGCATCATCTCACTCGGATCTCAGTTGATCCATTGTGCTCACCAAGAAAAGGGTAGGGAGGGTATAAGGACGGGTGAGGAAAGGAGTTAGTGGAGCCTGGGTGCCTTCCTGAACGATCTTGAATTCTGGATAAATTTCATGATGTTTTTCAGTGGCAAACACGAGATGTCACCCAATTCGTCGAAGAAGTATTCTCTGAGGGCTATCTTCCTGGTTCTTGCTAATCTGAGGCACTCACAAAGGAAGTGATAAGAGCCCTCTTCCGCCTCTTCGTCATAACACTCTCTGCATAAGTCAGATGTGGTAATACCCATTCTGCTCATGTGGGTTCCCAATGAAAAAGTCCAAAGTATCTAAAACCTTGTCTCGAGACAAAAAATGGAAAAAGATTTCGGAAAGTTATACCTCATTCTCATACTGATAATAAAATTAACCTAAAATTGTTTAATGCGTGGCGTGCAGATTTCTACCAATGACGGTAGATTTAAATAACCTCAAGAGTAAAATTGATTTGCAGCAATAAAACTCAACACGCTTTATATCTACAGACTATCTTTTTTTTATTGTGTTCAATGTGAAAGGTATACCGTTGGAGAAGTTCCCAGCATATACTTATTGTTTTTGTTTTTATTTTATTTTTTAGTGACTCTGAATATAGTGTTTTATTGTTCATACATTGAATTGCTACACTCTGACTTAATGTTTTTCGATGCAATAAAAAAGATTTATAAATTGCTACTGTAGGCGTGCTAAATTTATGTGTTGAAAGAATCTTAGTCTTTATTTATGTGTTTAGTTTTATTTCACAGGTAAAAACCCCCAATTGGCAGATAATCGTTAATTTATGAATGGAATTTGGAGATTCCAGAAAGATACTTGGAGAAGAAGAAAAATGTGTGAAAACAATCGTGTGGTAAAAGTAGATAAAATACTGATTCCTATAGTATGATGAAAGAAATAAGTTAGACTTTTATTTTAAGCCCAGATTTTTGTGCTCAAGGTCTTGTATAAGTTTCAAGAAAAAAATTAGAATCTATTTTTTGAATGTCGCTTACAAAGGATCTGATAGAACATGATTGTGTAGTATGCATGTGCTATTATAGCCCAAGTGTTTCATTTTTTCCTGCCAATTTTTTCCCTTTAATATTTCATTTTATTCGAACAGAGTTCAAGTATGTACTTATGTGAATTAATTTAAGGTGAGAGGCACTTATTCATGACAATAAGAGTTACACTTGGAGGATATGTTACTTCTTCGCAAGAAGCATCAAGGCTGTTTCACAATGCGACGAGAAAACGAGACGTCAGCGTGACGAGATCTGTTTGCAGTTGCTCTCTCTTAAAAAAGAATTTTAAGCAGTGAAATAATACATACTAAAGTATTTTTCGTCGTCACGTTGCGTCTTTTTTTCAATTTTTCGAACTTTATGACGTGTCGAGACGACGAGAAATGCTTGATTATTGCATTATTTCACTGTTTAAATTTCTTTTTAAAGAGAAAGAAACTGCGAAGAGATCTCGTCATGCTAACGTTTGGTTTTCTCGTCGCATTGTGAAACAGCCTTCAGTTGCCGTTTTGCTTTTTTATTATTTTTAGATAGACGAGGCTCGGAATCGAACCTAGACCTAAGGCATGACAGTCCTACGCACTAACCATCATGGCACGACTGCTACAAGTATGTGCTTGTCTAACTTTTGAACCTTAACCCTGGTTGAACCTCAGTTAATCCGAAGAAATATGTTCCTCTTGACCTGAGGATAACTGGCTGAACAGACTGGTGACGGAGACGGAACTGGAGCCGGAGCTGGAATAGCTGTCAAAATATTGAATACATGCAAATTCAATGCTGCAAACACAACGGAACGTAGCCGCATACGGAGCTGCAGCCGCAGACGGAAGAGTTCACCAACTTTTAACTTTCACGTACGGCAAATTGTATGAAAAAAAAAAAAACAACTTTTTGGGTCCAAAAAAATATTGTGGTTATTTGTATCGCGAAAAAAATTAATTATTAAAAGGAAAATTATTGGAAACAAAAAATGTGAATTCTGAGCTTGTACACAAGAATATTCTTTTGTTTTTCTTCAAAATACTTTCAAATCTGTACAGCTGCATTGTGGGCAGGTACAAAAAATAATGTACGACACTTTTTGACAGCTCTTCCAGTTCCGTCTGCGGCTCCAGTTTCAGCATTCTATTCTGTTTAGGCAGTAAACCGCACATTGAAAAAAATGAAGCCCTTATACACTATTTAAACCAACTCCAGTTGGATTTAGGGGAAAAGCATTAACATGTTTCATTTTTACAAGGACATAAGACTTTCATCCTTTCATCCGACATTAATGAATTCCTAAAAATATCATTTAGGTAAAGATTTTTTTTTAATATTTTAAATCCTGTTACTAAGAACTTAATTTATATCCTTGATTTTTTTTCAACGTCTTTTAACATCGCCAAACCAAATAAATAATTGAAAGAGAAAGTTGTGTAATTTAAGATTTCGAGCTGCTAACAAAAATGAGAGTATAAAAAAACAATTATATTCTTCTCAAAAATTCATCTTATTTTGCTTCCTGTTTGTGTTTTTTTTCTTTGCATTGTGGTTTTAAATTTAATTATTATTATTTTTTTTTTTTTTTAAACAAAAGTGCTTTTTTACCATCAGTCAATCAACATCAAATTATATTTTGTTTCAAGATAAAATTTACTGCTGTTCTTGACAAGAATTAATTATACTTCATTCTATTACTAGGTGCGAAGAAAACTCCACAGGAAGAGGAATTCTGAAAATTAAGTACCAACCTCTTTATTAAGAGATGAATGTTTATGTGGTGAAACCTTCAGCTTAGTATATGCTTGCCTAAAGATAAACCACAATTTTAGCTTGAGAATAAATATTTAATATTTTGTATTAAGAAGATATTCGTGTTAAATAAGGAAATGCCAGTGGTATTTTAGGCATCAAAGAAGTGTTTAAGGCAAACAGATGAACACAAAAGCATGGATAACAGGAATTTTTCATTTAAAGTGTTTTTTGGGCTTAAAATATTCGATTTTCAATATTTTTGTATGAATCTTTGGAACAATTGGATTCGAGCGATTTTGAACTAGGAACAAGTTTTAGATTTCCGATTGTGGAAAAGCAAAAAAGTGAAAGTTAAGAAGAGCCCTAAAAAAAAAACCTGAAACAATTTTTTTAATTTTGGATTTCTAAGAAATGGCGGCGATAAAAGAATTTTTATTTAATATCGTAAAAGTTGTTATTTGGTTTTAAGATTTGCGTATATTATTTTTTTTTGTGTGAAATTATATCCCAATCAGTTTTTCTCTGCTTTTTTGAATAACCAGGGTGAGCATTAAAATTTTGTTTGTAAAAAAAAAACATTTTTTTTTATTATTTAATGTACAAATATGTTTTTTAAAGATGTTTCTTCAGTTTAATGTTGAGTTAATCTCAAAATAATTGAGACATAGTGTATACTGTTCGATTTTCAAAAGCGGGCCGCAAAATACCTATAGTATAGATGCTTGTTTAATATCGTAAAAATCGTTTTTTGGCTGTAAAATCTTTGAATATGGATACTTTTTGATGAAATTTTGGAACAATGACAATTAGATTACGATTTAAATCTTTTTTTTTAATTAGAGTTTTTTTTAAAAAGGGGGGTTGGGTTTTAGATAAACAGGATTTTAAAGCCGTTTAGATAATTGGTAATAATTTGAAATGAGAATGAAATTTTGAGTTTTTGAAATTTTTAAATGGGGGTCGGGAGAACGAAAAAGGGCTTTTCTAGTTTTTGTTGGGCTTTAGCCCATAGTTATTTTTATTTTTGGATGCAATTTTGGGATATTACGCACAAAACAGGGTTCACTTGGAACAAACATTGCGATTTTCGATTTTTGTAAAAGTGGGGCTAATGGAATTTTTACAAAGTTCAAAAACTTGAAGATGTTTTTTTTAAAAGTTTGTTTTCGGGGTTATAGTATGCAATGCATCTAGGGATACCATTTTTTTCAACACATGTATAGGTATATATAGTCAAATAATTTTAATCAAAGGTTGGAGAGCCGTATTTTGCATTTTTCAAAAAAAAAATTTGAAAGGCCCTATCTTTAAAAATACAATTTCTAAATTTTTAATTTTTTGGAATAATGTTCACTTTCAACACTTTTCAACACTTTCTGGAACCAGAAAAAAAAAATAAAAAAATTTAATTTCGAAAAAAAGGGGGCTAGAATTTTTTTTTCGAATTTTGCCCATAACTAACGAAAATTTGAACAAATTTTCAGAACAACAAGAACAATCTGCAACAATCTTCAAAATTTCGATTGTCGAAAAAAAGGGGGCTAGGTCAAAAATGTTTTTTGGGGTCTAAAACCCGCATTTTTTAATATTTTCGAAACAAATTTGGAACAATGCAGAAAAAATCGGGAACAACCCGGAACATCTTTCAAAAATAGGAAAATCAAAAATGGGGGGGATAACTTCACACACTCAATTTTGCCATTGTTTTTGTCTAATTTTCCTGGGCTATAGTTGATAATTGGAAAAGTTTGTAAAAAATTCAGTTGACACTTTTTTTTTTTAAACAACAAAAAAAAAAAATTCAAAAGAAACGGTTAAAAATTGTTGGAAAATATTTTTCATCTCCCATATTTATACATACATATATATTTACCTATTTAGAGCAATTACCTCCTTGATTTCACCACCTGGAAAAGGTATTCGAAGAATTTGAATTTGCAATTTTTATTACAAAATAACATCGAGTTGCAAAGAGCACCATCAATGGGAAGTTATCAATGCGGGTCCTTTTTTCTGAGGTTTTCTGAAGTCTCAGATGAAACAACAAAGTCATAACCCAAGAATTTGGTCAAATTCAACCGGATTTATGCGGCAGTGTCATTGAAAACAGTATCTCTCGGATCCGTGCAACCGTGGCTAAGCTTCGGCGAACATTTGAAATACATGGGTCTTCCATAAATGGAAAAAAAATTCGTTAATACCTCATACAAAGTTTATTTTTATACACTAGACCAAAAACATTAAGTTTTATTTACTTTTGTATTAAATCCCAAAGCTGAAATATTTCAAATATTTAGTAAATTTTTTTATTGTAAACACGAGGTATCATCAATTTAAAAACCCACTGCACCACTTCCACCAGCGACAAAGCTGCTTACACCGCTAAAAAAAAAAAAATAACTCAACCATAAAATATGAAAATAAACAAAAATCTGATGAAAATCCATCCATTCGGAAGTAATAACACACACAAAACACAAATCTGGCAAAATATGATATTTTCAATTTAAATTACTCAAAAGATTCACCCAAAGCCCTCTTGTTCTTTTGTTTGTGATTTTCCCGTTTTAATGCCAGTCAAAGGGCTTTTGTGACTTTACTTTGTTCAGCAAAAAAAAAAAATGTGTGTAATAAGATTAAAGTTTAAATCCTGTGAAATGAAAGATGGGCTGGACGACACAGCTTCTCTATACAATGCCTTTATATACCGCTGACTTGAAGAAACTTGGAGATTGAATGAAATAACGGTTTTAATTTCTTGCGACTAAAATTGATTAAATTTTCATCTTTTGTTGTTTATGAGAAAGTTTTCGCATTTTGTGTTCTATACGGTGAAGAAAATTTATGATATTCACAGCAATAGTGGATGTGGTGGCAGTCGCAATGATGTCGGCAAGGTAGTGTGAGGATAAATATCGTTCCTAGTTTTCTACCCTTCATAATGAGTTTTTAATTCACTTTGATGCATGTGCTGTTGCTGTTGCTGATGCTTCTATACGATGATATCAATTTTAATTTAAATAAAGTTTGTTGACAGATTATATTGCTGTCATAAGCCTACCTGTAAGCTTTGAACTAAAGGAGGAGAAAACATTATTTTCAGAGGTTAAATGAGCAAATATTTGTAGCTTATATAGATTTTCTTCTTTTAAAATGAGATGAAAATTAAGTTTTAAGCTTAAAGACATAACTTATAAGGTAGCATTAGAGATTTCTTGTCATTAAAGTCATTTTCGCATGAAGTGTTGAAGCACAAACTACGCGTCGTCGTATATAAGTCGTAGCCATTGCGTAGTCGTAATCTTTATAGTTGCTGGGTATTCCGTATGGTCAGTTTTTCTAACCCATGATTTAAATTATGTGCGTACTCAGGATTAACAGGTCAATAATTTGGTATTTGGAAATTACGGATTAGAGATATTGGTACATCTAAGATATACCAGTCTCCCAAAAATATCCTTGTGATAAGCGATATGTTTTTCATAGTGCAATATTATTGGGCAATAAAGTGTGACTGTTCCAGTGAAGAACTTTTAGCTTTTGTTCTGTATAACTTAAAAAAAATAGCTTGTGAGTACGGTTTTTAACTTTTACATTTTAGCATCCTCCGGTTTTATATTTTGACTAAAGCATTGAATTTTGAAAACTAAAATAATATGGGCTGGGAACAGGACCGAGTCCGAGTACGGAGACCGAGACCGAGATGAGACTACTTTAAAAGCCCCCGAGACGAGACCGTATTTTTGGTACCGAAATTCGCCGAGAGTCTCGCTGATGGTCTCGGCGGTCTCGGTGGTTTGGTTTCGGTTTTCGCTAGAAGAAATATTTTTTATTTACTTATTTTTTAGTACTCATGTTCAGTTTTTATAATAGGCTATTCACAAGTTTTTTTTTTTGTTTTTGAAATGTTCTATATGCCCGTTAAAATCAAACCAAATATGTACATAGTTATACTCAGCTAGGCGCACTGCGAATATCCAGGGAAAAATACGTACGATTTATACATGTCGTTGGAATAGAAATAGCTCATTTTTCAGACTTTGTTTCCCCCTCCGGAAAAGGTTGACTTTAAGACTTTTAAGTGACTCTTGAAAAAAATGTTATCGAAACGTCAAAATATAGTTTGTTGCATACATATCAAGCCATGAATTGTCAAAATCCATTGGCTCCGATTTAGATGAATTAAAAAACCTCAACAAAATTCAAATTTTACCTCAGACAATTCGAAATTTTTCCGATTTAATTTTGTGCTCCGGAAAAAGTTGATTTTAAGCCTTTTGGATGACATTTGGAAAAAAATATTATCCAAACGTCAAAATATAGTATGTTGCCTACCTGTCAAGCCATGAGCTGTCAAAATACATTGACATTTTCTTCATGCTTCACACAAGTCTCCAAACCCCGCAATTTTCTTACCACCAAACTGCTGAGATACCATACTTTATATTTTCAATATGAACACGCGTCTTATCTTACATTTTTTTAATTCCAAAAAACACGAAAGATAGCAAGACTAAGGATGAGACCAAGACCGAGACCGAGGCCGAGGCCGAGACCGAGACCGAGACCGAGACCGAGACCGAGACCGAGACCGAGACCGAGACCGAGACCGAGACCGAGACCGAGACCGAGACCGAGACCGAGACCGAGACCGAGACCCAGACCGAGACGAGACTGCACATTAAAATTTTCACGTGAAAAAGGCGAGACCAAGATCGAGACGAGACTTGGTTAGACGCGACCGAAACCGAGACTGAAATTTTTCGATTTTGACAAGAGCGAGTTACACAACATAGGGCCTGGTCTCGTCTCGTTGCCAGCCCTAAAAATAATGCCTTATTACGTAAAATTTTGAAAAAAGTCAGTTTGACATTTGTTTGGCTTTTTTTTTCAAAATTTTGAGTTTGAAAATTAATATTTTACAAACTGTTCCCAAAAATAGATTTATATAAAAACAAAGTAAAGTAAAATATTTCTGGTTTTAGGTATAGCAAGGCATTGTTTAACCATTTTTTTTAATATTTATTTTTCTGCTTTGAGTCAATTTTGTACCAAATTTTTCCTCCTAGACTCTATAACTGGGGAAATAAACTCCCCCTTAATACGACTTTTTTCTTGCCTCGACCCAAACAACACGCTCTAGCTTTTTTTTGTCACGCCTTATGCGATACCACCTCCTATCTTAGATACTTTTGTGCCAATTTGTCAAACGTTCAAGTTTTATGACGGTAAGATTTTCGTGTTTTCCTCTTTTACCAGTTACTATAAACTTAGCTTATCAAACTGGATCTGAATCGGGATCCGGGTATCCGAAACTATCCGGATAGTTTCGAATCCCAACTCTATCATTTAACTATCCGGATATCCGACACTATCCGGATATTCTCGGATCTTAATTATTTAAAAGAACAAAAACTTTTAATAAAGCAAAATTTAAATTTATTATTTCAGAATAAAAGTATTAAAAACCACATAACAAAGAAAATAATTCATAGAAATCGTAGTATATATGTAGGTATTTTAATGATTGATATTTAAATCTATATAAAAATGAATACTTTTTTTGTGTTCGTATACGCTTAACTCAGCTTAACATCATCCTATTAGGTTGCGGATATTTTTGTTGGATATTTATTGAACAGATTAGGTAGGTAGGTAGAAATGGCGGCCCCGAGCAGCCTAAGCTCGGTGACCCAATTAGCGCTGAGGAGCGCCGTTTTGATACCATGACTCGTGTGACCTATATAAAAAAGAATCGGTGTTATAAGAGGGATTTACGGATCAAAATGCCAGGCTAGGCAGATTGTTGGTTTCAGAAGTCCATTTACCACCTGCTTGTAGTCTATGGATTCTGACGGGGGAAATGGTGTAGTAGTAGTAGCTACTTAAAGAATCATCTTAGAGCCATTTCGACCCGTTGAGAAAGGAGATCAAGTCTTTGATCTTCAGTTCGGAGAGTTCATTGAGATCGTTAAAAAAGGCTTTTCCCAATGATTGTGTTCTGATTCTGGCCAGAGCGGGACATTTACACAGGAAATGGTAAACAGTTTCCCTTTCCTGCTGGTCCCCACAGCTACGACAGTGAGTATTGTGAGGGATGCCCAGCTTCACCGCATGTTCTCCGATGGGCCAGTGCCCAGAAAAGGTCGCAACGACCCTGGCTATGTCTCGCCTGGGTCTGCATAAAAGGTCAGTTGTTCGGTTTTTGCTATAGGTGGGCCACGTCTTTCTGGATATGACGCAGTTAGCTAAACTGCTCCACCTACGGTTGGATTCATTTAGAAAAATTGAGAACAGATTAACTCACAACGATACCAAAAAATTGAAAAATTAGAACGAAAATTAGAAAATTCGACCAACAAAGTCAGAAAAACGTGAAAACATCTTGAAATTTCAAACTTTCTGAATTAGTTTCTTGTTCGTACGCACTTAATTCGGCTGAACATCGTCCAAATTGGACGGAGATTTTTTTGTTGGATTTGTATTGAACCAGATAAACACACTACGGAAAAAAAATTGCAAAATTAGGCTGGAAAAGTCAGCATTCAAGAAAGCCAAAAGATTATCGGATAATGCTACAAAAGCATTTGGCATAATTTTCAAATTTCATAATGCTTTTCTCTCGTCAATGATGCTAGATCTAGCATTAATAATGCCAATATGACAACACTGGCTCTAAGCGTCGAATTGAAAAAAATACTTCTATACAATTAAAGCCGTTTCGTTTACACAAAATTTTGCGCCGGCTTACTTTGCTCCGTGTGCGATTGAGTCAAAAGCTACTTAGGGGTTAGTCTGGTTCAAAATTGACCCAGTGTGAGATGGCCCATTGAGTGTTATAATAGCTTCATACTCTCATACACATTCAGAGATTCATGAAGAGTAGCAAGTTCATGATTAGGATTCTAGTGTGTTGTGCGTAAAAAGGCACATGAAGTAATAAAGTTTGAAGACACTCATCAAAAAAGGCACATAGGCACATCATTTTGGCATATGGGCCCTTTTTCCTTAGGGAAAGAGCAGAAGATGGATATGTCCCCATTTTCTCTAGTAAGTATAAAATCAATTCAAGCCAGGCTCCGACCTCAAAACTCTCTATCTTCATAATTCCTCCACTTCTTGAGTTTTAGTTATAAGTTAAGGTTTAAGTAGTTTATAATTTTATAATAAATGTGACAGACTGCACTAAATTCAAATTAAAGTAATGAAAGAGGAATAAATATCTATTCAAAATACATTAGCATAATTGTGTTAGTATAAGTCTGCTATTCCAGACAAGGATACCATCACTTCCCTGTCTTTTATTCCAACCATACTAAATCGGTCTTTCAATACATATTTTTTTTCACTCTCCTCGTTCCCACATAAGTTTAAATCCCATTCAAATCCCTTTGTATGAAGTATGAACTTTTTAGATGTAAATATTCATTCACTTAACCAATTTTCCAAACTTCCATTCACCTTTAACTAACCCAGTTATTTCTGTGTATAGCTGTGGCTGTGGGGTAATTTTATAAACTTCATCCAAAAAAAAAAAATGAAAAAAGATCTAGTTTATTATTTTTTTTTGCCCTTTGGCTCTTTGGCTTATGTTTGTGTCAGAACTTCGATTACATAAATATCATTTGGGGCCATCTAGGTTCATTGAAAATCCATTTAGAATTTTCTCCATTGAAAATGTTAACAAAAAAAAAAACCCTTTGTGAGCCTTTAGCTTTTTTAGTGCTTTTTATTTTTTTTTGTTCATATTTCATGTTCCTGTGGAGAAGATAGTTTTATCATTCAGCGGGTGTTTGTTTTTTTTTTATGTATGTTTTTTTTTTTTTTTTGAGAACACAACCTGCAGGCAGAACCGAACTTTTATGTATTCTAGACTTGCATGTTCGTATAATGGAAACGTACTAAATCACTTCATGTCAGCAAAACTATTTGTCATTCTACTCACCTAGAAAAAGAAAGCCCAATGGCTTTGAGGGTTTATGGTTTTAATGGAGTAGGTGTTAAGGTAAAGAATGTTTTTTGTTCCCTTTTCTTCAAACCGAAGGGTGCGAGATTACAACATTCGCAAAAAAAATTAAATTGTCTTTGGTTTTATTCTTTTCATTTCAGATATGAGATAGCATCAAATGTTTTGTGAAGTAAAAAAAGCACAGAATTGATTGATACCCATTTGGAATTCAACAACCCTTTTCATACTTCTTAAAAAATATCCCTATTTTTTTCGGTACATCCTACCCTTTTCTCTTTGCTGCTAACATTTAAAAAAAATCTATTTTTAACAACTCTACGACATACTTTTATTGATTGGAAGGTATTCCTGTCTTGATTCCAATCACTTTTCATTCAAGAACCGAACTATGGTCCAATTGGAATTTGATGGATTGACCCCAGATAAACATACATAGTATGGTCTTTTTTCTCCATGTCAGATAGTTTTCAAATATATCTTACTTTTTATAACCATACTCGCCTCGTGCTCGAACGACCAACAACGGTACCTATTGTCTGCGAATTGGTGATGGGAAATTTTTGTATAAAGTGTGCGTGCTATAGTGATCCAAGGGTATATCCAGATAAATGGTTCTCCAGATGTTGATAGATTGATGTAATATTGTAGGAGACCCATGGGTGCACGTAAAAGTACATCAACTCTCATTCATTGACAGCAGATGACCTGTCAATGGTGATGTTGATGTTTTTTACAGGAAGTCACAGCACAGTGTGTCGATTGAACTTTTCACAATTTCTCATTTAGTTTTATGTGTTGAGAATTTAAAGAAAATTTGGAAAAAATTGAATCGATAAGTCACAAAATACAATGCATTATACGACACATAAATTTTATATATTTTGTGATTTTATGTGCATTGGGTACATAATATTTAAGTAAAAGTTGATAGAGTTAAAATTTAAAACCAAATATATCTGCTTTCACAATAATCTGACATCAGGTTATTTTACATTCGCAGTTGGACACAACAAAAATTGTATTTCATTTTATACACAAAAATAAGAAAAAAAATATTCCACATACGCCCGAGTGTACATAATAAATTTACTCGTACAACAGCTAGCATGGAGGGAGAAGTTAAGATAAAACTTAAAATTGAATTAAGTAATGTTGCTCGTTTATTTGAAGATTGAAGTGTATAATGTAGGGTGCAGTTGTTATGCTACCGTACAAGTATTCAAAGGAGAAATCCTTATAAAATATTCTATACGCAACTGAAAAATGGGAATTGAGATTTGGATATAGGACTTGCACTCAACATTCAAAATTCAGTTCACGTTTTCTCTAAGTTCTATTAATCTGTGGCAAAATAGTTTAATTTTATTATTCTTCATTTATTTATCAGAAGTAAGATTTTCCAGAATCCTTTTATTGAACCAAAAGCATTTGTGTAATAAATTTAAATTTTTATCGCACACAACTTTGTATTTTTGCTCCTGTTTGTTTTCAAAAATAATTTCCTTTTTAATTATAAAAAAAAAATGTTGAACGGCATGAAGTTCAATAAATAGAGTTTAAATTATTTAAAAAAAAAAAAAAAACCTTATTTATTTATTTTATGTGTTAAATGAAAATAACAAACTACTTATCGACTCAAGTGAAGTTTAAATAAAATAAATAAATCTGATGGCACAACAGCTCATGAAGAACTAGGGCCTAGTGACTTACAACTCTCAACCATTCCTGTGTGCGTGTCTGCAGGAATGGAGGGGACCTACAGTTTATTGCCGAATCCGAACGGCTAACGAGCGGCACTTTTCTGTGACAGGAGATACTCTTGGAGGATTTGTCAATTCCTCGCAAGAGGCAGTAGCCGTTTTTTTTCTTTTTTAAATAAATATGTGGCGAGACTGGGGATCGAACCTTAGACCTCCGGCATGACAGTCCATCGCACTAACCATTACGCCACGGCTACTACAAGTGAAGTTTAAATAATGATTTTTTAAATTTAAACACAATTTCCTTTTTGTTATGAGACAAAAAAAAGTACATAATATATTTTTTTGTATTTATAAAAATGCGGCTAAGTACTTAGATTGTAGTCATAAAAGCTTTTCTTATACTTTTTCCTATTCTTTTTGGTGAAAAGTTTTTTAGAATTTGTTGGAGAAATAATGTTTAAAAAAATGCACTTAACAAATTGTTCAAATAATTTTTGCAAAGACATAAAATTATACGTCAAGCTGCTTCTGCTTGTATAGTTTTTGAAAATCATCTCAGAGTCATCAAAGTGTTATTATTCCATTGAAATGTTACTTTTACAAAACTAAAAGTAAGGATTGGGGTCGTTAAAATTCTACCTGGGTCAAAATTATTCTTTTGAAATTCTGCTTTCAAAATTCTGCTTTTCAAAATTCAGTTTTTCAAAATTCTACAAAAGTAATAAAAAATAGGTTAAGATTTACAAAAAGGGAGAGTACACCGAAAAAAAAAAATTGATAAAACGACTGTAAAATTACCATTTTTGGGTTATAAAAGTCGTCCAACATTAAAAACATAAATTTTGATATGCTCATCATATCAATACAATATGATCATTATCATCATGATATATTTATTATCATTTTGATATGACTATTAAAATGAAGAAAGCAAAAAAAAAAAAAAAAAACTGCGTGCATTTGTAGGGGTTTGATTTGAATTTTATTTTATTAGTTTTTAGGTTTTATTTTCCTATTGCACCATAGTGGTTTTGTAAGTTCCTTTCCCTTTTATTCTGAAATATTTAGAGTTTTATTTAAATTGAAAAAACTTATATTTTACTTACTTGAAAATTTTCTGATGAGATTCGAACCTGTGTCTTCCGCTTACGAGCCCAATACACTTCCACTAGGCTAATTCGCAATACGGAAAGCAGACGTTGAAAATTGATAACTTTCGGGTTTATGATTCAATGCTAACCATATTTTAAAATGTTAAATTGATATTATAATATCAAAAAAATTGTACCAAGCTGATGTTGACAATGTTGGTGTGATATTTTTATTATCCTTAATACAACATTTTTAACAATTTATTGATAAATTGATATAATAATATATATTTGATATTATTAAAATATTAAAATGATTTGCCGTTTTTTTTAGTAAATTTATATGTATCAATTTTACATTAA
This sequence comes from Epistrophella euchroma, assembly GCA_947049315.1. NCBI lineage: Eukaryota > Metazoa > Arthropoda > Insecta > Diptera > Syrphidae > Epistrophella > Epistrophella euchroma. Next base: position 23,522,019 of record OX346246.1, read on the forward strand.
ATTATATCAATTCAACATTGAGGACATCAATGTTGACATAAAAATATCAGATTAATATTTTTTAATGATATTCTAATAGTAAGAATTATCAACCTAGTTTTGATAATGAGAATTGATATTGAATGTTAAAACCAATCTTATTAAAGTAACACTTTTAATATCAATATAACAAAAATAATATTAGCGTTACATTAAAAGTATTAATATGTTTTGTGGTAAATTTGATATGGAAAATGAAAAATATGGAATTGATATTATAAAAATGTTATATTGATTTTGCGTTTTTTTTTTCAGTGTAGGATAAGGGACGGAAACGGGCGACTTGTAACTCTTAGGGGAAACAATAAAATATAATGCAATACAATATAAAAAAACACATGGTTTTGTTATTTGTTTAAATTCATTGCTTGCGTTCGGGTGGTATTGAGATAGGCTATCCACCTATCCCAAAAATTTTCAGATACCTTGAGTTGTTGTTGCATCAGCTGACATCAAAAGTTTTTCAACAAGGGATTACAACAACACAAACCTATCCGGATAGGTTTGGCTTGCCCCCCGAACGCGGCCATTATGATATTCTTTGTTGTAAAACTTGAATTTTCTATAATAAGTTTACATAAATACTGATAATAATTTGGAAGAGCTTAGAGTGCGCAGAATTTTATTTCACTAAATATTAATTGTCAGTACTTTGAAAAGCAGAATTTTGAAAAACAGAATACCTAATCAAAAAAAAAAAAATGTACAGATTTCACTCATAGAGTAACCATGGGGACATTGAAAATGACACCTGACTAATCTTACAATTTAAATTAATTAAAACGTAATAAGCTGTTCAGACACCATTATAGGTTCTGAAGTTTCTAGGTACCTTACCTACCCTTATGCACATAATGTATTTAATGTCACTTTCCATTTGGCAAAACATAAATCTTGTTAACTTTCTTTAACTAACCCGTCAACTTTCCTGTTCAACCAAAAAAATCGTTTTTTTAAGATCTGATATCAAAACTCATATATATGTACCTATTAGTGCAAACACAAATATGCCCTAAAAACAGTTTTAAGCGCTTATAATTATGCCCTTAAAAATCAATTACATACATATATACCCTTTATAAATTATTATATTATGCTCAAAAAAAAAATGATTATATGCCCTAAAAATATTGCTTAATAGACTAAAATAAATTTTGTGGTACCATTTTCTCAAAAAGTATTTGACCGATTTCGATAAATTTTATATGGTTGGAAAGCCACAATTGCGGAGATGTGCAGAATCTACTTGAGACACGCATTTACACACTTTGGGTCATTTTTGTTTTTTAACTGTCGAACACTGCATATTTAAAAAAAAAATATGTTTTTTTCCTTCAATATTTTAAAACAAATTTAAAATTTTTCTCCTTCCTAGAGTGTTTCAGTTTTTACTGGCCGAGTTTCGGCCGATACTAGTATGCTTAATTTTGCTTGTAAACATATATTCTAAATAGGTTTGTATAACTTTGTATGTTTAAAAACAAAAAAAATAGGTAGTGTACAAGAAATATTGTCGAACAAAGTTTGCTTTGGCTAAAAGCCATTGTTGAAACCTATTTGAAATAGGTACAAGTACATGCATGTTTTTTAAAATGGTGAATATCGTTTAAATTCATTCACATGGATTTATTTAAGACATTAGTTGCATCAAAAATAAAAAAAAACAAGATTTACACGAGTGAGCCCCACAAGTTTGCTCTCGTGGCTAACAAAAATTATGGTACCTTTCAACGAAAGAAATGTTAAAAAGTCAGAATTACTGGAAGCATGTTTTTTTTTATTTTGGGTCAATATTTTCTAAATTTTCAAAAGCTATCTATACATATTGTTTAGGCCGTGTGCGAATTGGGTTAAAATCGCGTTAAATTTTATCCTAAGATTAATTTTTGACGATAGTGGGGTGAATCTGTATACGTAGAAACTTCAAAATTTTATTTCGAATTAAATTTAATCGAAATTTTAATTCAATTCACACACGGCCTTAAATATTTAAAAGTACTAGATTACAAAATTGAAATAAAATCGTTCGAGTCAATTTAACCAACTCAAAAAAAGGTTAATTTTCTCAAAAAAAAAAAAAAAAAATCAACCCAAATTTCCGTAATGCGAATTTTTTCGACATAAACTAAAGTTTTAATTTTTTGGTTATGCTGCTGGTTATGCTTCCCTATAGACCTTTATTATTTATTAAATAAACATTAGAAGATACTGAACAAATTATAAAAATGCTGATGCTCCAAATGCATTTGATAAACAAACAGCACATCTCAGTGGTCATAAGTAGTGGAATGCGTAGTGCATACGACTTCGAAGACTGGGCAATGGGTTCAAACCTCATAGTGTGCATCAGAGTTGTAAAAACTGCAGTCTTTTCGGTACTGCAGTTAATTGACTAAAAAGACTAATTTCAATAACTGTCTGAACAGAATAGAATGACGGAACTGAAGCCGCAGACGGAACTGGAAGAGCTGTCAAAAAGTGTCGTACGTCATTTTTTTTAAATGTCCACAATGGAGCTGTACAGCTTTGAAAGTATTTTGAAGAAAAACAAAAGAATATTATTGTGTACAAGCTCAGAATTCACATTTTTTGTTTCCAATAATTTTCCTTTTAATAAATAATTTTTTTCGGGATACAAATAACCACAATATTTTTTTCCGACCCAAAAAGTTGTTTTTGTTCTTCATACAATTTGAAACGTCAAAAGTGCCGTACGTGAAAAGTTAAAAGTTGGTGAACTCTTCCGTCTGCGTCTGCAGTTCCGTATGCGTCTACGTTCCGTTGTGTCCGCAACATTGAATTTGCGTGTATTTAATATTTTGACAGCTATTCCGGCTCCGTCTCCGGTTCCGTCTGCGTCACCATTCTGTTCAGCCAGTAAGTCTTTTAACTTACAGTCAGTACTAATATTCCGACTATGCAGTTAAAAAAAAAAGTTAATTAACTGCAGTACTTTTTAACTGCTTTTAGTCTTTTTAGTCAGTAAAAAGTCTTTGTACTGCGATGATTTAACTTTTAGTCAGCAAGTCTTTTAACTACAGTCAATTAACTGTAAGTTTTTTTTAACTTTTTTTTCTTTTAATTTTCTTTTCTTTTTATTCCATCCTGTTTCTTTTAGTTAAAAGTCTTTTAGTTAAAAGACTATAGAAAACGTTAAAAGACTTACAGTTAATTGACTGTAGTAAAAAGAATTGCTGACTAAAAGTTAAATCATCGCAGTACAAAGACTTTTTACTGACTAAAAAGACTAAAAGCAGTTAAAAAGTACTGCAGTTAATTAACTTACAGTTAATTAACTTTTTTTTTTTCACTTCACAGTCGGAATGTTAGTACTGACTGCTGACTGCTTGTTTCGCAGTTAAAGTACTTATTTACAGTATTAACTTACATTCAACTGCATTACCAAAGTACTGCAGTCTTTTACAGCTCTGGTGTGCATGTAGAAAGTTTTCCCAATAAAATGGGATTAAAGCTCAGCATCACTAAAAGTAGACTGATGATAGGACTTGGCACCCCCTGAAATAGCTATATCTCCAGCCAAACAAAAATAAAACAAATTAAAATACCTAAAATTAATTCCTAAACAATTGGTGGTAGCGCCTTTAAGTTGTTGTTGTTTGTTTTTCAAAAATTCAATGAAATTGACGCAAAAAAGAATGGCCACGTCTAATAAACTGACATTCTAGTATGAATAATACAATAAATAATTAATAACGAACAAACTATGTCTTTTTTATGAAAAATATACCTACAAAAGTAGGCATGCCAAAATATGCACGTAAATCGTAAATATACAAAAATATGCATTTACTTATAAAACGGATTTCTAATCTAGTCTCGTCTTAATAGTGTTACTAAAAAAACAAAATATGCTGTAGCATATTTTTGGTTGTCCTACATAAATCGATTCCAAGCAAGCTTAACTCCGGCTTTAACACTCAACTGCAACACTGGCCTTTCTTATAGGACCGAATTGTATTCTGCATCGAATAAAAATAAATACCTATCATTTTCAATTTCAAAAAATCACAACCAGTGCTGTCGTTTTCCAAATTCCGAGGGTAGCACTTGTCAGACAATTTGGGGAGCATTTTTAAAAGTTGAGGAGCCTCAAAAAATTCAAAATAATTTATTTAATAATATGATTCCAAATGAAAAGAGGCAAATACTTTTTCTACCGAAAAATAACAATTTTTAATATTAATTTTTGCAAATAAGATTGCACAATCAAAAGAAACAGCACGAGCCATTTTTTTTTATTAATTTATATTTATTTATTTTTTAAGAATATAATTTTCTTATTTTTTTTGTTAACCAATTAAATATATTGGTCTGAAAACTTGTTTATTTAGTTTTAATGCCATCATATTTTGTTGTTCTATAGATTTTCTTCCGCAGACTATATAAGATTTGGATGAAGAAAGATAACTTTAAAGGTAACCAAGTTTTGGAAAATAGAATTAATTTTCTACAAGAACTTTGCAAAACTTTATAGCCAATATGTTTTTTTGGCACAAGTACAAAAAACGGCTTTTTATAGTCTTAACAAAAGTAATCGTAGGATTTAATTTGGTAAAACATTTTGAAGATCTATTAGACCACCAATTTTTTTTTAGATTTAAAATTGATCGATTGAACTGTTTTTCTTTACCGAATGATAAAGTCCTAAAAACAAAATAAAGAAACAAATTGTAGACATTGAGAAATCTTCATTAAAATAGAACAGAAAATAACAATTTTTGCCCACTTTTTGTCACAGTAAAGTAGGTGGGTTCACTTTCCACAAAGAAACAGATACAAATCTTCAAAAAAAAACACTAAAAAAAACTGTATAAAATTATGTTCCCTTGATTTTTTTTTTACTAGTAAGTGTATAATAAATAAACATAATAGAAAACTAAAGCCTTTTGTTGGGCATTATTTTAATAAATAAATACATAACATCACTTTGTTAAATACTTTCATTGAGAGTTTGACATTTCGAGTAGTTCTTCAACATTATATCGCTTTTTGAAACCTAACGAAAATGTGCAATATTTTTTTGAAAAAGCGATGTAAAAAAACAAAAATTTGTGTTCATAAAATGTAAGATAATCTTTTCAATTAATTCTTTAATGTGGTGACTTGGGTACTGGGGAGCCATTTTGAGATAAGGGTAGCACAGTAGCCCTTTCCGCAGCAGAGTAGCCAAATGCTACTATAGTAGCCAAAACGACAGCAGTGATCACAACCTACCTACCTCCATAATTATGTTCATGCATAGCATTTACATATACACCTACACTACATACAAAAATCTGGCAGAGTACCTATAGATACACTTTTGTTGGTTGCGTTGTAGTTGTTGTTTTTTCTCTTTTTGAATATTCTTCATTGAATATTTTTCCACTGAAGCTTGTCTGTTGACGACGACTTTTCTTAGATTTTTCCCCGTATACCTATTGCCTACGCCTGCTGTAATTCATCGCTTGTGTTCGTTTGTTTATTTTCATCATTCTAGTTATGATTTAGTAACACCGACCAAAAAATTTGATAGTTGTCCTCCTATACGCTGGAGTTCATTTTTCATATTCTACGTTCATGTGTTCATTTCAATCATTTATGTCATTTCTTTAGTAACACCAACCAAAAATTTCGTTGTGATGCCCTATACGCTGGAGTTCATTTCTGATTTATTGAATTTATTTCATTTAATCATTTTAGTAACACCACAACTCTGTCAAAACGATCCTATAAACATTTTCAATGTTAAAAACGAGAATTTTTGGAAGGGAAGACAGAATTTCGTAAGCAGAATTTTGACACGCTACACACAGTGTGTCAATTGTATGGAGTTAGTGGACAAAAATCTATTTTTTAAAGGTAAGGTAACTGTGTTGTAGTAGCTGTGGCGTGATGGTTAGTGCGATGGACTGTCATGCCGGAGGTCTAAGGTTCGATCCCCAGCCTCGCCACCTATTTATTTAAAAGAAAAAACGGCTACTGCCTCTTGCGAGGAATTGACAAATCCTTCAAGAGTATCTCCTGTCACAGAAAAGTGCCGCTCGTTAGCCGTTCGGATTCGGCAATAAACTGTAGGTCCCCTCCATTCCTGCAGACACGCACACAGGAATGGTTGAGAGTTGTAAGTCACTAGGCCCTAGTTCTTCATGAGCTGTTGTGCCATTAAATTTATTTATTTTTATTTATAAGGTAACTGTGCATAAAAATATAGGAGATTTTACTCAATTTGGGGAATTTTCACGCCCCCTGCCATGCCCACTGTTGGTATGGTTGCATGAAAACCTTTCGTACGATAGTGATTTCAAGTATTAATATTCTGGTCAGTTAAAAAATTATAAATAAAGAAAGCGCCCTCCATTGCTACGCCCACTGCCACGGCCACTTTAGCTATAAAATTGATATTTTGTTTTTAAAAACTTCTCATACGATATGGAAAAAAGATTAGTAGAAAAGTATACATTTTCTCAAAGCACAACAATCAAAGAATTTTGTAGTGTATCCACATATGCGATGCCACTGCACAAATGAGTTCTGCTTTTGCAAAATATAATGAATATTTTTTTTGTTGACAAAAATAATTATTCATAAAAAAAGTAATAACAAAAGGAAAAACGGAAAAAAATTACGAAGAAATAAGATCACTATCCGAGTCTTTAAGAGTTTCGTGTACGAGCCACCTATGTTATACATTCAAGATTTTTATCAAAAAGTCTTACTTCCGCTGCCAAATCCTTCTTAGTTGCAACGGGCAACCTTAAATTTTCAATTCACTCAAATCATTCAGCTTTCGTGTTTTTATAAAAAGAAATCCATTTTTCGATTTTTTTAAATTTTTTTATTGTTTGACCTTGCCGTACAAAAAGTCAAATATTTTAAAGGTTAGCAGGAAGTAACAAGAAAAGTAAACATTTTCAAAAAGCACAACAATAAGAGAACATGAAATATAAAATATTTGGAAACAATTTGCTAACATTTTTTTAAAAAGCTTAACTTTATTAAATTTTTAAGCCTCAGAAAAGAGTATTTTTTTTTTTAATCACAAAAATTCAAATTTATAAGAAACATTTAAACCTTAACTCATACCTGCGCTCATTAATTATATTTCAATTTAATTATATTTCAATTATAAAAAAATACACAAATGAATTTTTTTAAATCTCTAACTGTAACCCCAAACAACTCAATACAAATTTTTTACCCACTAGCTGACCCGACAGACTTCGTACTATCCAATCGATAAATAAAAGACATAAACTTTAGTATAAATTAAACTTAAAACAAACAAAAGGAGTCCATAATTAATAAAAAACAATGTTCGGTATGAATGAAGTTTTCCTGAAATACTGGCTATTTATAAGGTTTCAATTATTCATGGTCATCACAAAGGCCAGACGTACTGGAAACTGTAAACCGCATGGTAAATCCAATTTATTGCATTTTAAGCCTATCTACTTCATTGTCACTCACTAAAGAACACAATTCTGACATAATACGACTTGATCTGTCTCTCTCTGGTCATCAGTGCGGTTAGCACGCGAGGTAGCTCTTCGCACATTTGATTGACTGCGACGACCTAAGTCAGGTCGACTTCTCCTCGGTATCGTAAATTGTATTTAATCAAAGTGAGAAAAGTTCTCGCGCACTTAGCAGTAAAGTGTCACTATCACAAAAGATAAAAAAAAAGCACATAACTTAAAATTTCACTATCACAAAGGATCACCGAAGTAAAGAAAGTTTTCGCGCACGTAGCGGTAATCGTCACTCACAAAGATAGAAGAATGCACTCCTTGCCTGAGGTATCGATCGACATAGAGGATGGATCGACATATTAGTTGGTTGTCAAAATGTCAAATATTATGGTTGCGTTCAGAAATTTAATTTGTGACAAAACTTAAAATTTATCAATCTACATAAATATAATCTGAAAGATAGTTAACAACTTTCAGATTTATTCACCTTTTAAACCTTCTCTGGACTTCAACACCAAAATTAGCCAAATCGGTCCAGCCGTTCTCGAGTTTTAGCGAGACTAACGAACAGCAATTAATTTTTATATATATAGATAGATTAAATTTCTTCTCCTATCACAGTATTTTGCTATAACTAAAAGATTATTATTATAATCTGTAACGATTTAATTTTTGCTTTACCAATTCGCAAAGTAACAAATACGCGCTGTAAAAAAAAAATAGAGAAATAACTAAAAACGATTAATGAATGTATTCACTCAACAACCGAAAACCGTAGAGCTATACTTCAGAGAGTACCCTCGTATCTATTATTACTCTCTAGTATTCTCTCAACTTTAGTTTTAAGCGCGCAATATCCCTTCCCGGCTTAACCCTCCTTGGGAGATCGAAGGTTACAGGTCTTCCTAATCAACCAAAAAGGAAGTGGAAAAGGTTGTCTTACCTCCATCTAACGATAGGCCTGCAAGCTCTTGCGCATCCTAGCTCGTCGGACGGGTGGGATCTTGTCAGAAGAAGTAAGACGACGTTACGTTTTTATTTCGGGCCTGATCCAAGATGTTGTTTGGAATTTTGAAATATTAAAAAAAAATAAGAGGACCCGAAATTTGGTTACCTTTGAGGAGATGGTCACACTAATTGAGAACATAGATGTTCGTGCTCTCCAAGCAATTCTCCCTCCCTCAGAGCTTCTATTGGAAAAAAAATCCTAAAAGCACACCTTGGTTAACGCGGTTGCTCTTAATTCGAGCGTTAACCCCTTAAACAAATTAAGTGTTTTTTTTTCTTATGACATTTTACTAAGTTGACTCTTCTGACATCTCTTTCTAGCCCCCTCATATCCTAACTTAAACCCTTTTTAAAAAATAATAGTTTTCTCTTAATTATGTAAAGTATCGATGACTCTGTGTCAATCTGACACTAAATTAACTTCTAATGGAAATAAATCTGTGGTTACTTAGGCTTCGGAAAGATCCAACAATATAAAATATAGATAAGAGAGTGACTATAAGCATTCCCAAATATTACCTAAAAAAGAATCACGGGCGTGTTCGCGAAGTGAGTATAACTAACTCAGACTTGTTGAAGTTAAAATCAATCAATTGTTTTTCTTTCGTTCTTTTTTTTTTTTGTTCAAACTGTCAATGAAATGTTTATTATTCAAAAGAAATTAAATTCGTACAATAGAAAAATTCAAGGTCGTAAAAGAAAAAGAAAAAAAACTCAGTATCGGAATTTATAAATGATAGATATTAAAAAAAATGTTCTTCCTTTTAAAACTTGAAAGTGAAAAAAATTACCAAGCCCAGAACGTTCAATATAGAAAAACAAACATTTTTAAGGGGTAACTTACTTTGTTACGTTCATATAAATGTATATGTATTTTATCCTTTTCCTTTGCCCGAAAATCCTGGTGAAGCTGTGCACATCCTCTCCGTAACCAACAGGGTAGTCGCTGTAGCGATTTTTTTTCTAAAAGCTTCTAGAAGTTAGTTAAAAAAATTTATTTTTTTACTCGAACGACTGAAATCTTTTCCTCTAAATTTGTTCGTCAATTCCTTAGACACTGATTCTTCTTTTTTTTTTGTTCAGGATAGAAGGAAGGAAGAGGAAGGGGTTTTGGATCAGGATTACAATTTCCTTAAATCTTAATTTGAGGTCGGTGACAAACGCCACGTGGTCGCACCCTTATATACCTTCGCTGGTATTTCTATGAAAGCCTGAGTGAGCGAAGCGATCTCGAAATGTCTCGAAATTCCTAGTAAAGATTTAAATGGAATTAAGTCGTGTGTTCGAGAATGCTCCTTCATTCTTTTGACTTACCTTAAAAAACTTAATTTAAAAATTTTGCTTGACTACACGTGGTTCGAGTTGAACCCGTGTATAAATCGTTTTTTTTTTTATAACTAGGTTCGGTAGTAATTCTTCAAGAAAAACGTATTTATTTTAGCAAGATCTTTCCTCCGCTTCTTTCTAAAAATACCGACGCCAGTCAACCACTAAATTCTTTTTTTTTTATTTTAGCACAGAAAAAGACTTACTACTTTTCTTTTAATTTCTGCAAATATTTTTTTCTTTACTTGTCTTTTAATTTCTGGAAATATTTTTTCTCTTTACTTTTCTTTATGCTTTTAGCAGTAATTTTTGTGTAAACTTTTTATTTTATATTTTTGGCGCAAAAATAATTTTAATTTGGTTTAAGTTAATAATTCTTTTTCTTTCTGTATGACTTTCTAGTTGGCATTTAATTTCGTAGCCCATACGTACAACTTGACTTTTGATCACCGACTGCCTAATTACCTAAGCTTCCTATTTTACTTTCTTCTTCGTTTCTTCGCATATCTTTCAAGAAAAACCACAAAAAAATGGTAAAAAAAAATGAAACAAGCCACCCGCACTGCGGCATTCTGATTTCAATAATCCCTTTGCGGTATTCTTGCTTCCTTTTGTTACATAATTTTGTTAACGCGTACAAACCAAATATTATATAAAAAAAAACTAATGATAGCATAGATATACATCTCTCTTGCTGGGGTTAGTGTTGGCAGCTGGAAATTTTATGGGGCGTTGATGGTGATCGTCAAAGCAAATGTTTGGTTTCTGATCATGCTAATGTGGTGAATTCATATTTTTTTTTTTTTTAATTTAATTGATTATTTAAAAATAACACGTATACGCCCTAGTGACCGAACTTAGTTTTCTTGATATATTTACTTTTTTTTTCTTTATTCATAACATGACTTATTTGTAAGCATTCTCTACAAATCGGAAAAGGGACCGTTGCGGTCATAGAACCATAGAAAACTTCACCGACATATATAGATATTAAAATAGACTTTATTTCACTGCACATAGATTTTTATTCAGCCATGGCTCTAACGACTTCAAGGATATAACATAATTATTCATTAACTAATTAAAATATTTACTATACAATAGAGAATTTTAGAAACATTTTTTTTTATTGTTTAACTATAATAAATATTCCAAAATTAATATTATTCACACAAAGGAAAAATGACCTTTAGTAAAAGGACGAATTTGTTAAGCTTTATGAATAAAGCGACATAAAACACAGTAGTTCTTTAACTTCTTTTTATTGCTTTAAAATTATTACTAAATTTTCATAGTTTTTTTTTTTGGCAAAACTTCAACAAAGGGTTATATTATACTTGTTTCCCTTTTGAATGGAAGTTTGAAAGTTTCAAGGAACTTCCGCAAGCTTACCCTTTTCTTCACTTCAAATTCGTACATATTATGTATTTCTTTGTTTGAAAAATTTAAAATAAAAAAATATCTAATGCGTAAAACCACTTCAATCTTTTAGAATGCGTCTTACGTCTAAAGACGTAATTCAGAGCTGTATGTAGGATTTCAGTTTTACTATCTTTTTTGCATCACCTTAATTTTTGAAGAAAGGTATTCTCCTTAAAAACACAGATTATAAAATTAAAATTGTATTTGTAGTCCGGTCAGAGAGTGGTTTTTAGAAAAACTTTGTTAAACATTTAAATTTTCTTTTAAGTTCATGGGATGTATTTATCTAATAACTGTATAAGAAGTCTGCGGTAAGAAATGAGATAAAAGTGAAGGTAATAGTAGTTTTTGACGAAAACGTCTATAAAGAAATGATTAACTTAGAGCAAATATGAAACTTAATTAACAAGAAGGAAAACCCAAATATGAAATTGCGATGATAACAAAAAGGGGTACATGTATCATACTTTCTTTGCATTTCATTCCATTTCAAAAATCGAAAAATTCCTACAATAAATGAAAGATTTAGTTAAAGTAAATTTTTTTAAAGAGAATCATTTCCCGATTATTGAAATATGTGTATTAAATTCAATCACGACAAACGCTACAAAAAGAATCCATTTGATGTTTGTCTCATCTGCCACCAATTAGATATATAAATATTGATTTTATCAAGGATTTCTGCTTGAATTCTTAGACCCACATAATAAAATAATATTTATGTTCTTTGGTTTTGTATGGCTACCTATAGCCCAGAGGAAAAAATAAGGAAACATAATAAGGAATGCAAAATCGTATACACACAGACTTCAAGGCTTTAACCTTTTTTTTTTTTTTTTTTAGAAAAGTGAAATAAAAAAACACAAATGCCCAGTGGCATGAAAACAGATTATTCACTTAAAAAAAAAAAAAAACACGCGTCTATATTTGAAAGCATTGAATAGGAAGATATCACAATTTTCTGTTTTCATTTAACCCAATAACAGAAGAAAAATTTCTCCAATTGATAAAAATTGTGACTTGATGCTCACACAGGCGTAACCCATTTATAGCCAAACTGAAACAGAAACAGAGTCAATTTAAATATTCCACCAATTTTATATTCCAGCAAAACAACACAAAATTTTCGCTCCGTCTTTTGGAAAGGACTTAACACAAAAAAAAAAAAAAAAAAAAAACACCAATCTCACACACACACAAACAGAAATTTAGTATAGAAGAAACTCATAAGAAAATGCCACATACTTTTGGCTTATTCTGCCATCATTATATTGCTACCGAATTGTCAACCTGAATATGATGGCTTTACGTCTTTTACGATGAACATGAAATTTTTATTTTTTCGTTGATAAAATATTTGCTTACCCAAAATGATGAAACCCATAAAAAGGCCAACAATAACATAGTGGCTAAAAAAAAAAAAAAAAACGTAGGTATATGAGGTTTCGAATTGCAAAAATGTGGATCAAGTGGGTTTTTTAAGACTTTATCGATTTTCATATTTCCTAAATAATGCTAATGAGGATTTAAATAGAATTTGCAGAGTGTACAAAAATTATTTTCAGAAGAAAATTTGTAGGTATGTGGAAAGCAATCTTAATTTTCGGCTTTTAATTGGATAGTTAGAGATTTCTGTCCTATAAGAAAAGCACTTTTTTTTAATATTTAGATACATACATATATGTAAATAAATCATGCATGACTTGTTTGCTAATATTTTGGGCTCATAGTTGCCAAGGAGCTTGAATAGTTGGGTTAGAAAATATAATTAAATTAATAAAAAAAAATATCTTTTTATTATTTGTATTGTATTATTCATACTAGAATGTCAGTTTATTAGACTTGATGACCATTCTTTATTCCGTCAATTTAATTGAATTTTGAACAACAACAAGAACTTAAAGGTGCTACCACCCAATTGCTTACGAATTAATTTTATGTATTTTAATTCGTTTTATTATTGTTTGGCTGGAGATATAGCTATTTCAAGGGGTGCCAAGCCCTATCATCAGTCTCCTTTATAGTGGTGCTGAGTTTAATCGAATTTTATTTGAAAAACTTTCTATACACATCATGCGGTATTTGAACCCGCGCATCAGATTTGCTCCAGTCTGGCAGTAGCATAGTGCCTAGTGCACACGGCTTCGAAGACTGAACTGCGGGTTCAAATACCGCATGATGTGTAGAAAGTTTTTCAAATAAAATTGGATTAAAGCTCAGCACCACTATATAAAGGAGACTGATGATAGGGCTTGGCACCCCTTGAAATAGCTATATCGCCAGCCAAACAAAAATAAAACGAATTAAAATACCTAAAATTAATTCGTAAGCAATTGTTGGTAGCACCTTTAAGTTGTTGTTGTTGTTCAAAATTCAAAATATCTTTTTATTCTACACTTCTAGTCAAAAAAAATAAGGCAACAAAAAAAATTACTTTTTTTTATTGTTTTTTTGAAAAGCTGTATCATTGCGGAAGGTGGTCGTATTTAGATATAAAAAAAAGCGTTCTAAAGATTTATGTTTTATGTGTTGAAAAAAATTAGTAAATGATTTTTTTAAGGTACCGTTATTGCACACTCAGAATAAACAGCACGAGCCAATTTTTTTTTTTTTAATTTTTTTTAAGAGTATCATTTTCTTTGAATTTTTTTGTTAATTTGTTAATAATCGTTATTAATTTTTACAAATATCTTGTAGATGATGAATTGCAATTTTCAAAACTGCCCTTAAATTTTCCGTGTCGGCATTACCAAGTTCAAAAGTCTCTTCTTTTCATTCATAGCCAGATATTGTTCTGAACTTAGAATAAAATTAGATAGAATTAGAATATGGTGTCTAAGAAAGGGCTGTGGGATCTTAGAACCTCATATATGGAAAAAATGTATATGTCATCTAAAAGGTCAGTAATTCATTAAAGATCAGCTAGTTTCAGAAATTGGTCAGGCTCAGAAAATTTTCAATTCAGGGTCAAAGTTTTTCAAGGTCATCAGCAATTTTTGGCACCTCCTTTATGGGATATTCGAAAACAATATAATATCATCTGAAAGGTTACTTAATTTCCATAAAAGGTCCGATGGTTTCAGAAATTGAATATGGATTTTTTATGAATTTTTAGATTTAATTTTTTTTTTTTCAAGTTCGTAGGGATTTTCAGCACCTCTTTAAAAAAAAATAATCATACCTTCTGAAAGTTCACTGAATCTTCATAAAAGGTTAACTAGTTTCAGAAATTGGTCAGGCACAGATTGTTTTTTATTATTTTTATTAAAAAAATTGCAAGGTAAAGGTCCATGACCTTTCATTTTTTTTTCTAAACTCATAATTAAAAATCTAATGCTTACCAATTTTTAAAACTGCCTGACCTTTTATAATAATGATTAAGTAACCTTTCAGATGGTATATACTCTTCTTCGAATATCCCATAAATGAAGTGCCAAAAATCGCGGGTGACCTTGAAAAACTTTAACCCTAGATTAAAAATTTTCTAAGCCTAACCAATTTCTGAAAATAACTGAGCCTGGCCTTTTATGACCAATTACTGACCTTTTAAATTGCATACTTTTTTTTGCGAAAATTCCATGTATGGTGTGCTAAGATTCCACAGCCCTAAAGGAAGCTTGTGAAGTCCTAATGCAAACATAGGGGACAAAATTTAAATTAGTAAAAGGAATAAGGAGTTGTGCCAAAAGTAAGATCTGTACATATCGCACCTTCAGTGCAAGGGAGCAATAAGTTAAAAAAAAAATAACAAATTTGAGTTAGTGATGAGCAAATGTTGCTTTTCAAATAACCTTTATTTTGAGTGGCTTATGTCGTTTTCATGAACAAACAAATACGAAAGATATGGCTATTTATGACAAATTTATATTATAATGGCAAATTGATTCTTAATTTCCAATGCAAGAAAGAGCTAACACAAAATATTTACTTTTTTCAGCCTGAATGCTTAAATAATTTCAATGCATTAAAGAGATAATCCAAAATAGTCCCAAAAACCAGACTGATTTTCTCAAAAAAAAAAGAAATGCAGAATATTGCATTTCTCAGATGTGCGTGTTTTTTTATACTTTTTTTTTTAAACAGCACCCAGTTGGACATGGAAGCTACACCCGCTGTACTGTACTGAGATATCAGCAATCTCAGTTACGTGAAAATTATTTCTCAAAAAAAATTTCAGTTTTTTCTGTCAAAAAATTGGAGCTTAATTTTACACGAAGGAAAATATATGAGATGCTTTAATTTCGTAAGTATTATGTAGTTTATTTACATAATTTTTCTTTCTCATGATTTACCATTCGGTTTTTTTTTTTTTTTTTTAATTCACATATCGTCGGTTCGGAAGAAAAACGACACAACTCAACAAATGAAATTTTTGGGTAAAATTACATTTTTGTGAATGAAATAAAAACTATAAATTGGAAAAATACCCAACTCAAATACAATATGTACATGGAACTTAGGCCCATTTGCTGAAACGAAACTTAAATATTTATGTTCAACTTAAGCGCTTATGATCTACTTTTTGCTCAGCGTAAACTGTCACATAAGCTCTTATGTTGAACATAAATATTTAAGTTTCGTTTCAGCAAATGGCCCTTAATGATCTACTGCGTGGTCTTGATATTTAAAAAGATTTATCGTAATTCAAATTTTCATTCAATTTTTTGTTTCCTATTTTCAAAAATGAGATTAATTGAGTTGTGTCGTTTTTCTTCCGAATAGACGATATGTACATACATACATATATGCATGTATGTATAGATATCAATTTACATCTCAATTTTTTGCAGAGAAAAAAATATAAGAGATCATTCACGTCGTTTCCCATAGCGTTAATTTCGTAAGTAGGTATAGTTTATTTATTTTTCTTTTCCGTAATTTACCATTTCGTTTTCATGAATTTAATATGTATCGTTTTTTGAAGATAAAATTAGCACTGTTCCTGTTTAAATATTATTTTTCATCGACAATTTATACGAAATATAGAAGAGTCGTTTCTCTGCGACGGACAGCAGAATACAAACTTTCACACGAACGTTTAGCAGAATAGGGCTGTTTACATTTATCAATTTATTTTGCTAATTTCTTACGATTTTCTATCCGTGCGAAGCCGGGTCGGGCCAGCTAGTACATTATAGAACTTAAATTGAAAAATTATAAAATCAACATAATTCGAATTAAATTTATTAAAAAAGTCTTCTTCAATTGTTTTGAGAGCTAAAAAAAGTACACCATCTGGTTTCTTTAACTAATCTTAGTTTTGGAGAAAAAAAAAATCAAAATCGTAGGAGCGGTTTTTTTTAAATTAATTTTTTATATATAAAATTTTTTAAACATTTTTAAGAACAAAAATTGGTACACGATTTTCTAGTATTTGTTTATGTTGAATTAAAAATTAAATTTCGAAAAAAATTACCTACCCATTTTTAAAATATCGAATTTAAAAAAAAAAAATTTGAATTTTTTTAAAAAATCCAAAATTTGTTTTTTTTTTTGAAAATTTTGATATGCAGTATGATTTCAACTTTTAAGAAGCTTTTGTATAAAAAATTTAATTTAAATCGGTAACACACATAATGAGATAGTCCAAAATAAAGAAAATGGTCCTATGAGAGGTACTGTTAATAATAGCTAACTGTACATTTTGTTTTTGGCAGATCGTAGACCATACTAATATTAGTATTTAGAACAATTTTAATCAAAATCGTAGGAGTCGTTTTCGAGAAAATTTATATTTCCTGCAACGGTTTTTGAACATTTACATATATGGAAGGTACCGTTAATTTTTACTATAAGAAAAATGTTTGTTCAAAATATTTTAGATAATGTTTAAAACGCTTGGTGCCAAGTTTCATAAAAATTACCCAAATGGTTTTCGAAATATTTGGTTTTCAAAAAAAAAAAATTTAACTTTTTTTGAAAATCCAAAAAAATGTTTTTGGAAAATTTTGGCATACAAAACTATTAAAATTTTTCAAAAGATTCTCCATAAAAAAAAATGTCAAAATCAGTTTATTCTTTTTCTAGAAAAACTGAAATAAAAAAAAAAAATGGTTCAATGGGAGGTACCATTTAAAACCATTTTTTACAAATTTAATTTTTACAAAAAGGTAGCATATACCTAATAAAATTTATTGATTTTTTTGAAAAATTTTGAAAAATCTGTGGAGCCATTTTTGAGAAAAATAAGATTTTCCAAAAATGCGAAAAAAAATTATATGGCAGTTATTTTTGGTCCTAAAAATAAAAGGAAAAAACGTGTCGGGTTAATGTCCCGAAAACACTTTATACCAAGTTTAATTAAAATCGGCTTATGGGTTTAGGCTGTAGGCGAGTCCACAGACAGACAGACAGACAGACGGACAGAATTGCGAGACCCACTTTTTTCGTCTTCCCTATCATCGTAATGTCAAGTTTGATTGTTATCTCGAGTTTTTTTTACGAATCCAAAACCTGCCATATAGTATCTATATATCGCAAGTAAAAAGAGTACATTGATATTAGTCTAAACTTAATATGTATAAGTTCAATGTACAGAATGTACAAAGAAAAATGCATTGACGATGGAAAAAAGATCAGTGCATACAATGCTTCCAATTCGAAAATTCAACTGATGAACAAAATGTCAAAATGCGGCTCTTCAAGACTGTATATGTATTCCAAACACGTCGCACAAAAGAAACTGTCTAGGATATTATAAATATCTAATCTAGAGCAGAAGATGAACACAAATTCCCAAGTTCTAAATTTTTAAAATCAATTTTAAATTTTAGTGCCATCCTGTTCCTGTGTACTATTTTCTATTTTCTGTATTGTGATTTTATGTCAGCACTTCACACTTATACCTATGTACCATTTGCACTTTACTCAAACCATAGGAGTCTTATTTATATGAAAATGTCACACTACGTAAGTATATGTCTGGTGTAGCTATGGGTATGGTATGGAGATGGACGGTATCGCGAAATAAATTTCCCTGGGAATATTATATTTATAGTAGTCAACAAATTGGCTGCTCTCAGTACTGTGCATACTGTATCGTGATGCTTAAAAGTTAAACTTGGAAAAAATTGTTGATTGGCTGTCTTTTATTGGAACTTATTTTACGAGTGAATTTATTCTGACGGAGATTGACGATATCAGAAAATTGTTCATGGAAATTACATTTTTCGGAGGAAAAAAAATTGCTTTGAATTCTGAAATCCTCCAAAGGGCTCTGGCTCTGTATTTTTTTATATGAGATAAACATTTTAGTCAACTTTTATAATGTTAAGGAAAGGACTCTTGAGTTGATAAAATAATAAAATAAAATAATACATAGATAATTCATGAAACAAATAAAAAAAAAATTTATGCAATTAGGTTTGAGGGAATTAATATGATAGAACTTCAATGTGTTTGGCAACCTTGGGACTTTATTATGAACTAAAATATTAATTCGGTATTTGAAATCTTAAAAATGCACTCCTTCCTTATGGCTTCTTAAGTTTAATAAAGAATGATAAACCCTTGTCATTTATCAACGACTGTTTTTTCACACAATACATTTTATCGCAAAGAGGATGGTCTTCTGAAGAATTATGCCATTCATAGATATTTTTTGCTCAATCCTTGAACTTCATTAAGCAATTAGATACAAAGTTTTTTTTAGCATGTGCAAATAAATTGATTTCTTCCATTTTCTTTTTTTTCTAGATATATAAATTTAATACACAAAAAAGTATTCAGACTTTTTTAGTTCGTAAGTTCTTTTAATTAATTATTTTTATTATTTTTGGTTGGTTATTTTAAAATCCTTAAAAATTTGCGTACTTAGCTTTTCATATCAGGAATAAACAAATACTACCAAAAATAAACAAAGGTACACCTGATTTCTTTAACTTTGCGTCTGATGTTTCGCTTTTTTTTTTCTTGTAAATTTTAAACAGCCATAAATAATGTCGATTCGAAAACCGATTTTCATTTTACAAAATTTTGTTGATGACAGGTTCTGAATTATTATTTGCCTTCATCATCACTGTATCCCATCGATAAAAGGAAAGGACTAATTTTATATTTTTTTTTGTCTATCCCCTATATTGGCCATCCATCAATGAAATTTCACGGTTGATAGTCAAAAGACCTTACTTTGGGCATAAAAAGTTAAGCCCAATGAATTCTTCCAGTTAATGTCGGTAATCAGTGTTGACAATGTGACGAAGAGAGACTGAGAGAGAAAACAGAAAAATGATGAAGGAACTGGAAATCCTTCTGGCGCTTTATCCTTCATTATCCTGTCTGTGTTTTTATAATTCACGTGTCGAAGTTCATTTTTCTTTTTGTAAGAAAAAAAATGAATAAAAATAAAAAATATATGCTGGACACATCAATTTTTCTTGTCGTTGTTGATTTTTTTTTTTTTTTTTGTAAATAGATCGTTTGATCCATCGAGCTTAAATTCTTCACGAATCATTAAATTGTCGATGTTTACAAATAAAATGGGTGAATGATAATTTTCATAGAAAATTCTGCGACAAAAGTGTAAACATAGGTTAAGGTCTTTTAAATGGATGGATAGGACAAAGTAATATTGTTGGTATACAGATTGATTAAGGGGGGCCAATAAAATAAACAGAATATGACCGCTTTTATGGCTGTGATGATTTCTTTTTAAACTTAAATTATAGAGGTAGTCAGTCAGAGCAAAAATTTTAGTTAAAATTTGAAAAATGGTAGAATGGTATAGAAAAACTGAAAAGTTCAAGTTGGCCATTCGATATCCGTAGTTTATACTGCGACACGACAGATTAAAAAAAAAAAAAAACAATCAGGCCTCTATACATAACTTCTGTTTCAATTTTTACTTCGCATATGATAACATGAAATAGGACGAATTATAGGTACAGTGTTGTATATGTCGCTTATGGCGATGTCCATGCCAAACTTCACCACGCCGAGCTGATAAACGGCCAATTTTTTTTTTTTTTGAAAATTCGAAATACCCCCACTTGCCTTATGGGGGCCCAAGAGAGCTCATATCAACTTGTTCAATATGATTTAGCATGGCATTGTAATTGTTGCTGTTGTTTTTATTTTTTGTTTTCTATTTGGTGTCGATTTTTTTTAGAAAATTGCGCATCTCGGGGGGGAAATAGAAACCCACCGATCCCATACGATTTGGTTCTTGTCTCGACTCAATCTGCATGCCCTCTTGCTTCACACTGTACGCAAATCACCCTGTATTATGACTAGACTCAAGCATTTTGTTCAGGAGTGAAACCAGCAACCATTTTGTTTCACTTTTCATCAAATTTTATGTCATTTTAAAGAAATAGTAAGAAACACACTTGTTATTTTAGAGAGGGCTTTATTATTCAAATGCCTTCTTAGCCCGAAGAAACAGCGATTAGCAAGAGTGATTCTTCGTTTGACCTCTGATGTCATTTTGCGCCGGTAACAGCTCGCTTCATTCTCCAAATGAAGTCAATATCATCTGCATTAGCAATTAGTTGAACAGAAAAATTGTACCTCTGTTGTACAATTGCCTGAAGAACAATGTTAAACAGGTTCATGATAACGCGTCGCCTTGCCTTAAACCGTTCTCGACATCAAAGGGTTTTCTCCATCGTCATGGACGAGTTTGGCAGGAGTGCCGAGATGCTCTGTACAGCTCGTCTCTGTCTACGCTATCATATGCGACTTTAAAATCGATAAAGAGGTGGTGTGTATCGATTTGAAAATCCTGGGTTTTTTCCAAAATCTGTCGGAGTGTGAACATTTGATCGACGGTTGATTTGCCGCGCCTAAAACCACACTGATAGGATCCGATCAGATCGTTGACAAACGGTTTTAAGCGATGACACAGTACAGATGACAAGATTTTGTATGCGACGTAGCGGAGACTTATACCTTTGTAGTTGAAAACAGGTCAGAGCATCTCCTTTCTTGTAGATGGGGCACACTATACCGAGGTTCCATTTATCGGGCATACTTTCCTCCGACCAAATTTTTGAGATAAGCTGGTGTATAGGTATACTCCCTACCAAGTCATCTCCCCCTGCTTTGAATAGTTCTGCTGGCAGGCCATCTGCAGCTTTGTATGCTTTAAGCTTGGCTATCGCTAACCGCACTTCATTTAGGTTAGGTGGACGGAAATGTTGACCATCATCGTCCAGTGCCGAGATTTAGCTAATGGCGAGTGAGTGAGATGACTCACTTTTCACTGAAAATCGATTTAGCTAGTAAAAGTGAGTGAGTAGGCGAGTCAAATGAAACGTCAGTTTACTCGCCGGATGTTTCAGCGGTGACTTGGTGTATGTGTTGGTAAATTTCCACTTTTGCATAAGTATGTGTTCTTTTTCAAAGGAATTTCAACATACCTATTCACGTATGTGAAACGAACTAGCAGAACAACAATGTATGTAGGTAAAAATGAGTATGCAGCACATAAAAGATTTGTTTTTGTTTTTTATACAAACATACATTTATGTAAAAATGATATTTGATGAACATTATTAATTTGTTATTTACATTTTATTTGCAGGTATAAATTTTTTTAATACAAGTGAAAAATATAATTCAGCATCGCAAGGACGACCCCATCAACTTCGTGAGGACTAACTACAAAACTTTGGAAGAATGTTTAGGAGTGGGTAGGGCACACTAACTTCACAATAAAGTCACACATTAATAAAATTTTATTTTCCTACGTTTTTCGATAAAGTTTAATTAAAATAAAAATACAACATTGAAAAATTAAACCTCAAACAAACAAAACCAAAGACAACGAATTAAAAGATAGCCTTTGTTTATGACATTTCATGTGTTCGAAACTTGATTCGAAATTACTCATTTCACTTTAATAGCTAAATCACTTTTGCGAATGAAGTGAGATGAGTCGGCGAGTAAGGCGAGTCATCTCACCTCACTCGCTGAAATAGCTAAATCTCGGCACAGGTTGAATGTAGTGTTCTGTCTAATAGCGGAATTCCGACCATATTCGCCGTTTAGCTGTCTAGAAAAGTGTTGTTTGCAGATCCTCAGCATCCGACTGTGCGTCTACCACCATATTCCCACTCTCGTCTCGGCAGGCTTCCGTTCTGGCATTTCTTCTGCATTCTTTGTGGTGGGCTAGTGAAACCCAGCACTTCAGTGGCTCTGCAGATGATGTTGGTGGCGGGCTTGCTGAGAGATTAAGACAGTAGTGGTTTGGAAAAGTTCTGATGTGGGTAACCTTTGCAATTATGGTAACTATAATTTTTTGTGAATATTTTTAATAAACACAACAGAAAAAGATCGTGATTCGTTATCAATTGTACCCACGGCTGTGAGGGATGTACGTCGTCTCTTAAAAAAGAAATTACAAAAACAATGCCGTGGGAAGTCTGTGGTTATTGTATATATTTAAGTGGCATTTTGTGTCGTGGAGTGCCTAGGGAACTCAGTCAGTAGGTCCTACTGTTTTGAGAAAAGCTTTTCCATAAGGCTTGTACTGACAATCTTTGTTGGACAGAGCATAATTTAAAATAATTGCAATAAAATAACAGATAGTGGCTTCACTTTGATTTTAATGCAGTTATAAATAAATAAATTTACATAATAATAATTGAAATATTTGCATTTTCAATAGACTCAAATTCACCGCACAGCACAGTACAATTGATTCCATTTCTATTTAATAAAACAAAACTATTCTCATGGAACAACGTGCATTGAATCTGACTGCTCCAGAAATGACAAAGCAAAAGAAAAATTCAATACTTCCCTATCGAGAGCCATAAGGTGGAAGCTTTTTATTATATTTATTTTTTTTTTTTTGTTTTTTCTTCAACTTTCTGCTCTGTCAATGCACAACTCAAGTCCCAATGGCAGTTAATTTTACCCTTACAAATAATTATACGCTACGCGCATTGTTTCAATAGCAGTTCGTATAGTTGTTTAATAGCATGAGTTTGTTTGAGGTTATTTCAGTTATTTATTTGAAGATCATTAGTTATTGAGAGCTAATGGTCTTTTGTTCAATACATGAGTTGGTTGTTTTGTATTTCGAAATAAAATAAATTGTTTAATGAATTTTGTTTTCAGACATGATATGTTGCGTGAGTTAACCTTAATTCAGGCAAAGGTATTTTAATTCAATACTAGTGTAGTT
Organism: Epistrophella euchroma; assembly: GCA_947049315.1. Taxonomy (NCBI): domain Eukaryota; kingdom Metazoa; phylum Arthropoda; class Insecta; order Diptera; family Syrphidae; genus Epistrophella; species Epistrophella euchroma. The sequence continues at coordinate 23,545,416 of OX346246.1, forward strand.
AACAGATACCAGCCGCTTCCACCTTAAGTTTTTTTTTCAGGACTACTACCTCTTGCGAGGAAGTGACAAATCCTGCAAGACTATCTCCTATCATAGAAAAGTGCCGCTCACCAGCCGTTCGGATTCGGCAATAAACTGTAGGTCCCCTCCATTCCTGCAGACACGCACACAGAGGAATGGATGAGAGTTGTAAGTCACTATAGGCCCTGGTTCTTCATGAGCCGTTGTGCCACCAAATTTATTTTTTAGTTAACAGATATACTTGGCGCCCTACGTGCGGACCGTTTGACAGTTTATTTTTTTTATACTCCGTTCAGCAAAAATTTTCAGTAAAGGCCTTATAGGGGAAGCTTTTTAGGAGCAGTGGTTTCTGATGCATAGAATTGAAGTGTGTGAAGTTAGCCCCCTTTTTTTGATTTTTTTATTTTTGAAAGTTGTTCCGGGTTGTTCGCGATTTTTTTCGCATCGTTCCAATTTTTTTTTCAAAAAATATTCAAAAATGTGGGTTTTAGACCCAAAAAAAAGTTTTTGAAACTCGAATTTCGAATTTTTTAATTTTTTTCTGGTTCAAAAAAGTGTTCTGAACATTCTTCCAAAGAGTTTGAAATTTTGCAATGTTATTTTTAGAAAAGTTTTTTTTTTTGAAAAATGCAAAATACGGCTCTCCAATATTTTTTAAACTTTTAAAAATTCCACTAGCCCCACTCTTTCAAAAATCGAAAATCGCAAAGTTGTTCCAAGGTTCTAAGGTCTTAAACCTAACAAAAACTAGTTAAGCACTTTTTTCGTTCCCCCGACCGCCTGCGCCGTTTCAAAATTTCAAAAATTTAGAACTTGATTCTGATACCGTTACCAATTATCTAAATAGTTTCAAAATCTTGTTTATTTCAAACACACACCAAACAGAAAAACTATTCAAAGGCCCAACTTCCCCCCACCCTTCCCTTTTCTTTTAGTTTACGGTCAACACTTTTATATTCATAAAAGACTGGTCACCCAGCCTGCATGTAATAGAATTATGCCAATTGATAATGCTCAGTACGGCAATTATACGAGAGCTTTTACAGCTAAATAGCTTATTAAAATCCATAATTGTAAAAGTTAATGGCATATCCTATCTTCCCTGTACGGAACATTTTTGTTGAACAGAGTATAATTCGTTTGGTCCCTTCAGACAAAGAAAACCTCACCACAGAATATTGAAACCATACATTTTCAACAAACAGTCAAAGAAAATTCTGCAAAAAATTCTGACAACTGTCTTTTGAACCATTTCTGTAGATGTCCACGAGGGCAAGTTAAGTTTAATAGTTAATCAGATCACTGTTTTAAATGCTGAAAATAAATCGGACCTTTTTTGTATCAACATTTCTGATGGGTTTTACAAATTTATATACCTTTCTGATGATACCTTAAATAGTATTTTTATCCTCCGTCAACATATAGATCGAGCGCTCGCCATCAAATACTAACACCCCTTACACTCCGGCTCAGATGCTTAGGTATTATTAAAAAAAAAAAAAAAAAAATACCTAATCGACCGAACCAGAGTGTCAAACTATTGTTTTTGTATTTTGATCGGTCATAAATTCTTATGTGAACAAATATGAAGTCGAAAAATCAGTTGCATTTTATTTCGTGGAGTACCTTGGGAAATCGGTAGGTCCCTCTGTTTAAAAAAAAAAAAGCTTTTCCATAAGGCCTAACGGACAATCATTGTTGGACGGACCATAGCTTTCGATAATTTAGGGATCAACATTTTCAAATATACTTAACTGACTAATGTCAGTTTACTAATGTTTAACACATAAAAACAAAGCTTGTACTACCTGAATTTTTTTTGATTTTTTTTCGAAGTGAAATTTTAATTTTCTTTCCTGACGTAATAAGTAAATTAGTTAAACTATAATGTTCCAAAATTCATTAAAAAAATTAAAACAGAGTAAGTTCTCCACAAATCAATGATTCCTAACTAACTGACTACTCTACAATTATTTCATAAAGTAATCCATAATTTCCCCTTATACACCCAAGTTTATCTACAGCACCCTTCCCCTTTCAGATGCCCATAAGATTGATTTGCAAAGCAAAAAACAAAAAAAAAATCAAATTAGGAATTGATAGATAAAGACAACATTGCTATCAACTGAAAATCGTTAACCCCATAGAAATGGAAACTTTAGGCTATAAGCACCAGGACAGATCTAATAAAAGTCTCTAAAGTTTCCATACAGTCACAAATAAGACACAATAAGCAGTTAATATCATGACCTTGGGGTTAAATTTTAAATAATGTCAAATATTTTTAGAATTTTTTTGTATGCTTTTTCATTTTAACATAATCTTGGGCGTCCTGTGGTCCAAAGCGATTAAGACTTCTGTTTGCATTTGAATAAAATGTTATAACGGTGGCGAGCGTTTGCCTTTTTTAAGGAACGAGTTGAAACTCTGCCAACCTCTCAAATAGAGAAAAGGTAATTACCGAGGACCTATCAAAATATTTTCATTTTATTTTCATAATTTAAGGGGATCATTTTATAAACTTTATAGGTTGTTTTATGGCAGCATTATTATTTTATTCTAAAATTAGAATTGGCCTTATTATTATTATTATTATTGTTATTTTACAGTTTAATAAACACCCAATAATAAATTCGTATGCATTCATTCTTGATCGTAATAGCAACCGACACAGCAATAAAATTTAAAATCTCAGTAGCTGTATCTTTAAAGGACTCTTTTTAACTATAAAAATATTATGGTCTATAGAATTTGTCAAAATATCGACCTTTAGGGATTTCCCATCAATAACACTATAAGATATAGCCATTTAGTTGCGAATAACTTTTGCGTCAAGGGAAAAATTATTATCATTTCGTCTCTCATGATTTATTTGTTATTTTATCAAGGACCTTTAAATGTGAATTCATTGACAGCACACAGCTAGCTTTGGTTTGAACAGAAAGAAAAAAAAACACTTTAAATCTGTTTGTGAAAATGAAAATTTGAACTTATTCTTAGGGTCAGCATTTGCTGGAAAATTTCAAAACAACTTTTGTTTTATTTTTTTTTTTTCAAAGGGCTTTTCGTGGTGATTCATGAGTCTGCATAACTCAAGAAATTATACTGCGGCTGAGAGTAAAATGACGACCTTCAGTTCACATCAGACTCGTAAGCTTATGAATTGCCACTCAATTTCTTGACCTCTTGTATAGTGGACTAGACAGTCATTTAAATTTTCGTTTGAGGGCATAAATCAAATCAACATTTTTCCAATCAAACTGAAATACACAACTATAGTAAACATTGTCATCATTTTTACGAGGGAGACTAGACTATGACGTACTTAGGGACTTACTATCAATACTTGGTCTGGAATATTCCTACTTGTAGATATCTTACTGGAAATTCTACAATATCGTATTGAAATTTATAGTTTTTCAAAAATATTGGTAAAAAAAAAGTCGATTAAGAGTTTAGTTTTGGTTTTGAAATAAATAAAGTAAATCCTAAAGGCCCAACTATAATAGAAGGAACGGTGCGTACGGCGCGCAGTACGAAACGAAGCGAATACAGGAAAATCATATGATATATAATGATTTTTCTGGGCTCAGATCGCGTAAGACGATTCGATTGAACGATCATCGTTTTGACAATTGCTCTCTCTATATTTCACCTCACATGTGATAGAGAAAGCTATAGCCAAAACGATGATCGTTCAATCGAATCGTCTTACGCGATCTGGGCCCTGTATTCGGATACGAATTGCTCAGAGTCGTTAAGTTTTCGTTAATTTTTACCTTCGCGTCCGTAAATTTGACAGATGACTATTTGTTGTAAAAGTTTCATATATTAATAAAAAGTTAAGTTTTACTTTAATTTTTTTTTTGTTCATATTTTCACAATTCAAAAACTAACAACTACACCAAACAACACAAACAAATTAATAAAAAATGATTACCATCAAAAATAGCTTGATAGGTGCTTCCGTTCGGTTAAATCAATTATGGGTATTTTATGTACTTGACAGATAGGAAGGAAACGGATCGTTTATTTTTGAAATTAGCATCCGTTTGCTTCCGTCTATAATATTTGGACCTTAAACTGTTGGCTAATCTAACCGGAGTGTTTATTACTCGGGAATAGTTCTTCCTTTAAGCCTAGTATGCTGCTAATACGAAACGAAATTTTTCTTTGGTCTCCAACATGACAACGAAATGCTTACGAAAACTACAACGAAAAATTACCCCTTGAAAGCGTCACTGTTGCAAAAACAAACACAAACGCATAAAAATCACAGAAAGCTATGTTGTGATGAAAGAAACAACAAATACAAACACCGCGAGTAGGGACCAAATGTCAATTTTCCGAAAACAATTAATGGTAGATATACGTAATTAATTCTGTGCGAAAAAAGAGGGGAGATCTCTCCAAATATAATCTGCTACACCTACAATTATGGATTTCGCTCATCTAACAGCGTACTATGCTGAACGAAGAGCAGAACGAAACTTTTCGTTTCTGATTTCGTTGTCAGTTTTATATGGGATTTTTCGTTTCGCATCAACAGCATACTTGACTTTAATCAAAATTTAATTCTTGCTACTAGCTCTAGATTTGTCACAATCTATAACAGAAGTAGCGCATTAATCTAAAAGACTGCCAATATTCTTAAAATTTTTAAAATAACGTTTTTTTGAGGATGAGGAAAATTATGCATGCAATTGTTCTAAAATGTCACTATAATTATGAATTTTATTATGGACAAATTATTAAACTATTTTCGGTATAAACAATTTTTTAAAATTGTTTAAACAAATGTTTCTGTTTAGAACATTGACTATGGGACACCCTACCGTAACCATAACATTGCCATTACGTCAGACAGCCAAGCTGCACTTAAATCACTCAACTCATACATCATCAGTTCTAAACTGGTATGGGATTGTGTGTGCAAACTAAATGAACTATGGGAGAAAACAGCAATGTAACACTTTGTTGGGTACCAGGCTATATTGGTGTCCAAGGCAATGAAGTGCCACTTCTTCTTAGTGGAAATAGGTGCAACAACGCCCTTAACGGGTCCAGAGCCCTATTTTGGAATAGGAGAAAATGTGATTAAAAATAAAATCAAAACAGAAGAGAAGGCTAAAAGACTAAAAATCTGGAATGAACTACCTAAACTAAGACAGGCCAACCTACTACTTGGGAACTACAACCAAAAACGTTTCACATCCTGTATTAGATTAAGTAGGAATAATTTAAGAATAGCTACGGGCATCCTCACTGGTCACTGCAAGCTAAGGAGACATCTCAAAATCCTTGGATTAGTGAGCAGTGCCACATGAAGATTCTGCAACACCCAAGAGGAGACACCGGACCACATTTTAGGCAGGTGTGAAGCAGTTGTGCATCAGAGACTCAGATATCTGGTTCTGGGTCGTTACCAGATAGAAGAGAGTGAATTACCCTCCCTGAAAATACTCAAAATACTAAAGTTCCTCAAATAAACTAATTAGGAGGAAGAGATGTTAATGAGCAAGCTCATCTGACTCAAAATGGGGCACAATAAATCTTAAGGGGTCGCAGTGCAATTAAACCCTAAAGCCCAAAACAGATGTGCAGCTTTTTCCCATGCAGCGAAATTAGAAATAGAGATATCGTGCAGCAAAGGCTGCATGCAGAGCCTGGAATATGTCAACTCTCATAAGAACCTGTGTAAATTTATTTTCGCTGCATTGGACAAATCTGCACATCTGTTTTCGACATAAATCATTCATTCATTCATTCATGGGAGACCCCGTGAAAAAATATTAAAAAAAAAAAACTCCAACGATTTTTAAAATTGTTCTTCACAAGCTTAGATTTGTGAAAAAATTCAAATAAAATGGTGTATAGGTCATTGTGTTGCTCTCAAATAATTCAGTTTTTCCTTTACGTTCCATGCGTATATGCATATGTACTTATGCAGTAAATATCCAGGAAGGTTCTTAATTCTTAAATGTTATGTCGGTTTAGATTATTCACAAAATAATAAGTGTCAAGTTAGCAATATTAAGTGGATAATTTGACATTGATTATAGTTGTTAAATAGTTGTGATTATTTCGAATTTGACGTGCGATGTTTTCTATGTTTTTTTTATTGCCTAAAATTTGGCAAAATAGTTTGGTAAAAGCCGAACAAATCTGTAGCTTTAACCGTTATTAACAATTCATCTTGCTCTTGCAAATATCTTAGGGCCTGGTAAATCTTTCCCAGGTAATTCACTAAGTCGGTAAATTAAATGACTAAATCATGAACTTTCATTATTTAAAATTCCCATTATAAATTTTAGTTACGAAACAAGGTACAAATAGCTTCAGTAACATTTTTGAATAACCTAACTTTGTCAAACTCAATTGAATCATCGTGTTTATAAAGAAGGTAAGCAATTTGTTACACCCAAAGTGAAACATGTTACTGGACTGTAAGATAATAGCCAACATTATTTTTTAATATTCTCAACGAACAAACCTTTTTCACTCCGTTTGTTGTTCTGATTTTTATTTTCAATTGTATTCGTCCCTAAAAAATAAATTGGTCAATTTATTTTCGAAATTTAAATAACCCTTCTAGAAGGTGAGAAACAAACATTAACTGAAGACCTTTAACACGTTAGGTACTATATACACTTTCAAAAAGGACACGACACCTTATATCCTCAACTCTCATAAAGGATACAGGCCAGAGAGTAAATTAAGTGAGCCAATTTAATCCGTTCTTACTTTTTTAAATTGGATTATAAGTCCTCTTCTCAAAATGGGCTTTAAGAAAAAAAAAAAAAAAGTCTCATTTTTTTCAATTAAAGTCGAACATCCGCCCCCTTATTCAGTCGTCAGCATGGTTTGTCTGTTTTTGTATTCCTTTCATTTTTTATCCTGCATATACATTTTTATCTGTGGTAATTTTTCACAGGATTTCCAACTCAACAGCTGATCACACAGGATAAGGATAACTCATTCCCTTTCAAAAACACAGCTGGGAATGGAAAATTCCAATAAGTTTTTCTTGTTTGCCAAGTCATTATTTTTTTTTTCGTTTGTCAGTTATATTATTTGTATTTTGATGAAGTTGTTTTATTTTTTATTTCAATTTGAAAAATCATACTGTTCCGTTTAGTTCATTTTTTTTAATTCTGTGGCGTTAACATTGAAAGCATTATCGTGTTTTTCTTTTCATGGTTTTTTTTTCTGCAGGAAACAAAGCTGTTGTTTTGCAATTCTCCAATGCAATTGTGTAATGTTTTTTTTCTTTAATTCCGGTTTTGTTCAATGAAGGAAGAAAAAACATAGGTTTTTTTACACTGTTGCAGTTGCGGCGGTTTCGTTTGGTTTATAGATGTGGTGGTGATGAAATATTTTAGAATCTATACCTATCTAGTTATTGAGATAGAGATGCATATTCAGTTTAAATGGCATAACTTTTGTAATAAGTGTTAAAGGTTTACAAAAGATATTGTGATAGTATTTTGATTTAAAAAAACTTACTAAAAGACCAAATTTGTTCCTTCCTTTTATGCGGCCATTAAGTGCACGTGCACACAGGATTTTTTGAACCTGGATTGAAATATGGAACCTGATTTTCCAGGGCTGATGCACCGCTAGTGGGTTTCGCCATATTGTCAATGAGACTGTGCGTCCGTGCATCCACTGAAATTTGTGCTAGAGCCTTAACAGTTTTTCCGATTTTGTATCTAATAATTTTTGCAAGTCCTTTCTTGTTTTGGGGATCCCTATTTTGTCTATTGCTTCCATTCTTGATTTGTCACACTCTATCCCTTTGTCCGATATGATATGTCCTAAAAAAAATACTTTCCTTTGTCTATATTGAATTTTGTTTTTATTAAACCTGATTCCTTTTTTTTGGCCCTTTCCATAAATTTTCCTAGTATCTCATCGTGTTTTTCTTCGTTACTCGCAGCAATCAGTTAGTCGTCTATATAAATTATAACACCATTTATGTCTCCCAAATGTTCTTCATTTAATTTTTGAAAGGCTTCAGGGGCTACTTTAATTCCCAACGGTAGCCTTATAAATCTGTGACACCCAAAGGGTGTACTAAATTAACAAAATTTCTTAGAACTGTCATCCAATTTAACTTGCCAATATCCGTCTTTTAAATCAAATACTGAAAAGACTTTTTTATCAGTTAATCTTGACTTTATCTGCTCAAACGATGGGATTTCATAAATATTATCTTTCACCGAAACGTTTAGTGCCTTTGGATCTAAACAAATCCGGATTTGTTTATTTGGCTTTTCTACTATTACGATATTAGAAACCCAATCGGCAGGTTCATTAACTGGTTCAATAATTCCCCTCTCACATAGCGATTTTAATTAATTTCTAAGCGGTATTCTCAAGGAAATTGGAATTCTCCTTGCTGGTTTTGCTATTGGTATTGCATTACTTTTTAATTCGATGTGAAAGTCTGTACAAAAACAACCTAATCCTTCAAACAAGCTATGATAGTTATTTAAAAAGTTTTCTTTTGTAGTCAAATCAACACTCAAAATCCGCTTTATCAATCCGATTTCTACGCAACTCGTAAGCCCTAGAATTGGCACGGCACTACCCTCAACAATAAAAAAAATTTAACCTGCTTATTTTGTATTTAATCTTGCAATCTAACTCCACACGCCCAACTGTTTTTATCTCCGAACCTCCGTACCCTTCCAATTTCACAACAGATTGTTCCAGTTTTATGGTTTTAAGATTTTTTAATAAATGTTAACGGTATTACATTCACGTCTGCGCCCGTATCTAGCTTAAAACATATCAATTCGGATTGAACTTCAAGATTTTCAAACCACGTGCTTTCTTTTATACACATTTTTTTAGCACTCACTTCTGTACTATAATTTACTTTATAAATTGCATCGAGATAAAAATTATCATCAAGATCACCTGATTCAGAATTTTCCAAGTTGATTTCTTGTATTCGTTTTTTTCTACAAACTGTAGAAAAATGATTAACTCCTCTGCAAAATGTACACATTTTTCCATATGCAGGACATTTTCCCTTTAAATGAACCTGTCCACAAAAACTACAAGCAACACCGTTACATGTATCAGCTGTCAAATTTTGTCCAGAACTTCTACCAGGATATCTGACAGGGTAATTTGTTTTACTACTTTCACCCAAATTATTATTATTATTAGTAAAATGTTCATTATTAGATTTAGAAATATTCCCAAATCGACTGCCCCTGCTAAATTTATTCCCCCTTTCATATTTCTCCACCACGTTCACTGTTGACCTCGATGTACCCGCCTGCTCCTCCATCTTTTTCATTTGCTCCGGTGTTGCCTCAGCTGCTCTTGCTATATTTTAATTACCTTCTGCGCTGTTAAGTTATCCGTCTCTAACAGTCTTTTCTGCAACTTCTGGTCATTAACTCCATGCACTAATCTGTCTCTCAACATTCTGCTTTCTTGCTCTCCAAAACCACATTTTTTGATCGACTTTTTTAGATCCATTATACAAATTGATCAAATGGCTCTCCAGCTCTCTGGCTTCGGCTGTGAAAAATGAAGCTCTCGTATACTTTATTTGATTTTGGTTTACAAAATTTCTCGAACGCTCCAACCACGTTTTTATATACTTTTCGTTATTCGTTCTGCCTCATCTAAATCCAACGACTTAAAGACTTCGATCGCTTCCGATCCCAATGCATTGAGAAAAATTGCAATTTTAACAGGTTCTTCTTTTTTAGCTAATTCAATAGCTATTGCGAACACCTCAAAGTTTTGGTAAAATATCCTCCAATTTTCTGATATATTGCCGTCCAGTTTAAGCTCTTCAACTTTACGTAAAAATCCATATTTGTATTCCTATAAATGATTCTTTGCTTCGGCGGCCTTCCACGTGGTTTTTTTTCTAATACAGGATGGTGGTTGATCTGCTTAGGTTCAATGCGACTGCGCCATGTAGTACTTTGTGTTTAATAAAGAGAAATGTAAGTTGTGCAAGGACTTCTTTATTACGACTGGCTCGTTCTTCGAATACATGACAGTTCTTATTCTAATATTACAGAACACATTATCTGGATATATAATTTCGTAAATACGAGCTTACACACAGGGTGGTCTACTTATTGAATTCAATTAATAGTATTATATTTATATTATATATATAAAGACGAAACAAATGTTAAATTTGTCCGCGGTAATCTCAGAAAGTATTCAACCGATTTACTTGAAATAAATTTTATAATTTTTCTTATTCTTTTGAGAATGTATGAAAGGATATTTTTTGTTTGTTCAATATGTTTCTTGAATTAAATTATTAACTTTAAAAAATGTTGGCACACTTTTCTGTCAATGTTGGCCAACATATTCAATTATGTTTTAAACCTGCTTGGTATTTTAGAAATCAATTAATTTTTGTTTTAAATTAATTTTTTGTTTTCACCTACTTTCTAACATTTTCATCAAAATAGTCAGATCCGTTTCCGAAATAAGTATCCTTTTTCATACCGGTTGCAGGTACATGTAGGTATACCTTCAAACTTTATGTTTGTTTAAAATTTCAAAAAAAATCGATTCAGTGGTTTAGGCTTTAGGTCGAGGTACAGGCAGACAGTTAAACAGAATTGCGGACCTACTTATTTGTCTTTCCTATCATCGAAGTGTCAAGTTTGATCAAATTTAATTTTTTTACGAATCCAAAACATGTCATATTGTTTACAAACATACATAATGTATTTATATCTCCCGTAAAAGGTAAGATTTTTTTTTATTTAACTATGTAGGTACCTTACCTATAGAGCCAACATTCTTGTCACATCTTAAAATTTTTAGTTCACGACTAAGTATACCATAAAGCCCTTAAACAAAATGCTACAGACGTGACACTCTAAGTTGTGTAACTTCACACACCCATTAAATGTCTATACATTCTTCCACCTAAGTAAGTACAACAAATTTAATATCGTTTCAAGGGTTGTTAGTAATTTAGAAAACGACTACCAACAAAAACAACATCATTTCATGCCTTCAAAACATTTAACCTCCCTCAGACCCACAACAAGGCGACGACGCACGTCGACCATGTTGACATAATATGTACATTATGTATACGTACCTAGCCATATTCAAATGCCATCAACAATTTTGTTGTATATTTTTAGTTCGTATAGTCCTCATACATGAACATGACTAATATTTCGTATAATGGTTCAGAGGAGACATACGATGTAGGTATGAAGGTATATTTTTCGTCCTTCAAGTCAATTTTGGTTCATTTAATAATTTTCACAAAATTGCAAATATATTCAAAATTGGATGAAATGTTTTTCGATACAGGCTTTTTAACGTTTCAGCTAACTAAAAAAAAAAAAAAAAAAAACAAAGAAAAATAAAGTGAGCCGACTGGATCGCGAACTTGTTTATGTGGTTCAAGGTTATATGCGCCTTAGCCTTGAATACGCAAGGGTTATGTAGAACAAAACAACGAATATAGTATTGCATTAAGGAGAATGTGAAGAATAAACAAAATTAATATCAAAAAAAAAATATTGATTTGTTTTTTGAAAAAATAAAATCAAAAATACAATATCTAGACTGTATGCAGAAAGTAAGGTAAGAGTTGGTAATCTTTTTCTAAAAACTATTTTAAAGCCAACATATGAGAACTGTCTGAGTAGCTTGCTGTCTATATGTATGTGATATGACATGAACAAAAATTAATAAAATGCACGAACTTACTCTTGTAATTAAATATTAATATAATAAATTGGATAACATGAAAAAGAAGCATGAAACACGTTCTTTCAATTCATAAAATAAAACAAGTACTGAAACTGTTTTAATCAAAAAATAAAAAACGCCCACCGCACCGTCTGAACTCTGGTGCTTGGCCCATACTATAGGATTTGGGGTAGGTGCGAGGTTTGGTGTATGCAATGTTTCTGGTTTCATTCAAAGAATCTGGATTCAAAGAAACTTTGAATTCATCAAAATTGTGGGTTTTGATTTTATCAAACTCTCTAAAACTAAAATTGAAATTATCATTATCATTACTATTATATAAAGACGAAACAAATATTTTGTTTGTCCGCGTTTTCCTCAGAAAGTATCCAACCGATTTACTTGAAACAAATTTTATAATTTTCCTTATTCTTTGAGTCATGTAAATAGATATTTTGTATTTGTTAAATATATTTGTTGAATTAGATTATTAACTTTTAAGAGAATTTTGTACACTTTTTTGTCGAAGTTAATCAACATATTCAATTATGCTTTTAAACCTGCTTGATATTTTACAAAAATGAGATTTTTTGTATTAAGTCAATAGTTTTATGCAAATTTTAAGCCCTAAATCATTTCTTAACTGTACTTAGAAGCTGAGATATAATTTTATTTACAAATTATAAATTTATCAACTCCTCCTTTGATAACACTGAATTGTTAACTTTTTGTAACGACGACGGCCAATGCGTTGCGTAGTGTGTTTGTTTTTTCCTTCTTCTTAAGCGAACTAAAATGTTACATACATACCTACATATTTTAAGTACTGAGTGGAGTAAGGAATAAAATACAGTGCAAGCTCCCTTAGCCGGACAGTGACGGTCGCAACACTGTTGTCCGTCTGAGGGAGTTTCCGTCCAAGGGAAAAAATAAAAAATAGTTATAAAAGGAAATGTATAGTTGTCATCATTGTAGTAGCCGTGGCGTGGCGTGATGGTTAGTGCGATGGACTGTCATGCCGGAGGTCTAAGGTTCGACTCCCAGCCTCGCCACCTATTTATTTAAAAGAAAAAACGGCTACTGCCTCTTGCGAGGAATTGACAAATCCTTCAAGAGTATCTCCTGTCACAGAAAAGTGCCGCTCGTTAGCCGTTCGGATTCGGCAATAAACTGTAGGTCCCCTCCATTCCTGCAGACACGCACACAGGAATGGTTGAGAGTTGTAAGTCACTAGGCCCTAGTTCTTCACGAGCTGTTGTGCCATCAAATTTATTTAATTTTTTTTATAGTTGGCATCATGAAACTGTTTCAGTTAGAGAAAATAAAATTCTTTATTTGGTTACGGAAAGCATATGGAAACCTGTAGAACGTCTAGGATATACTTAAATTTAGTGGTGAGGACTGTTACGTATTTCCGAACACTTTCCACCTTTCCAAGAGAAGTTAGCTGCGAGCCTGTCGGAAATATGTGAGATGTCAAAATCCTAATTTGTATCAAATGGCCCACGAGGTTTTATTCTCTTTCTTTTTATTCTGACTTCCGACCCATCTGGTCGTAATTTTGTAAGTTCTCATAAATTAACAAATAAAACCTGAATTGTATATATCTTAGGTCAAAGCGTTTTATTTTACTGGAAAAAAAATACAAAAAACCCTTTAAAAATAAAAATAAATTTGATGGCACAACAGTTCATGAAGGACTACTACGGCAGTAGGGCCTAGTGATAAACAACTCTCAACCATTCCTTTTTGCGGAAAGAATAATGTGAGCGGCACTTTTCTATGACAAGCGATACTCTTGGAGGTTTTGTCAGTTGATACAGCGTTTGTTTTTTTTTTTTTTAATTGTATTGCTACGCGAGCTATGAATTACCAATAAAGCGCTAACTATTAGTCAGCGTTCGGACTTTACTGCGAAAGCAGTAGACTGCACTTTAATTTGTCTAAATTTTCAAAAATACTGCGTCACTGCGCTTTTCCTACAATCTACAATCTACTGCGATTTTTGGGATTTCGTTTGAATGGTCATAGAAAATTCTGTAGATAGAACAATGTTAAACATTTAACGGCCAATTTCTTCACAAAGTTCTAAAATCAATTTAAAACTCGATCCAGTAACTCTCGGTTTATCTTTGGAACTTAGTTTTAAAAACATTTAGAACTTGATAATTTCTTCACTTCTAATCATTTCCTTAGAACTCGGTCTAAGATCACTATTGAGTTTTAAGTACTTTAGATCTCGGTTTAAAGAAACAAAGTTCTAGTGTATATTTTTATACTTTTGTAGCACCCAGTATCATTTTCTGACACAAATTTCTGACAATCTATCAACAAATATTTAAATATTTGTCAGTTTCATTTTGCTGGATTCTTTTTTCGTGAATATATTTCTTTTATTTTGCTGATTAATTAAAAACACATTCTCATTTTTGCTGTGCCAGTTTTGTTTGTATTGGTGTTGATGTTTTTATTTCGTTTTCAATTCTATGTTGTGTAATTTCGCGCGTATTGATTTTTGAATAATTGGTGTTTGCAAGTGTAAATATTTATATTAGTCCGATAGCTCGCAACAGATTTTTCACGTGAAATGAACCCAAAAAGATAAGTGTGCATGTGCATCAAAGTGCATCAAAAAAAAAAAAAGAAGATGGTAACGGCTCTAATGTCCCGAATCATTGCTTAAGGATGTGGTTCTGACAAATTGTTTAGAAAAATGGCACTTACTTAAGATGAGCTTTGAGCATGCAATACTACATGTCTTTTGGTTTTCTTTCATGAAACAAAAATCTGGTGCGAGTTCAAAAATCAAAACTAACAAAATGCAGAATATAAAAAAATTTTATACCACGAGAATTAAAAACAACACCAGCATATGCAACTAAATTGGATACAACAAAATTGCCCACTTACTTAAAATTAATAAAAAGGATAACTTTAAAACAATATATCTTCCTACATAAATGCTATATAAAGTTATTCCAAAAAAGATTACTCAAAATGTCTCTCAGATTCAAATTCGCACTCTTCAGTGTCAAGATGCGAACGATTATCATTAATTACTTTATTTTGAGGAAAATAGTGCATTAGATGCATTTTTTGTCTTAACCAACAACGGCAGCATTAATGCATTTCTATTTATTTCCTCACCAGGAAAATATAGTAGTTAAAACCTTGTTATATGTACATATAAGTACACAAATTTGTGTTTTGTCCAGCATGCTATCTGGTTACATGCATTTTTTAGCGCACGCGAGAAGGCTTGCACCTAAAACTAGATTTATCCCAAATTGATTTGAATTACCTTTTTTTTTAAAGCTGAATCAAAATTTATTACCAAATAAGTTTTTTGAAGAAATAAAAATGTTGTTAAACCGAGTTCTAAGTCTCTAGACCCCCGAATTCGAGGGTCCAAATTTATCGAAGTTCTATCTCAAACTGAGATCCAAATCGAAGTTCTAACGCGTTAGAACTCGGTGAAGAAATGAGTTAGAACTCAATCAAGTTCTAATTTTTCGATAAACCGAGTTTTAGGGGTTAGAACTTTGTCAAGAAATTGGCCGTAAGATTCTTATCTTTTATGCAAGTTTTATCGGCTATATATGTTTTTAGTTCAATTTGTCTTTTTTCTTCTTTCTTTTTACGATCACCCAACACACACACCGCAGGCGCAAACGACTTAGCATAATACAAACATTTTTGGTTTTCTTAATTTATTTATAATTTTTTTTGTTTTTAATTAGCGACAGAATGTTGTTTATTTTAAAAGAAAAATAGATTTTTATTGGAAATGATTACTCGTTTTCTTTAATTTACATAATTTGCCACTATATCGTGTTTCGAAAGAAGATAATTTTATCCAATTTTTTAAGAAATAAAGTTAAAAATCATGAGAATAAAGCTCTAATGAATATGTTGCGTTATATTCTCCAAAATTCAAGAAAATTTAAAAATTATAAAAGAAATAATTTTCAAAAATGAAAAAAGTTCAAATACAGAAAATCGGAATACATACAGAATTTCGGAATAAATACATAATTTTTAAAATTTTAGTGGATACAGAATTTTGAACCCAACCCAAAATAATATAATTAAAATAAAATTATAATTCTACTGCGAAAATGTTAGATTCACTGCGATTATTTTTTCTGTTTGCTGCGATTTACGATTTCTCAAGTGCGAACCCTGCTATGAATTACCAATAAAAGCAAATTAAAAGGCATGGAAATTAGTCTATCTGCCAAATGCACCTTGTATTTGTGCAAAACTTAAAATTACATTCTGTTTTATTGAATAAATTTTACCAACTATCAGTAAAAGTGCTAAAACAGAAACTCTACAATTATTCATTGATGAATATTAGACGAAACGGGTGTTAAATTAGCTCCACTAACATTATAACAGATAGTTAGTGGATCGACTTTTTTAAATTTGTAAAAAGAAAATTTCTACAAATTGAAATATATTGTAGGTATACATATAATATCTATCATTTGATCAAAATCGATTCTTTTCATTTGGCCTAGTCTTCGAATTTGAAGAGAGTTCGCGACCTTAGGACAAGAGGGTTCTAACTACACCCCCACCACTTTCGAGAAAATTAACGGAATATTTCATGTTGTATAACTTTTGTATATTCATTTTGATGGAAACCTATTTATGGTTTATTTTAATTTTATTTTTTGTTGAATTGTTTACAATTAATAAATTAAAAAAAATTTTAAAAAATTACTAACGGCTATATTATTGACTTTCTTCAAAGCTAGTTTTACTGAAAAAACTAGTTCTATTGGAGTTTCGAGTTTTTATGTTCTCAAAAAAAATTACTGATTTGATTTAGATGTCAAACTATATATGAATATTTTGAATTAGATGTCAAAGTAATAAAAATTAGTGAAAAAATTTAAACTCGAAACCTGAATAGAACTATGTAGTTTTTGCTCAAAACTAGCTTTGAAGAAAGCCAACAATATGACCGTAAGTAATCCAAGTTCAAAAATATCTATAGAACTTTGTTGCTCAACGATAAGGCACTTGGATGTGGGACAACAAGGTTCTATTGGCTGATAGGAACTTTGGTTCACGATTTACCTACATACACATTTTACATCACACTTGATTTTAGTAATGGGATGCTTGGAGCAAGGAGCTTCTATCTGCAACGTCAAAAGGTTCTATCTGGCTGCTTAGAACCTTGTGAACTTAAAATCGAACTATATTTGTGTAGATAGAACTATGTTCTCTGCTTTTTCTTCCATTATTTCCGAAACCGTATGAGA
The DNA here is from genome assembly GCA_947049315.1 of Epistrophella euchroma. Lineage (NCBI taxonomy): Eukaryota > Metazoa > Arthropoda > Insecta > Diptera > Syrphidae > Epistrophella > Epistrophella euchroma. The sequence continues at coordinate 23,562,422 of OX346246.1, forward strand.
TAGAGAAATATGGATAGCGTCAATCGAAAGAGCGTAGGCATTTTAGTATGATTGAATATATAACTCAATTTTATCAAAAATGTCAGTTAGAACCTTGTTGTCCTAAGTTCGCGAGTAGTTCTATAAATATTAACTTTTACCAAGAAATGAGTTATTTTTTGTTTCTTCAACTGGATGAAAATCTTCGTTGTCCTCTAAATATTTTGCAAGTTTGCTTTGTGAACACAAAGCAGTATACAATTAATTTTGGAACATTTATCAAGTACGCAGTTTTGAATAATCGGATTTTTTTTTTAACTGCCCAAAATATCTTTCTATTACAACTTTCTCTTTAAATGGAGATAAGTAAATGCATTTCCTGATTTGTCCTTGCATTTTTAAAAGGGGTCATAAGTTACTGTGTAATTCCATTTCCCTCATCTCCGAGCAATACAAAGTCTGTTGAATTTCGCATTGTTGATTCCATGGTGCTATTTCTGTTAATTCGGGAATCATGGACAGACCCTGGCCACTGGCAATTAACACATGTAAAATATTTCATCGCACTACACGATCACGGTACACGTTGCTTGAATATTTATAGAAGTATAATTTTTCGGTTTATGTATTTTTGTGGATGAGAATAGGGTTTCCAAATTTCTACATGAATATACAGTCTAAAGCTCCTATGCATCGGGAAACTAATAACGATATATGCTTCCATTCTTGTTTCGCTCTTATAGGTTAGGATAGGCAAGCCGCATTATCTCACTCGGATCTCAGTGGATCCATTGTGCTCCCCAGGATAAAGGTATAAAGGTATGGTAGCTATAAAGACGGGTGAGGAGAGGAGTTGGTGGAGCTTAAGGGGTTAGGTGTGGGGGGCCTCCCTGAACCTATTTGGATTTTGAATGAATTTCATAATGTTTCTTAGTGGCAAACTAGAGATGTCGCCCAATTCGTTGAAAAAGTATTCCCCGAGGGCTGTCTTTCTGGCTCTTGCTAGACTGGGGCATTTACAAAGAAAGTGATAGGAGCCCTCCTCCGCCTTTTCATCTTGACACCCTCTACATAAATCAGATGTGGTGGTACCCATTCTGCTCAAGTGGGTTCCCATTTAGTTGTGACCCGTTAGGATTCCCACCAAGAGGTCTGCTTAGCTTGAGATAAGATATGTTCGGCCATAGATTCTTCGAAACCCGACAAGTATCAATTGCTGACCATCTGTCGTTTGCGGCTTTGAGGAAACTTTGGTGAATTCTATTTTTTTCTTGTTCTAGTGGCATGAACACAGAAGAATCTGTTTGGCTCGGACCAAGATCTGACCCGTTCTTAGGCAACTCATGCGCCATTTCATTCCCATGAATGTCACAGTGTCCTTGGGACCCATCGCCAGGGTAACAGTGTTTGTTGCGCCGAGTAATCTTAGCTCGTTACGACAACGCATTACTAGTTAAGACTTTGGGACGATGGAGGAAATGGCTTTGATCGCCGCCTGACTGTCAATAAAGAAGTCGATCGAGGAAGCTTTATTGATTTACCAAAGGGTGGATTATCTGATATGATTGTCTCTTAAAAAAAAATTAAATTTAATGGCACAACAGCTCATGAAGAACTAGGGCCTAGTGACTTACAACTCTCAACCATTCCTGTGTGCGTGTCTGCAGGAATGGAGGGGACCTACAGTTTATTGCCGAATCCGAACGGCTAACGAGCGGCACTTTTCTGTGACAGGAGATACACTTGGAGGATTTGTCAATTCCTCGCAAGAGGCAGTTGCCGTTTTTTCTTTTAAATAAATAGGTGGCGAAGCTGGGGATCGAACCTTAGACCTCCGGCATGACAGTCCATCGCACTAACCATCACGCCACGGTTACTACTATGATGTCTCTTATGACCCGGTTTTCCATCCAGAGGTCCCTTGTGGGGATCTCTGCTAGGGCCACTGGTTTGAAATCAATGCTCGGCATTCTATAGTCTGTTTGAATGTCTTAGTCAACAAAGCTCAAAATATTACTATGCCCGAAATTGTTTCGCTCTTAGTAGTTTCCCAAAGTTCGATGGAAATGTATCGAATTTGATTTTCAGTATATTTACTGCAGAAATAAAAATATACTATTCAAGTTTTTATGCATTCCAAAAAATCAACATAGTACTACAAAGATTCATCCAAAAAAGTGTATTTTAGTGTTTACTCCATTTTTATGCATACTAAAATTTGTATTATTTATGTACTTAGAAAAAGCATTTACTGTCTGTAATCATACCACTCAATCTTAACAGGTCGTCAATGTCTAACGTTCACTTAGTTGAATTCGATCCAAACATGTAGAGAACATAGTATTCCTAATATTGGTTACGACTTCTAAGTAGACCCTATATGATCTCAATCCGTGATCCATGAGACCTGATGAATGTTTTTTTCTTTTTCTGCAAAATAGACAACCTTTTTGTCTTTAACAATACCTTTTTAAGGTATCACATTCCCTCTGCTTAGAAAATAAGTAATACAATAATCAACACGAAAACCAAAAAGAAATGTGTCTATCCTCCTTGTCGTATACAAAATAACTTCGAATATTGTGCTAAATTTATTATTCAACACGAGCTATGGAATAAGGATTACATAGAGATGGAAATTTGTCTGAAAATAAGACCCTTATCAGATATCATTCGCTGGGTTGACTTTTAATGTCTGCAAGCATCCCGGTCTGCGATTCTTTCATGTTTTAGCTTTTTAGGGCAACTAAACGGAGGTGTTTGTAGCAAGAGTGCACTTAGGCCATGATATTAGCATCTCATTTGTGGCAGTTTCTAAATGAACAAGAATGTATGTCTAAAAGGTGGATAGACATAAAAGGTCAATTAGTTTCAAGACGCGATTTGAAAGGTCATTCAAAATGGCCCCATAGGTAGTAAGAATTTTTAACCATCATGAATTTAAGAAGATTTCTTCAAGATTTTTAAAAAATGCGGTGATAATTAATTCAGATAAAGGAGTTCAAACTTCATAGAGGGGATTGGTTTAAACATTCGTGCATTGATTAAAAATTTGGATACATACCTACTATAACCAATTGTTCTAGGTACCTTTTGAGTCAAAATGTGAATGCTATTTCCATTTGCAACACCAAATATTTTGTCTCTTCCACAGGAAATACCAATCAATGAAACTGAAGCCTGCTATTCAACAGCCCTTGGTTATACGTGATACGTTTTCCATTGCTATATTGTGTTTAAGTTGCTATTTAGCCTAAAGTTTGCCCAAAATCATTCATTGTTCGCAACCACATTATTCCAATGTAGATTTATCTGCGAGCGTGCTACTTCAACCAAATGAATTGAAACCACTTCATTTATTTGGATCCAATATACCTACAGTTCAATGTGAATGATTTCCTTCATTGAAATGATTTTTGAAAATTATTGGTTAAATGAATAGAAGTCCTATAGTTGCACCAAAAACACATCCTATTTAGATTTGGTTAGCCATTAAATCTACACTTGGCAAAACCTTCTATTGGAATTGGTTGAATTTCAAGATCGGATTACTAAGTTTGTGTATGAATTTCGTTAAATAAGTCAGCAAATATTTTGCTGCACGTATGGGTATAATATGAAACAGCCATTTATTGGAGATTTATAATCTATTATTATTTCTCATAGTAAACGATATTAAAACACATGTAATTTGTGTTATGATTGAAACTGCATATTTTGTAGTATTGTATTGTGAGGTATTTCATTAACAAAAGCGTAAGCAGCACTTGTTTCAGTAGATTTTTGTTTGTTATAGATATAATATTATTTGGCTTAAGTATTTGAGAACATAAGAAGACTCTTGTTTCAGAACATGAATTATAATATCTTCCACAAAAGCGGGTTGGATCTTTCTTTGTTCTTTTTTTTTCATTGTTCGTTCATTATGTGTGATTTTATTTGAATTTCGGAAAATATACATACTTTCGCTGAAATATCTTTATTTGTTAAAATTCATAGAAAAATTTAATTTTGCATCAGCAACATAATAGACTTTAAAATAATAATAGCTAGGCCGTTTTCATAAGTCAGGTTTATTTAAAAGTGGGTTTAATTGGATTTTAAGACATTTAATGTAATTTTTCTGGTTAAATATTCCAATATTTGAAGTCGAATAATTAAGTAAACTCCTATTTTGATAATTCTAAGGTGTGCCGTAGAAGGAGTATATAAGTCAAAAATTGCAATTTTTTGGGAAAGGGTAACAAACCTTTAGTTTTTTGATTTTTTTAAAATCAAACTGTGAATTTCTATTTTTATGCCAAATTTAAAAATAGAAAACGGATTTTATAATATTTTGTAGAAGGAAATCGATCGAAATGAGTACATTTGACCACTAACATTTTGTTTGAAGAGGTTAAAAAAAAACAATACCCCTTATTTGATCATGATAGTATAAGTTGACTTATACTCCCTTAACGTCTCAGAATTATCCCAAGAAATATTTTTAGTTCTTTAAAAGATTTAACAGCGCTTCCAGAGTTAATTTTTAAGCTCGTTTAATTAAGAAGGAGTTCTAGATGCGCCTATAGAGCAAACGTCGAGCACACTTACAGCTTATTCATCGAGTTTGAGAGCACTTTTTTGCTCTAAATAAGCTTGTTATTAGTGCCAAGTAAATGTGAAGCTTTATGGTTGAAAATTAAGTGCGAATTGAAATTTTTCACAAAAGTATTAATTGTGCTTCGATAAATAACAACGTGCCCTAAAATTACTGTATATGTATTAAGCTCACAAATAATTTAAAAAAAAATAACTCGACAAGTTAGGAATTCTTAGAAATACATTTTTCAGAACAGAAATAAATTTATTTTTGAAACAAAAATACAATCTCATATGTTTTTAAGCAATAACGGATATAAATATTTGTTTTTGTTTTTTTAATTAAAAGTGAAAAATATTTCAGTAATTTCTAAGTCTCGTCGCCATTTTTCATCAGGCAAAACTGATATCTTCAATAGAGCTGCAATATAGCTTTCAGCTATATTTTCTATTGTTCGTTAGTTAGTGTTGATATCGAGCAGTTATATCGCGTAAAGGTTTGTTTTCTGCTGTTTTGGAGCTATTTGGAACAAGATGGTAGTTTGGTGGTGTATCTTTGATGAAATAAATAGGATGTTATAGAAATTCAAGAAAAATTCAAGGAAAGTTAATATTGAATAAAATTGTTTTTATATGAACGTATTTTTTTTTAACTAAGAATATTTTTGTATTTCAAAAATGTGTTAGGGACTTTATCAATATTTTTTGTACGAAGAAAATTGTCGAAAAATAAAATGGTTGTGCGTTTGAACATTTTGACAAAAAGACGTTTATAAGTTTATAACTTTTTAAAAAGAAATTTACCTAAATAATTTTGTTTGTACAAATTTTACGTTTTTTTAAGATTTGAAATGCGAAAAATTGTTTCCCTTCAAAACTTAAAATAAATTTAGACATCGATTTAAATTCGTCCTTTCAAAATGGCGGCTTAAGCACAACACTCAAGGCTATACGCAGTTTTTAAATAATCAAGAAGAAACCTCCCATCGAGCCCATTCATATAAAAGTTCATTGGCATATTTTTTAAATCTGAAAAATGTCTAGGTACTCAAAACCTCAAAGAAATTTACTTATTTTCTACCCCTTGTTTAATTTGTCCTGTTAAATTATTCTTCTATATCTCGCAACACCCTATAATATGAGTGGCTGAGTCAACTGAATAAAAACATAAATACGTAGCTCTAAAACCACTTTTCTTAGGTCTATTATTGCTTAATTTTGACATTTTGTGAAAATATAAATACTTAAGTCCACAACCACTTTTTTTGTAGTTTTTCTAAAGCTATTTTTTGACGTTTCGTAAGACGCATGCATTTGTATTTTGTTTCATGCTCTATAACTATTTTAGAGCTGTGAAGGCGATTGCTATATGAGCTGGTTGAAGTTGAAGTTTGCTGGTTAAGAGATCAAGTGAACATTATTTTGGAGCATATTAAAAGATATATGAGTAAATAGAGCTTAAAGTGTTCTTAAACTTTAATATAGAGCATAATTTTTAATAAAAATAAAAGGAGATGTGGAATTATCTTTCATAAAGCTGAAGCCTTAGATATCACTTTTTTAAAGCTGTAGAAGAACAGATTTGCTTCTCCTAGCTCCAACGATGTTACTTGGGATGTCTCTTATAGAGTTATGTTACTTTGACCACTGCCTTTTATATTGAATTGTGTGTGCAATAGACTTATAATGCTTTTCCCAAAAATGCCACATCAATTTTAGAGTTGAATGGTGCACTTATGTATGTCATTTTGACCAAATTTTGACTTTTACTCTTTCTACCGCCCACCTAATTTGTTTAATTTTAACAATAATGGCAGTCTTTAATACGCCACGGTTGTTATACTTAGATTACGGCCAATCCTTATAATAACGTTTTGACTATATGCCAAGAGCTAGCAACATTGATAAACTTTTATTAAAGGAAGAAATATGACTGTCAAATGCAAAAACGTCAGCCATACACACAGATGTGATCGATTAGCCCATCAGTTCTGGTGTTGTTTTTATTTATTTCAAAACTGGAAATAAAAGTAAGGACCAATATTGAGTCATAGGAATTCTTTCAGGATGCTCTTTCAAAGATTGAAGTAAAAAATTAATTTTGAACAAACTCCGGGTTTATCTTGTAATTTTAAGAATAAGGGTTTATATGCCGTTATTCTTAAAATTACTATATAAACTCAGAGTTTGTTTAAAATCAATTTTTTTAATGCACAAAATAGGTCCTTTTATGGGCCAATGTTTTAGTGTAAAAATAAAAAAATAATATAAAAGCAATTATGAACGGGGTGAACAAAAACCTCATTCAAAGTAGGGGTTTGTACAAATTTCAAAAAAAATATAGCCGTTACTCAAAAACCGTTATGATTTGGTAAGAACAATTACTAAATTCTGAGAGATCATGACCTCTCCTATCATCATATTCAGTTTGGACCATTCTTACCAGGACACCCTGCATGTATGTCCGTCTGTACCTCGACCTACAGCCTAAACCACTGAATCGATTTTCTTCAAACTTGGAGAATAAGATTTTTGGGTGATTCCCTAGAGGGGAAATCGACATTTTTTTTTTAGCTCAAAAAATAACGGTACTTGCAATTGGACCATTTTAAATAAAGTTATTTATCTCAAAAACGGCTCTAACGATTTTCTTAAAGTTTTTTTTAAAGGCTAAGGCTGGTCTACCTGCCATAGAACCGTTTTTTTTTATTTTCAATTTTGTCGTTAACCGCTCAACCGATTTTGATCTAAATTTTTACGTGGGAGATCCTATCAAGTATGAATAATATACAAATGCATACAAATATTTTCAAAAAAAAAATATTTTTTGGATTTTAAAAAAAAAGTTCAAAATTTTTTATTGAAAAATCATTTTTTTGAAAACGGGTCCATGAATATTTTTGAAATTATAGTTTTAGCTGTTTATTATTATATTCTCAAAGATGGCATACCAATTTTTTTTTTTCTAAAAAATTTCAAGAAATTTTATATATAAAAAATTATTTTTTAACAAAACCGCTCCAACGATTTTAAACATTTTTTTTTGCAAAAATTCACATTTTTTCAAGAAGTATTTCATGCTTTTTTTCATATTCAAATTTCCATTCTTCAATTTGTAAATACATATGTATAAATAAAATTATTAATTATGTGTTTTATATTACACTCAATCTTTAAATTCGAAGAAACTTTTACTAGAAAAGCAGGTTCGTGCAACTCAGTCGTGCATTTTATTTATTTTAACTTTAAAATAGTTATGACCTCAAATTTACTTTTTAATTTAAAATATGATGAAAGCCTCATTACTTTAGCCGCATAAAATTAGCATGACAGCTTTAGAAAAAGTTTCTTTTGACTGTCTCAGAAATTGCAGGAATAAATGCCGTAAATATGCCGTGAATATTGCCGCGACAGTGGTTCTCCATATATGCTGATAAAAAAGTACGTATACGCCACAGTGACTCCGCTAATGCTTATTTTGTATTATTTATATTAAATGGTCTCTAAAGTCATACATATATAGGTACTAAAAACAGACGAAGATCAATAAAGAGGATTTTTTCAACTTTCTCTATTCTTATAACCGCATTTAATAGGTTACAAATGTCCCAAAAAAAATGGAAATATAATGGCTATACATAACATTTAGTTATTTCCTTCTTCATTTTATGGTAAATCCTCTAGCAGTAGGTACACATTTTTGTATTATATTATTCGATTCCATTTCGAATTGAATATATTCACAGCTAAGACAGGACAGCTTACATACAAAATTAAATGTTCTCAATCAAATAAATACCTTATTATCAACAGAAGCTTCCTCAAAAAACACTACATTATGATTGAGGTAGTATGAATGTTGAGATGCGCGATAAATGAAACTTATTCCTTCATATTTTAGTAAGTAATTTATTGAAAAATAATTAAAATTAATTATACACACAAAGAAATATTTATGCCCGTAATATTCACGCCGTTTAAAATCGGTTTAGATTCAGAAGTCGGTTTAAAATTTTTAAACCGACTAATCGGTAATATTCACTCACTTAAACCGACGTTAACCAAAATTTTAAACCGAATGATCGGTTTAACTACGATAAACCGACTCCAACTTAAACGAGGCATTTTCGTGTCGTTTAGGTACGGTTTAAATGGTTTTAGCTAATATTCAACATTTTATTGGTTTATTCAGTCAGTGCAAAATATTCAATCGTGTATTTTCGGCGATGATGGCTATTCAAACACATCATATTTGTGCACGTTATTCACACATCGGGGTAGATTTGACCAATTAATCAGAAAGGGCTTATATACCGAGAGCTGGATTTGATCAAAGTGTTTTATATCGCATGATATTTGTGAGCGTGTGCAAACTACATGCCATAGCGATATCGCGGCCCTAACATCTCCATAATGCACTTTCAAAATTCAACCAAAAAAATCAGAATAGTTCGTGGTTACTGTCCACACTCAATTTCATCAACTTGACAGTAATATCTCATACCTAGCACCACTACATATAATGCATTTCCAAAATTCATTAATGCAAAAAAAAAGGTGTTTTGAATCGATCCAAATGTTGTTTACATAGTATTTTTATGTGTCCAAACTAAATTCCATCAACCCGACAGCAATACCGTAGCCATAGCACCATTATAATGCACTTTAAAAATGCTAATACTATTTTTTTGTTAGGAAAGTGCATAATGGTAATGGTAATCTTCACGGTATCGCTGCCAGACCAATGAAATTCAGTTTGGGCAGATATAAAATTTGGAGCGGTTAAAAAAACTTTTGTTGCAATTTATATGTGCATTTTGAAGGTGTTTGGGCTGCGGTACTGCTGTTAGGTTGATGAAATTTAGTTGCCATCTTGCTTAATATAATATGATAGATATTGGACCCGAATTCACGACCGACGCGGAACTGCAACCAGATCATCAAGAAGAATTCAACTCGCAACAAATCGTTCATGGAATGTTTGGAAGACGCAATGCGGTGGACGTTATTGTTGACATTTTTTCGCAACGTAAAACACGATAAAGATGAATGAAAGACATTTCTAATGCGTAATTGTGTTTGACACGAATTAATTAATTTATTTTATTTAAATATAAAATGACAATTCAAAAAATAAATGTCAAGAAAAGCCTTTTTTAGTTTTTTCATACTTGCGATGCTATGCGAAGGTCGGTTTAAATCACAAATTTAAACCGACGTAAACCGAATGGAATTTTTTGCTTAAACGGAGTGAATATTACCGATTTAAACGAGATTTTGTTGTTTAAATTCTATCGGTTTAGTTCGGTTAAATGTAGTCGGTTTAAGGGCTTATAAACCAAGTTTTAAACGGCGTGAACATTACGGCGGTTAGAATTAATAAAACTATGAAAATATTAATAGATAACAGCGTTGCTATTATTAGATGAAAAATGATTGTAAAAATGAAAGTAATTGACGTGAAAGTATTTTTATATTCATAACCACTGTCGCGGAAATTTTTTTCTTTTCATGGTATATCTACGGCAATGAATTTAAACCATGTGGCATATTCAGAAGTTATTTTTGACCAAATTTTGACATCAATTTTTAGGAGAACTTTACGGAATTTATACGGCAATTTCTGAGACATTCAAAAGTAACTTTTTCGAAAGTTGTCATGCTAACTTTATACAGTAAAAAAAAGAACTCTGGTACGTTTTCCTCTTATACCCGAAGGCCTGGAGTTCGAGTTTCAGGCTGGTGCAATAGGCTAAAATGTTTTTCTCAAGAATACACGATTACACGAGGAATTCAAAAATATCTAGTGCCCCACCCACTTAACAGTGTCTTTACTCTTTGGTACTTCTTCCTTTCGTACCGTACACGAAAATAGTTAAACATTGCAAAAGTTTGAAAACAATTTTCGAAACAAATTTCATTTTCTCTTATCATACTGTTTGTAAAAAAATGTGTTCAGCTGAACCTAACTTAAGTTTGAATTTCAAGATAAACAGATGAGTGATTACCGCATGAAAACATTATTGAGAGAGTTCGTTTAAATTTAAACGGCAGAATACAAGCGTTTAACTTGTTGAACTAAGTTCAGATTCGAACGTACACTGTGAAATGGAATTAAGTGTTGAACTCAAGTTTAAACTAAAAGCAGAGTTTAAACTTACATTTTGAAACTGGGGATTAGAGTATAAAAAACTCATTCAACTAACATTTTATCATAATATGTGCCCGGCTGATGGCAATGCACAGAATGTCCGGTGGTTTAGGAATGTAATTGAATTTGTAATTTAATAGTAGTATCTTAGGTAGCAATTACATCTTCTTTGAATGCAAGGTGTGTTAGTATAACGGTTGGGCGGGTGATTTGGTAAAAAGGTGTAACTTTGTTCACTACCTTAATAAGTAGAATACTCTCATTTCTTATCAAAACACTTGACTCCCACCGTAGAAAGATTTCAGTGATTTACAATCACACCAAAAACATAAATGTTAAAAAAGAGCCAAGTTCTCCATGTATACAAAAAAACCTTTATGTAACAAGTCAGCCGTGAAAAGCAATGAGATCTAAAAGTACGCCAAGTTCTAAATTTATGAAGGGTTTACTATCAAATATTTTAAGTACAGTAATATCGTAATAACTCCAAATTATAAGAGACATTTCTTATTAAATGATAACTGACTAAAATTTGGTATGTTTACTTGGCAAGTTTTCAAAACATTTTGAATGTTGAGTAATCAGATGGAAAAAAAGAAAACTTCCCAAGTAAACATACCAAATTTTAGTCAGTTATCATTAAATAAGAAATGACTCTTATAGTTTGGAGTTATTACACGATATTACTCTACTTAAAATATTTGATAATAAACCCTTCATAAACTTAGAACTTGGCGTACTTTTAGATCTCATTACTTCTCACGGCTGACTTGTTACATAAAGGTTTTTTGTATACATGGAGAACTTGGCTCTTTTTTAACATTTATGTTTTTGGTGTGATTTCACTCCTTTTTGCAAAGAATTTTTTTTAACACAAAATCTTAAATTTTTAATTTTCGAATGCACCTGAGGTCCAACAGTCTAACTAATCATCATTGTACAGCAAACAACAATAATTCTATGAAAGTGGGTGGATGCCACGCCCCCTGAATGATAAACCCCAAATATTTAAGTTTTCATCAGCATGAATTATGAACCCTACCTCTCTACCGAAATTCCTAATTCTACAACAATCAGAAGTGCTTCATATAATTGACAACACTTCTGAGACAGCGGGTTGAAACAACGCCCCTGAATGTCAAATATCAAATATAAAATATTTTCTTTGCTTGCATTAGAAGCCCTATTGCTCTACCAAATTTCATCATCCCATAACAATCAGACATAGTTCTAAGAAAGTGGGTGGATGCCACGCCCCTAAATGAAAAATCTCAAATTTAATTTTTGTTTTCCTTACACACATTGCAAGCTCTACCTCTATACAAAATTTCATCATTCTGCAACAATCAGAAAACAATTTGAGGAAGTGGGTGGATACCACGCCCCCTATATAGAAAATCCAAAATTTTTGATTTTTTTCTCTGTATATAGCACAAGGCCTACCGTTGTGCGAAATTACAAGATTCTATGGTGTCGGGAAGTGCTCCATAATATTAGTAACTATTTTTAGAAAAGTAGGCGGATTCCACGCCCCCTGAATGATAAATTTTAATTTTTTTTCCTTTGTACAAATTGTAAGGCCTTCCGCTCTACCAAATTTTATCGTTCTACAACAATCAGAAGTGCTTCAAATAATTGATAGCAATTGTGTGAAAGTAGGCGGATACCACGCCCCCTAAATGGAAAATCCCAAATTTTGGAGTTTTTCCTTTGTATACACCATAAGGCCTACCGATGTGCGAAATTACAAGATTCTACGGTGTCTAGAAGTGCCCATAATTTTGACGATCTGTCAGTCAGTGAGTCAGTCAGTTACGGTTTTCGCGATTTTTTACGTCCTATATCTCAGGAACCACTAATGCTAGGGAGTTGAAGTTTGGTGAGGCGCCTGTGCTCGCCTAGCTTAGCAAATAAGGTAAGTTTGAAGTTTCTGACATTATTGGTTCCGAAGTAAGAGGGGGGTCGAAAAGCGCTTGAGTTTGTTCCTGTAAAAAGGTAGTAGTGTCGAGAACTGGGCTGGGCACTACCGTGCCCTTTGATCTCCTTGCGACTTTCCGGTAGTACTATATACAGCTATTATTCATTGTTTACTATTCTATTATACATTATTAAATTCTAAAGCGAAATTTCATAGACACGCAAAAACACTATAGATAAAAATGAGTCTTTGGTTCTTCTATTCTTAGAACAAAAACAAAGATGGAAAGTTCCCAGAATGTAAACACTTCTCGTTGAATGAATTATTACAAAGATTATGCAGTCGTGCTGCATGACAGCGCATAAGATAAGCAACAATGCAAAACCAACTCAAGCATGGAATTCTTCCATGATGGCAAGGACATTTTGTATTCCATATATACCAATTTGTATTCTCCTTTAACTCTGGTTATGCGTCTAACTACAACATAACTTACAAACATGTTATATCAAGGATATACATTCTTTCCAGAGGACAAGCAGCAGCTGCTTGCTTGTATCGGGTATTCTATATACAGAACACCCAGGAATTATGCAACACAAAATAAATAAATTTCTGTTGTTTTGGAAATGAAAAATATAAAATAATACTTCCATATTGCATATTTGAAATAAGTCCTGATTTTATCCTTCTTCCTGTGTATTGATGTGCTGTGTTGTGTATTGAAACAATAATAATTTATGAAAATAACAAAACAAGGAAAGCGTAAGGAAAACTCTAAAGAGCTGAAGTGAAAAACAATGGGATCACAAAGTGCTTTAAATACATAACAAAGTCATTCGCTCACTTTGAAGAATTTATTGTAATGAATCCTTATTCTCTCCCATTAGTAATTTACTTGTTTTGCATCTGAACTTGAGTTGGCATAGGAAGTAGTAAGATTGCCTCCTCTTCAACAACAACAAACAATAAGTCTCACTGTCTGATGGCATAACTCAAAAAGTAATGCTTTAGCTTATAAACTTTTTCCTGGAACAAAACGTCATTTTAGGTACTACGCGAACTTCTGCAGTTATCCTAGGAAGGAAGTCTAGATTTATGTGCATATATAGTTAGGGTTCCATAAAGGAAGGACGAATTTTGAAAAGAATTCTAAGAAAAGCACGTCTGACAAAATTGACAATAATCTTGAATTTTGTGTTTAGAAAAAGTGTGAACAATTCAAATTCTATGGAGTTAACTTTTCAAACAATAAAAAAAATGTATATATACTCACTACCTGTTGCAGCCCACAAAAGCCACACTAAATGTTAAGACAAAGTGGCATTAAACTGAAGAAAGTTTTTTATTGGATTTGTTGAAATTTGTACCACCTTTTCAGGAAAACAGAGTCCTTAGCTAAATTACATATTTCAAATGTAATTAGTCCAGAGAGCAGATATTCTATTTAAATCTCTCTAATCTCTTGTCTTCTCCGAGAAACCTTAAGTTGAAATTAAAGCATTTAGTATACGGACATGACAACAATATAATTTTTTGGTCAGCAAAAATACGGTCTTTTTTTTGTGCTTCAAGAAATTTATTCATTCTTTAACCCATTTCCGGCGGCTACCAGTTCCAGTTGACTTAGAAACTTAAAATTTCACATACTGGATATTTTTTGTGTAATTAGAGGAAATATGAAAAAAAAAATATGGAAAAGCTTTTGGATTCCCAGTAAATTCGTGTTGCGTTTTCGCAACGCTCGCCGAAAGGAGTATCAACATTTTTGAAATAAAATTTTCGTCTTACATGGAATACATGAACTTTATATGAATACTTTTATGAAAAAATTATTAAATACCTCCTATACCTAGATACACTTGGTAATGAAAAGATTATTCAAAATTAATTAAATTATCAAAAATTAAAATTGACCTAAAAAAAAATTTTTTTTTAATTAATAAAAAATCTGAAAAAAAATTCAAAATTATTATTTTTTTTTTTTTTTTTCAAAAATGAAATTAAAATTACCTATGTATACCCTGTATAAATTTAAAGTTTCTGAAGTTAACCCTTAAAAATATAAAAATCAAAAACTTTAAGAAATAGAAAAAACAATTGACCAATCAAATATTGTTTTTCATAAACACACAATATTTTGAGAAAAACCGTTCTATCTGATTTGCAAACGCAACGAAAGGGAATATTTTTTTAGGTTCAAATGCTACTGGATTCCGCGAGCGTTGCGAAAACGCAAGTGCGTTGCCTGTCAGACAGGCAACTCATATAAATTGCGTCAACATTATTTCGGATTATAATTTGAACCCTTATTTACCTGTAGTTAACATTATTTTAAAAAACTTTAATTCCGATGAAATCATTACTATTATATAAAGACGAAACAAATATTTTGTTTGTCCGCATTTTTCTCAGAAAGTATTCAACGCATTTACTTAAAACAAATTTTATAATTTTCCTTATTCTTTGAAGCATGTAAATAGATATTTTTTATTTGTTAAATTTATTTATTGAATTAGATTATTAACTTTTAAGAAAATTTCGAACACTTTTTTGTCGAAGTTGATTAACATAATCAATTATGCTTTTAAACCTGCTTGATATTTAAAAATGGGATTTTTTGTATAAAGTCAATAGTTTTATACAAATTTTAAGCCCTAAATCATTTCTTAACTGTACTTCTAAGCTAAGAAATAAATTTATTTACTAATTATAAATTTATCAACTTTTTGTGTTTTTGCATCTATGAATTCGATTCAATCGCAATGACTGGGTTGTTGCTTTGTTCCATTTCGTTATCGTTCCGTGTTTTGTGCATTTTCTTTTGTGTATTTGCTTCTGCACTCATTTTTTGTATATTTGCTTTTTGCACTCATTTACATTTTTATTCCTCCTTTCATTCCACTGAATTGTTGACTTTTTGTGTCGACGACGGCCAATGCGTAGTGTGTTTGTTTTCTCCTTCTTCTTAAGCGAACTAAAATGTTACATACCTACATATTTTAAGTATGGGTACCACACTACACTACTGCCGTGCGCAGTGAGTTTATTTTTTGCTTCTTCTGCAGTGAACCGAAGTGTTACATAAATGTACATATTTTGAGAGGAAAATGGGCAGTGCATTCAGTAGAAAGCAGCATGAACAAAAATGTTTACTGAAAGCTACTGAAGATTATGAAAATGAAACATTACTGATTTCAACTGAGTGGAGTTAGGAATAAAATACAGTGCAAGCTCCCTTAGCCGGACAGTGACGGTCGCAACACTGTTGTCCGTCTAAGGGAGTTTCCGTCCAAGGGAAAAAATAAAAATTAGTTATAAAAGGAAATGCATAGTTGGCATCATGAAACTGTTTCAGTGAGAGAAAATAAAATTCTTTATTTGGTTACGGAAATCATATGGAAGTATGTATATAAAATTTTTGTTAATAATATAGTAGAAATTGCGGTAAGTCTCATGGAGCATTTGATATACTTTTACCTATTCATATTAATAAGTATATTAAAAGCTTGCGAAGCAACGTGAGCACGGGTCGGCTAGTTTTTAAATATTTAAAAAATGCTACCTCAAAATTTCGCACATTTCATATTTTGAAGGTGCAAAATCAACACGAAAAAAAAAATATTTGAGAAAAAACCAAAAACAGGTCGATTATATCACTTAATTAACTCTCAAACTTTGTGCCTTAAATGTAAGGCATATATTTTTATTATTTATTTGATTAAATATAATATATTTATAGATAAATGTCCTATTTACATGAATACATGAAGTTTCTCGCTCAACAAAATTAATTAATCATATTGTCATCAAATTAACCGCAACAATTTAATTTGGTTAGATTTTCATCAACAAACAAGGAGAAGAATAATAATTAATAATTAACCCGCCACCATTCGATATGAAATAAAAAATCATAATTTTCCGCTTCATAAAGCGTTGTGTCGTATCGTGTTTTTCAACTCAATGCCAACGAACCAAAAAGAACAATAAATCTCATAATATAAGAAGTCAACCCCATGGTAGTTGATTTTGATTTGACAAACTGAACTCTGTGACTGAGATAGTAGATTTAATCCAAAAAAATTAAATTACGATCGAAATAATTTGTCAACACAGAAGACAGAACAAGTGACATGTTGATTTGTAGTGCTACGACGAGCACTGCAAATCATCATAAATTAATAAAAAAAAATTTGTTTGTATGTATGCATATTCCTTTTCTTATATAGATAATAAATCATTTTTGAAGTCATAAAATGTTTATCTAAAGGACATTCATTTATCTTTTACTCTCTTTATTTCAATTTTAGGAATTCTAGTGGGAGACAGTAAATTTTGGATTTTTAAATATTTGAGACTGACGGTGTTTATCGGTCCATCACCACCCCCATGGAATTATGCATATTTTGCATTAAGAATGGGCCTGCTATTTTATTTTTAAAAAATCTTTAAAAAAAAAAAATCAATATGTATGTTAAATACTGCTTTCTTGAAAAGAGAAATTTTTTTAATTAATTATGGAATATTATTCCCTAAAAATTATTGCCTCGGCTCCCTTGGCAATAGGACATCCTGTCGTCCCAATTTTTTTTAGTACATTATCATTGGGGCTGACCCTAGTTCACAAATAATGATTTACCATTGATTTTTAAGTACTCGAATCTTCTATGGATTGTTTGCTTAGCATAGAACTTTAATGACACCTCACACAAAAAGTCCAAATGCTTTAAATCGCATATTCATGGCGACCAATTAACATCACCACGAATTTCACTAGTCAGTCGATTTTTTTTGAACCATAACTCGCTCTGTTTCTGGTAAAAAAATATTAGTTATCACGCAAGCCATCGTCATGTATCAGAATAAAATTGACAACAAAAAAATATGCTATTTGAACAAACCTACTTAAAGGCCTTCCACACTATCCCACTGAGTATTAACACACATGTCAAAAAAGTGTGAAGTAAATCCTGTATAATAGTGTGGAAACAAAATGTGAAATTTCATCCCACACGACTTTGACAGCTCATCTCACACAATTTGACATGTGTTAATACACGAACATTTTTAGGATTGGTTCTAAAACCATCACACATTCTATCCGACTTGGTTTGAGGTTATGGTGAACTGTTTTTTCGATGCAAGTGTGGAAGCAAAATATGAAAATCGTTTTCTTCACACAAATTTGGCAGTCGTAAGTAATTATATCACACTTTTTTTTTGACATGTGTTAATACTCGATGGGATAGTGTGGAAGGGATATTACTAGCTCTGGACCCATGTTCTGTAACTATCTCATCGATAAAAATAGTCGAGAAATGATGATAAATTGAAACGAAACTCACTTTATCGCACAATCGGGTTTCTATAATTTTGACAGGCGATAACTTTATCGACTGGAAAACGAACGCGGAATAGAAATGTCTGGAAAATGCGATAGGGTTTCTGTATCTTTGCGAATCGTTAACTTTTTCATTTTAAACGTCAAAATGTATCACTTGCAAAATAGTAGGTGATAAACTGAACCATTAGGGTGAGGGTGATTGAAGGGGTTTTTAGTTTAAATTAAGTCAACTTTGTGATTTTTGGAAACCGTTACCAATTCGACCGAAGATCCAGAATAAAATCTATACAAAAGTAATTTTGGCATTTTTCGATTTTCATAAGTAAATGTCGAAATTATTTTTGTATGGATTTTCTTTCGAATCTTTGGTCGAATTGGAAACGGTTTACAAAAATCACAAAGAGGACTTAATTAAAATTGTGCCGAAAATCTTGCCATACTTGGTATATAGCATGCAAAGTGGGAGTATTTAACACACTTTGTACATGTAATAAGATCTTACTGAAAAAGAACACAAATTAAATGAAATGGACTTATTGTGGGTTCAAGAGTGAGCAGTTACTTCTTCGGGACCTTCATAGCAAGATGAACAAATTTCGCAGACATCACAGCGACAATTCTCACGAAGGTTGACATGGTATTTAAACTCCAATTGAAGACAGGAGATATGAGCTATAACAGAAAGAGTTATGTAGTTTGATTAAAAAAATTTTATTTAAAGTTATTTACCTTTTGTATCACAGTCTTTGAAAGAAATCAATTTATTTTTGTTTTTCTTAAGTTCCCGTCGTCGGCCACATATTTCTTTCGGATGATATAAAAGCAAAAGGTATTCATCGGTCGGTAGTTTTAACACAGTGTTTTTTATTTGGAGTTAAGAATATGTTTAGTTTGAATTGCAGGCTGGGCACCTTCGGGACCGCAATACTTCATAAATATGAATTGCTTCGAATCGAATCCACCGAATCAAATTCTATCGCAAGGTTCATAGGGATCGCCTTCTTCTTCGTCCTCGTCATCACTGTTATTACAAGGTTGTATACAGCTTCCAAGTGACTCTTAAGTCTTTGGAGAAGATTTTAGATAGTCACACTTCACTCTAGTCTCTTGCACCTCCTCCACCTTGGGCGGGTCGATTCCCTCGATTTTCATTTGCATTGGCATCCATGAGGTTTGAAAACTACACATGGATGTTTTTTTTTTTTTAAGTTATATATTTTAAAACTGTTAATCAATAATTAATAACTAAACAATTTCTACTTTCAATTTGTTTTGATTTGGTTATTTGACAGAAGTTTGACAGTTCAACTTATCGCCTTCCAATAGAAATTCCAGTCGAAATAAATCGGAAATTGAACTTATCGCTTCGACTTACAGAAGCCCATTTTTTTTCAGACGTGATAAAGGTGAAACGAATCGTTTCATTTTTTAACGATGTGATAATTTATCGCCAGAGTTACAGAAAATGGGTCCTGTTAACTTAAACGATTGTTACAAAATTATTTTTGCTGACCAATTACTATATTTAAAAATAATATTTTCTGTTTTCACTTTATAAGTCCAAAGAAACCACTTAATAACAGGAAACGATTAGTATTCTGCAGTAAATGGTTCTGAATAAAATGAATTCATTAATAGTATACGAAAGTATTGGATTAATATGGTCTTCATGCTTTTGTCTCAACAACTTGCGCACAGCAGCTTCAATTGGTGCATTATTTTCACCGACTATGGATCCCAAAATTAGCACAGTTTTAGCAACACAGCTAGCGTTGCCAGACGTCCCGGTTTGCCCGGATTTCGCACATAAATGTAACTGTCCCGGCGCCACAGTGGCCCGTTTAGGCAAAAGTCCTTGCGAAATTCATTTTTCGGGTGGGTTTATAATGCAAAACTTTTACATTTTCTAAATTAACAAATGTTTGGAGCTCTAGTAACCGAAAAAATTATTTCATTTGTATGAACGATTCGGCTTGTAGAGCCAGTCAAAGTTGACAAATATTTGAGGTGAGAAAAAAACATTTTTTTTTTAATTTTTTTTTTAACTTTGAGTATAAATACTAGGAAAAGAGTATAAGTTAAACTTTTTTTTTGTTATTTTTACTTGATATATGTGTTAATTGCTATGATCAGAAATAAAAAAAAAAAATTATAAATTTCTTAAAGTACTTAATTTAATGTTTTTTGAAACACCACTTTTTAGGCACTTTTTCAAATTTACATTGAGTAGAAAAAAAGTTTTTAAAAGTTGTCAAGCCGAAATGGACGGATAATGTGATCTTATATATCTCTTTATCTACAACCAAAAACTCAGCTGCATAAAGTTGCATAACACTGAGCTAGAGAGATTTGATTTGAAAAAGTCAGTAATTTTTTCTGAGTTTTTTTTTTTCAAGTGCAAAAAAAAATCATGGAAATTATTATTTCTTTGTTTTGCAGGTATGAGTCTTGGTTTTAAATAAAATGGTTTTGTAATTTAGAAGGAAAACATATTTTATGCTTAGCTTTTTAAAACGGTTTTATAGCTTATTTCGTGTAACCCCTAATAAAACTTTTAAGTATGAATGTTTTTGATTTCGGGTATGATTAATTATTATTGTCAGGTAGTTTGATGGATAAGGGTTCTTAATTGGATTAGAATCTCTCCATTGCATGCTAGAATCAGGTGCATGGAATTTATTTTGAAACTTGCTTATATACACTTCGACAAGAGGGAGAGGAATTTGATGAATCTATTGGGATCAAGGAGGCACAAATAATAAGAAAACGAGAGATTCAAAGGCGTTTTCACGATGAGCTTGGACTTGATGTGGATAAACCAAAGCGCAAGGATTTGGAAATAGCAATGACGGAAACACTTCAAGGAGATTTTTTGAACAATCGGAGGCAACCGCTCGAATAACTGTGGTCAATGAAGAGGTTATAACTAGGATCAAAATAATACTTAATGTTTTGAATTGCAGGGAAGAAGTGAATACAGTTAAATTTGGAGAGTACACAAAAAAAAAACTGCAGATTTATTGAAACAAAAGTACCCTGAAAAACTACTAACACCTACTTTTATTAAAATTTTGGTTCATAGACAAAATATAATCGAATATCAATCTCTACCACTTGGAGAATTGTCAGAAGAAGCCCAAGAGTCCAAAAATAAAGACTACAAGAAATACAGATATCAAAATACGTGCAAAGTTTCAAGAATTCGGCAGAATGATGACTTATTTAACATGCTAGCAATCTCATCCGATCCACTTATTTCTTCCTTGAGGCATGTAAGAACCCGAAAAGATTTGAAAGCCCACTCACCAGAAATGATAAGTTTGTTACGCATTTCCCCGGACTTAGATGATAGTTTCAAAGAAATTTAATGTTTGTATGAACATTTTTGGTCCCTTTTATTTTATTTTTCTACTTTTTGAATTGTTATCTATTAATAAAATATTTTATAAATACGTAAAAGTACTCTTTTATAAAAAAAAATAAAAAATAAAATAAAAAAATCAATTAATAAGAAAAAAGTTTTTTTTTTCGCCACATTTTCACTCAATTTGGGTTGTTTTCTTTTTTTCCCCACTGTTTTACTTGAATTACACTCAAATTACTTCATAAATTGACTTTCAACCTTTTTAAAATTAAATATCAACTATGTTAACCACCTAAAAAAAATAAAAAACTAAAACTTCTTATTTCAGCAGCAGATTCTGAGACACCCTGTAAATATTTTTTCTTTAAATTCTCAAACTTCATAGCCTTGGAAATTTCCTTTAAGATAAAAAAAATTGTGGTGATATCTTTATCCGTTTAAGAGATATGATTTTTGCAACCAAAAAAGTCAATTCGGGCCGCGGCGGGGCAGCTTTTTCCCCGGGTTTAAACCAGAATTCATTGCAAAAACATCTTTACACTTTTACGTTTTTCAAAAGAATAACTGCGCTGTGATATAGATATGTCATTCTGGGAACTTGACAGCTGTCACTTCAAATTGGAAGAATTATTAACATTGGCTGGGTTCCCAAAACTGCCAATTTCTTCCAAAGTAAATTTTTCGTTTTTATAGCAAGATCTACGGGAACTTGCACAAACGCTAGGGAGATTTGACTTTTCTCAGGAGATTAAAGCTTTTTACCGCGGTACAAATATTCAAAAGTATTCGTCGTTTGTTTAAATAGATTTAAAACAATATGTTTTTATTCATCAGATAAGTGGAGAAGCAATGAACGGAATTAATATTTATTAATTCTGATTCCAAGTGCCCAAGGTCCATTTATTCCTGTTTGTTGCCGAATTAAAAATGCTTACTTTATAACTTTGACGGCTGTCAAAAGATACTTCTTTCTTCTTTTTTTATGGTGAGGAAGATAAGATTTGTTTCGCAGTGCGAATTTAGTAAGGCTATGTATGAATTGGATTTAAATCGAGATAAATTTTGGCCGAAGTTTAGTTTGAGTCCGAACAATTCCTATTCCATGGTGTAGTTACCCTAAACACAAGAGCTAAAATAACAATTTTTTGTTTATAAATAAGGCAGTCAATATTTTGTATATAAAATAATTTATTAATTTTAATATAATGAGTTTTTATTTTGTCCCGGGAAAAAAATTGAAATCCCGGTATTTTTCTATATTTTTGTCTTTTGTCCCGTCGAGCTGCGAAAAAAATCTGGCAACCCTAAACACAGCATCCATTTTGAATTCCATAAATGAGGTGCTAAGATTCTATAATGACCTTTAAAATTAAATCCATTAATTATTAAAAAATATCTATTACTGACCAATTACTGGAAAAAAATTACTTTAAACTTTTTTTTTTAAGGGCCATCAATAACGGTATGTACTTACCATTTATTCTTTATTTTGATATGCAGAAAATCTTACTTTTCGCAAACACGGCTCGACAATTTTTCTAAGAAAAAAAAAAATATAGTTAAATTCAACTTATCATTTGATCATTTTATTTCAGTAAAATATTTGGAAAAATTAATAAAATTTCAAAAGTTTGAAAAAAAAAAAAATTCGATTTTAATAATAAAATTTCAACATTTTTCTTGAAAACATCGCATTGGTGTGTTCCTGTAAAAAATTATGAGTTATGGCAAGTGTTCGAATTACAAGATAAATAATGTAAAAAAATAGGTGTTCGAACTAAAAGAGCGTTCGAACTATTGAGTTTTTGAGTTATAGGGGTCCTACTGTAATATGTCGAAATATCTTGGAATGCTTTTTAATTAATTCTCAATTTTCAACAATTAAAGTTTGTACTGAAGAAAATTTCGTTGTTAAAATAAATTGAACAACTTAACAAAACAAAAAATTCGATCTCAACGAACCCATCAGCTTTTCATTTTAACTCCTTCAAGAACAAAAAAAAAGCTATCAAGTTGAAAATCGAACAAGAACTATTGGAAACTAATTTTCCATAAAAAAGCAAACTCTATGCAACCAATTTTCACTTCAACGAAAATCTATAATTTAAAATGAAGACAAAAAAACTTAATAGTTCAAAATACTTTTGGAAGGAGAATTAAGATGGTAAATTTGTTTTACCAGCACTGAACCTGATGCACCACATCATTTTTATAATGAAAAGATAGAGATAAATATAGTTAGTTCTTGGAATGCTTTTAATGCAATGAAAATACTCCCTCAGGGAATTCACAAGGAGTTGTAGATAAAAGCGCAGCAATATAAATTAATGCAATTTGTAAATGAGAACTTTGAATAAAAGGCAATTAATGTTGAATTCAGAAATTCTTATAACGGACGGAAGATGTGTTAAGTTGCTATGAGTTTTTCACGATCCCGGATATTACTCTTGATGAACTTTTTTGTTTAATTTATTAGATGGTTATTTTTTTTAATTGATCGGGCATCTTACAGCAAAAAGCACTTGATACCAAATTCTTAGAAATAATAAAGTTTATCGCGAATAAAATTTTCCTGGTAATGTTTCCCTCCTTCGATACTTGAAAACGTGAATGGTGACTGAAAGTTTTCCTCGGAATTTATTGGTATCGCGAAAAAACTTTCCGGGGAAATTCGCCTGCCATTTCATTGGAGTTTTGTTCGAGAAACATTTATTCAGGGTGATGAGCTTCCCAATAGCAGGCATATTTTTCGAGGAAATAAAATATTCCGCGGAAAACAAACTCTCCTCGAAATTCCAAACAGCGAGATACCAATACTAACCATATTAATTTATTTTTTGTCACAACCACTACACCGGACTTAAATTTTTTAATTTTTTAGCGCAAGTTTTGAACAGAATGCTCTGCTGGGAATTAAATACACAGCAAAAATTTAAGAAAAGTACAGATAGATTGTGTATGGCACATTTCAATAGAGTACAAAATTCATTAACGTTGTCGTTTACAGTCTGGAGAACTGCGACCTTAAGTGAGCTACTCTGACATATTTATGGCCAATTTGTTAAATGGGTTAAATCTGTACTACCAATAAGTTTCGCATGTTCTTATGTTAAATGGCGCTAATTAACAAAAATCAGTTCAACGCTTAAAAACAACTAAAATTAAAGTTTTGGTTAACATGCACATTCGCAGTCTTTACCAGTTCCAATAATCCTTGATTTAAGATAACTTGATGTGAACAAACTAGCCCTTATAGAGCTGTGGTGAATAAGTATTTTCAGCACTGGTTATGAAGTTGAAAAAGATTTCAACTCTCTACAGGCCAACTGCAGTAGCTCTCACATTTCCGTTATGTTAAACTGAGATCTTAGATTTAAGGCCAGCAATCAATAAGCCTTGAATATGAATGATTAAAATTTTAACAAATCCAGCATTTAAAACAAGGACTGTGAATTTTGAATATTTGCCTAAAATGATGGCGTAAACTGTTGATTCTGGGGTTGATTCATTCAATTCAACCTGAAAACAAAGTTTTATTTCAGGTATGTATATTGCTTGAACAATTATCCAATATTACCTTTTGGTATAAAGGACCTCTTTTGGTCATAATAAAGGACCTCTCATTTTGATTTGTTTTCAAACTTAATTGATCAATTTCTTTTTTAATTTAAAATAAAGTTATTTTGATACTCCTTTAGGGATTGTCTGGCTGGGTCTGGCGACACTTAAAACGTCTATGGGTCCCCGATATTTGTAATGAGGAGATTTTTCCTGATTTTTTGACATACTTTTTTTTTGGTTATCCAAACCAAAATCTAATTTTTTGCTTATTTGAGGGTCGTCCGGCTTGGTGTGGCGAAATTTTAAACGCCTGGGACCCCAAAATTCTTAATTAAAGCGTAATTAGCTTAAGTTTAAGTTTGTAAAAAAGTGGTTATACCCTCTAAGCAAAAATCTGGAAAAACGCTGTTTTCACCGCTCCCGGCGACAAAATAATCCTGCCATGCGATTGAATTCGAAATCAAGACTTTTTTTTTCTACATATACGTTTGTGAATTTTGGTTATATCTCCAAACCAAAAATTTGCTGTCAGCTCTTAGACTATATTGTAAATCACTAAATTCACAAGCTATAACTTACGCTAATTTTTTTTTAATTGAATGTTTGGACCTTATAAAGATTACCTACTTACTAAAGAACATGAAAAGTTTGAAAGCTGATTTAACAGCCATTTAGGAGAAGTGCGGTTGGATAGCATTTGGAGATTTAAATCTCACCGCACTTCGGCGAGCAGTTTTTGTTTGTTTTTTGCTAAGAAGAAAACCAAGGCAAGTTATTACTCTTCTTATGTAAGCGAGTGGCAAATTAAAAAAAAAAAAAAAAAAAAAAAAAAAAAAAAAACATAACGCTGGTCCCAGAAAGATTATTCTTGGAACGTTGAAAATGTATTCTTGGCAACTTCAACGCAAAAATAGGAAAAAAAAGGTTTCTCTCGTGCGATACTCGGTTGATACAGCCTGCACTGCATCAATTTCGGAAACGGACTGTTGGACTTTGTGGCAAGACGCGATTGGACTTAATGTAATTATGCCATCAAGCAGTCGATTTCGATTCTCATAGCGCAAGGAATTTGGTGGGCCTCAGATTAACGAACCGTTAATGAAATTGATCATATTGTGATTGACACTGTCTTCATACACGCTTCCAATATCTTGAATGACCGACCGAATATTTCGAGGAACCAACACATACTCGGGCCACTACTTGGTTACAAAGCATGGAAGGCTAACCATGACTTCACAACACTGCCTTGAGAGCATTTTACATCGAGCAACTATTGCAAGGAGCTGCCTGAACTGCAAGGCCACCACCACTATCAAATGCAACGAATCATTATGCTATCAGATGTGCTACCACGCACCAGTAAGAATATGGAAGAAGATTGTTAAAATAAATACTACATGTACAAGGGATCTGGAAATTTAAAGAGAACAAGAGCAAGTTTATGCTACCATCGAGAAAGGAACCCCAAAATCACGGACTAGAACAGCAGAATATCACAAAAGACAGAAATAAATACGAAACGGTCGAGGAGTTGACCTACATACATCAGCAGATATCAAACGAAGAATAACTCTTGTCAATCGCTGTTTCGTCAGAAGGCATTTATGTAAATACTAATACCTTCTATCGACGAATCATTTTTTAATCACCTGGATCCTGCTCTATGAGACAAAAGCATATAAGATCTTGTCCAGAATTTATAGAAATTTGCATGGTTAGAATTAGAGGAAGATTATTTGGTGATATTCTAGCAGCTAGCTCTATGAGATCAACAGCTACCTTGAACTAATCGAGAAACTGTAAACAGAGTATATGGAATAGCTGGGACACTATGGATCATTATAAACAGCGATGCACTGAAAGTTGTATGTCACTAGGCCCTAGTTCTTCATGAGCTGTTGTGCCACCAAATTTATTTTTATTTTTAAAGACAGCCATTAAGAAACTTCAAATTTCGTTAGTCGTGGAAATAAAATATGACCAACCATAAACCAGAAGCGAATATAATGCCGCTGAAGCAGTAAATCTGCTACTTTCCTTCAATGAAGCTGGCTGTAGGGAACATTACCATAATCATCCAAATCCAGCTAATGAAAAAGCTGCGTTCTCATGCAGGAATGAAATCAGGAGCTAGGTAGTTAGGTAGCAACCTAGCTCGGTGACCCAATCAGCGCTAAAAAGCACCGTTTTGATACCATAACTCATATGTGACCTATTTATTAAAAGCGATATTGAGAAGGATTTGCCAGCTAAAATGCCAGGCTAGGCACATTGTTGGCTTCGGAATCCGTTTTTCACCTGCTTATGTTCTAGCGAATCTAATGGGAGACATGGTGTAGTACCTACCAAGTTCACCTTAGATCCTTTTCGTCGCGTTGAGAAAGAGATCAAGTCTTTGATCTTCAGTTCGGAGAGTTCGTTGAGATCGTCAAAAAAGGCCTTTGCAAACGACTGTGCTGTCATTCTGGCTAGAGTAGGACAATATTAGTTTCCCTTTTCTGCTAGTCCCCACAGGCCACAGCTACGAAAGTTTGTATTGTGAGGGATGTGCAGCCTCGCCCCATTTTCTCCGATCGGCTAGTATCCAGAAAAGGTCGCAACTCGCAACGACCCTGACTATATCTCGCCTGGATCTGCATATCAGGTCAGTTGCACGGGTTTTGTTTTAGATAGGCCATGGCCAAATCTTTCTAGATATGACGCAGTTAGCTTAACTGCGCCACTTAAGAAAGAAACATTAAGAATAAATGGCCCTTCATGACCCCAGGAGAATGTTGACACTATCTACAAGAGAGTTATGAATGGCTGATCCTTGCCTGGCCAGTTCGTCTGCCCGTTCGTTTGCTTTAATGCCACAATGACCTGGAACCCAGATAAGAGAGACCCTGAGGTTCCCATTTAGGCTTGCGAGCTCATCACGATACTGTTGAACCAATTTAGAAGACGATAGTGGCGAAACAATTGCTTTAACGGCTACCTGACTGTCTGTCAGGATGGCAGTATTACGGTTTTGGTCATGATCTAGTTCCACCTGGAAAACACTAACGAAGTTGAGTAGCCGATAAGATTTGGAAATATTCAGAGATTCGGAAAAGACACTTGAACCAACTCAACACTCCATCTTTTGAAACCACCAGTGAAGATAGTTGTTTCAATGCCTCTCTTCCCGATGTCATCTTTCCAATCCTTCCTTGAGGTCCAGAGTAGGAGTGCAGTAGTCAGTTGTTGTTGACAACATGTTTATGGGGAATAAATTTGTAATATTATATGCCTGGTAAACCAACAATTCGACTCTTTTAGTCTTATCGCTATAGTATACTATATATTTTTATGTAAAAGAGGTGGTAAAAGGTGTAGAAAAACGCTGAAGGCATCCGCCGTTGGGCATGTTCTTAAGGCTCCTGAGAATTGGTCGTACCGCGGCTGTGCTATTTGTCCACAGTATCATCTCAACTAGAGACCAATCAGGAGCTAAATAACTGTAATTTAATGGAAACCCCAATAGATGACAACATAATCCCTACAGACAATAAGGAGAAAGCGGTTTAAAATACACACTTGAACAATATCATTGCTATTGTTGGTTAGATATTATTCTACGTGCAGGCAAAAGACTGCGTTTTGATAAACAAACAAAGCAAGAAGGTGTTATCGACCAGTAACACAACTATTCTTGGTATACATATACAAGTTTCTAAAACTACCAGTTGCTGACATGGAGAGATTATATAGAAAGCCATTTTTGATGTCACTTATCCAAGCTTAGAAGTGATTTATATCTATGTTCCAGGTATTGGCCTTTGTCTATTCCCTTAGATATCGAACAATAATACCATGTATGTTCAAATCCTTCTGACTGCTATCCTTTATCGATATTTATTAATACTCCCACATAAAATTGAAAAAAAAAACAACAATGCAATGATATAGTATCTTTGATTCAATAAAACCATTTGAAGATTGTCGAACGTGACTTACTCCATGAAATAAAAAGCATAATATCATTCTCTTCGATATACAAGTCTGCATTTTATAGTAAAAATACATTGAAGTAAGAGAAGTCATTGTTTTTCTCATAAATAATACGAGGCAACGTGACTGGAAAATGAAATACATATATGGCACAATGTTATTCTTTTGTATGACGATTTTTTTGAAATTAAAAAAAAAAAAAAATAATACAAAAATTTTAACATGTAAGATAGTGGCAAAGGGTGGTGGGTGTGGAACTGAGGTTTCTAAGGTTCAGATTAAACTGAGTGATTGTTTGTCTTAGTACCTCAAAACGTCAAAGATGGATTGACCAAAAGATTTTCTGAGATTAGTTAAATAATTATTTTTCATTCAATAAGTGGGGATTGAATCCCAGCCTATGCTACCTCTTGAGAGGGAGAAAGAAACCCTCGCTATTCATGGAAAAAATTGCCTCTACCCAATGCGCATAAAGCTAATAAAATATACATAAATAATTTGATAATCCTAATCCTAATCCTATCCTAACTGGAGGACGATACTTTCCTTCGTATTCTAATTTACTTATATAGCACCAGTCATTTTGTATATATATATCCCTTTAGCTATAAAATAAAATCCTCTTAAGACAAATGTACCCTAAGGATTTCAAACATTATCTAATGACCAAAATACGTTTAATCGTCAAAACATCATTACTGTTTTTTTTTATGTCTTTTTTTTTGCCTTCAAGAGGTTTTCGTTTTATTTCATTGAAGAAATTTTTCCTTTCTTAATTAGCTTTTGGGGTGAAAAGGGATTTTCTTAAAAAACTTAATCTGGATTTTTACTTCTTCATTCTTTCGTAATTTATTTAAACTTAAGGGATAAAACAAAAAGTGTAAATTCCTGTTTATTTGATTGCCCTTGATCCATCGTATACTCACACTCACATTAAATTGAATTCAAGACCATTTTGGAAGTCTTTAAAATGTCTTAAACCCAAACTTTGTCGCACCGATGTACTTCCTTTTTCTGTAAAATGGTTTATTATTGAGAGTGTAAGGTATGTATTGTTCAACGTTTATTGTCGTATTAATAAACATTGTCTAACTTTAGACAGCCGTCCAAGTTTTTAAAAAAACCTTTCTAATTGTTGCTAAAGTGATTTTTCGTTTTATCTTGCTTTAGACAACGTTATCTATTGTCTAAACCTTGAGAAATGTAATAATTTTTTTTTATTAAATAAAGCATATTTCCGACTGTTTCGAAATACTTAGACATAGCTTAAACAGCCAAAAATCTAAAATCCAAAATTGTGTTCAAAATCTTAGAGAAAAAAAAATTATGAGAATTCAAACAAAATCTATGGCTGACCAATTTCTAAAAAATATAGCTTGTTTTGTATAAAGACTTATAAATTTTTCAGATTTTTTTTTTAAATCGAATCGCAATTTATCACTATTTAAATTTAAATTAAAGAAACTGGATTTGAGGACAGACGATGCAGCAATCAATTTGGTCCGATTTGTGAAATTGAAAATGTTGATATTTCTCGATTTTTATAGGTCTCTGGAGTCGAATTACATTGTTTTTAGAGAGATGTCTGTGTGCCATGTATACGTTTGTACGTTCGGAAGCTTTTTTTCGCCGACGATATCTCGAGAAAGCATAAGGATATCGACTTAAAATAAATTTTATTTTACAGATAATAAGGCCGTAGTGCAAAAAGGATTTTCAGAAAAGTTCAAATAGCGGTTTTTTTATTACAGTAATTAAAAAAAAAAAAGTTGTAAAATGGCTTGTTTCTCGAATATATCTAGAACAAGTAATGCTATAGAATTCGGGCTGGTTTCATTCTATGCATAATGACATAGTAAAAAATTAATAATACAGTAAAACCCGCTTAAGATAAACCTGCTTAAGAGAAAAACCCGCTTATATGAAACACATTTTTTCATCCCCGAGTATTTTTCGAACAATTTCTTTTAAAACACTCCGCTTAAGCGAAACTCGAATATCTTGAGAGCACACAAAGATATTAACTTCGGGTTAATTGTATTTAATATACAAAGTTATAGTTGATAATCGGTAGAGTTTATACTTTTTTTTCTAGGCCAAAAAAACTGCAAAAAAAAACTACTAAAAATTGTTAAAGAATGTTTTTCGGCTCGAATATCTCGAGAAAAAAACAATGATATCAACTCCGGGATAATTTTAGTCTACACACAATGCCATAATTTATAATTGATAAGGTTTGTAAAAAAATCAGTTGACTGTTTTTTTTCTAGGCCAAAAAAACTGCAAAAGAAACTATGCTTATAATTGTTGTAATTTTTCGTGTCGCATATATTAAGAGCAAACAGCCTTCCCTTGACTGCACAACTGATAAGTTTTTCCAAGATTTTTAATAACTAGTGTGCTTATAAAAAATAACATCGGGTGTCGAGTTTAAAAGAGAACCAGTGGGAAGTTATCAGTGTGGGTCAAACCCAGCCTCTTGTTTTGATAGATCTTACTCGATACCAGGGCTGCCGAAATGAGTACTAAGGAAGTATTCGTACTCCCCTGGCATTCACTGTACACCTGTACTCCCCTCAATATAATTGTACTCCCCTCGAAATTTCCAAAACTTTTGCAAAAAATTATTAATATTTGTGGAAGTAAATAAATTAATAATGGCATCTCCCATCTGATGTTTTCAACCTTTAAATGGCCCAATGTATTTTCTTATAAGTCGAAAAATAAATGGCTGCATTCAGTATTTTATCCAAAGCTTTCTGTTGTAATCCCTAAAAGTTAAAACACAGCTGTTTTCAAAACAGCATGGTATTGGCAAAAAGAAGATCTCAAGCTATCCGAGAGATTCTGGTATACACATCTATGAGAAATGTCAAGAGCAGCTGATTTTTTAAAGAAAATATAAGCTATCCGATTTTAGTAGTTGAGAAACAAACGTGTATACTCGAGTATTCAAGAAAATCTATCTTAGTGAATCCTGAAATGGCCAATGTATCTATTGTTTATTCTGTCTTTATCTCTAATGGCTTTGGTATTTTTTATAAATACAAATCGGAATTCAAAAAACGCAAGTGTAAAAGTTTTTTTGTTTGCGTACCTTCTCCCCACAAACACGAAATACTCCCCCCCTATTCATTGAAATCCTCCCATGCAAGTATTCAAATCGGCAGCCCTGCTCAATACTCGTCAAAGGTTGCAAATCAAATAAGTTTAACGTCAATACTGAAATACAATAAGGAAGCCATTTAGGTCCTGTACTTTTTATTTTATTTAGTAACGACTTACGATCTGTGTTGAATTGAAGCACTTGAAATGTCTCATTTAAATATTCGTGATTGTGAAGAGTTGCAAAGTGACCCTTATTGGTGTATTTGTAATTGTTTGATTCTTAACATATAGATAAATGTAAAACTATAAGCTTAAAAAAAAATGTCTTTAATTTCTTTTAACTATCAAATCTCCTAAAATTTTGTTTCTTCTGTGAAAGATATAAGAGATTGTTAAGGAGATTAAAAGAAAACGTCAAAAAAATCTCCAGAAACTTTTTTCTTAGTGTGAAAGGAGACTTATTAATAAGTCCACAGTTATGTTTCGAGTACCTTACTAATTCGAACTTTTACTCACAAATTGTATAGTAGGCTCTTATATCATATTTATTCAATTTTGCATACCATTACGTAAAAGGCTTCATTGAAATCTAAATCAACACAAACACAAATAAACGAATTCACGCGCGAGACCCCTACCCTACACTAAATAGAAAGATTAATAAACTAATTTTTGAACTTAAATAACCGACTAACGCGACGGACACATAATAATAATAATAATTTATTATTTACCTTTTTCAAATAACCACTTTTATTTTGCCATAACTTAGCACGTTGTACCATGTATGTCTCAAACGATTTAAAAATGGCACAAAACTACCCGGACTCTGATGTAAGTGATGAAAAATATTAGATCGAGAATGTGATGTGAGATATATTCATACTTTTGTTATTGATTCGATCTCGTACGTTCTCGCTCCGATAAAATATTCTCTGCAATGAATCGAAACTGGAGCGAGAGTATATGGGTATCGGAGCGGTATCGGAGTGGTATCGGAGCGGTATCGGAGCGGTATCGAAGGTGTGAATATACTCATTGTTTCTTGTGTAAGAATATTTTATCGGAGTAAGAACGTATCGAGACTGTATCGGTATCGGCACTATAGTGTGAATCAAGCTTACATATTCACGATAAAGAAAGGAGTTGTAAAAAATTCAAATTTTTAATTTTGTTTGTTATTTATTTTTTAAATTCGCTATCAGCCGACTTGCTTTTATGCACCTTGAAAGCAAACTAATGCACCTATTTCGACCAAGATTTCATAAAAATACTCATTTAATTTTAATCGAAACCAATACTTGTCCTTTAGAGAAAGTCCAATCGTTCAAATACAAATAATTATGTTCATTAGATAGCTAGACAATAGACATTCGAGAAAATTCATAGCCAACAAAAAATATACGGACTAGGTAATGTATACACTTTAAGAACCTTACCTTCGGCAAAAGTCAATTGGGAGAAAAAGGTAGGTATTCAATTTGTGTCTTATTTTTTTGTTTAGTTTTGGGTCACGTACAAAAAGGCTTAACGAGAGAAAATTAAACACCCATGTATCCTTCTCCAGTTCAACACTGATATTCACATTAAACAATACCATCATAGCATCGGTTTGAGTTCATAATGTTAAATGGATTAAGTTACAGGAACTTTTTGGGATTCTAACAATAATAAGATAATAATTGGATGTAAAAAAGGACACACATTTATGCATACATAAAGAAAGGTTATCTCAAAGTATTATGTATGGAGGTACATTATAAATATAAAAAAAGGACCTTATTAGTTTTTATGTTTAAATTATCATCAGCTTTAGAGATCTAATTTTATGTAGACTGCAATAATTAATGTTACTAGATTAAAATCTACCAGACAAATAAAATATATTATAATTTTATAAAAAGGTCTCTCAAATTGGACAGAATAAAGTTAAAATTTTTAACTCTTAAACCACTAAAATCGGAATACGATGTTGTTTGCTATGAGCTATTTTGGTCTAATATTTATGATTTTAAATGATTTTAAAAAATTAAAACACCAATTTCTGAAAATAGCTTACCTTTTATGAGGAATAAGTAAACTTTGAGATAACATACAATTTTTTTTTGAAAATTCCACAAATGAGGTGCTAACAGTCTATACGACCTTGTAACGACCTTAAAAAAAATAAAATTCAAAAATGTATTACCTAAAAAAAATCTAAGGCTGACCAATTTCTGAAATTAGTTTTATCAGGATTGAGCTACCTTTTGGATAGTATACATTTTTTTACGACCTTGAAATGACCTTGAACAAAACTTTAAAATTTCATAAAAAAAAAACTATGGCTGACCAATTTCTGAAACTAGTTGACCTTTTATCAGGATTGAGATACCTTTCGGATAGTATACAATTTTTTCGAATGTCCCATAAATGAGGTGCTAAAAGTTCACGTGACCTTGTATTGGACCTTGAAAAACTTTAAAAAATGATTTAAAAAAAAACTATGCCTGACCAATTTCTGAAAATAATTGACCTTTTACGAGGATTAAGTAGACTTTCAGATGACATATGATGACAGTTTTTTTGAAAACTCAACCAATGAGGTGCT
This sequence comes from Epistrophella euchroma, assembly GCA_947049315.1. Lineage (NCBI taxonomy): Eukaryota > Metazoa > Arthropoda > Insecta > Diptera > Syrphidae > Epistrophella > Epistrophella euchroma. Next base: position 23,596,996 of record OX346246.1, read on the forward strand.
AAAAGTCTTATACTGTGACCTTGAAAAAAACTTTGAAAATTAATTAAAAAAAACCTATGCCTGACCAATTACTGAAACTATCTGACCTTTTATCACTATTCAGTGGCCCTTCATGTGGTATACTTTTTTTTCGAATATCCCCTAAATGAGGTGCCAAATATCGCGGGTGACCTTGAAAAACTTCAACCTTGGATTAAAAATTTTCTAAGCCTGACCAATTTCTTAAACTACATGACCTTTTATGACCAATTACTGACCTTTTAGACTGCATAGTTTATTTTTCGAATTTTCTATGTATGAGGTCCTAAGAGTACAGAGCCAAACTATTAACTAACGCAACTTAATTTAAAATGAAAATCAAAGAAGAGATTTCTGGCTTTCCAAAAAGGTATAGCATGGCATTTTAAATTGTACCGTTGTTTTTAAATATTGCCCTCCCGCCTAAACGGGGGGAAATAGACCCCGCCCCCTCCCCAAACGATTTTTTTCTTGTCTTAACCCAACCTACTCGGTCAAACAGTTTGGTGCATCTTATACCGATCACCCTGTATAACTAAAATTATATTTCGTTAAGTCATTGTGTTTCGGTCTTTCGGAACTTTGTTTGCCGTGTCTAACTTAAGGTCGAACTATAATAGGAGGACGCTGTCGGAAACTAATGTCATGAACGAACGAAAAATTTCTTTCCGAAACGTCAAATGCACACGTAAACCATAATGCACGAGAGATTCTAGACTAGTTTACTACAAAAATTTGCATGTAGCTGTCAATTTTCTTCCGTATGGTGCGCTCCAGAAGCGCTCTTCCCCTCCGAAAGCAAAAATGAACGAAAATGAACGAAACGCAATTATGCGTCCGTCTATTGAATTACTTGTATTCGTGTGGTTTCGTATGGCTGCGTACCTACGCTGCGTTCCAACAATTATAGTTCTACCTTTAACAAACGGATTCACGTCAAAAAGAATAACTGTTAATAGTTTTAATCCTACTAACTGTATTTTTTCCCAGTTACAAAATATGCACGTGGATGGGCGATGCTATTTTGCTTAGTAAAATTTATTAACACATCCTGTTAACAGGTTATTTTTTAAGCTGAAACAGTTTTTGCCAGTCGCTTAAGGATAAAATTTTCAAGCTTAAGCAAAACAAAATATTAATCTAAATACAACATTCTTTTTAATGGCATGGCAATACCTGCCATGAACGGATAAAAAAAAATCCTCTCTGCCAAACGTATACTTGAGTTTTTAAATGCCGCACTAAAAAATTCACTCATCGTGATGTTGTCATTTTGGTTTTATTTCTAACATCGTTGTCATCGTCGTCGTCATCGTCACCGTGCGTCGTCGGCGTGTCAAATGTATATGCAATTATTCTGACATATATGTCATCATGATGCTCCATCCATAGGATAAGAACCAAGTAGAACCATTTGCATTTTTATGCTCAACTTATAGCTTGTTTTATGTTTTGAGAGGAGGTTTTTGTACTTTTCAAACTACCTGCAACTCGGTAGTTGTGACACTTAAAAGTTATTTCTTATGTACATGCCATTTGGTAGACAAAATTTGTGATAAAAAAAAGCTATAATCCTTCGGTGGTCGGAAGGTACAAAGAAAAATAGAGATAAATTTTATTTTATCCACTTTCCGAATTGATGGCATCCTTGGGGCTAAAATGGGTGAACGTAAGCTATATGAGTGTTTTGTTTATAAGGAAACTGTTATTAGAAGTTAAGTTGAACATGAATGTTGTCATAACCGTTTTATGGACCAGATTTTTTAAAGAGATATTGCGAAACTGAATGTCTTAAAACATGTAAAAACATATGTGAACAAAATGTTTTTGTTGCTTTTGTTATAGATTTTGGGTTTTTTGTAAGAGTTTACAATTTGCAAAATATTGTCCTTGTATTAGTCCAGTCAACGAAGACCTAAAATCATAAAATAAATGAAATAAATCGTGTAGTGACCCTCAGGTCCAACATACCAAAAGTCCCCAGCCCAGGGACGCGAGCTTAAGCCAGGAGAGGGGGTTAAAGGTCCCCTTTTTTATTTTTTCGCGAATATTTCGAAAACCAAGGGCTTAACTGAAAAAGTCTGCACCAAGGAATTAAAGTAAATTAAATTTCCTACAAAAAATGTTAAAGTTATATTTTCGCTTGGAGCAACACTAAGGAAGATGCGGGGTGGAGATATGTCAAGAAATCTAAAAAATCGGTCATTAGCCTACAAAATTTAGTGTTTCTAGATCAATTTTATCTAGAAATAACAGAAAAAATAAGTATATGTATTCAAAATTATTCCATTAATGATTTAGAAGAGAGTTTATGGGGTTAAAACAGGTGGCGAAGGTTAGAATCTCCTAATTGAATTTATTTGCTAGAGTGCATTCACTAAGAAAAACACTGTTTCTTCAAAGGTAAAAAGTATAATGGATTTTTCCAAATTACTGACCATGACTTTGTAAAATAATTTTCAGACATGTACTAAGAAAAAAATCGTTTAGGATAGGGAGGTCTATGTCCCCCCGTTTATAAGGGAGGGGCCATTTTCTAAAGCATAGACGTAAAGTGCATTAATAATTATTTACAATCAACGGAAGTACCTATAATACAACACTATAGGTTGTTTTTAAATCCAAATACTTATTTTTTTATTTTGTTGCTAAAACAAGTTTTTTTTTATTTTAAAGTTTATGAAAAAATTGAATTTGAATTTAAAGTTTTGAAAAAAAAAAATTTATAATGATTTTATTTTCAAAATTTTTTGTTACTAAGTGCTAAATTTTAGTTCAGTATTTATTGCTGTGGTTAATTCTTAGTCGAACGCTAAGAACTAGATAGCTGTAGGTCTTTCAGTTTTTGAGAAAATCAAAAATTATGAACACTACTACATTCTTAGAATTTTTTTCTAAAGAACCTTTACCCCCCTCCTCTGTCTAAAGATTGTGGCCCTGGACTGGGGACTTTCAGTATATTATACCTGAACATCACTCTAACTTAGGAAAAAATAATCCAGACTACATGATTTTTCCTTCGTTGGCAAAGTGACGGTTTGACACGTAATTACAAAATAAATATTTTTGAAGACCTTGACAAAATAGATTATTTTCTCTAATAAAACACAATATTAAGACTTACGTTTTTTTATTATTTAAATTTATATGTATTAAGGTGGCGCTTATTTTGGTAATGTTCGAATTTTTTTCGTCCACCTCCCCTAAAAGTGATGAGACTGATTTAAAAAAATTCTGTGCAAAATTTCATTGAAATCGGTTAACGTTAACACGTGCCATCGAGCACTTGAAATTTCCCATACAAATTACAGGTAGATAGTCTTTTATTAAAAAATTCCGAAAAATTATAATTGTTGATGAATAAAAATGAAACTTGAAAAAAATCTTATAAACATGGTAAAATATAAAAAAAAATATTTTAGAATTTTATAAATTTTTTTTACCCACTTAAAAATAACTAAGGCAAACAACGATTTTTCGTTTTTTTTTCTACACTAAAAATCTACCTGTAATTTTAATGGGAAATTTCAAGTACACGGTGGCACGTATAAACGTTAACCGATTTCAATGAGATTTTGCAGAGAATTTTTTGAAGCCAGCTTCATTACTTTTAGAGGGGGGTTGGAAGAAATTCGAACATTGCCAAAATAAGCGCCACCCAAATATTTTTTGCCGATTCAATTCACCTTTTTTTTTTTAACTTTTCTATAACTTTGTAAGAAGGTTCTTATAAAAAGAAAAATTAAGAAAATTGCGAAATTCAACATTAAAATTTAGTTGAAGTATACTAAATTGTTGTATACAAAATTTTTCTTCTTTTTTGTAGCCAAATAAAAAGTATTGAATATTTATTTTTTTATCCATCTGATTTAAATAAGGTTCTTTTTTTTTTAACGTGTATTGAACAAGATAAATACTCTAAAATTCACTACGGGAAAGCTCAAAAATTTGCCCTGAAAAGCCAGAATGTGAATGATGGCGCTGGTTATGTTAACACCAACTCACACCAATTCACAAAGATTAAAACATTTTTTTTTTTGTTTTTAACAACTCTGATTCGTCTCACATAAACATTTCTTTTGGCTTAAGGCTCACTTGCTGAAACGAAAGGCTATGATGTACAAATATTTAAATCTAACATAACGGATAAAAAAGTAAGTATACGCCACAGTGACTCTGCTAAAACTTACTTTGTATTATATATTTTAAATGGTCTGTAATGTTATACATAGATACCAAAAGCAGGAAAGGATTATTTAAAAGGATTTTTTCACCTCTCCTCCATCTTGTATCCACATGTAATAGATTATGAGTTCAAAAAAAAAATGGAAATATAAAAATGTATCAGTGTGAAACTGCATAACAAGTTTGGCTAGATTTATTTTATTGGTCAAATTATAACGTTTGGGTATATTTTCTTTTTCACCTGATGGTAAATACTCTAGCTATAAAACGATAGTTTTTGTTATGATAAACATTCGTTTTCGCCATTTTTAAAATGAGTTCGAAAATAAGAACAAGTTAGGCCACTATGCTTCTGATAGCCTCAAATGAGCTTAAGCAAAAATTCGTTTTGTTCCTCTAGAAATCGCATACAAATGCTCTGTATTAAATTTCAACAAAATCCGTTCATCTTTTATAGGCTCAGGCAGATATTAATTTATTATGGCTGCACACAAACGAAAAAATGCACAACAAATATTTTTTGACACGAAGCCAAAATTTGCCCCATATAAAGTAATTTAAAAGTGCTTTTCTTTTATTATTAAAACATAATCCAACGAATTGTTGAAAATACTCAAATACACACAGCCAAAACTTTCCTCATTGAAAGCTCCTTCTTTTCATTTAGGTAACCCTAAAATCTACTTTAAAACAAGTAATCAAACAAATATTATTATAAATTTTGCAAGAAATTCAGGTGAAGTTAATATAAATCCCCAAAACTTATCCAAAAGAAATAATTAATAGTTTATTTCTTTTGGATGAAAAACTTATTTTAACAATTTATATCAAGTGCACCAGAGTGTAATGCAACAAAAATTGCAAATGGTTCATAATAATTAAGAAAAAAAAAAAAACTTTTTCATTTGTTTGTTTAATTTCTCTGTTTTAATAATAATTTACAAAAGAGTGAATGAAGTTATTTTCGCTAGTTTTATTTTTGCAAGTGCCTTGGCCCTGCATTCTAAAGGACCAACTTTTTTAATGAAGAAATTCCATTACTTTTGCTTTGTAGACAAAATAAATAAATATTTCAATACATAAGAGAGCAAAATATAGCCGCTACCCAGGGCTATAGTAATAATAATAATGGTTGAATAAATAGTGAAATATTGTTTTCCATTATGCGAAATCAGGTGGAGCTTAATTGCCAAGTACTTTAAAATGTAAATCTTGATGTTTACTTTGGAACAACGAAAACAGGTAGGTACCTAATACCTACTACACACCAAAATTAACAAGAACAAATAAATAGGTATTTTATAGAAATAAGACAAAAAGAAATAGCAAGGGGATTTTTTCATAAAAAATGAACTAGGTTGTTGAAACCTACTCCGTGGAGATTTTAATTAACAAAATTACTTCAAATAAGCAAAATTAAAATTTCTCTCAAACGAGGCAAAAATGGAGTTTGTGTTCTTGATCGTAAAATAATTAAGCACCTTAAATAATCAAAATGAGTAATGCTCAAAGCACTATGGAAATAGCATAATAATAAAAATTTAGAAACTCTACTTTTCCACCTATAATTAATATTAGGTCAATCACGCATTGAATACGTTGCTAAAGCAATTTATGGCTAGTTTTCAACGATACCTCTTGCGAGGAAATGACAAATCCTCCAAGAGTATCTCTTGTCATAGAAAAGTGCCGCTCACCTTAGCCGTTCGGATTCGGCAATAAACTGTACCCTCTATTCCCGCAGACACACACACAATAATGCTTGAGAGTTGTAAGTCGCTAGGCCCTGGTTCTTCATGAGCCGTTTGTGTCACCAAATTTATTTTATTTATTTAAGCTAAGATATTAACAAAACGCCGTTTTGACCACATATCACTTGAGCTTCGAAAACCTTATTGAGTTCAGAACATTAACTCTTTTGCACGGTATTATGCAGACCAAACAACGTGAGTATTTGCACAGAAGACTAAATAATTCCAGCTCACAAAGAACAATTATCTTAATTTAACCTAAATTCAATTGTATGCAATGTGAGCGCACTTTCTTCGTCCAAGCCACTTTCATATGGAAGATGGAACTCATTACTCATAGCACTTAGGAGAACCATAATCCCAAACACATTCAAAATAATAAATAAACTAATAGACATCACACATTGACACATAAATACCACATTGACAAATTAAAAGAGAAAAAGATGAAAAAAAAAGTAAGCCTTTTTTATTTTTAACCCATGTCACCCTATAAATATCAAAATTTTCTAAACAATTTTGATAAAAAGAATAACTTTTTATGCACTTTTCAAACAAAAATCATTTTTGTTTTTACCTCATTCCTTCTCCTTTCAAACACAACATAAAAACAAGTTTTAAATCAGATGCAAATTTTTTATTTTATCCAACTTCACCCTATAAAAGAAATCATGTCTAAAGTCATCCCATAAAAAAAAACTTTCACTTCCAAACACAGCAAGTGGTTTATGGAGGATATCCCGAACAAAAGCAATCACATCACAAACATTAAAACTTAAATGTTATATTCTTTTCAAAGCTTAATCAATAACGCTTATATTTTTTCGCTTTACGAGTTAAAAAAGTTACAAAAAGCATTTAAGGTATTTAATTTTAAAAACGTCTTTAAATTCCAACGATTAAAATTTCCCCTGCAAGTAAACCAAAACCATGGATGAGTCCAAGCATACGTAATTTTAAAGGCAAAATATATAAAACGAGCTCCTTTTTGCATTTGCTTGGAAAAGGTGGACCCTTCTGAAAGCCATTCAAAATTTTGTTCTTGTTGGCTGCTGGTCCCAATGTAGTTTTTGGGATCCCGAATGTTTAGGATACTTTTTTCCAGCCTATTTAGGGGTTTTGATAATGCTCTCGAATTGCCTTTCTGTAAACTGTTAATATTTTCCAACCATTTTCACTATATAAAAAAATTAAAATGTGAGTGTAAAGCGTGAAACAGATTAAACCAGCACCAGCACCGTCTACAGCACGCTGGCCAGCAAAAATTTCTCAAACACATTTACCCCTCACACACGCCACATCGAACAACCACATCCACAAAGTATTTCGTTTTTGTATGGGCATTTACACGCCAATACGTCGATGTAGAAGTATATGCCAAAATCATCTAAAAAATAAAAAAAAATAAATTTGATGGCACAACAGCTCATGAAGAACTAGGGCCTAGTGACTTACAACTCTCAACCATTCCTGTGTGCGTGTCTGCAGGAATGGAGGGGACCTACAGTTTATTGCCGAATCCGAACGGCTAACGAGCGGCACTTTTCTGTGACAGGAGATACTCTTGGAGGATTTGTCAATTCCTCGCAAGAGGCAGTAGCCGTTTTTTCTTTTAAATAAATAGGTGGCGAGGCTTGGGATCGAACCTTAGACCTCCGGCATGACAGTCCATCGCACTAACCATCACGCCACGGCTACTACGCCAATTCATCTGTCATTAATTATTTCCAATAAAATAATTATTTCGTTATGAGTCCAAATACATTTTTCTTGATCATTTTCCATTATTATTTGTGTTTAAGATACTTTTAATGAAATTATCAAAAAACTATTCAGTGAATCTAAGATTAACGGGACTAAAAACACTAGTTGACAACAAAAACTGAATAACAACATAAAAAACTGTGTCGACGAACGAGTTCACTCCTATTCGCACGCCATATCGGCTTATCGGCATATTACTTCGACTGCCAGAGATCACACTGCTGTGTCGACACATTTTCATTTCACACGACCAAAAAACCTTACCGACAATATGCTTCGGTGAAGTATTTCGTGGCGTGGCGTGTGTTAGGGGTAATTGCCACCAGCAACAGCACCTACATTTGTATCTGTTTGACGTTTCAAATCAAAGCATTTTCTTCGTGGTACCACACCAGCAACAGCAAATTTAGGACTTAGGCCTTACAGCGCCGTTAATGTTGCTGTTGCTGTTCTTATCTGTGTTGCACAATTGAAATACGTTGGTTCTAAATTAATGGCGGCTGCTGTTGCTGTTGCTGTTGACGGTGCTGTTGCTGTTTCAATCTGTTTCTCGCTTAAGTATAAAATGGCACACTATGCCATTTTAGCAGAGTGCTTAGTAGGTCATTTTGCCCGTTTAGGGTTGTTATTTATGTATTATGTAAGATTTAATTCCGAACAAACTTAAATAGTAGTAGGCCAACTAATTTCAGTAAATTAATAAGAAATACTTAATAGTAACATGCATTTACTGCTTTCTCCAAAATTTAATGTTTTTTAAAGATTTTTCATAAAATTGTATGAAGTCTACTTTTGGAGATGACTAGAGATAGCTTGAACTGTCAAATTTTAAACATTAGCTTGAAGTTGCTAACATTTCGTGTATGTCAGTTCTGCCAGATAAACTGAAGTACATATTGTGTTCCCAAAACCTTCTAATTCTGTTCGATTCTACAATTTCTAGCGAGGGGGCCATTTTACCTAGGTACATAGATAAATACAGTAATTTACTTTGAATCATTTATGATTTTTTGTAGTAGAAACATTTTTTAACTATAAACAGAACTTCAGAAAATTTCATTTAATATTTATAATTTCATCCATTAAGAAAAACTATAAATATGTTTCGTTCATCCTCGAACCGGAATGGATTTCCCTTATGGACTCTCTTCCAAAATGCATTTACCACGTATTAATATTTAAGCTGACATTCGGGAAAATTTTAAAGCAATTTTTTTATTTTATCGTTCAAGATAGATTTGGCTAATAGATTAACACACACATCCTCTACTGAATTATCCTGTGCAGTGCCGAACCGATATAAGCTCAGTTGTTATTATTTATACACGAGCATGATGACAGAAAAAAAATCCCTTCGAAAATCTGATAAAAATGTAAATATGTGCATAATCTTCATTTTGTTATTTGATTTTCTACCACCCTTACTTTAAAAGTCACACAAACAATCTCATCCTGTCGAGCGGCAGCAAGGACATGGCCATCAGGCCAGTGTCGGACGTGCGTCGGTGGACTGGCCAATGGCCAACCATATGATAGCGTGCACAGAATTTAAATTGCATAAATATGATATTGCTTTCAATCAATTAAATAATCCATGGAAGATGATGATGCACATGGGATAGGACAATTTGTATTTATTAACAACCGTTGTGTCATGTGACAGTAGTGTGGGTGGTTTTATCCTTTTTTTTTTAAAAGGACAATGCTTCAAGGTTATTGTTGTTGGTTATCTCTATAGCATATAGACTGCATCAGACTGAAGAGGATATGGCTATGAATAGCATAGTAGTAGCCCGCAAATTATAGAACGGATTGCTATATGAAATTTGTACCGCATTGTTCGTTTACAATAATTGAATGCAGCTACAATAACTCAATAATAAAAGACCCTCGGCAGAGATAGAGACATCCGCCATGATATACATATATATTTATTGATTTTCAATTGATCCAATATAAATATGTACAGCTAAACCTATAACAGCAGAACATCTGCACAGCGATATAAGACTTACTCAACGAATAAAATTTACGAAGCTGCATCAAAAAACGATTAAGAATTCTGTGGTGATTAAAAATGAACGCAATTTCTCCCCAAGGACAAATTGTGGATAATGAGAGTTCAGTCAGAGTTAACGACTAAGTACAGGTGCAGGTGGCACTGTAAGCTGGATGGCTGGTCAGTTCTAGAAAGTTGATTAATGTAATTGCAATACATAGTTCCTTTGAGTTTCATATTAAGAAAATTGTCTTAATTTATTATAAAGTGGCTATGTGAATTTTTATAATAATACATAATAATCCATATTTGATACTTATTAGATTACAAAAAAAAGATCATTTGAATTTTTTAATTAGATTTTAGATGAAATATATCTTTTTTAAAAAATTATAAAGTTAAGAATCATTGTTTGTTTGTCATAAATAATAATTATTTACTACAAATGCATCATATAAATGACATAAAATTAAGATTTAATAACGTAGTTTGTTATTACAGCTAACGATGTTTAATCAAGATAGTTAAAGCGGTTCTTAAGAAAATTTGATAAAACCGTTTTAGATTACCTTAAACAATGATTTAAATTTCCTATATAGGAAATCATATAGAGATGTTCTGTATTAAATTTGAAGGATATTATTCTGACCCTTTATATAGGGTCTAGTTTAAAAAACAATGGACGCACACATACGTACAATCTCAACCCTGACCGACAGACCGGTTGGCATGATAAAAGCCGGTTTACTGAGGAAATCCCCGATTGCAGACAAATTTCAACTGTACTGTAACTGTAGGTATCGCTTGAGGAGCATTTTTTCATTTCCCCCCAACTATTCTTTCATTTTTTTAAGACCAAAAATAATGGTATCTGACATATAAATTGACATTATTTAGAATTTTCGGAGAAACTTATTTTTCTCAAAAATGGCTCCACGGGTGTTTCTAAATGCATTTTATTTTAATAGCTAAAGTATATGTTTAAAGAAAACAAAATTTCCGAATAATAGTTTTAAATGGCACCACCGCTCTGATAGAACTCTTGTAATTATCGCTTTTTTTAAACGAATCAGCTGATTTTGATCAATTTTTGGGCCTTGTGATAAAAAAAAAAGATAAAGCTTAAACTTGGATTTTTAAGTAAAAGTAGGTTATGCGTGAATAAAACATAGCTTAAGCTAGCAAGTGAAATATGTCAATTAGTAAAAGCTAATTTAAAATAGCTTACGCTAGATTATATTAGCTTTAGCTTGTTTTTCCAGCTTAATCTTCAACTCATGTGATTTAAAATAGCTTAAATTAGAATAATATGCCGAAATTTCAAGATTCTTTCACCCCTTTCTAGAAATCTTTGACTTTTTATTCGCGTAAGAAAAGCAACATTTTATAGGAAGCTTGTAAATTTGTAAAAGTTACCTACCTTAACAGTTTTTTTGGGTTTGCAAAAAAATAAAAATTTGCAGTGGTTTTTTGAATATTTTTAAGGGGACTTAGCAAAACGTAGAGGAGGGCACAGATTTTTAAACAGAAGATAAGATAATTTTCCAGATACCTGACACCTGAGAAAACCAAGAGTCAGTGAATAAAAATGTTAGGCAGGTTGCCAACAAGATTATTGAATCAGAAAAGGCAAAATTGACTGTAAAAAAGACGTTTCCTGGAGCTTTTTGAACTATTGATTGCACCCATATTTCGATCTCCAAACATCTTAGATTTGCTGATGAACGGAAAGGCTCTAACGTTTCACCCATAGCCCTAATATACAAGAGACAAGCCATGTAGCAGATGAATTTACAACTGTGGTAGTGCAGTGGCCAGGACTCACGGGCATCATTTATTTGTTCCAAATTGAACAAAAATGCTAACACATACAATCATCTGAATTCACATTTTAGGGAATGACATAAAAATAGACTCTACTAAGTTTGAAGCATATGGCCCCTCCCGTTTAGGCTTTGACTTAACGTACAGTTGGTACATTTGGTGCTGACTGATAAAAAAAAAAAAACATTTTTGGACTTATCATCTTAAAACTCAGTTTTAGCTAAAGCTGCCTATGGCGACACATGTGAATAAATAAACGAAAGCTTAAAATATGAAGCTTCAACTAAAATTTTCTAGTTCAAGCTAAAAAGTATATTCTTTGTTTTTATTCACATAAAACAAAGCTTAAGCTAGTATTGTCTAACTAGTAAAAGCTATGGACCCTACCAATAATCAAATTTAGCTACGACCTAAATATTTCAGTAAAATGGACCATAATGAAAGGGGCTCTAAATAATAAACCGTGCATGGTTTAACCTAAATATTTACGTAGACTATAAATAATGAACCATATATCGAATTGATTTCAAAAAATGGAGAATATATTGTATGGTTAATTATTAAGGATACATAATTTTGCTGCAATATTTAAGTCATAACTATTTTAGATTATTGGTAGTGCCCTATGACTACCTAGCTTTAGCTTCTTTCAAAAACAGCTTTTACGTTTTTTTTTTTCACAAGACCCTTTATATCGAAAAAGACTTAAGGCAATGGTGCCGTGAACTAAGTCCCCAGGAACTAAGTTCACCGAAGGTGTTAGTTCCCACTAGGCGGGAACAGAAACCACTTTTTGAAAGTGGTTTTTATTCCCAAGCAAGGTGAGAACGAAGTCCACTTTCTAATGGAAATTTTATACACATTATGAAATACGAATAGAGAACTTATTATAGTGAGGTATGTATGGAGGGGCATGCACACCTTCGGTGGACTTAGTTCCTGGGGATTTAGTTTACGGCACCACATTAGCATAGTGTAAAATGGCCAAGGCTATCACATAAAATCACACCAAAAACATAAATGTTAAAAAAGGAGCCAAGTTCTCCTATGTAGCAAGTCAGCAACAAGTTTGTAACAAGTCAGCAACAAGTTTACTTGACTGTATATTCCTCTTAATCTTAGAAAATACTTATGCGATTGTAATGAGAATTGGCAGAGTTAGGGGCCAGTTATAGCTATCATGAAAATTCACCATTAAAAATTTTTGATTTAAGATTTGAGGCACTTCAAAAGCAAAATCAGTATAATTATTTGGATGCCAATGTGAAGCTGACGACTCAATTAATATTTATTGCGAAAAAAAAATTCGTTTGGGTCCAAGCTTCCACATAATTTGACTTTCATTATTTCAATAATTGAACTACCTTATCAGTGATCATTGAAATAAGAAAAGTTATTTCATGAGAAAGGTTGGGCCGAATTTAATTTTTACTTGCCATATAGGTACTATAGGGCAAGTTATGGATTTGTGCAAAAAATCAAACTTGACATTACGATGATAGAGAACACGAAAAAAGTGGGTCCCGAAATTCCGTCTGTCTTTCTGCGCGTATGTGTGTATGTCTGTCTGTACCTTGGCCTACAGCCTAAACCACTGAAGCGATTTTCTTCAAACTTGAAGCATAAGATTTTTGGATTATTCCCTAGAGGGGAAATCGAGATTTTTTTTTAGCTCAAAAAATAACGGTACTTGCCATAGGACCATTTTAAAAAAGTTATTTATCTCAAAAACGGCTCTAACGATTTTTTAAAAATTTTTGTGTGTGTACTAGTAGTTTTATGGCCTATATATTGGTGAAAAAAAAAAATACCAAAAACTGTTATTAACCTGCTATAGAACCGTTTTTTTTATTTTCGATTTTCTCACTAACCGCTTAACCGATTTTGATCAAAATTTTTACTTAAGAGGTCCTATCAAGAGTAAATAATACTGCTTACAAGTATTTTCAAAAAAATATTTTTTGGATTTAAAAAAAAAAGTTAAAATTTACAAATATACAAAAACAGTGACGTTGTCATTTAGCAAAAATAATTCCCAAGCGAAAAATGACGAACGAAACGAAACTTTTCTTCTTTCAACACGAAATATGTCTACCTACGCACACTTCAACCGAAATAAATCCACTCAATAAAAGATTCATAAACAACCTACTTGAACTAAGTGACCATTTTATTCTATTAATAGTTAGCAATCCTGATTTAATTCAATAACACGATTTCCAGAACATTATCGAGAATCTTTATCAGAAAAATTGATTTGAACAGAACATAGCTATAAGGTTGATGTGTTAGTGTTTTGTATATATGACAGTAATAGGACGTGTATCAAATAACTGCCAAAACTCAATTATCCTGCCCTTTCTTCGTCCATTTATAACAAATGTTGTATTTTTTCTTTGTGTCTGGGTGATTCCATTAGGAACTTTATGCCTTTAACATGATTTTTCGATTTGTTATTGCTTTATATATATGTAGGTAGTCTAAGATAGCTTGCCTAACCTAACCCAACCCCTAGTCCTTCCTTTATATGCGTATTGATGGATTGGTTGCCCATTAAAAGAAACCCCGTTTCAATATTTGAAATGTCAGTCAAACATTTAATTTCCTTTGAGAAAAAATAAAAAAAATCAACTTACCTTATACGCTATACCCTATACCCGACTTTATGAAGTGAATCACATTTAATCACTTAAAGTGCGAGATATAAAATCATCTTATTCAGTTATTGGGTTCTTATTATGCTTTACCTTTTTAAGGTTCATGAATTTTGAATCTGACCATAAGATGATTTGAAAGAAAATTTAAAAAGTATATGTAGGTATATACTGACTCACATTCCGCACCATCACTGCCAAGAAAGTGGATTAATTTTAATAAAATTAACCAGAAAAAAATTATTTTGGCAAAATCTTTTTATGGAAATTATTGTTGATGCCTTCAAAATAAAATATGTAGATACGTGGTGTTACATCATCCAAAACTTATGCTTTCCGAAGGCTTTGATTCCTCAAATTAATTCATTCCATCGCTTTAGATTTTAGTACTATATTTATAATGCAAATTAAAAATAACCTGTTAGTGAACAGAAATGGAGTATTGACAAGGCCCTCACTAGTCAAATGATTAGTTCAGGTGAGATCGCCGAGACGAATCGCTAACTTTTGTGGACAAAAGGCTTTTAAAAGCTATTTAGAAAAATGTTAATATTGTTGGATATATAGTTTAGTTCGGTCTAAGGTTCGATCCCCAGCCTCGCCACCTATTTATTTAAAAGAAAAAATGGCTACTGCCTCTTGCGAGGAATTGACAAATCCTCCAAGAGTATCTCCTGTCACAGAAAAGTGCCGCTCGTTAGCCGTTCGGATTCGGCAATAAACTGTAGGTCCCCTCCATTCCTGCAGACACGCACACAGGAATGGTTGAGAGTTGTAAGTCACTAGGCCCTAGTTCTTCATGAGCTGTTGTGCCATCAAATTTATTTTATTTTTATATAGTGTAGTTCACGTTGGATTTCAGTCACAAAAAAAAGTCAGACGACGAATATTGAACTTAACAAAAATTATCCCATAAATCTATAAGCCAACATAGGTTAGGTTAGGAGGAGCGTGCCCAGCCCAAAGGCTGCTGCATACACGGCGGCCTAATGGTCCATTGTGATCCCCATAAACAGAGATGATAACTTAATAATTATTATTGACATAGATTGGTTCATTTGCAAATCAGTCTATGCTTTCAATATATTTTTTCATGTTTGCCATTGAGACTCGTGCTTGATCATCTAGTTGTCCAACAAAACTATTTCCAAAATAGCGGAGGCGGTTTGTTTGAAGGTTTGGACAATCACAAACAATGTGTTTAATGGTTTCAATTTCTTCGACATCCTGACACCTCCTACAGAAGTCGGGTGCGAATACACAGAATCTATGTCCCGATAGTCTACCTATCAGGGTCTTTATATTATTTTAACTCAGCGATAATATATACCGAGTTTCTTTTTCATTAATTCTAGGCCATAAACTTCTAGAGATAACGCAGTCGTTTCTGGTAATCCAGAGGAGTTGTTGATTTGCTCTATCGTTACAAGGTCTGTCTTCCTTTTAATTACACCAATTGGGACACTTGGTGTCCCGTATCAGATTGGCTTCTACTGTCTATATTTGATAATGACTCCTTCCTTTGCCAGTTCATCCACAATATCATTCCCTTCTATGTTGCTATGTCCAGGAACAGAACTTGGTTGGTGTTGCAAATATTATACAGTAAGCCTCTGCATTTTGCAACTGCTTTCGATCTTACTGTCTCACTGACACTGGCTATTGCTTTAATAGCAGCTTGACTGTCCCCGAAAAATGTGATCTCTGACGAGGTCAGTTTTTTCTTGTGAAACATTTCGGCTGCTTTTTCAATAGCGTAAATCTCAGCCTGAAAGACGCTACACTCATCTGGGAGTTTATATGATTCTCTTATATTAAGAACACCCCAGTTCCTGTTCCTTCTTCCATTTTTGACCCATCTGTGTAGAAGGGGATATCCTATTCACCAATTAGCGAGTTGGGTTCCCATCCTTGCCTTTTGGGTATTAAGATGGAGAAGTTTCTGTTGAAATCTATTACAGGTGGTACGTAGTCCGTAGTAACATCAAGACCGGTATACCTTAGTAAGATAGACCCATGACCGAAGGTGCTGTGCTTCCAAAAGCTCATTTCCTTAAGACGACACGCTTTTAGCTGCTGTGCATCTTAAGTACTCGTCCAAGACTGGAAGATTGAGAATGATTTCCAGTCCTGCTTGTGGTGTAGACCTTAGTTCCCCTGTTATACCTATACAGGCTAGTCTCTGTACCTTGTTCAGGTTCTTGAGGTAGCTATCTTTTACAACCGCCTTCCACCATACAATCGATCCATAGGTAAGTATGGCACGAACGATCGCCGTGTACATCCACTGGATGACCTGCGGTCTCATGCCCCACCGTGTACCGAAGGTTTGTTTGCATGTGTAGAAGGCACAAAGTGCTCTTTTTGTTCTTTCCTCTGTGTTCTGTTTCCAGGTTAGATTTGAATCAAGAATTACTCCGAGATATTTGGCTTCATTGGAGAGTTTCAGAGGTATTGCATTAAGCTTGGTACAAGTTAACATACTACAAATCCTACATTTTGTTCAAAAAGTATAGCATAGCCGTTTCACGCCCTTTACGATTAAAGGGAGTTTGGGGGTCAAAATAATGGGTTTCTTAATTTGTTTGTTGTTTGTGTGTAAATTTTGGCCTGCTTATCTTATCTACCAGATTTAAGCTTTAAAGGCCTTTGGCAATGATGGTTGTAATTGGTTTTATTTTAAGTAAAAATTTTTAAATATTAAACTTATTATGATGTAAAGAAAAAGATTTGGAACAGAGCCAACAATTCAGTTTCTCTTGTTAACTTTATAGATTTTTATAAGAAATGGCTATATAAAAAGTAGCCGTGCGCTGGACTGTCATGCCTGATCCCCAGCCTCGCCACCTATTTATTTAAAAGAAAAAACGGCTACTGCCTCTTGCGAGGAATTGACAAATTCTCCAAGAGTATCTCCTGTCACAGAAAAGTGCCGCTCGTTAGCCGTTCGGATTCGGCAATAAACTGTAGGTCCCCTCCATTCCTGCAGACACGCACACAGGAATGGTTGAGAGTTGTAAGTCACTAGGCCCTAGTTCTTCATGAGCTGTTGTGCCATCAAATTTATTTTTTATTCGCTATATAAAAATACTTACTCAAGGTGGCGCTAGTTCAGAGTGGACCAAGGATTCAACCAAGAAGTTTCTTCCAGTCAGATTGATCCCTCTAGCTGTGCCCAGTTGCAAACTCCAGGACGTTTGAGGTTCTCTTCCACTTGCATGCGCCACCTGAGTGGCGGTCTTCCTCTACTGAACCGTCCATTGTAGTTATAGATTCAAAGACTCTTGAGACTGGAGTATTGGTGTACATTCGCTCTCAATGACAAGGTGGCACTTCAATCTTTGGATTTTTTTCTTTTTTCTAGGTCAGTGTCACTTAAAAGCGTGTACATTTTCTTGTTATACCCTCTCCTCCACTCAACGTTTATGTAGATGAAAAATTAGAAATAAAATTTAGTGGCACAACGGCTCATAAAGAACCATGGCCTATTGACTTACAACTCTCAACCATTCCTGTGTGCGTGTCTGCAGGAATGGAGAATACCTACAGTTTATTGCCGAATCTGAACGGCTAAGGTGAGTGGCATTTTTCTGTGACAGGAAATACTCTTGGAGGATTTGTCACCTTCTCACAAGGGGCAGTAGCCTGGAAATAAACTTAAGGTGGAAGCGGCTGTTATTGAACACAGACCTCTGGCATGACCGTCCAACGCACTAACCATTACACCACGGGCTACAACGTTTATGTAGACGGGCTCAAAAATCTTCCTTTCCAAACAGCCTTCTCGTAAACCTTTGACAAGGTCCATGCCTCTTACCCATATAGCAGGATGAGGATGATTAAAGTCTTATACAAAGACACTTTAGTTGCTCCAGAGAGGGCTCTCCTAATCCAATGCCTTTTTATCCTGAACAAATAGCTACTGCCAAGAGTTATTTTTCAATGGCATCCTTCTCATCAGTGGGTTAGGGTGGCTGGCGACTTTTGTAATAATTTTCCTTGCAGTTTGTGCAAGGAACTGGTCCAGTGGCTTGATGTTCGCTTCTTCGTAGATTCTCCTGTTGGTATAGTGCTTTCGTCTTTGATGATCGAATTGTAATCCAGTGCATATCCTGAGTATCTTCCTCTCGAATACTCGGAGTTTTTCCATAGCAGTCTTAGATATGGTAAACCATACCGGAAAACTGTAGCTGATGGCTGGTCTTAGTAGCTGCTTGTATATCAGCAGCTTCGTTGGTGTAATCAGTCCTGTTTTCTTCTTCAAGAGGGGATGGACTCGGTGGAATGCATAGTTCGCCTTTGTTAGCACTACCCTAGAGTGTGGGTTGAATCTCAGCAGCTCGTTGAAGTTGACTCCGAGGTATTTCGCGTTCTTCTTGGCATGAATCGTTGATCCATCCGGAAACTTCAGGACCAGGTTTCTGCACGTTGCCGCCGATGGACAGCGGATGTCATTGGTGACAGGCCTCCTGAAATATACCAATTCCGATTTGGAAGTGTTGATTCGGATTCCCCATTTCTGGTAATACTCGTAGAGTCTGCTGGTGTGGGCTTCAACTCTTCTGGCTGCTATTACTGGCGATATTGACGATGCGTATGTGAGGGAGTCATCTGCAAAGAGAAGGTTCTCACAGTCGGTTGGCACAGGTTGGTCAGATGTCATCAGGCTGTAGAGGAAGGGTCCGAGCTTCGATCCCTGGGCAACTCCAGCCTTGATTTCTCTCACCGTTGACTTGCAGTTGTCGATTTCCACGAAGAATTTCCTGGAAGAAAGAAAATAAAACAAAATTTTTGTTAATGACTGTGGAATGCCAGTAAGTCGGAGTTTATGAGTGAGGGCCTCTATCCATACGCTGTCGAATGCTTTCTCGACATCCAGAAAGCATCCAACTGTGGCTCGGTGGCTATTGAGCGCTGCGGTGAAGTCGAACTGGAACTTCAGTAGTGGATGCAGTGTGGAGTGTCCTTCACGGAATCCAAACTGCATGTCGGGGACGATGTTGTGTTCGCCACAATACTTCTTGAGTCTCCTGAGGATGACTTCTTCGAGAATCTTGCTGATGTTGTTGAGGAGTGAAACTGGCCTGTAGTTGGAAATTATGCTGTTAGCTCCTTTCTTGGGCATTGCCACGATTTTTGCTGTCTTCCACTTCTGTGGAAAATAGCAGTTGTTGATGCAGTTGTTTATGATAATTGCCAGAACCATCATAAAAACTTGTGGAAGTCGTTTCAGAATGTAGTTGGAAATTCCATCCACGCCAGTTGACTTCTTTGGTTTCAGTGAGCTGACGATATCTTCTATCTCCTCCGGATTACAGAATTGTTGGTTGTTCCTTGGATCATCAGCTGGGCAAGTGGCATTAAACTGCACCATTTCCATATTTGGCTGTTGAGTCAGTTGGATAGACGTCCCCACTTCGTTTCGAAAAGCCGGATCTGTTGATGGCGCTGGAGTAAGACTCTGCTCGAAGTGGTTGGCAAAGGCTTCCACTTTGTCAACCGTTGATGTCAGCTCGGTGTTGTCTTCGAATTGTTGACATTTCAAAAGTCCTCTTGTTATATTTGCGGTAACGACACACTGTGAATTGTAATGATGATAAAGTGAAAATAAATACTTCTCTGTAGTCAGTTTGACTACTGCAGTTGTCTATTTGATGACCGCGGTTATCATATCGACAACCACATTTTTGTATTTGATGACTGCGGTTTTTATTTTGATCATCTGAATTTTGTTTTCTTTTTATTTATCTTGATTTCCATATTAACAATCACAATAGTCAAATTGACAACTGAAATCGTCTATTTGATGACCGTGGGAGTCAATTTGATGACAAAAATGTTGCGATCATCATATAGACAATCGAAATAGTCCATTTTACTGCCACAGTTGTTAATATGACAACCTTGATTCTCAAACTGAAATTTAGAAATTGAAAATTTTCATATTGACTATCGTGTTGTAAAATTGTAAAATAATTTTGCAGATTTTTCGTCATATTGACTTTTTTTTCGTCAATACGACAATTTCAAGTTGACTATCGGCGATTGTCACTATGACTACGGTCATTTTTTTCTGTGTAGCATTTTTAAAAGTTAAGCTTTCTTCACTTATTGTAAAAATCAAATGCAAAAGCAAAAATAAAATGCGACGTTACAATTAATTTATTGGGCTCCTATTATTTCCTTTGTAAGTGCCCCAGCCTAGCAAGAACCAAAAAGACAGCCTTCCAAGAATACTTTTTCGACGAACTGGGTTACATCTCCCTGTTTCCCACTGAGAAACTTTCGGAAACTCATCCAGAATTTAGGATGATTCAGTAGGGCAGTACCAGTAAATTTTATTTCTCAACTTGTTATCACACTCTTATCAAAACTGATGATTGATAATTCACCTCTATTAAAATTAAGTATAACATATATACTGTCTTTTAGTTTTCAGTCAATTAAATCCTAAAATTTTATTTTATGACTCTTTTTTGCCTTGACTTTCAAGTTAAAATGGAGGAAACAAATAAAATTAAAAAAAAATTGTACCATCATCATCATTTCGTCGTACATACAATAATTAAACTTAATGAAAGTACTCATCCAATAAAATCCAATAACAAATAGAGATTCCGATGCCACGAGTAACTTCTTCTGGTTCAGTTAACATAAACTTTGTTTTAGAGCTTATCCACTGACTATGCTCACAATCACAAGAGAAAAATAGGCGGAAGGATTTTTCGTATAGTTATACAGTTACTTATAGTTTCTATCTTGCATCCGTTTTCAATCGTCAAATATACAACTCTGAGTTTTGTCCTTTAATTTCAACTTTGCGTAAGGATAAGGCGATGCAGGGCCGGCAGGGATGACAACTTTGATTTATTTTAGTTTTTTTTTCTCCGAATTGCCGTACTTCCCTTGAAAAAAAAAAATGAATGAGCTGTGACTGATCCAATTTAGTTGCTCTACTACTTGAGATCTTTTTTTTTTCGTGCTGAGTTAACTGTGAGTTAAATCAAATAGCAAAATTTTTTAATATAAATTCATAAAGCAGTTTTCCAACGGAGGATCAACCCAGATATCGGTCTATTCATTACATAGTACCGTATTTCTGTTTGAACTGATTGTTGTTGAGTTAACTCGGGATCTAAATTGACGGAAACACATGTTCCAACTTATATCTCGGTTATTAAATCACAAACTAGGATGACCTCGAAATGAAAAACTGTCCTATATTAATCCAGAAAATATTTTGAATTAAATTGTGGTCGCCCAGACATTTTCAGCATCCAAATTTTGACCAATTGATATTAAATAATTTATTTATGTTTTCCTATTTAGGTAATTTAAATTGTGTGAACCAATTTACTAACCTGAAATCTCCGATGTTGGTCACTTAAGCCCCCTTTCACACGAGGAGACTGCGTTGCCGGCAACAATTAGTTCATGGGCGAGATGGGCAGGAAGAAAGAGGGGTAAACGAAATCTCCCCGGTCAACAAATTCAGGAGATTTTTTTGACGTCTCTCTTCACACTACGTTTGTCGTGTGCGTTCAACCAAGGTACTTTAAAAAGAAAATATGAAAATCTCCGGGTTTTTGTTGCTTGCGTGTGAAAGGTGCAAGAGATTGTAAAGAAGATTTAAAGAAAACGTCAAAAAAAATATCCAGCAACTAGTATCTTCGTATGAAAGGGGACTAACTGCGACTTAGGCCCATTTGCTGAAACGAAACTTAAGTATTTAAGTTCAACATAAGAGCTTATGTGACAGTTTACGCAGAGGAAAAAGTAGAACATAAGCGCTTAAGTTGAACATAAATATTTAAGTTTCACTTCAGCAAATGGCCCTTGCTCAGATTATAAAACTGGACCTATATTATGGGAAACTTAGTTGCCACTTATTTCAGTAAGTGATGATGTGCACTGTGAAACTAGCCGTAAGTATACAAATACATTTGTATTTATTTTTCATCCCTGACTGGATTTTCTTAGAGAAATTAAGAGAATTTAAACTCAAGAAAAAGATTATAATACCCACGTACCATAGCGAAAACAAAGAAAGACCAAAACGCATCCAAGATCCTATGATGGTGGAACTGAAGTAAATGAAGTGACATAGAAGACAAATAACCTTTTGCGCTAAACATGCTCATGACATTCGCAACCTTCATTTTAGCAGAAAACTCCAAGATGATGATATTAGATAAATTTGTTCGTTGATATAAAATTACATGAATGAAGATGGTAAGAGTGTTTGAGTTGCTTGTCGAGAATACTGCAAACTAATGGAGTTAGTTGTTATAAGACACCACACCAACCTTGATTCAAAAGGGGGTGTACCTACTACACTTTCATACATACATTTATGCGAATTATCTAGATGCAAACATACGAGGATGCATTGGAATATCGCTGTTATAAGTGGAATTATGATGACAGAATAACACCCAGATTAGGGCACCCTTTTTTGAGATCATGTTTTTAAAGTGTTTTTGAAGATTTTCCTGTATAATTATATAGGATTATCGTCGAAGAATGTTGGCATGGCAAACATGAGGATTCACAAGCATAATAGACGGCATGATAATATAATTTTTTATAAGAGAGCATAATAAAATTTAAAAAAAAATAACTTCCAACGGGATTGTAAAAAAAAAAAAACATTTTACATAATTAGAAGCTCACTTCAGGTGTCTTCTCTTCAACAACTCTAATTTCATAATCTCCTACGCTGAACCGTTAATTATTGATGAAACTTTAGACGCTGACATGTCAATGGAGGAAATACAAGATGTGATTCTAAATGCGAAAAATGGGAAAGCTCCAGGTGAAGACGGGATACCGTACGAGTTTTTTAAAAATGCAACACCTACATTTTTTAACAACCTGCAAACTCTGTTCAACAAAATTTTATTCACAGCTGAAATCCCCTCTTCATTTAAAAAATCGGTAATTTTTCCTATACACAAAAAAGACCCTTTCGACGTTGTAGAAAATTACAGAGGAATTTCTTTCATGAATGTCATAGCAAAGGTATTCTGCGGAGTTCTTGTAGAGAGATTGGAAAAGTGGGTTGAACGAAAAAATATACTCTCTGAACTTCAAGCTGGTTTTAGAAAAAACTATTCAACAGTCGATCAGATATTTACTCTATCATCCATTGTCAAAGCATTTCATGCCAGGAACAAAAAAGTGTATTCTTTTTTTGTAGACTTTAAAGCGGCATTTGACTTAATCAACAGAGATGCTCTGTTCTACCATTGTATATACATTCTATAGTATTCTCATGCAACACGATTTTGTACTTCTTAACCGGCGCTTTAGGTGGCGCTTCAATCACCACAATTGTTTCTTTGGAGAGTCTGATGAGAGAAGGGGGAATAAGCAGTAGGAATGAGAGGTTTGTGGTGTTTATTTTTTAGGAATAATGTGTGTAAGCGAGATACGTACAAACGGCTGTTTGCTTTGACATCTACACCAGAATAAGAAAAGGGAAATAAAAAAAATATCATTTATTTTGCCGTGCACTTGGAATTGTTTTTTTTTTAATGAATTCATGTACTGGTACACAAACACATGTAATGAGTTTGCACAACGTGCAAAGGAAAAAAGGGTTGTTTTTTATTCCAAACAGATTTTTTTTGTGGGCTTATTGGGAATATGTGGGAATGTGAGCAAGAAATGAAGAAAAGGTCGAATTTAGAATTGTCTATCGGTATGTAGGTATGTATGTATATAATTTTGTATTAATTTCTGTTTGGTAGGTAGGTAGGTATTTTGTTTGTTTTTGGTGTTGAATTATTTAATAAAAAGAAGAATCAGCAATCGATCGAATTGATTATCTGACTCATGATTGTTAAAGTTATAAGGAAAGTTAGGTAGGTCTAAAAGTGTAAAAAAATGCATTGAATTGAATTTATAGGTAGATAGGGATTCGGATTTTTTGATATTCCAACTATACAGGTTAGTAAGGTAGGTATATAAAGCATACAATAGTGTTTAATTGATTAAGCGAGGGTTGAAAAATTATATGTATTTTAAAATCGAAGTGTTTGTGTTAATTTTTTTTTTACGAAAAAATCTAGATAGTGAGATAAATAGGTGGGTGCCTAACTTATGAAAATAAATTCAGAATTGCAGAAAATCTACCTGTTGAAAAAAATAAATTTTTTATACCTAGGCTATTTCCGCGGTTAGTTGTTTTTTTTTTAATGTAGGTAGGTTAGGTATGTACAAGGTATGTATGTAGATGCACATTATTGTCAGTTTTTGTAGTACCTATTTTTTGCAAGTAGATAGGTTCATATATCTTTTTAAGAGATGAATTGAAATGTTCGAAAATCACACAAGTAATAGATTCTGTTGATTTGTAGGTAGATATTATGTACCTAGGTAGGTATATGACGCACAAATTTAAAATTTGCAAAATACCTATCTACAGTGGAGTAGATTAGATATTACTGTTACTGTTTGAAAAATTATATATGTACCTACTTACATAAGTACATTACATACATAGCTATAGGTATGCAGTTGGATCTTAATTCCGAGTGTAATACCTATATATTACAATTATTTGATATATCTTTCCTAACTGTATGCTATTGCTATACAAGTTTCTCAATAGTAAATTCTAATCAGCTTCAGTGGATTAATGTTCGTTTTTAGTAATATAATAAAACGAGTGGATATATGTACATACCTGTATAGGGTGATTTGCATAAGGTGTGACAAAAAGCTAAGGCGTGTAGTTTGGACTTAAACGAGAAAAAAATCGTATGGGAATGGGTCTATATGCCCCCGTTTAGGCGGGAGGGGCAATTTTCAAAAACACTCACTTAAAACAGAAAACAAATTAGTAAAAAATAACGGAAATACCTACAGAGTTATGCTACAGCACTTTGAAAAGTAGAAAAATCTTTTTTTATTTTTATTTTTAAATAAAGTTGTTTGATAGCATAGTTTTTGAAAAATTAATTTTCAAAGCCAATATTTTGAAAAAAAAAATTTCAATTTTAAGCTCATTTTTATCAAAATCTTACGTACTATAGTACTACTTTTGTTTTCAAAATTCAATGATCTTATAAATTTTTAGTCAAAAACAGAAAACCGGATGGTAAAATGTATTTTAGTTTTTGAGAAAATTAGAAATAACGGGAGGGGCAATTTTCTAAAATTTTTTATAAATCCAGAAACTGCCGATTTTATTTTATTTTTACATTAAGTTATTTAGTAAACAGTTTTTCAAAAATTAATATTCAAAATTAAATTTTTGAAAAAAAAATTAAAAAATTGTGTTTAAACTAATTTTGTGCAAAATTGTAAAGTAATATTTTTATTTTCAAAATTTAATACTCTTATAAATTTGTAGTCGAAAAACTGAAAACTAGATTCTTAAATGTCTTCTGATTTTTGAGAAAAGTAAAAAAATAACTATTTAAACTATCTGAATTTAAAACCAGAGTGGATTTTCTGGCTTTTAAAAAGTACCCATGGCATGACATTGTAGGTGTTGCCGTTCTTTTTTAATAATTTTTTTTGCATTTCAAGTCAATTTTTTATAAAATTGCCCCTCGGCCAAATGGGGTGGAAGGAATACACTCCTCCATCATATACATTTGTTTTTTTGCCTGGACCCAACATATAACCTCTTTAGCTTTTTTACACTCCTTATGCGAATATCTCTCTATGGAAATATGGATTTAAAATTATTAAAAAATATTTCAAAATCTAAAAAAAAAACTCCTGAAAATTATGTATGTATTCTTTTCCACATCACCCGATCTAGGTAAATACTTGAAAAATAACAAACCACTGACAAACTCTTAACAAAAATATTTTGGTTGAACACTAATTGTGATGGTTAGTGCGATGGACTGTCATGCCAGAGGTCTAAGGTTCGATCCCCAGCCTCGCCATCTATTTATTTAAAAGAAAAACGGCTACTGCCTCTTGCGAGGAATTGACAAATCCTCCAAGAGTATCTCCTGTCACAGAAAAGTGCCGCTCGTTAGCCGTTCGGATTCGGCAATAAACTGTAGGTCCCCTCCATTCCTGCAGACACGCACACAGGAATGGTTGAGAGTTGTTAGTCACTAGGCCCTAGTTCTTCATGAGCTGTTGTGCCATCAAATTTATTTTTTTTAAATTTTACTAATTGTTCAAAAAAGGCGCGAAATGTACCCACCTACCTAATTCCCAACACAAATTTATAATCCTATGTATATACCTAACTTCTTACAAATCGCACATATATACATAGGTACCTACTCTCCTTCAAAACAAGCGCGAAAATTATAAATAAAAAATTATGTACATTTATAAACCACCACCTCTTTCTTTGCACAAAACAAAATCACAACATTAGTTGTGTTTTATTGACCTAGTTACTGTGCCGATTCTGCAATGTTCCACATTAAGCCATAGAGTTACTGAAGAGCAAATGTGCTGTTAACTTGTTGTTGGTAGAATTTGCATGTGAAAATTTTGCTTAATGTGAAGAATTTCTGAATGTGCACATTTAGGAGTTAAACAAAACACACCTATTGTCTTTTTTTAACTTCTCCAACTTCCAAACATTTTGCATACCTACATATACTTGCACAAGATAGGTACCCAGAAAAAAGAATACTGTGAACCATCACCACCACAACCTCTTTCTTTCCACGAAACAAAATTGCCTTTTTCTAGCTCCTTCAAACTTTCAAACATTTTGTGTACCCACATACGTAAACCTGCACAAGCTACCCAGAAAATCAATAACATTCAGATCACAAGAAGTCAAAAGAATCAAGATAAAAAAAGCCTTTAACTTGCACAGACAACCAACCGACAAATTCCTTACAAAAAATTCCTAAACAAAATCAGAACCTTTCTACCTACCTACTTGACAAAAAATCGCCAACACAACAAAGCATTTACACACAAACATACATACCTGCACCTCATTCTCAGCCCAGAAGAAAAAAATGTAAACAAACTCCTAAACAAAAAACTGAACTCACAAATTTTTTTTTTCTTATACTCCTCAAATTTCCATGAATGCTCTTGCTACCCAAAAATAACAACAACACACATACGAAGCAAGATCGTTCACAAAATAGCAAAATACTGGCAGACAAAATTCTTTTTTCGTATTCCTCAAACACATACAAGAATTTTCTATACCTACCTACGTCAGCTACGCTACAACAACAACATAACAGAAGAGCAACACAAACCGAAGGTAAAAATAAAAAGATCATAAAAAAAAACAAGCTCTCTTGGCAAAAAAATGTAAACAAAATCCCCAACCCAAAACAAAATAGAGAAAATTGTCTTTTTCTTCTCTCACTTTGACTGCAGTGAATTTTGTATGTAGCGTTCTCGTTTTATTATTATCGGCATTTCTTGCTTGAAATTCCCCTTCGTTAATCTCCAATCTCTACAGCTGAGAGCTTCTTAATCGCCACTATAGACGTCGCCACTATCTTTCACTTTCATGAGAATACTATAGAATGTATATACAATGGTTCTACAAGCTCTCACAACTTGGCATATCCACAAAATTCATAAAGGTGATTAAGGAAATGTACACAGGTACAAATGCAGCAGTCTGGGATGGTACAACTTATTCCGAATGGTTTGTGACTAATACTGGTGTGAAGCAAGGTTGTCTTCTCAGTGCATTGTTGTTCTCGTTATTTATAAACGACATTGTAGCTGATCTTCCTGGAGGAATAAGAATTGCTAATTCTATCATTAATGTGTTATTGTATGCAGATGATCTCGTCATACTTTCTGAATCACCGGAGCATATGCAATTAATGATTAATCGCTTATCATGTTATTGCAAAAGATGGGGGCTGACAATAAATACAGAAAAGTCAAAAATGATGGTCTTTGCACGATCCGCAAGAATTCAAAACGAAAGGCAATCGAAATACGATGGTCATCTACTAGAAACAGCTAAAGAGATTAAATATTTGGGAGTGAAACTGAATCCTACTTTAAACTTCAACAAACACCTAAGCGAAAAAGCCAATAGCTCTCAAAGCTTGCTAAACCTTTCTTGGAAAAACGTGTTTTCAAACAAACGGATAGTCTTATCTGCAAAATATAAGATATTCAATTCAGTTGTAAAATCCACTCTCTGCTACGCATCTCAAGTTTGGGGGGCATATGAGTATGAGGAAATCGAAAAATTCCATAGGAACTTCATAAAAAAACTATTCATGCTACCCCAAAATACGCCCACTTACGCCATATACTTGGAAACCGGACTTCCAAAACTCTTAACGAATACACTCAAGTCTCAAGCTGACTTCATAGTTAAGTTATGCAGTCATCATGAAGAATATAGACTTACAAAAAAACTGTTTTTATATGAGTTGAAAAATAAGGATTGGTGGTATGCAAGATGGCAAACAATTGGAAACGCTTGCGGAGAATCTTTACATATTGACATGAACAACCTAGGTAACTTGAAAGAACAACTCTACCGCATTATTCAGAAAAATGAAGACTCTATTCGAGATGCGTTCATTATAAAGGCTCAGGAGTCCGAAAGCAGGCTGTTATACAGCCAACTAAACTTTAATTTGAACCGTAGAAATTACTTTCATGACTCCTTAAGCTACGATGAAATATCCATCATTTTCAAAGCCAGGTGCGAGCTCCTTTCCTTAAATGGTAACCCTTATAATGGAAGCTTTAATCAGTTTTGTACGCTCTGCAATTTCAAATCTAAAGAAGATTGCTTTCATATCATAAGTATATGCCCAATAATCAGACCGCAGAGGCTAATTTTCTTTGGAAAACAGTCATTTACTATGCAAGAGACTATCCAACTTCTAAACGATTGTGACTGGAAAACCCTAAGTCATTTTTTAAAAACTGTTTACAAGTATAGAATGTTAATAATATCAGAATACGTTTGAATCTTAACATCCTTTTTTATATTTTTGTTTCCTTTTTTTTGAAAATTTAATTTAAATTATAAAGTACACATTTATAAATTAAATTTGCTAACCAGGCTGACGGCTAAGCCATGGCTATTAAATTCATATTTTGTAATCTACTTTTATATTGAAATTTAAATAAATGAATAACTTACTTACTTACTTACTTACTTACTAATTAGAAGAACTAAACATTTTTTTTCTGAAAAGAGGGAAGATATAATAAGATCTTTTGAAATTAACATTGCATCCAGTGTTTGTCGCAATGTAGTATGAATGAGTAGATTCAACGATGAGCTCTAGGGGCACAGTGACGTGCACCCACCTAGTCAAAAATATAAAAATAACAACAGCTGCCTTGGCTCGAGATTATGTGGCTGGCAGGTATGGATAACGAAACACACATCGACGAGTATTCGGGAGACTATACGCAGCAACTTGGGTGGCGCGTACAAATGCAGCACGACCTCAACCAACTTGGTGTTTCCTCTCACTTACCAAATCGAAAATAAATCAACGATTGATGGCCGAAACTTTTCATATTTATTTTACTACCCACCGAATTACCGTCAACGACTTGATATCATAAACGAGCAGAATAGCCATCAGGCAGACGGCAGAATAGCCATGTCATTATTCTTTAGGAAATTTATCTATCTACATATCTATCATCTATCATAAACGAGCACCCTACATCACCATCTTAGCATAGAGTAACAGCCTTATTTATTAGATTTCACTAATACTCGTTTCAACCTCGGAATAGTTAAACCGAGTCGAAGCACTTACTCCGTCTTTACGCGCAGTGTCCCCATATTGAAGGGAAAAGCACCACTTTTGCCGAAGGGGAAAAAAAGGGGAGAGCCTAAAAAAAGGGGACAAAAATCCGAAAAGGGGAAAAATAAATGTTCTATTCTTTCTAGTGAATAAACTTTTAGGTTTTAATAAATGCAAATCATATGCAAATACAACCGTGCAACACCTTCACTCATTTTTTTTTTACTACATAAGGTCTAGTTGGAAACATGAAATTTCTTACATTTTTTCAAAAATTTTCAAATTTTTGATGTGAAAACCTATAAAAGAATCTATTAGTGAAAATTGCGTGTGCGAATTAAATTAAAATTTCGCCAAATTTTATCAGAATGTTCAGTTTTGAGACTAGTTAGGTGAATCTCGTAAAGATTGTAGAAGCGTCAAAATTTAATGGACATTTTAAACCAATTCGAACACCGGCTCACTTAACCTTTTCCTGCATGAAGTGTCTACTATTACACGATGACTCTAGAGTCATGACTCTTTTCAAAAGTAATAAGTGTGAAAGAGAAAAAGAATGAGATGGAAAATCTTTGAACCGGAGAGTCGTGGGCCAAATTTTCGGCGACTCTTTTTGATGTTTTCCTTTTCTCTTGTTCGTTATTTTACCATTTCTGTTCGTTTCTTGTCGAGAGCACATGTGTACTTGTATGGTGCGGAGACAAAGAGCATTACCACGGACAGCAAAATTAAAAGAGAACTGTCAAATTTGAGTCATGAATCGAGAGTCAGCGTGTAATAGCACGTGACTCACCGAATGATTTTTAAAGAAGAATTCGAAATAAGAGTCAAGACCCTTGAGTCAACGTGTAATAGCTGACTTACAGTTTTTTGGTGAGAAGAAAGAAAAGAAATATAAAGAATTTTTATCTTGAATAGTTTTCAGTGAAAAGGAAACCGACAAAGATTTTAAGAAAAAGGCTGTTAGTATTATATTTCGTAATGAAACAGAAAAAGCTTAATCTTTTATTTTTTGTCTTTCTCATAGCGGAACAAAGGACAGAGTGACTAAATTCATAAAATATTTTGATTGACACACTATTATATAAGTTAGGTATACTATGTACAATACAAAAATGTTACAAGATAAATTCAAAACAATATATTTGCAATGTTTTCTTCAAAAATTTAAACGTAATTTACTAAGGGAAAAAAAAGGGATTTTTATTAGAAAATTAGGGGAAAAAATACCATTCTGGTGTCAAAAAAAGGGGAAAAATGTTTTGGGGACCTGGGAACCCTGTACGCCACGTCAAAGAAATTCTTATTTATAAAATATACTATCAAAAAATGACAAATCTAAAACTCTGGTTATTATAAACATGGCTGATTTCCACAAATTATTAATTTAAAGTAATTATTATTGGTTTTATTTTATCTAAATAAGTACCTATCTAATGAATGGATAAGCAAAATAAAAGAAAACGGTCTGAAAACTGGGATTTTGTTTGCACACCTTTTTGTAAATTTCACACGATGCTGATGTCATGTCAAAATGACATAAATACTAAAACGGCTTTACTCCGGCTTTATTCCTCCTATGTACCAGGTTTAGCTTACTCCGCCTCTATTCCGCGTGTATTTTTTTGTAAATAACTTTTTCAGGATTAGAGGTGTCGTAAAGTCGGAGTAACCTTACTCCTCCTCTAAAACGAGTTAATAAATAAGGCTGTAAGAGTTTGTTTAACAATGTCTGATTATAGTTCCCCATAACTATCCGACAGTTAGATTATGCGCAACTTAAATCCCTTCATTAAAAAACTTTGCGTGTAAATTTATGTGTCGACTAGCTAGTTGTCAGTTATTCCAGTTTTCCAAAAAAAATTGACTGATTGAAAATATTCAATCAAATAATTATTAATTTAATTCTAAAATGTGAATTTTGAAGTGTCTTAGCTAAACTTTTTAGACCGCGAAGTAAACCGAGGCCCGTGGTATCGCTGGCAAACTGATGGAATTTTGTTTGAATACCTAGAAAATGTACGTGGATAAGTGTATTTCAGCGGTTTGAAATACTTTTTGGAGTTTGAAAGTGCATTTTTGTGGTGTTAGGGTGATATTTCTATCGTGAAGTAAGTAATTTCTTCATAACGCAAAAGTCTTCCTCTGCTACGGACACCATCAGGGGTAGGTTCGGAGACTCGTTTCCTAGTGCGTTTCGGTGTTCATACGCTTCACGTGTCGCAGTCATCTCAGCCACTGTATTTTCAGCTTTTTGAGGTCGCTGTAAAGCCCATAAAGCTCGTTGTTAAATCTTTTCCTCCATGCTCCATCGATACAGACTGGACCGAAGATCACCCGAAGAATTTTCCTTTCAAAGCACCCAAGCAGATTGGCTGAGTTCCAAAATGTAGAAAATGTTTTGATGCGGAAGTAATGCCAACATTTTTCATACGCATCAGCAATGCAAACTTGATGCTTTGTAGAAATATTGCATTGTATAAGTCTGACGTTTCGGAATGCAGTAAATGCGCATCTGATGAATTTTGGAACTCAGTCATTCTCATCCGATTTGACAGGGTACATGCTTCTGCCCCATATAGCAAGACCGGGATGATTAGGGTCTTTATAAGGTCTCATTGGTTCTTTGAGAGAGGGCTTTATTACTCAAGTGCCTTTTTAGCCCGAAGAAACAGAGATTTCAGACCAAAAAGTATACATTAATTAGTTGCTACTTAATTGCTAATTAGTTACGCAAAAAAAAATTAATTCCTCCTGTTGGTTTGCGAGAAAATGGGTGTCGTTATATGATGACGTCATCCCTATTTATTCGAAAACGAAAAAAGTGATTCAAATAGTTCGCAATATATATCCACTCTCGGACCGTTTATCTCTATTTTTGAGAAAGTTGACCTTCTAAGTTGACGTCAACTTAGCAGGACACCAATTTTTTCACAAACCAGCAGAGCAATACATTTTTTTTGTTTTTGCGTAACTAATTAGCAATAAAGTAGCAAATATACTAAATAGTACTATATACCTTTTAATCTGCTACGGAAAAAGTGACCTTCTAAGTTGATACACATCGTTTTGCCCTAGTCGACGATGTTGAGATTCCTTTCTCGATGATAGGATATACTTCGTCTTGTCCTCATTAACAGCCAAACCCATTTTTAATTTTGTAATTTTGCAAAAAGTGGCCAATGTGTCAAGATGTCACAGAACCCAGATTGATTGGGTTCAACTTGACCGTGATTTCGGAGTCAACTGGATTGAAGCTCATTAACTCTACTATACCCATGTTAACAAAGGATAGAATTGAGCTTCAAGCGATTTTGAACGCGTCCATATCATAAAATTCAATAAATATTCGTGCGTTTATCAAAAAGAGTCCCAAATTTGTAAAAGGAGTCAAATTTCATTGATTTTTAAAAAGAGGAGTCCTGGAGTCTCAGCGTTTAATAAAGGAGTCAAAAAGGACTCTAAAGAGTCCCGAAGGTAACGCTGGGTGCGAGCATTAGGTAAGGAGGAGGGGATTAAAAGGAGATGTCAGTGTACATTGGTCTTGAATTTCTAAATATTACAATGAGAGGGAAAGACAGTGCTTGGATGAGCATTCCACATTCGCGTAGTACGGCTAAAAAACGAATCCCTATATTTGACAGCACGACCGAAGTTTTGCTCTAGAGTGTAAACTGATAAGATGAGACCAAAACTTGACCATATTTTTTAAACAAAAATTGACCAAGAATCTAGCTAGGCAGTCTACAGAGTTTCTCAAATGTTTGTAAATGCAAATATATCGCTGTTTATTGTGCTCGTTATAGATCCATATTTTTTCCTCAAAATCGAGACGAGTAATAGCCCGTGTAGCGTAATGGTTAGTGCGTTGGACTGCCACGCAAGAGGTCACGGTTCCATTCCCAGCCTCTGCTACATAGAAATGTTTTTCAGAGCTACTGACTCTTGCGATGAATTGACAAATCCTCCAAGAGTATCTTTTGGCATAGAAAAGTGCCGCTCATCTTAGCAGCTCGAATTTGGCAATAAACTGTAGGGTAGGCTCCCTGAATGCCTCCAGACACGCAAACAAAAATGGTTGAGAGTTGTAGGTCAGTAGGCCCTTCTTCTTCATGAGCTGTTGTGCCACCAAATATGTATTTCTTTTTTATCGTGACAAGACTCAAGCCGAAAAGATACCGAAACATTTTAATTTGAACCGGCGTGATACCAAAAGGAGACCCTGCATACTCTATTTTCGTCTCCTATAGACAAAGAAAACTGAATTTCACCCTCTTTTAACCACAAATGTTAAAAAGTCTTAAGGATGTGGGCGTCCAAAAAAGCTCTACACCAAAATTCTGGATTTTTCAGAACTTTTTTTTTAATTTCCCAGGGCTATTATGTACATATAGCCCTACCTTCCCACCTAATTTAAAAGAAAAAAAGAGAACGAAAATGCAGTCACCCATTTAAAATGCGTAACTATTGTTTGTTTGTTTAATTAAATACGCTTCGAACTTAAATATTTAATCCAATATGAGTAAACTCAAAGGAATAATTTTATTTGCATGTGTATTGCAAAAGAAACTCAGTAATGAAAAAAAAAAAAATCGAAAATATTTTCATCAGTTTCAATTGCAATGTTGAAAGTATTTAAATCAAATCAATATTTGTTTTTATTAATAAATACATAAATAAAAAATATATGAAGCTAGCTTTGTATGAACTGTAGTTTGTACAAAAATCTACTGGCAATGGTTTATTTCATTAATTTATTATTGGTTCTTATAACTTATAAGCTTCCAGCAAATACTCCAATCATTGGCGTGCAGTCATTCTATTGATGGAGCACTTAAATCAATTAATTAGGTAGGTACGTTCGAGAGTAATTTAAGTCAAATCCTGCATTTATGTGTTCAGGTAGAAAAAAAAAATGCAAACGGCCGTTTATTCCACACAAGTAGACTTGTAAAGGCAAAATATGAATTCTGTGGAACCAAATATGCGAAAAAAATTACAGGAATAGAGATAGTCTGTGCAAAAATGACTTTGATGGTCTCGGGGTGTTCCGTCCGGGTTGTCAAGTTGTGGTGTATATTTGGGTGCGGTTGGGTGGTAATGGCTTTATTACCCGCGGTGATAGACTGGACTGCATACCTGCATAAAAAACTTACTCATCTGTGTCCGTCCGTTGGTAGTATCTCATCCAGGATATCCATAGCATATAGGTACCTGGGTTGGGGATGTCGTTGTTGAGTGATGATCCTCCTCATCAGCTGATTTGGGTGGTTGGCGATGCTTCTTACAAATTTTCTTCCTAATTGAAGCAGATGTTTGTCCAATATCGTGATTTTGGCTTCTTCGTAGAGTCGTTTGTTGCTAAAATGTTTCTGCCGCTGACAGACGATTGAAAAAAAGTCCGTGCATATCCTTAGAATTTTTCTTTCGAATGGTTGAAGCTTTATCATTGCTGACATGGTACACCATCTCGAAGTCATCAATGAAGGATACAGGAAAACTGTAGCTGACGATAGGCCTCAGAAGCTGCTTATCAGGAGTTTCCTTGGTTGACTTAGTCCACAGTTTTTTTTTCATCAAAGGGTGCAGGCGATGGAATGCTAAGTTGGCTTTTCTCAACAAAGAGTGGGGATTGAATTTCAGCCAGTTGTTGAAGTGTACTCCTAAGTACCTACTTTGCATTTATTTTGGCTGTTATAGTTGATCTGTCAAGGAGTTTAAACTTCAGATTTCTGCAGTTAGCTGCTGATCTTCCTCTGCCGATCGTTGGAGGGTCTCCTGAAGCACTGAAGTTCAAATTTGGATTTGTTGATACTGATACCCCATTTCTTGTAGTATTTTGTAGTATTGGAACAGTTTGTGGATGTGGGCTTCGACTTCCTTGACAGCTTTCAAAGGGGACATCGATGTGGTGTATGCAAGCGAGTCGTTAGCAAAAATAAGTGTCTGACACTCAGTTGGAACAGCTCTGATGCTCTTGATTGATAATCTGGGCTGGGTACAGTTCTCTAGTTGTACGAAGAAGTTCCTGGAAGAGAGAAAAGAAATAAGAATTTTTATTAGTGATGACAAACCTTGTAGATACAGTTTATGGAGAAGGGCTTCTATCCATACTCAAATGCTTTCCCGACGTCCATAAATCATCCGACGGTTACACGATGGCTGTTTAGTGCAACGTGATGTCCTGTTGGAATTTAATTAGTGGGACATACTGTAAGTATGTCTAGAATGATGTTATTTTCCGCGCAGAATATCTTCAGCATTTTTAGTAGGACTTCTTCCAAGATTTTGTTGATGTTACAGAAACCATGTTTCTGGAACCCTTCTTGGACCTTAAATATTGCCACAATTTTAGCTGTTCTCCATTGTTGAAGAAAGAAGCAGTTGTTGACGCAGTTGTTTATGATGATTGCCAGGAAATCCATCACCATATGAGGTAGTCTCTTCAGTATGTAGGTAGTTTGAATATCCATCTGGTTTAGCTGACTTCTTTGGTTTGGAAAGGCCGATAATCTCTGCTACATCATCCAAGTTGCTCAGGTGTGGGCTGTTCACTAGATCGTTAGTTGGGTTGGCTTCACAAAATATCGCTTGATCAGTGTTTGGTAGCATGGTGAGTTCTAAGGATGCCTTGACTTCTTCCAAGAAAACTGGGTCAGTAGATGGGCTAGGTTTCAATTTTTCCTCAAAATAATTGACAAATACTCCTGCTTTGTCGGCTGGTGATGTTAGATTCACTTTGGTGTTCATTAGGGTGTCCCGGATTAATTCGTTTTCCCCTGTAATCTTCCTGTTATCCCTAAAGGCATCTGGGGTTCAATTTTTTCACAGCTTTACACGAAACTCGATTCTGGATGCCTGAAAAAGTGAAATCAAAAGTCATAATCTCTTCAATTGATAAAAAATTTTTCACAGACAAGTTATTCTGTGAAGCTGCTGTGAAGAAAATCATTATTTGACCTGCGCATATGGGTAGAATTGAACCGAGAGAAAAAACAAGTTGTATACTTTACTTCGAGACGAGAGCACACGAAATGAATTACTCTGAGAGAAAAAAATTTATACATGAAGCTCTTCTCCTTGTGTTAGTATTTTTGTTTGATTTATTGATGAGTTCCAGAATTGTGAAGTAATAAAATGAAAAATTGCTGTGAAAACAGAAATCATATTTTTTTTATCACTTCACAATCACAGCTTCACAGAACGAAAATTGACCCCCTGGTCCTTATTTTTTGCTTGTAACCTCTTCTGAAATTAGATGTTGTTTTAGTGCTGGATTGAGTTCCGGAACATGATGTTTAGGCATTGTAGTTCACTCTTAACTGTCCTGTAGTCATTTTTGGTAGTGATGAGTTCTCTTTTGGTGGATCCTCTCCAGACGTTTCCTCAGCCATTGTCTGTTTGCATTCAAGCTCTGCACATAATTCAGAAAATGCTGATATCTATCTCTGAAGTTTTGGTTAGTTTTTGGTTCTCCACTGCACAGCTGATTCCAGGCTGTCGAAGGTATTGTCGATCAAAAATATCATTTCGTGTTAGTGACTGCTATATTCTTCATTGTATCGCACGAACTTGCTCTCATGCGCTGTGGTTTTATTGTATGCCACCTACCAAAAATATAATATAATTTAAGCTAGTATTATGTAAGTACACAAAATGGACAATATAGCACACTGCAGATAAAGCATTTGTATTGCATATGGAACTTAGAGCTTAAACTGAAGAATTTTTGCAAAACAACATAATTCGAAATTAATTTATTAAAAAAAAGCCCTAAATTTTTTTGAAATCCTAGAAAAGTACACCATCTTATTTTTTTTTTGAACAAATTTTAGTTTATGAGAAAAAAAAATAAACATCCAAAGAAGCGGTTTTCGGTATAAGATGCACCAAACTGCTGGAGCGAGTAGGTTGGGTTAAGACAAGAAAAAAAATCGTATAGGAGGGTGGGGTCTATTTCCCCCCGTTTAGGCAGGAGGGGCAATTTTCTAAAAAATTGACTTAAAACAGAAAAAAAAAATGTTTAAAAACAACGGTACAAGTCGAATTTAAGGAAAACTTACTTTTGTTATTTTCAATTTTCTTAAAAACTAGACTACATTTTGACATCTCTGGTTTTCAGAGTTTGACTAAAAATTGATGGAGTATTGAATATTAAAAATAAAAATACTATTAAATAACGTAAAATTTTGAACAAAATCAGTTTGAACACAATTTTTAATTTTTTTTTTTTTTAATTTAAGTTTTAAAAAACTGTTCACTAAAAGAACTTAATTTATAAACAAAATGGAAGCACATATTTTTGGCTTAAGAATAAAGTATAGAAATTCGTTTTAGCCATTACCGAGGTTTTTTAATAATTTTTTTTCTGTATTAAGTCAATTATTTTAGAAAATTGCCCCTCCTGTTATTTTCAATTTTCTCAAAAACTAAAAGACATTTTAGCATCCGGTTTTCTGTTTCTGACTGAAAGCTAATAAGAGCATTGAATTTTGGAAACAAAAAATGTACTTAATTAAATAAAATTTTGAAAAATATTAGTTTGAAACTTTTTTTTTTCAAAATTTCGAGTTTGGAAATTAATTTTTCAAAAACTATTCACCTACACAACTTCAAGGAAGAGACTTCTGGATTTCCAAAAAGGTATAGCATGGTATTTTAAATTGTACTGTTGTTTTTAAATATTTTTTTTTCTGTTTTAAGTCAATGTTTAAGAAAATTGCCCCTCCTGCGTAAACGGGGGGAAATAGACTCTTCCCTCTCCCATACGACTTTTTTCTTATCTTAACCCAACCTACTCGCTCCAGCAGTTTGGTGCATCTTATACCGATCACCCTGTATATAAATTTTTTTAAACATTTTTGAAGCAAAAAATGGTAGGTACACGATTTTTTAGTATTTAGGTATTAGGTGATGTGGAATTAAGAAATTTAATTTCTAAAAATATCATCTATACGTACCTGTTTTATAAAAAATAAATTTGATGGCACAGCAGCTTATGAAAAACTCAAGGACCTATAGTGACTTACAACTCTCAACTAGGAATGGTGCCTAGTTACATATATCGCAAGTAAAAATAGGAATAATTCTTAAGAGTGGCAAAGCTTTATCTATATGAGCGAAGAAATGATTTATCAGCGCGTAAGGATCGTTCTCACATCTGGATACTGATACTTCGATTTATCTCCCAACGGCATAATAATAGCATCTCGAAAAAAATATTATTAAGTTTAATAGTGCCTGATTTTATATGACACACATTATCGTTGAATCATTTTCGAACAATAACCGTCACCATTTTGCTGTGAAGTGCGTGTATCGTGTGCGTAGTCTTTTTTGTTGTCCCATTAATAAATTGGAACAATTTTATAGCAACTTGTGTCAGCAGAAAATCTCTCCCAAAAGAACCATAAAGAGACACCTCGTACTCAGATAAATTCTAAATTATCATCACGAATGCGAACAAGAAAAGTCTTTTCACATATTATTGTCCCGTATAACATCCTCTAATTTGATGCCTCCGTCCTCGTCTCGAACTTAAGTTATATACTCGGAATTGGACACTCAGAAACAAAATAAAGGACTTTTATTTTCTATGCGAACGATGAGTTTTTTCATTATATTCTGCTTCTCAGTACCTACGAACTGACAAGGTTTTATTAAGAAGGAATTTCGCGTTTAAGAACTAGGTATGGAAAGTAAAGCGTTAGTGACGTTTTTTTTTTTTCGTTTAATCTGTAG
Organism: Epistrophella euchroma; assembly: GCA_947049315.1. Taxonomy (NCBI): domain Eukaryota; kingdom Metazoa; phylum Arthropoda; class Insecta; order Diptera; family Syrphidae; genus Epistrophella; species Epistrophella euchroma. Next base: position 23,636,636 of record OX346246.1, read on the forward strand.
TTTCCTGCAAAAGGAAACTCATAAACGCTTATAGAAAATTAAATAACTTTTAAAATAAATGAAATAATTATTGCAGATGTTGTAACGAAGCGTTACAACATCCTACAATACCCCATAGCTTATTACCAGCAAAACGATGCGACAACCGCATACACCCCAAAAGTACCCATGCTAATTACCCGTCTTGCTGGTACGACCACCATATACACCCTTTCTGTTTAGTGCATAGCCACTGTGCACCCACCCGGTCATTTGAAATAAATAATAATCTGTTCGTAATCTGTCAGTTCACACTGACTCGTTTCCCAGAATATGATAAGCCGAGGTGAAACAATCGACTAAATTGTCTTTCTTTCTCGTCCAGTGTGGGTACCAATCTAGTGTACAGAGGATTAAAGATCGGGCCGCAAACAAAAACCTCTTGATTAGGTGTTTCGGCGACAGAGAGGCATTGCTTAGCAGGTGACTATGCTTAAGAGGCCCTAACTTTTTGGTAATAAATTGTTAGGGAGTCAGCTAGGGCAAATATTATTAGTTATTTAGTTAGTGTTTACTTATAAAGGGATTTCCTTAAGAACTTCCGACCGCTTCGTTCCTCTGAGTTTCTCTTCAAGTAGCTCGTTGGACAAGGTACTCCTCCGTGGGTTCCGATTCCGACCGTTTATTTCCATAGTTTGCTCACTGAGGACAAGGGTTTTCTGTAAGGATTCCCGACTGTTTGGTTCTTCTGGCCCGCTCTTCAAGGAGGTCATTGGACAAGGTTTTCCTCCGTGGGTTCCGACCGCTTAGTACCTTAGGTTGCGTACTAGGGACAAAGGGTTTCCGATAAGGGCCCCGACCGTTTATTTCCTTCGTGTTCCTCTTCTAGGATAACGTTGGACAGGTTCTCTCCCGAGAGTTTCCATCCGTTTTGTTCCTCAGGTTTGCAGGCTGAGGACACAGTATATGAATTACCATGTTAGTTATTGTAAGCTCGATATCAATTGTATTATATGAAATGCCGTGTTATTTAGCTTAAGAAAATATAATATTGTAAACAGTATATGAAATACCGTGTTAGCAATTATTGATAAATAAACAAATTCTGGTGAAACGTTCAAGTAAGAAAAATAAACGCTTTCTTTTCGTTCGGAATTAAAGACCTTCCAATCCCAAGTTTTGTTGCTTCTTTGAGAAGAATCCTGGACACCGGTGAGTTACTTCAAGGCTGTTTCACAATGCGACGAGAAAACGAGACGTCAGCGTGATGAGATCTCTTCGCAGTTTCTCTCTCTTAAAAAAGAATTTTAAACAGTGAAATAATACATAATCAAACAATTTGCGTCGTCTCGTCACGTCGTAAAGTTCGAAAAATTGAAAAAAAGACGCAACGTGACGACGAGAAATACTTTCTTATGTATTATTTCGTTGTTTTAAATTCGTTTTGAAGAGAGAACAACTGCGAAGAGATCTCGTCACGCTGACGTCTCGTTTTCTCGTCGCATTGTGAAACAGCCTTCAGCCTTGAAGAAAAAACATCACAATGTTAAGAATTTTCAAATAAAAATAAAATTATTTCCGAATAGCTTTTTTTTATATTTCATTATTGAAAATTGCAGGGTTGTCGCTGTATTACTTAATATATTTGAATATAAAATAGGTGAGTAGGTACTTAAATCAAGCTCGTTTATTTATTTATGTATTTATTTAATTATTTATCATCAAACATAAGTAATAACTCTTATAAACTAGAATATAGTTATACATTTATTTATTTAACTAGCCGACCCGTGCTCGCGTTGCTTCGCAAGCTTTAAATATACTTATTAATATAAGTAGGTAAAAGTATATCAAATGCTTCATGAGACTAACCGCAATTTCTACTATATTATTAACACAAATTTTATATACATACTTTCATAACCAAATAAAGAATTTTATTTTCTCTCACTGAAACAGTTTCATGATGCCAACTATACATTTCCTTTTATAACTATTTTTTTTATTTTTTCCCTTGGACGGAAACTCCCTTAGACGCGGGACAACAGTGTTGCGACCGTCACTGTCCGGCTAAGGGAGCTTGCACTGTATTTTATTTCTTACTTCACTCAGTTGAAATCAGTAATTTTTCATTTTCATAATCTTTAGCAGCTTTCAGTACCTTTTTTCATGCTGCTTTCTACTGAATGCCCTGCCCGTTTTCCGGTCAAAATATGTACATTTATGTAACACTTCGGTTCACTGCAGAAGAAGCAAAAAATAAACACACTGCGCACGGCAGTGGTGCCCATGCCCATACTTAAAATATGTAGGTACATATGTACATATGTAACATTTTAGTTCGCTTAAGAAGAAGGAAAAAAGTCAACAATTGAGTGAAATGAAAGGAGGAATAAAAATGTAAATGAGTGGATGAGTGAACAATTGAGTGGACAGAGATTTAGAAGCAAATACGATAAAGAAAATGCACAAAACACGGAACAATATACGATAATGAAATGGAACAAAGCAGCAACCCATCAGTCATTGCGATTGAATCGAATTCATAGATGCAAAAACACAAAAAGCTGATAAATTTATAATTAGTAAATAAATTTATTTCTCAGCTTAGAAGTACAATTAAGAAATGATTTAGGGCTTAAAATTTGTATAAAACTATTGACTTTATACATTTTTGTAAAATATCAAGCAGGTTTAAAAGCATAATTGAATATGTTGGTCACCTTCGACAAAAAAGTGTACGAAATTTTCTTAAAAGTTAATAATCTATTTCAAGAAATAAATTTAACAAATAAAAAATATCTATTTACATGCTACAAAAAATAAGGAAAATTATAAAATTTGTTTCAAGTAAATCGGTTGAATACTTTCTGAGAAAAATGCGGACAAACAAAATAATTGTTTCGTCTCTATATAATAGTAATGATAAAAGAAAGTAATTAATTAATAAACTTATGTATTGGGTCCAGTATTTCAAAACCTTAATATTTTGCACTCAAAAATTAACGCTCGCTGAAAACAACTTATTTTGCTATGTAAGTATAACTTTAAAAAAATAACTTTCTCTCAAGGGGTTACCGGATTCCATCAAATCTGACGGTTTTTAACGGGCATATTATTCACATAGGATTTAAATTGGATTTAAGCAAACTTTAAATCCAACCGGATTTATTCAATCCGAAAATTTAAATCCATTTCCATATTATTCACTCTAAATCCATTTTTTATTTTATTTTAAATTTTCCACTTTTTTCTTATTTTTGAACTACAATTTATTTATTTTATAACCTTTTGGAGTGCAAAAATCAAACACTTGAAACTTCTGACGAATATAAATTGAGTTTTAATCTGGATGTAAGTACTTAAACTGTACTCCGGAGAGCAGTTTAAATTCAATTGGATTTATTGAATTTGGATTTAAAATTTTGGATTCAACAGCGGATTTAATGAGTGAATAATATGCACTTGGGTTTAATTTTTTGAATTAAGTTATTTTAAATCTGGATTTAAGGACAAAACGACTGAATAATATGGCCGTAAATGTCTTACTTTACGAATACAATACTTTCGGTATACAACCATTTATAAAAAAAAAAATTTGTAAAAAATAAATAGGTATAAAGCTCATGTCCCTATGGTCTGTTTCGTTTTATTTTCATGGGATGACGTCCTATATGGAGAATTTGCGATAAAAAAATGTGTCTTATTTCATCAATACAGTAAAGTCAGGGGAATGAAACAAAAACGACGCACGTCAGGGGAATGACTATCCGAAAGGTGTTTTATGGGAATTAAATCGAAGTTGTTAGAAAATTTAAGTTATAATTTTATATACATATATAAAGTTACTTTAAAAAGGTCAGGCATCTTCTCAGATAATCCACCCTTAAACAGATCAATAAAGCTTCCAAGTTTCTGCAGTGTTTTTCAAGTGGAAGTACTAGCAGTCTCTGAAGCCGCAAGAAGTCTTGCGACATGCGAACTCGCAGGCAGAAACATCGAATTCTTTATCGACAGTCAGGCGGCGATAAAAGCTATTTCCTCTATTACCACAAAGTCTAAACTGGTGAATCGTTGTCGTAGCGAGCTATAAGATCACTAGGCACAGCAAATACAGTCACCCTTCGATGGGTCCCAGGACACCGAGACATACGTTGGAATGAAATAGCGGATGAACTGGCCAAGAAAGGGTCATCTCTTGACCCTAGCCAAACTGACTACTCAGTGTTTATGCCACTAGAATAGGAAAAAAGAATCCACCAGAGTTTCCTCAAAGCCGCAAGCGACAGATGGTCAGCACTTGATACCTGTCGGGTCTCGAGAAATCTATGGCCGGATCTTTCTAAGAATAAAACAGACTACCTTCTCGATCTAAACAGACCTCTACTATCTCTATTGGTTGGAATCCTAACAGGTCACAACTCAATGGAAACCCGCACATGAACATCAGAATTGGTACAACCCCATCTGACTTATGCAGAGGGTGCCACGATGAAGAGGCAGAGGAGGGCTCCTATCACTTCATTTGTGAATGCCCCAGTCTATGTAGAACCAGAAAGACAGCCCTCGGAGAATACTTTTTCGATGAATTGGGCGACATCTCGTTTTTGCCACTAAAGAACATTCTGAAATTCGTCAAGAACTCAAAATGGTTCAGGGAGGCCCTCCATTTCTAACCCCAATCTCTACCAACTCTTCTCCTAGCCCTTCCTCATACCTACCCTACCTACATCCTGGGGAGCGCAATGTATCCATTGAGATCCGATTGAGATGATGCGGCTTGCTTAAGGAGTAACTCCGTCAAATACGCAGTGTCCATGTGACTCATAGCTTTCGCGAAGTCCTCTTTCCATACATTTCAATGTTTCAACGTACGAACGTGTATAAAAATCCCAACAAGTTCGGATTCATTTCGTACGTCGAAAGTAAACGTACGTATACGTATGACTCACTCGTACCCAGTGTGCGCACTCCCATAGTATTTAGAAGGTTGGGATTGTTCGTGCGTGTTTGTCCGTATTCGCACGAGTGAAATCCGTACGATAACGCATCCAATGTGCGGCCGGCCTAATTTTTAAACCACACTATTTAATAAAAAAAAAACACTGGTTGGGGAATGACAGATTCGTTAGACGAAAAACAAAATAATGATTTTGACTTTAAATATAAAGCAATATTAAGTTCTTCTCGGACATCAATTTTCATAGAGAGAAAACTTATCCCTTAAAACAAATAAAACAAAAGAGTTTTCTCTTTTGCACCTATATGTTTTTTTTTAATTCCATTGCTGGGATAGATATGACTGCTTTACTGGGTACAGGGTACACTCACCAAAAAGCTCTAATTTACCAAAGTGTAGCAACTAAAAATAAATTAACTATTGTTCAAGAAGGCTCCATTTCGTGTTTGAAAGACTGCATTATTATATTTTTTGAATTGTATTCAATTTCGCTGCGAAAAGTCATTAAATTGAAGTAAATCAGGTGGGAACACGTCAGGGAAATGACGTTTTCGGTGTATAAATGCAGGTAACGGTTATGATATTTTATTGAATTTTGAACAACAACAACAACTTAAAGGTGCTACCACCAATTGCTTACGAATTAATTTTGGGTATTTTAATTCGTTTTATTTTTGTTTGGCTAGAGATATAGCTATACCTGTGACGTCAGTGGTCAACGGTGGCATAGTACGTAGGGTACACAGCTCCGAAGACTGAGCAAATCTGATGCGCGGGTTCAAATACCGCATGATGTGTAGAAAGTTTTTCAAATAAAATTGGATTAAAGCTCAGCACCACAATAAAGGAGACTGATGATAGGGCTTGGCACCCCTTGAAGTAGCTATATCTCTAGCCAAACAAAAATAAAACGAATTAAAATACCCAAAATTAATTCGTAAGCAATTGGTGGTAGCACCTTTAAGTTGTTGTTGTTGTTCAAAATTCAATGAAATTGACGGAATAAAAGAATGGTCAAGTCTAATAAACTGACATTATAAATAATACAATACAGGTTATGATATTTTTTTAAACTTTTTTCTGAAAGTTGCCACTGCTAAAACAATTTTGATGAAATAAATTCAGCTAAATACAAAAGAAAACATATTTTTTTTTTCGGTACGAAAAGTGATGGAATACAAAATATTAATGTTTTGAAATATTGACCCGTTTACAAAAATATTAAAAATCAAAAGTAGGTACTATAAATATTATTTTTATGTTTGATTTTTGTTTATGTTAAAAAAACATATTTTGAAAAAAAATTTAACTACTCAGAAGCACCAGATTTCAAAATTATAACAAAATCGATTCAGAAGATATATGCAAATAGAAAATCCCACCAAAAACATATCATGTAAAATAGGTCGCCAAGACTCACAAGCTCATAACGCTTTCGCTATGAAAAAGTTATGAGATCTCATGAAGAGCCAAGCCCTTAACTCTATTAGGCCTAACTCTCCAAGCCCTTACTCTACAAATCCTAAATCGTGGTCAAAAATTATGGCTTGGCCGTTTCATATAGAAGTTTAGCATGGCAGAATTCATTTTACAATAAATCTATGGGAAACGGCCAAACCATAATTTTTGACCACGATTTAGGATTTGTAGAGTTAGGGCTTGGAGAGTTAGGCTAGGCCTAATAGAGTTAAGGGCTTGGCTCTTTATGAGATCTCATAACTTTATCATAGCGAAAGCGTTATGAGCTTGTGAGTCTTGGCGACCTATTTTACATGAAATGTTTTTGGTGGGATTTCATTTCTTTTTGTAGGATCACCTATTATCGATAAGAAAAACACCTGAACCTCCCTTAAATACTTTACGGTGGGATTCTGATTCCAATGAAACTACTTCCCAATTGATATTGTAGCAATAGGCCTAATACCTCGGAATAAAGTAACTACCTACATATCTAACCTTTATATTGAGCTAAGTCTCTTAGCAAAGACCAGAAACATGAAAATAATATACCTATGTTCCTCACTACGCATTTATTTAGAAATTATATGTATAAGTAAAAGTAACGCGTATATTTTTATCTTCGCAAAAATTAAGGTAATAAGGTACTTAAACCTTAAAAAAATGATCCGTCAATGTAAAATCTCTTTATTTATTTTGACCGAAGCGAAAAATTAAAGTTCATTATTTTTTCCTATCGCACACCCCTGAATATAAGTACATATACATACATAAAATTCCAAGGATACGTCATACTGAACGAGACGACAGTTCACCGATCGTGGTGAAAATCATACAATTATAAACAACCCTTATTTCAAACAAGGCCATATTGTGCATTGTTTTTTGTGTTCGTGAAAATAAAATTAAAAAAAAAAAACAACCCTCACATCAATTATAGGCGGGGTTTGCATTGCATTGTTGTGTGTGATTGTGAAAATTGTTGTAGTTTTAGAGGTTTTATTATGAACCTCCACTTTTGGGGTGTTGGAGGGTGAAAGTAGTTACAGATTTCTTAATTTTTTTGTTGTTTGTATGAAAATCCTAGTCTACATTCCAAATTTCAGCTTTCTAGCACTTCGGGAAGTACCCTTTAGGTTTTGATGAGTGAGTGGTCAGTGACAAAATCGACGCTTTTTGGGTATTAATAACATCCAAACTATAAAAGCTAGAAATATGAAATTTGGTGTGTTTTATAAAGCCGTGGAATACATCTAATTCTGAAAATTTGAGCTCTCTAGCTGTATCCATACCGAAGCTATGAGGGCTTGAAAATACGACGAAACGTTTCGAGAAAATAAAGGTAGTGCTCACCGCTCGTTTTGTTTTGGCGGTCGCACTACCGTGCGCCTAGATAACGCCTTTTTCTCAAAAAAAATGCAGTTTTTTTGGAAAAAACCTGACACACAGTTTTCATACAATCTGTTTTAATTATTACAGGTACGAAATTTAGTTAAAATCGTTCGGGAAATATTTGTATGGCAGCTATACCTGATCTAGATGACCTAAATCTAAAATTCGATTTTTTCCTTAGGAAATCACATAAAAATTGTCTGTACCAAATTTGACGCAAATCGGCTGACCTGTTTAGGCTTTGGCTAAAATTACACCGTGCAGTTGTGCGTCCACTAAAATTTGAGCTTAAGCCTAAACGAATGCACTGGTGGAGAGCATTTTTAATTTTTACGTGAATTGCATTTAAAACTCTTGAAAATCCATTTTTTAGTACTTTTTACTTTTTTTTTTTAATTTTTTCCTTTTAATTAAGCTAGGTACATTGTTTTTGTTAACCATCACAAGAGCAAATTCATGCGATCCAGTCGTGCATGTTTTTCTTATCTGGTTTTATTAGTTTGTATTCCATTTGAAATACAATAAAACTCTTCCGAACATTTTATTTTGATTTTGTTCTTATTGCATAAATACCAAACATTCAGCAAAATCGCAAACCATTATATTTGTATGTATGTGGGTAGACGAAAATAGCATCCGAAAATTTATGACCACTTCAAAGGTCCTTGTAAAGATAACCTTTTGTTTCTGTTAGCTTGATGGGCTGTGGTATGTGTGTTGTGTTGTGTACCCTTATTTTATTTGAATCACGCTTCCATGAAAATATATTACATGATGGGAAGTTCGTAATCAAATATCTTCTCTGCAATCACGAACGTGCTTCTAAGAAGTAAATACAGGGTGACTTTGAATCATTAAGGAAGAAAATTTTAAAATTAAAAAAAAAAAAAAAATGTACGACTGGGTCGAACTAACTAGTATCTTTTAGGGTATGGTCAATAAATCGTTTCAGCAGCATTGTTAGCTTACAGTGATATGTAGGGGAGGGCATGCTGCCCCCTTGCGACCCCCATGTTTGGCCTACTATAGGATTTGGGGTATGTACAAGGTTGGGTGTATGCAGTTTCTTAGGTTGCAACTTAAAAAAAAAAATATTCTAAAACTGCACTGTTTTCAGAATAATATTATTTCATTCGTCATTCATATTCTAAAAAACTACTAAAAAATCATTCTTAAATTACATCTTAAGAGAATTATTGGATGAAAATAATCGACTTCGGGGGGAGGGGGGGGGGGGGGGGATACACGATGCCTTTTTAGAAAACTATTGTTTCTTTAATTTCTTTAGTGTTAGAAAAAAACTAAATTGAACAATATTTTGATTTCGATTGGGTATAGGCACATTTTAGTTCCAGTTTTTAGATTTTATTATTTTGAAACAGAAGCAGATGGTTATTTATTTCATTTTTGTTGGTAAACGTCTCTTTCAAATATAAAAAATAAGCCAAACACACAAACTTCGAAATGGGGAAAAACAGTTGAATTTAACTTTCTCGGATGTTTGGGTGGTATGTAGCGAAAAAAGGACTGTCACGAAAATATGTACCGCTGGCGCCCTACTGCTCAGTGACTGTTTGCACTACAGACATCCTAGTAAATAACCAAACGATAGATAAAGACTGCGCAAAGATTATAGAGGAATTGTTTTATAGCTACCGCCTCATAGTTTCAGGTGATGAGTCATCACGTTTGGGGTAAATTGCAGCTAAATTAGGAGTACTCAAATTAATTTGAGCTCAATTTCTTCGGATATATAAGTGCCACTGATGTCACTGATATCTCATTCGAAAGGGTTTGAAAAAGGGCATCCCTTCCGCGTATTTCTCATATCGTTAATTCACGTTATAGTCCATTGAAATGTTACAAAATTTTGGCCGAACCTTGCATTTTGTACAGGACACAATTTTTTTCAAAGGATCTGTAGGATGGATTAGTGTGAGTGTAAAAACGAGTTTTCGGCCGCCATTTTAAAAAAGGGGGCGTAAAAAGTTCATCGCGATATCTTGAGAACCATACATCACACAAACAAAATTTTACCACATTTGTGTAGGGAATTAAGTTCTCTTCAATTTATGTTAACACACCTTTTATCTAAAATTGAAAACAAAAAAGTTATAACCAAAAAAAATGACCGTTCTAAGAAATTTATTTTAAAGAAGATATAAAATAAATAAAAAATAATGACATTTTTTTTTCCAATTTTACAATAAAAAGTGTGTTAACATAAATTTGAGGGAATTTAATTTTCTACACAGATGTGGTAAAATTTTGTTTTTGCGATGTATGGTTCTCAAGATACCAGGAAGAACTATTTACGCCCCCTTTTCCAAAATGGCGGCCAAATGGGGGTGAGTTCAACCCCAAAAACTCGTTTTTACACTCACACTGATCCCTCGTACAGGCCCTTTAAAAAAAATTTGTCCTGCATTGAATGCAAGGCTAATTTAACAGTTAATTTTACATTTCAATGGACTATTATAGCACATAAGACATGTAAGCCATGTTCGGTAGCTGCCACAAGGGCGATCTACCAAGGGTATTTTTTTCATAAGAATCTCTAACGGATATGTTGCCAATGTAAAAATATAATAAATGTTCGACAAAGAAAAGCTGTGAAGGCTAAATGTGATGTACCCAGTAAAAATAAAATAAAATAGAAATCGTTCAAGCACCTTAAATAGACCATTTACTTTAAGTATTGAAATAGATACCATTAAAAAAGAATACAGCAGTAATCCACTTTGAATGTATTGAAAACATTTTGACAGTTCACTTTGCGTTTTTTTCATTTGACAGCAACTATGATGGAAATTGTAGTAGATTCAAGGGAAGTGTGGGTATTTTTTAAACAAGAAGTTTAAATTTTTTATTGGAAGGATTATATTTAAGCTCTACATTGTTTGATTGTTAATTAGTACGGATTGACTTCCTAAAAACTGCGAAAAAGCTGAATTTGTTATTCTTAAGAAATTGTAAGATTGTTCTGAATTCAGGGGGGATAAAGGACCCCTTAACACATTTTTGTTTTTGTATTTCCTTGATAGATAATTTAATGGACTTTTTTTATAGCTTTGGAAATTTTGTACAAATATGATTAACATTTTTATGAAAGCAAGCGGGTTTTTAATAATTCAATTTCAAAATTTAAAAAAAATGTATATAAAGATATATTTAAAAAAAAAATTATAATGAGTGTAATTGTTCGACCAAAATGATGATTAGGATGTTTTTGCAAAGTATAAGGCCGAATTCATAAAGTCATTGGGTAACAAAAATTTTCAATTATTTTATTTCTTAATAATACTGCTTTGAAACCCCTCACATTGCATAGGGACAAAATTAGCTATTTTTAAATTCATAAAGGTTAAGGAAAACGTCCGTGGAGAGCTGGAAAATGCCTTTATCAGACTTATTTATTTTCATGGCTTTAATCAAGTTCTCCATTGGTGTAGGAGTAGATCAATAATTATAACTCTGCCGTGTTAAGTTCAGGCCAATTTTGAAATCCTTGAGACGATTTTTATTGACAAGTAAGGCTGTATATGGCTTTTTGAGCAGTTAACCAATTAAAACACATCGTTTTTTTTATTAAAAATTGGCAAAAAAATTCTTATAGCCCAAAAAAAAAAATTAGATACGTCATTTTACGGTAAAACGGCAGAATTGTTTATGCGCATTTAAAAAAAAAAACAGAAATACCTATTCTGTACAGTGCAGTGGGGCGTATGAGTAATTTTTTTTTGTACGTTTTTATAAGGATTAAAGTGCACACATTTTTATTTGATAACTTAGACATGAAATCAGATATAGGTTAGCTCCAATACATTTGCAAAGGTTTTACAAAGATCCGAAGAATTTCTTTCATCGTTTATTTTAAATTTCTCCTTTAATCACTTAATATTAAAAATGAGAACTTTTTCTAAACACCCTGTATAAGGGTCTGCAAGACACAAAATAAAACATGTACTTAGTTTCAAATGAGACTTAAAAGCTTCTTGACACCCTCAAAATAAAAGAACACTCAAGTTCATGGATATAAAAGAAGAGAGCATCTGCGATTGCTTGAGGATTGATAAACATCTCTAACGACTTCCACACACACACAAGCACACAAACACGCTATATGACGATTTTCTATTCTCTAATAAATGTGTGGACACGATAAATCAGTGTATCATTAATCTCGCCTCATAACAGAGAACAAAATTTAATTAAAAAAAATTACTGATGTTGATCCTGTTTTGGGAGCTTTTTCTCAGTAATAGCCGATGAAATTAATTCGATTTTACCTTCAAATACTATTTTGCCCACTCGACCAAGATGGCCTTATGGTTGATGATTAATCGAACATGTTTTTTTTTCTCTCTTTTATCGTAACAATACGACAGGCAGTTTTAGATTCAACCTATATGGTGGGCCATAAAATGAATGGGAATAATGACCTCACAGGTACAAATAAAATCTCATTGGTATGTGGCGGAAATATCGGCACCACCACATGATGTCCTCGAAGCTACAAATGTATGTGGTATTGAATTTTACTGCCGAGTTGATTAATAGGAGTAAATAAAATGCTCATTTGTAATTTCATGCTAATAAATTATCTCATTCGGAATGTGTGCGATGGGTTTATAGTTGTAAGGATATGGGGTGTGTCCAAAAAAAAGTCATAATTATAGACTTTTAAATTTAATATCAAAGACTTAAGTTTTGATGCGGGATAAGCTTTTTTGGTATAGCAAAGAATACATTTTGAAATTTGCAGCAAATTAATTAAAACAAAAATTTGTATCGATATTAATTCAGCTGTAGGTACTAGGCAAACATTTTTAGGCTGAAAAATTAGGTTAACTGGAGTAGCGAAGTTTTCGAGCAGATAGCAAATTTTTGGAGTATGTTTACATATGAAAAACTTAAGAAGTAATTGTATCCCTTTTGCTTCCTTTTGGGGCTTATATAAGTTTCCATAATTTGTAGTCTCGTCTTTTTCACTGGGTTTTAACTTCGCCAAACTGAAACTGATGATTGATTTTTACACAAGAGCAGTTATTAGTTTTTACTCGCCCCACAGATATCAGTTTTTAAAATTTTAATACTTATGTAAATAAAAATAATACAAGATATATTACTCGTATTGTCCATTGTATGTAGTTAATCCACCTGCAAAATAAAATTAAATATTTGGGAAAAATTATTATTTAGTTAAGAAAAAAAAAAAAATAAATAAATAAAATACTGAAAACTAGATGTAAAAATCTTTCTTATTTTTTGAGAAATTAAATAAAATATTTGCACTTAAAGCAAAATTTTGGGAAAAAAATCGACTTAAAAAAATTCACAATTTTTTTTTTAAATGCTGATTTTGAAATTTAGTTTCGCAAAAACAATTCATTTAAATTACTCAATTTACAAATCAGATACACATATGTACATACCTATTTTCGTAAATTTTTACAAAAAAATTTTTCTTTTCATTTTTCAGAAAAGGACCCTCTGTGCCTCAGGAGGAAAAGATAGAATTAATTCCCATTTTTCATTTTTAATTTGCAAATTAAGGAAAAAAAAGCGATAAAGATAAGTTTTTTATTTTTATATCTTCATGTCCATTTTCATGGAACTGATTATTGCATTCTTTCCCAAACTATCAGTTATCAGCTTCTGCATTATTTGTAGAGTAAAGTTATATTGAAGTTGGTAGTTGGTATAATTATTTCTTATTAAGGGCCGTTTGCTGAAACAAAACTTAAATATTTATGTTACTAATAACACTGATAAAGGAACCATCCTTTTGAAACTCGCCACCCGAAGTTATTTTTTATAAGAAAAGTACTAATTTAAAATCTTCGAAAATGTTAAAATTTTCAATTCGATAAATGTGACCGATTACAATAACTTCCAATGGGAAGTTAAAAATAGTCATACAAAATTTATATGATAAGCAGCAACAACAAAATTTGATTCATTTTAATGACTTGATTTATTTTTAATTTGAATCTAGTTTTGGGGTTTTTTTTCATTTTTAAATTGAATTTAGTTTTGGGGCTTTGTTTTTTTTTTTTTTTTTTTTTTTATTTATTTGGGGTCAATTTTTCCATTAATTAATTGGGATAGTTTTTCATTTTTTTATTTAGGATAAAAGTTAAGGTAGTACCATTTTTCATAATGAAATTTAACCCCAAAATGAAAAGATGCCCCAAAATAATCAAAAATGATCCCACTTTACAAAGTTTTATCAATTTTTTTGTTGTTGTTTCTTTTCGTATACATTTTTGGGGCCATTTTTCATTTTTTATTTGGGGCCATTTTTCATTGGGGTCAAATGTCATGTAGCCCCCTTCTTTACACCATTTTTGACCTTGTCAGAGATCAGAAATAACTGTTGACCTTTATTTTCAATTGGTTTCTCTCTGAGAGTTACCACATTTTTTTAAGAAGATTTCGGTTACGGTTTGAGATTTATTTATTGAAAAACAAAATATCGGTTATCGGTTGAGATTTATTTTTTATTTTTTAAAATATCTCTCAATGGTTGAGTTTTTTACGAAAAAATAAATGGAAAAGGTCAACCTTTAAGCTTTTTCGTAGAAAATAAATCAAAAATGGTTAATTCGACCAAAAAATTTTAATAATATAACTAAGCGACCTAGCGACTTCAAAAATGCATATTCGTAATCTAGAAAGTGCCACCTTTTCAATTGATGCATGTCATTATACGAAAAATCGACTTTTATCTTTAAATACGATTTGCGGCTTAACTAGACGTGCTAGAGGCATCAAAGTTTGCATCTTTAAACTTGACTTGCGGCTAAACTAAGCGACCTATCGACTTCAAAAATACATATTCGTGATCTAGCTACCGCCAGTAGTTCTAAAAAATCAATAAAAAAGTTTGCTTTTTTTCAAGAACTTTCAAAAAAGGCCGGGCAAGGTGCTTTTAATAAAAAAGATTGTAAAGAGAAATTAAATTTTTGGTTAATGAGTATTTTGGTCAAGAAAACTGTTCACATTGGCGCCTGCCTGGCGATTGATAACCCCCAAAGCGGATTAACGGATTTTTATGTTTTTTTAATTTATGGTATTAAATTTCGCTAATGATAAACTCTCAAGGTTTTTTTGACCCAAGATTGTCCTTTTTTGTCACTAAAAATAACATTTAAAAATGAAAATTCCCTTTCAATTTTGAATTCAGTCGCTGAGACGCCAAACAAATATGTCAGGAAACTTGATGATGATGCCTAAAAAGCCTAATAAGCTGCATTTCAGCATGCACTGCTAACGAAAAACTAAGGGCCATACTAAGAGACATTCTGATTGATAAAATTGCAGATGAGATTTATTTTTCTCTCTCAGCGATTTCTCTCACTGGTTGACCGTAACATAAAAAAAAAACAAAATAAAGGTTTCGCTTAGACCTTGACCGAAAAGCTTTTTTTTTTAGAATAAAGGTTATTTTGTGACTTTTATTGAAAATAGCAACAAATAAGAGTTATTAAGGGACCTTTCAAAAGGTTGAGATATTATTTCTGATCTCTGCCTTGTATCTTACTAGACCCTTTAATTCGAATCCTTTTTGTCATCAGCTGGACTAACTTCAACACTCCAAGGGCTCGGCCACGGATTGAACAACAAGCGACAAATTTTAAAGTATCCCAACATTCAATACTTTAAGTATGCTTAAGGGTTCCATCTATCATGTAATTTACATTGTAGCAAATCGGAATCCCGCTTTCTAAAATCCTGTTTATTCAAAATCCCGTCTTTTTATAATCCAGCTTTTTAGAATCCCGCTAATCCCGTCTTTAGATAACATGATTAAAACTTATTAAACATGAAGTTGGTTATTTTCCTATTTTCTACGTTTTATATACTTTTCAAATGAAGGCTTCAGGGGAAAAACGGCGCAAGTCCATTCAAAATGATTCCGAGAAAAATTAAAATAATGTAAACTTTTTTTTTTTTCAAAATTCTACGTTAAAAAGTTTTTTTTTACGACTTGCTATATTTAGTTATTCACATCAACTTCTTTACATAAAAGAAAACAAAAATAAAAGTGTGCTTATGACTACAATCACGTGTGTCATGTGGGGTAAATGATTGCAATACCTTTTGAGGGAATAAATCGAATATTTATTTTTGTCAATTGGACATTTAATTATTACGTCATGTGAGTTATGTATTTTGAAGGTCCTAGATAACAATGAATTATTATTATTGAATTTTGTATGATTTAAAATGTATAAATAGTTAGGAATTTGACAGTAAATTTTAGTTTAGTTTTTTTTATCAACGAAAGCAAGACTCATTATTTGCGGCTGGAGAGCTTAGATAGTACTCAAAATCAAAAACGTGCAGATTAACTGCTCGGACAAATAAGCGGCTCTATGAGCTAAGATCAACAAACCGACAACAAATTAACAATTAACATAACATGGCGATCCTGCCATTTTAACATTACAATATGTTAAAGATTCAATAAAAATAAAAAGTGCGTATACGCCATAGTGTACCACTAGTTTAATTGAATAAATTCATCCTTTTTTTATGGAGCACTTCAAAGGCCCTTCTATTAAAATTTAAGCTTCAAAAATTTGTGAAATGATATTCAGTTCATCATTCAAAAGTATTGTTTTTGTAATGTATGAATTCTTTTTAATGGAAAAAAAAAAATTATTAATTATAATTACATACATTTATTCGTTGATTTCGTATATGTATGTACTTCTTCTTCCTCACAAATAGTTTAGTACATTATATTGAGCATTTGAATTCTTTTGATATTTTTTTTTCTTTCAAAAAGCCGTTGAATACTTAAATGAATTGTCTCTGCATGAAATCGATATTTTGACATCTTAACCAGACCAAAGGCTACCAGGCAGGTCAACAGAAAAATTCTTTATGATAGGGTCTTCCACTTTATAGATAAAGGTATGTGTTGAAAAGTTCCTTTATCCGTATATAACATGTTCAGGGCTCAAACATATCGGCCAGTAAATAACTTTGCTTCTAAGCCAATTTCCCATGATGAATCTGTTCTGGATAATAACACACCATTGAAGACAGACTCAAGGTTTTAACTATAGCACCTGGGGTTTAAAGTGTTTTCACGATTTAGTTAGATATTTGATAATAATCGTTAATCTTTCTCTTCAGGGAAGCCACTTTGACGACACAGCTCCTATTATAGCAAATATCAATGGCGCAAAATTTTAGACCTATTTTATCTTTTTAGTATCATACTAAATCCAAGTGTCACTTTGGCAGCTACAATTGCAAAAATGGGTTGAATAGTCACTGTTTTAGGCGTGTTCAGCCAGAAAAATAGGTTTAGTATGATACTAGTTAGAAAAACTAAGGATATTTTAGTAAAGAGTTTTAAAGTTAGAAAATTGTTAAGTAGTATCATGCTAATACCTTAACATCAGGCTGTTTAAAATTTTGCGCCAATATTATCGTTTCAATAAAAATGCTGGTATAGACTTAAGAAATTTTAAGACTTTTTTGAACGACCTTGACGTGAGATTTGTATTGAAGCTAAATTAAAAATTTTGTCTTTCAGCAACCAAATTTGTTTATTTTTTTTAAACTTGCACTTATAATAAGCTTTCTCTATCCAAAAGTATTACTAGTCTTATTTTTAATTTTTGTTTTTTTACTACGAAGTGAAGCATGCATATGTTATTTATGTTGTATATATAGGTACCTACATATTTTTAAGATACTGACAGTCTACTTTTTAGGCTTAGATATATTCATAACAAATTTAATACCTCATGACCTCATCTGCATAAACTGCCAATTTGTTTGTGTTGTAAAAAAAAAAAAAATTTTTTTTCGGTGCCTAAAAATGGATTCTTTGGGATTCGGGACGTTCGACTAAATGTTCTGTGAGTATTAAGACCGAATAATAATTTTGCTGGTTTAAAAATTGAAAACAGATTTCATGAACATTTTGGCAGGCTAAGAAGGTGGCGCCATATTATAATTCCCATTGTGTATTTCAACCAATAACTCTAAAAATACTTTCTATTATTCAAATAACTTTGTCAATTCTATTTCATTTATTGATCCTTTTAACTCTCGAGTTATGTTCTAAACAAAAAAACAAAGATTCAACCCAATAAACTACTACTATGAAGATAAATTAGATACGCACAATAAATACTCCATACAATTTTCAAGATCCAACCAAGAAGTCTGTTTTCTTAATAAAGATTAAAATCGAAAAAAAGAAAAACATCAAAGAAGCAAAAGCAAGCAAACTTCAACGCCAAAAAGTGCCTTGCTCGAATCTCTGAAAAGATATTTATTTTATTCGACGACGACGCACAACGAGCGACGTTATTCGATATAAATGCCAACATCAACTTTGAAAACAATCAGACAGAGTTAGAACAAACGGACGCCTCTGTGTCCTTTACTTATTTAGACGTGCGTCAATTTAGTAGAATATTACAAAAGTTTGATCCTTTTATGAGTTTATATAAGTTAGGTATAGGACCATCTTCAACTTGCGTTGTTATTAATCGAAAATTTTCTAAAAGCACATTAACTTTTCTATGAAAACAATCTTTACTTTGTGTTGGGTGTTATTGTGTTTCAATATGAATAATCAAGGATTATTTGAAATTCACGTAAAGCCCCTAAGCTTTACAGCATTAGACCTCAAGTTTAAAAAAACACCCTCTCTGTCGGAATGTTTCCATTTAACTGATAACATTCTATCGAAATTTTAAATTGAAACACCAATGCGTTGCTTGCTGATAAAAGCTTTTAATGGAATAAAAGTCTCGCTTCCAGGAAATTCGATTCCAGCACACTAAGCTTTTTGGAAAATGTTCAAATTTAAAATGAATTAAATAACGGATACAATGAGCTGTTCTAGCTGTTTCCGGCTTGTATTTTGCTGAATAAGGGGAAAAGCCCTATCTGTCCTACGATTCTGTTTAAATACGTATTATTATAGGGCATTCAGTGGCATTGGTTATTATTCATCAGTGCACACTAATCGGAGTTATGCAAATTCAAGGACTTATTCGAGACTGGAAAGTATTTGTCCTCGGAAAAAATAGAATATGGTGATGGAGTTGGTGGGTGGGTGGGTGGATGAGTTTTATGCGTTCAAGGCAGAAGAAAGATTACACTTTTTCATTAAATTTCGCCTTCAAGTGGAATGTTAGGGATTTTTTAAAAAGTACTCGTACATTTATTTATATTACATAGAGAACTTAAGTGTTATTATTTTTTAGGACAGTCCAAGTCATCAACGAGAAAGTCATACTGAATACGTGCTTTCGCACGTAAGAGGCAACCCGTTAATTGTGCTGGTGACATTTTGAACAAAATAAAAGACCCAAACTCCTAATTTAAATTTAAAATTAAAGTAAAAAAAAAAACAAGTTTCTCTGAATCCTATCTCCTTACAGACAAATTAAATTTGTTAAAATTTTGAAATTTATATTTTCTGTAATCCAACTTGAGGTAAAGAGCAGTGGCGGATCCAGGGGGGGGGGGGGGGTCATAGGGGTCATTTTACATTTCTTAATTAAGCATATTTTTCATTTTGCGTTTTACGTTTTGCAATTATAATTATTAATAATACATACTTATGACAAATAACCATTTCACATTTTTCATTTTTCAATTTCCATTTAGTTTTTTGTTTGATTGCCCTTTTGTTGTTAGGCAAAGCACGTTAACGCTTTAAAAATTTCGCGCGTAATTTCAAGGCATTAATGGAAGTCAAAAAATTGCAAACCAATTTAAGTTTAATATTAACCTATCATCGGAATAGATTTAGATTTTTTATATTTTATTTGAAAAATAAGATTAATAGTACAAAAGATTAAATCTTATTATAGTACTTAATACAAAAATTCAATTTAAGTAATAACATCAAAGAAATATCCAAAACTAACTGGCAATTGTTATTAAATTTAGAATAATTGTAGTGAAAGAAAAAAGAAAAAAAAAAAAGAAATGTAAGAAGTAAAAAAAAAAGACATTACATAAAATTGCTGCTGTTTGTGCTCGTTAGGTATTCAAACAATTTGTTTTTGAAACTATCGGGATTACTTATTTGTTTAAGGGACACTGGAAGTGAATTCCAGAAACTGGTTGAGTGAATGAAAAATAATCTTTTGCTTTCTAAAAAGTTATACAAATGTGGAGCAATGTTCAGGGTTCGATTAGAATGAGAAAACGAGATTTTATTGTTCAGTAAAATGCAACTCCGACTTTTATAAAATGATTGCAAACTCATTCCTAAAATTCTATTTTTATAAGCAGATACGTGATCAAAACGGCGAAGACCAAAAACATATCTAATCATTGCATTAAAAGCCAATTCAATTTTTCTCAAAGAAAGAGTGTCTGGGTTACAGTAAATAACGGCAGTGTTAGTTATTAAGGTTACTAAGAGCGCCTTGACAAGCCTTAGTCCAGCATATATTGGTGTAAACATAGCTGAGATTTTTAACATCCGAAGACCATTGTATATGCGTCTGACTAAAATATTGATATGAGACGAACAGTCTAAATTACGATTAATTAGTATACCGAGGCTGTAGACACAGTCAGAAGTCGGTATTATGATCTATCATTACTAATGGCGGAACCCAAGATAAGTGTAGACGTGTTTTAGAAATAATAATCTCCTTGGATTTATGGGGATTTAGTTTTAAGTTGTTTCGATTTGCTCAGTTACAGATTGCCTTCAGATCTTCATTGATTCTAAAAATGCAATCTTCCATCAGACCAGTAGGCCTCGAAAAATAGATTTGGATGTCATCAGCATAAAAGTGTACAGAAACATAACGACAAACTTCAGTTATATCATTGATAAATAATGCGAAAAGGAGAGGTCCAAGAATCGATCCTTGAGGAACACCGGAAGTAAAACGCGAAAATTCCGAAACACCAGATTCAGTACTTACTTGTTGGTATCTGTCACTAAGAGAACTCTTTAATAAGTAAGCCGATCTTTCACTAAAAATAAATAATGTTCGTAACATTTTCGACAAGCAATGAATGATTGACACTATCGAAAGCTTTCGAAAAATCTAAAAGACAAAGTACAGTGGCATTGTTTTTGTCAAATTCAATCCGAATGTCATTTAAAATTTTTACTATTGCAGTCGAACAACTGTGCTTATTCCGAAAGCCAGATTGGGTTGGTGTGAGTAAATTATTTTGTTCAATATATTGGTTTATTTGGTTTCTTACAACAACTTCAAGCACTTTAGATAAGCAAGGTAATATGCTTATTGGGCGAAAATCACCAGGCTCACTAGCTTTTTGATTTTTTGCAACGGGAATAACTTTGGCGAGTTTCCAGCACTTAGGAAAGTAGGTTTGCATAATACAAGCGTTAATAATGTGAGTAAGGGAATAGTAAACCCAAGGCAGAATGATTTTGATAAGCTTTAAAGAGATAAAATCAACCCCTATAGCATTGGATTTAATACTTTTAATAGTATCTATGACTTCAGATTCGGAAACACAACTCAAATCGAACTCACTAAAAAAATCTCTTCGAAAAGCATATTCTGTGACAGATTGATCTGTCACCATACCGCCAGCATGAATAAAATAAGTATTCAACTGATTAGGATCAAGAGTGCATGCGTTACTTTTTTTACTAACAACACCAGATTCACGAAGATTATTCCACAAAACCTTGGAAGGCAGTGAAGTATTTAATAGCTAAACAGCTGGGTGATATTTTAGAAAAATAACGGTCAAATAAAAAACTGTTTTACAAAAAAAAAAAAAGTTGAACAACAAAGGGGCAAATGAATTTTGCGAAATTATTAAAAATATTAAATATTTTGATTTTGTAATTTTAAAAGTAATTGTAATTATGGCAGAGGCGGTGCTAGAATAAGATCAAATCCGCGGGGCTCCTGGCGAAATGAGGTGTCTTTTGAATTTTGGGCTGCTTAATTATTTATTTGACAAGAAATATATATAGGAATAAATTGTTTGGGGGAACATTTTTTTTCTGTGGGAAATAAAAAGGGAAAAAAGAAAATATTTGTGAGAAAAAAGGGAATTTACCGACTGCGTGGAGAAAATTCTGTTCAAAATGCCCCCCAGCACTGTGGCAGAGTACCTATCCACTTTTGTTGGTTGCCTTGTCTTTTCATTTGTCTTCTTTTGAAGACTTGTACTTGTTGTTGTTTTATTCTCTTTTTGAATATTCTTCATGACCATTCTCAACTGAAGCTTATCTGTTGACGACGAAAAACACTTTTCTTCGTTTTTTCCCCGTATACGCCTCCTGCTGTAATTCATCACTTATGTTCATTTGTTTATTTTTATTGTTCTAGTAATGTTTTAGTAACACCAACCAAAAATTTGATAGTTGTCCCTGGTGACGTGAAATAAGGCCCAACGAAATAAGACCAAATTTCAAATTTGGCGTTTTTTCACTTTTAAAATAGAAATAAGGCCAAATTAACTTTATTTCTATTTCCAAAACGAAATAAGGCCAATATTTGCTTGGAAATAAAGCCAAATGTTGAGTAATTATGTTTACTTCCCAAAACAGCCCGATTTTTTGTTTGTAAACAAATTTGCCTTGATATCAGTACCTATACATTAGCTCCCAACTAAGAAAATTAAACTACATTTTAAGTTTTTCATACTAAGTTAAGAGTTATGACACAGGATTTTTCTTAAAATTGTAGTTTTATGGTAGGTATAATTGCATGCAATCTTAGAGAAAGTTATGTTTTCTATTTTATTTTTTTATACTTTTTACTGCTGCACCACAACAAGTTTTGAACACTTATCGCCGCCTCTCCCCGCGCGGAGGAAAAGTTGAGTAGGTACACTTTTGAATCACGACTTACAATCACAAGGTTTAGCGGAATTTCCTTTTTATCTTTTGCTACTTAAAACTTTTTTCATCTTGTAGATGTGCGGAACTGTTTCGTTATGAATTAAATTCCTAAATGTTAAGGCTTATTTCATTTTTAGGTTAGATGTTGTTTCATCTTTATTTAGGAGCTATTTCACTTAAAAATTTAAGAGTTATTGCATTTATTTTTTATAGAAATTATCAGTAGGCGTTCTTTCATTAGGATTTAATATGTTAGGGGGTACTCTATAGCTTAAAAAAAACATGTTACCGTAAAACTCGAATATATGTAGAAATTCTAGAATCGAAGTAAAGCCAAGCCGATTTGCAAAGCCAAATAAAGCCAAATAAAAAAATCGGGCTTATTTGCAAATTGAAAACAAAATAGGGCCGAATTTTTGTCCCCCTATACGCTGGAGCTCATTTTTCATATTCTCAATTCATTAGTTCATTTCAATCATTTCTGTCATTTCTTTAGTAGCACCAACCAAAAATTTCGTAGTTATGCCCCTATATGGTGGAGTTTATTTCTGATTAATTGAATTTATTTCTTTTAATTATTTTGGTAACAACAAAACTCTCTCAAAACGATCCTATAAACATTTTCAATGTTAAAACAAAACGCAAACTTAAACGCACAAAAAGGACAAAAAGTAATGAAAAAAAAAAAAAAAAAAAAACAATAAATAAAAACACGAATAAAACTCAAATGTCACTTTTTAGTAAACAATTAATGGTCTGGGAAATTAACGCTTATGCCTCTCTAAATATTCTGCTACAGTTATCTACTTCACTCTTCAAATGTGTTTAGTGATGGATGTTAACAATTAAATCCAAGTACATGTAACAGATTATTATGATTAATTATTACTAAATAAATATCAAAATTGAACAGAAACTGATTTACTTACCGAAAGATAATACATCGCATTTTATTTTCGGTTTACTATTTTGCACCATCTCTCAGTTGCCACAAAATGATGGCTGTAATTTCGTTGCATATAGATTTGTAAATTTCCCTTTTCCTATGGAACTAATTCTAAATAATTCAATTAAATCTAAATAAATTAGTTCTAAACTCGTTTTTTATCATTCCTTTTTTTAACTATGTAGATTTTTAAATTTTGGAATTATTTTTTTTTTTTGATAATAATCGGAGGGTGGAGCTTAAATTGGTTGTGGGGGGGGGGGGGGGGAAGGGCCTTCAGCTGGCGCGGTGCCTTAATTTAAAATTAAGATTTTCAGGTTTGTATTTTGTACACAGCACATAAAATAAAAAATGAAGTGAGTTATCAAAATAAATCGTTGTTTTATTGAAAGCAAAAGCCACAGTAAACCATGCATGCATTGATGAGATAAGAGCTCATAAAACAAGGGTTCTAAAAATGCTCTTATCTCCGCTCAGCGGTACTTTAGAAACTCATTATTTCTATTGTCACTGTGAAAATTCCAGCTACTTTTATAGATCCACTAAAAATATAAAAATAAATAACCCAAAAATAGTCACCCGTGTGTTTGTTCAAACTAATTTAAGTTTACAATCTGGGCGGCATGAAAGTTAAGCGGCCTCTAGACGATACAACCATCCGTTATTTTTCAGTTGAGACGATAACGGTACAACCGTAGCAAGCTCCAATACAACAGATACAATGGTTGTTACAATATCTGAACAACAATTGTATCGTCTAGAGGCCGCTTTAGACAATCGAAAAAATTTTACGCTCGTGTACCCATTCCTACCTATAGCCTAGTTAGTATGCTGCTGATGCGAAATGAAAAATCCCATACAAAAATGACAAAACCAAATTATAAACGAAAAATTTCGTTCTGCTTTTCCTTCTCCGGTACGCTGTTCGATGAACGAAATCGATATTTGAAGCAGAATATTTGGAGAGATCTCCCCTCTGTTTTTGAACATAGTAATTAATCTAAGCTCAAAGACTTATATAACAAATCTTTGTGTATTGATTACGATGTGATTGTTTTATCTGAAACATGGCTAAATGATTCTGTTTATGACAGTGAAATATTGTGCAGCAACTTTAATGTTTATCGTTGTGATAGAAATGTAACTAACAGTAGCTTGTCTGTCGGAGGTGGAGTTCTAATTGCCATTCGGTCATCTTTTCACTCTAAAATTGTTAATCTTTCAAATTTCGCCTCAATTGAATTTATATGTGTTGAAGCTATCATTATGAAACATCAGTTTCTCTTCTTTTGTTCGCCGATGACGCTAAGCTTCGCCTATCTTATAAAAATAATAATGACTTTGAATTATTACAAAAAGACTTAAACAATGTTTCTATTTGGTGTCATATCAATGATATGGAACTAAATGTGTCAAAGTGCAAGTGTATGTCTTTTTCTCGAAAACGGGTCCCCTTTTCCAATGTCTATATGTTGTGCAGTCAACCACTTGAAAGAGTTAGTAATTTTTGTGATCTTGGCGTTATAATGGACTCAAAATTAAACTTCAATAAACATATCGATCATATCATTAACAAATCGAAATGCAGGTTAGGCTTCGTTTGTCGGTTTTCTAAAGAATTCCGAGACCCCTACATTTTTAAAACTTTATACTGTTCTCTTGTGCGACCGATTATTGAATATTGCAGCTGTGTTTGGAGTCCAAGCTACCAATCTAACATCAATAGACTGGAATCTGTACAAAAACGATTTCTTCTCTATGCCCTTAGCTATCTCCCATGGGATATCAACACGCATTTACCACCATACAACCAACGCCTGACCTTAATAAATTTAACATCTCTAACTCACCGAAGAACAGTTTGTAAAATATTATTTATTAACGATATTTTGATCGGAGCAATTAATTCAGAATATCTTTTGTCACAACTCAACATTAACATAAATTCACGGTCCTTAAGATCTGTAGATTTTTTAAATCAAAGATTCAATAGAACAAATTATGGCATTCATGAACCTTTGTTTGCTGCATGTGCAGCTTATAATAAATATTTTAGTGTAATTGATTTTAATTTATCAAAATTTTGTTTAAAAAATTACTTATATAGAAATTTACAAACTCAAAGCTAATAATGTTATAAATTTGTAGCTAAATGAATAAATAAAATTGCCTGTATCTGTCTGTACCATTAATTGTGTGAGGTAAAGTGACATTTGCTCTCTATTCTTGTTTTTTATTTGTTGTTTCTTTCATCACAACATGGCTTTCTGTGATTTTTATACTTTTTTGTTTGTATTTCGTTTTTGCAAACCGTGACACTTTCGAGGGGTAATATTTCGTTGTCGTTTTCGTAAGCATTCGGTTTTCATGTTGGAGACCAACGAAGAATTTTGTTTTGTACCAAAAAAAATAAAAATACAAAATTTATATTACTTTCGAAGTTTTAACTTCAACTCCAAAAATTTCATCACCATGGCATGTAGGTCCCAAGTCGTACCTTACCTTCTCTCAGCAAATGGATTTAATTTGTATGTTCATAATTGGTTTGACCATTTTATAAATGTAGCTTTGAAGAAGAAACGCCAATCGTGGTGACAAATGCTTAGCCAGTTTATTTTTTAGAGTTATAGAAAATTTAGTTTAAGAAGTTTATGTCATTGTCCCCAGAAAAATTGTCATTTCCGTGAACAAAAAAAAGAAATCAGTTAGAAATAGGAATTAAAGGCCGCATAATAATTTGTAGTAGCCCGGCGGTGGCGTAATGGTCAGTGAGTTGGACTGTCTGGGTTCAATACCAGCCGCTTCCACCTTAAGTTTTTTTCAGGGCTACTATACCTCTTGGGAGGAAGTGACAAATCCTCCAAGAGTATATCCTGTCATAGTAAAGTGCCGCTTAACAGCCGTTCGGATTCGGCAATAAACTGTAAACTGTAGGTCCCCTCCATTCCTGCGGACACGCAAAGGGATGGTTGAGAGTTGTAAATCACTAGGCCCTAGTTCTTCATGAGCCTTTGTGCCACCAAATTTATTTATTTTATTTTTTATAATAATTTGCTGAGGGTTAGTTCTCAGTTGTATAAACGTGGTTGAATATTTAACCCATGGGTCAGAAAATTTAATTCGCCGGTTTCAACGGATTTACTGAGATTCAACGGTGGTTCAAGGTTCAACTATAGAATAATGGATATAAGTACATGTCTGAACCATCGTTAAACCTCAGTCATTCCGCCGAAATTGGTGAATTAAAAATCCCCAACCACGAATCATTATTTAACTCACGATTGTACAACTGGCACTGAGATTGCATAGCAACAGAACCCAATGGTTGTTTCGGAATATTGTGTAATTAAAAAATAAATTTGATGGCACAACAGCTCATGAAGAACTAGGGCCTAGTGACTTACAACTCTCAACCATTCCTGTGTGCGTGTCTGCAGGAATGGAGGGGACCTACAGTTTATTGCCGAATCCGAACGGCTAACGAGCGGCACTTTTCTGTGACAGGAGATACTCTTGGAGGATTTGTCAAT
Organism: Epistrophella euchroma; assembly: GCA_947049315.1. NCBI lineage: Eukaryota > Metazoa > Arthropoda > Insecta > Diptera > Syrphidae > Epistrophella > Epistrophella euchroma. Next base: position 23,663,743 of record OX346246.1, read on the forward strand.
TCCTCGCAAGAGGCAATAGCCGTTTTTTCTTTTAAATAAATAGGTGGCGAGGCTATATTGTGTAATTAATGTTTTGAAATATTGACCCAATCGGTGATATTTTCAATTGTTATTTTATGTATCGTGCTTTTCAGAAGCTTTTCGTTTTGCATCAGTAGCGTACCAGGCTTTCCACTAAAATGTACATTAAATTACCACATGCGGATTTTTTCGAAAAAAAAAAAAAAAAAACAATTTTCTTGCCCATTGGAAGGCGAAAAATGTGAAAAATGGTGTTTTGATAGATCTGGGTCAAAAAAATTTGATTTTTTTTACCAGAGAAACTTGAACAAAATTTCTTAGCTAGAAATCAAAACCAATTATCATCTCTTTTTTATTAATTAATTAACATCGATGAAAAATTAATTAACATCGATAAAAAAATAATTGAGCAAGCGAATCAAAAAATATTTAGCCAGTTCAGATTTTTCAAGATATCGGAGATCTCAGAGACCTCATGCAACTTCAGAAATCTGAAATCAATTCCTCAGTGAGATTCCTTACTTTTGGTGTCAAAAAGCTGAGACTGATGCTTGCTCAATTATTTTTTGTCGCAAAAAAGATGAAAATTGGTTTTGACTTCTAGTGGAGAATTTTTGTTCAGGTTTCTCTACCTGCTCAGTGGAGCTGATTAAGCTTGCTCAGTGAAATCTCAGAAACGTGAACTGATGGCTAATTATAGTCTCAGTTTTTTGACAGCAAAATTTAGGAATCTTAATGAGAAATTACGTTCAGATTTCTGAGATTGCTGACGTCTCTAAGATCTGAGAGATCTTGAGAAACCTGCACTGGCTAATTATAATTTTCAAAGAGCGCCTAAATTCAGTGTCGGAGACAAACTGTCACTTTCACATCTTTCGTAATGGGTTTGAGCAGACCGAGACCACTCGTGTGTCAATATATCATAGGTGTGCTTTATTAGTAATTTTATAGATAACGCAGTAAAATTACCGTTAGAGAAAAAAAAAACTGAAACAGAAACAGAAACCAAAAATAAAAAAGCGAGAAAAGAAGATGTCGCTAGCCGATAGTTTTTCACTCACAAAGGGAATGTGTTTTACGATAATTGTAATTTAGAAAAACTAAAAACCCGGCAATTACTAATAGGCCCATTTCTTGCGACGAAACATAAATATTTAAGTTAAACATAAGAGCTTATGCGACAGTTAACGCTGAGGAAAAAGTAAAACATAAGCGTTTAAGTTGAACATAAATATTTAAGTTTCATTTCAGCAAAAGGGTCTTACTCAAGAAAAATAGCATTTTAATTATTTTGGGTGAAATTTTGCACTAAATCGTTCCATATACGTCAATCTACATCTGTCAGGCAAAACATTCCACAGGAGGATTTCTGAGAAGTCATTTTGTTAAAATTTTAAAAATTAGCTGAAAATAATGGACCCTTTGAAACATACTGCCCTCTAAATCTTTAAACGACTTGGAAGCACATTTAAAAAAATAAATTCTTGAGAACTGTAGAGTGCAGGTACATAATATGTTCTGAAATTTTTGTTTTGTTTTTCAAAATTTCACATTATTTCTCATAACCCTGCTAACTTTTTTTTTAGTTTTTTCAGCTTTAGATTTTGGTGGTAACATTTTTATTGCTTGGCCTTTTTTCTACCATTTTTTAGTGATAGTTAGTGCGCAGAGGACTGTCATGCCTGAGTTCTTAGTTTGATTTCCAGCCACGTCCAACTAAAAATAATTAAAACGGCTCCTGCCTCTTGCAAGGAAGTGACAAATCCTCCAAGAGTATCTCTTGTCAAAAAAGGGCCAAAATCTGTTTGCACTTTATATCAATATCAAAACTATGATACCTATTGGACCCTATCGGGAATCTCCCGGGGAATTTTGTTTCCCACAGAATATTTTATTCCCACGAAATTTTTTCTCCTATCGTGAATCTCCCACGGAAAAAATTTCCCTCGAACAAAAATCCAATTCAATTACAGCCAAATTCCCCTGGAAAATTTATTCCCGATACCGATTAATGTAGTATAGAGGTGAAAGAGAGATACTGAAGACGCGACGAGGCAGTCAAAAGCCAACCACCGAAGAATGAACGTGGACGTAGTACCGTGGAGAAACTCTTTCTTTGTTAAAACGTTGAATTGAATTAATTCTTTATAATTAATAAAACTTTAAACTATTATAGCTTATAATAAATCTTTTATTTTTGGAGAAAAGATCCCACAAATGGGGGCTCAACCGGGATTCGCTCTAAAAATAAAATAATAACAATTAATATTCAATTAATTCTTTTACAAAAATATTTTAAAAAAAAATCTACGAACGAAATTTATTTTTCGCTGTGCACATACAAAAAAATTTGCAACACATTGAGTATCTTGGTCATCAAATTTGCAAGGGCACAGTTGCGCCTGCAAGTTCAAAAATAAAGGTAGTTTCCAATTTTCCAGAGCCGACAACTGTAAAGCAATTGCAAAGCTTTTCAGGATTGGCTGGATACTTTCGTAAGTATATTCCTAACTTTGCGTTGCAAGCGAAGCCAATGAGAGAGTTGGTTAAGGAGGGTGGAAAACTGCGAGGGTGGAAAACTACGACTCCGCAAAAGCAGCTTTACGAGATTTGAAGAACGCGCTTTCCACGAAACCAGTGTTGAAGATATTTCAGTATGGCATCACGGAATTGCATACTGATGCTTCCATGGAAGGTTACGATGCAGTGTTGCTGCAACGTAGTGACGACGACAACGAACTACATCCAGTCTATTATATGAGCAAGGGTACGACAGACGCCAAAAAGAAATTCACGAGTTATGAGTTGGGAGTTTTAGCGGTGGTTCAAGCCGTTAAGGAGTTTCGCATTTATCTGATTGGACAACGCTTTAAGGTGGTGACTGATTGCAAGGCTTTCGAGAGCACGATGAAGAAGAAAGACCTTGCAACGAGAGTGGCCAGATGGGCTCTTCTTGAAGAGTACGATTTTTGGGTGGAACATCGAGCAGGAACCAGTATGAGACACGTCGATGCATTAAGCCGCAATTCTGTGGTATTGTGTCTTAGGGAGGATAACGACTTCATGAAAAAATTAGCCAATGCTCAAAACAAAGATGAAGGTTTAAATGCGATTCTCGAAGCACTAAAAGAGGGTCCATATAAGGATTTTGTGGTTTATCATGGTTTACTGTGTAAGAATATTAATAATTCCGTTCTTTTTGTCGTTCCAGAATCCATGAGATCACCAATCGTACGAAAAGCGCATGAAAAAGGTCATTTTCGTGCTCAAAAGGTTAAAGCTATTTTGGAAAAAGATTTTTTCATTCCTGGTCTTGATCGACGCATTGAGCGATGCGTTTCCAGTTGTGTCAAATGCATATTAGCGGACAGAAAGCGAGGGAAAGCAGAAGGTTTATTGCACCTGATCCCTAAAGGAGAGATGCCACTTTCGACGTTTTATGTCGACCATCTAGGACCCATGACCGACACCAAAAAGGGTTACAGATATATTTTGGCATTCGTTGATGGATTCATTAAATTCTGCTGGCTTTTTCCAACAAAAAGTCTTAGTTCTGAAGAAGTGGTGCAAAAGATGGAGGTCATAGCTGAAACGTTTGGATATCCGCACAACATTGTTACGGATAGAGGCGGAGCTTTTGTTTCAAACAATTTTCAAAACTACTGCAAGGACCACGATGTGAAAATGCACGCTGTTACTGTTGGTGTACCCCGTGGAAACGGTCAAGTTGAGCGCCTGCATTCAACTGTCATATCATCGTTGACTAAGTTTTCTATGGATAGTCCTGAGAAGTGGTACCAGCACACTAAGAGTCTGCAGAGAATACTCAACTCAACGTATCACCGATCGATTAAAACATCACCATTTCAATTAATGATTGGAACCAAGATGAAGACAGGTAACGATCTTAAGTTAATGCAAATAATTGAAGATGAATTTCAGAAACAATACAATGACGCGAGGTTAGAGCAAAGAAACCAAGCAAAAGAAGCGATAGCGAATATTCAAGCTGAAAATTCGAAGCAGTTTAACAACAGGCGTAAACAAGCAAAGCAATATTCTGTGGGTGATCTGGTAGCCATCGAACGAGTACAGTTTGGTACTGGCCTCAAAATTAAGCCAAAATTTTTTGGACCGTACCGCATCACAGCAAGCAAAGGTTTTGGCAGATATGATGTACAAAAGGAAGGTGAGCATGATGGGCCAAAATTAACGAACACAAGTGCCGACAAAATGAAGCCGTGGACAGACGACGAACCTGAGGTAGAAGAAGACGAAAATTTAATTTCGACCGATGGAGATGCTGATCTAAACAACCAATCTGGGACAGATTTGCAGTTGGATGACCGAGTGTAGTATAGAGGTGAAAGAGAGATACTGAAGACGAGACGAGGCAGTCAAAAGCCAACCACCGAAGAACGAACGTGGACGTAGTACCGTGGAGAAACTCTTTCTTTGTTAAAACGTTGAATTGAATTAATTCTTTATAATTAATAAAACTTTAAAATATTATAGCTTATAATAAATCTTTTATTTTTGGAGAAAAGATCCCACATTAATTCCGAGGGAAACTTTTTGTCATCATTCACGTTTAGTCCAGTAAATAGAGACAAAAAAAAGGGGGTTACCCTACAAAAGGTCGGGTAGTTCTAAATTTTGGATATGTTATAAAATATGGTCGGTAGATGAAAAATACAAATTTCCACAACCACGACCCCTCCGCCCCCTTCCTTATATCCGTAATCAAGCAAGATGAAAATGAATGTAATATTTTATGACCTCATTGTGAAGAGCCTGATAAGAATAGATTTTATCAACTTTAACCAAAACACCTTTCTCTAATGTGATCACTTAATATCCTTCTTTCATTCTGTTAATCGTTTTTCCTAGATTATTGAATATTTTGAAAAATAAAAAAATTGACTGTCCGTAATCAAGTGATGCAGAGTGTATCTCCAATACAATAACACATTAATATTAATACATTTTGGAGTATATGCCCCAGGTCTCTAGCTAATCGGAAAGTTAGTTTTAAATCGACTGCGAAGTTTTTATCGTACGGACGTACATAGAAGGAAGCTAATTAATAAAAACGTAAAAAAGGGCAAAAAACACTTTCTTTTGTTTTAATCTCAAAATAAAATAGTGTACATGAAATTTGTAGGTAATAAAATTCTCTAAAAGATTTGTTATGAAGACTTTTTCTCTAAAATCACTAGTTAAGAAGTTATTAGCCTGCGAAGTGGGAAGAAACTGAAAATTTCACAAAATATGAAATTTTAGCCTTTTTTGGTAGTGTCATAGCTTTGTTGGTGTTGGTTGTACAAAAAAACTACAGAGACGATATTTGTAGGAAATTATGTTTTCTACAAGTTGCCATATTAATTTTTTCGCCAAAAAGTACACCAGAAAGAAGTTATGAGCAAAAAACTGAAAAAAGTGCCAATTTTGAGCGGTTTTTTCAGGATTGTGAAGGGGGCGTGGTTGTGGAAATTTGTATTTTTCCCCTACCGACCATATTATATAACATATCTAAAATTTAGAACTACCCGACCTTTTGTAGGGTAAAATGTCTCTATTGATTGGACTAGTTCTCAATGTTTAAAAGATGGAAACATTCACTGGGAAATTTTTGTTCGCGATAACCCCCATTAGGTACCTTAAAATTCAAACGAAATAGTTTTGCACAATGTACCTACTCTGTTTTTAGAACCCCACTTTGCTGCGCTCAAATTGCGCGTTAGATTTTGGGTTTTATCAAACTTATCCAACTTTGTAGAGTTCGATTTGTTTTTAGCGCCAGCGGCTGTTTAGACTAAAAAATTAATTTTATAGATAACAATACTAGAGTTCAAATGTCTTTTATCAATCTGTTTTTTTATAGGTACTACACGTGTTCAAACAAAGCATACAAAAATATTTGTTTTAAAAATTGTCTTTTTATTAGTTGCAAAACCATTAAAGAACAATTTTCTTTTTTTATAATTTTACTAAACCCTATATATTGCGTGCTGAAACCATTCAAATTCAGTTCCAAAAATTTGTTAGTCATGAGACAACACTTGATAGTATTGGCAGTTTGTCTGTCCTTTAATTTGGCTGTGATAGGCGCCGACAATAGTTCCATAACAACGGTAAGAGCCTTCGAACTGAAGCAAATTTTTTAATTTGAATAATTTTTAATTTGTCTTGTGTAGGAATCTTTAGTGTTGAAGCAAGGATATCCAATTGAAACACATACAGTCACAACGAATGACGGGTATATCCTTACAATGCACCGCATCCCCTATTCTCCTCTAACACCCTCTAATAAGCCCAAGAAAGCTGTCTTCATCATGCATGGTCTGTTGTGTTCGTCGAGTGACTTTATTGTCGCTGGACCCAACCGCGCAATAGCTTACTTGCTCTCTGATGCTGGCTATGATGTTTGGCTTGGAAATGCCCGCGGAAACATTTACTCTAGCAAACATGTCAGGTTAGACCCAAATTCTGTCGAATTCTGGGACTTTGAGTGGCACGAAATTGGTATGATTGATACTCCCGCAATGATTGAATATATTCTGGAACAAACTGGGTTAAAGAAGTTGGACTATGTTGGTCACTCGCAAGGAGTTACGTCCTTCTTAGTCTTAAGCTCTCTCAATCCCGATTTTAATAAGTACATTGAATCAGCCCATATGCTAGCTCCGGCAGCTTTCTTGGGTCACTTAACAGCCCCGTTTTACAAATATGCTGCAATATTGTTTGGACATCCAACAACACTTTTTCCTATTGATTTATTTGTAAATTATAAATTAAATCCCAGCAAAAAACTTATGGAAATTGTTGCTCCAATTATGTGTGATCCAAATCGAGTTGATTACGAACTGTGTACGAACATACTCTTTCTTGCTATTGGTTTTGATGAAAATACTGTTGATGATGTAAGTTTGGCATAAGTGTTTTAATTTTTCATACATTACTTTAATTTTCTTTTAAATCATTGCAGCGTATTTTAGATGATGTTATGAAAAGTAATCCTGCTGGATCATCAACAAAGCAGTTACTGTATTACCTGCAGGGATACAGTTCTGGCTATTTTCGACAGTTCGATTATGGAACAGCTCGTAATTTGATTAAATACGGACAAACCAAACCTCCAAACTATCCCCTTGCCAACATCGATGTTCCAATTTACTTGTACTACGGTGAGAGTGATTCCGTAGTTGCGGTTAAAGATGTGAAAATACTTATCAGTAAACTCCAATCACTGGTGATGGCTTATAAAGTTAAAGATCCTAAATTTGATCATATGGGTCATTTGTACAATAGTCGAGCAAAAACTCTTGTTTATGACATTTTGCTAAAGAATCTACTTACCAATACCACAACAGGTCGTACTTAAGGGGCAGAGGTTAAAAAAAACTGTTTTTTTTTTTTTCTTTTGGGACCAAGCGTAAACGGTCCAACTTCTACTCCGTAAATCTTTGTTCTCTTATTCCAAAAGATTTTGGGTTTTAATCCTACTCGTAAGGTTTCCCAAGCAATTTTATTTCATTAAAAATATTCATTTCAAAAATATAAATATCTTCTTTTTATTTTTTCTTAAATTGCTTTCACCGTGCGTCGCCTTTGGATCCGCTTCAGAAGGTTTGTAATTTCCTTCATCACAAAAAAAATTGCTGGCGCCCTATTTTTTTTTTTTTTTCAGGTAGGTACTACGCCCCTGTGGCAATAAAATCAAAACTTTATTTTTTTTTTGATCACAATATCATTAATCGAAAGAGTTTTGTGTGATAACACACGCGCAGTGTAGCCTGCTTTCGCACCATCATATTAATATTGAAGGTTTGAATGAAAGAACAACAACTTAAGTGAGCTACCACCAAGTTTTTATAGGCTGGAGTTAAAGCTATTTCACGGTCGCCATGCCGATCATCATTGTTTGGTGACGCAGACGGAGACGGAGCCGGAGCTGGAATAGCTGTCAAAATATTGAATACACGCAAATTCAATGTTGCGAACACAACAGAACGTAGACACATACGGAGCTGCAGACGCAGACGGAAGAGTTCACCAACTATTAACTTTTCACGTACGGCACTTTTCAATTTATTTGAAAAAAAAAAAAACAACTTTTTGGATCGGAAAAAATATTGTGGTATCGCGAAAAAACATTATTTATTAAAAGGAAAATTATTGGAAACAAAAAATGTGAATTCTGAGCTTGTACACAAGAATTTTCTTTTGTTTTTCTTCAAAATACTTTCAAAGCTGTACAGCTCCATTGTGGACATGTAAAAAAAATAACGTACGACACTTTTTGACAGCTCTTCCAGTTCCGTCTGCGGCTTCAGTTCCGTCATTCTATTCTGTTCAGCCAGTTAGTGTTGCTTAGTATATTTATGTTCAATTTTATTCGAAAAATCATTTGCCCCACTCAGGCTCGAACGTAGACCATGCGTCTCCGGGCCAAGTACACATGCCCTACGCACTGCGCTACCGAAATGCAGTTCGTCAAACAATAAAAACCTGCACTCGATCGACATGATCATTGATCACGTGACCTTCGGTAGCGCAGTGCGTAGTGCACTTGGCCCGGGGACGCTTGGTCTAGGTTCGAGCCTGAGTGGGGCAAATGATTTTTCGACTAAAATTGAACATAAATAGACTAAGCACCACTAAAGGAGTCTGATGATCGGCCTGGCGACCGTAAAATAGCTATAACTCCAGCCTATAAAAACTTGGTGGTAGCTCACTCAAGTTGTTGTTCTTTCATTCATACATTCAATATCATTAATCACTATTTGATTAATTAGTGAAATCCACCCGCTTAATTGAGCTAGTCTTATTGGTAGTAGCATTCCAAGTGCTACCTCCTGTTGCACTTTATTTTGTTCGAATTCGAATTTGTTTCATATTTTCTTTTGGTTGACATTCGTCCATTGTATATACAGGGTGTTCGGTATAAGGTGCACCAAAAGGCTAGAGCGAGTAGGTTGGATTAAGACAAGAAAAAAATCGTTTGAGAGGGGGTCTATTTCCTTCCGTTTAGGCGGGAGGAGCAATTTTATAAAAAAATCGACTTGAAATAAAAAACAAATTGAATTTGTGAACAGCAACAACATCTTAAAGGCGCTACCACCAATTGCTTATTACGAATTATTTTTTTTGGGTATTTTTATTTCGTTTTATTTTTGTTTTGGCTGGCTTGGCACCAATTGAAATAGCTATATCTCCAACAAAAATAAAACGAATTAAAAATACCCAAAAAAAAATAATTTGTAAGCAATTGGTGGTAGCGAATTTAAGTTGTTGTTCTTCACAAATTCAATGCAATTGACGGTCAAGTCTAATAAACTGACATTCTAGTATGAATAGTTCAATAATAATAATAAAAAAAAAAAACAAGGCAACACCTACAATGCCATGTTATACTTTTTTTTTTTAAAGCCAGAAGATTGTTCTTTTATTTTCTTTTTAATTCGAATTATTTGAGAGAACATAAAAAAAAAATAAATAAATTTGATGGCACAACAGCTCATGAAGAACTAGGGCCTAGTGACTTACAACTCTCAACCATTCCTGTGTGCGTGTCTACAGGAATGGAGGGGACCTACAGTTTATTGCCGAATCCGAACGGCTAACGAGCGGCACTTTTCTGTGACAGAAGATACTCTTGGAGTATTTGTCAATTCCTCGCAAGAGGTAGTAGCCGTTTTTTTCTTTTAAATAATCAGGTGGCGAGGCTGGGGATCGAACCTTAGACCTCCGGCATGACAGTCCATCGCACTAACCATCACGCCACGGCTACTACTATTTGAGAGAACAGTTTTTGAAAAATTAACTTTCAAACTTAAAATTTTGAATAAATAATGAAAAAAATTGTAGTCAAACTAATTTTTTCCATACACCCTGTATGGATGACTACAATACATGTTGGTAAAATTAAGACGAGTAAATGGTTTTTTCTTAGCCTTTGTTCTCTGAGTAGATTGCTGAATAACTCTTCAAATGGGAACCGCATGAAATATGATAATGACCATTGTAGTTTTACATTTTAAAGGGGGGTGGGGAATACATTCCAACATTGCTACAATAAGTGCTAGCCTAATATACTTATATGTAAGTATAGATTAGTATTTTTTTCACGGATTGATCTACTTACGATCGCACATTCAAGATTCAATTAAATAATGAAAAAATTAAGCTTCCTTTGTTTGATTTTTGACATTCGGACTAATAACCAGGGCTGTCGATGCACTGTGCAGTATTTGTACTGCTTTCGAAAACTCCGTACTGCCGTACTGCTAACACGACTAAAGTACTGCTTTTTTTGTAAATCAAAGTCATAGCAGAAAAACTTTATAAAATCGTTGATCGAAAAACGATTTGAAGCAATTTCTTTTCACATATGACATTCTTTTTCACATTTAATGTAGAATAAAACTTAATACACTGCTGGAAAAAAGAAAGGAACAACAAATGCTTTACATTTGCTTTAGTGTTTTTTTGAAGAGGCTGTTAAAATGGCCAAATCAATTATTTTTCTCAAGAATCCACGTGTTCGGGAAAAATGTTTTCAGTTGAACCAAATGCATTAATAAGTGAACTTGCTTTTTCAACTCGAAATTTTGTTTTTTTTGCTAGCCTTTCTGATGTAAGATTTCAGTCAGATATCTGACTTTTACCTTTGCTTTTGATGTTTTGATCAAGTTCGTAAAAGTAAAAGTTCAGAAACACTGCAACATTCAAGTCCCATTAGTTACAGGTTGAAATTTTGTTTACTGTTTAAGAGCTCTTAACAATAACAATAAAATTTTACACAAAATCCAGGTACATATGTATTTTACAAATTTTAACCGAGTTAGAATCGGATTATCTTGTTAACATTTAACTAAAGCTGTCACTTTGACAGTCACAAATCTAAAAATGGTGTGGAACTCTCACTGTTTTAGGCGTGTTTAGCTGGAGTTTATTAAGGCAATAGATTAAGTATGATACTAGTTAAAAATGTTTTAAACTAAAGACATTTAAGTAAAGAGCCTAAGTATAAGAAAATTGTTCAGTAGCATCATGCTAATACCTTAAAATCAGGCTGAGCCATTGAATTTTATAGTTATTATTTTTCACAATGACTACTTTTGAAGTACATTTTTCAATTATTTTTGCGGACCGATTTAATTGATGTTTTACAAAAAAAAAAAAAACTAAGGGAACAAAAAATGTATTGTTTCTTAATTTTTTTTTCATCAGTCATCAAAATCAAGCCAAAATAAAAAAATTGTCAACTTTTTTAAAAGTCAGTAGTTAATCCTCTTGTTTATACACCAATGCGAAGTCAAATCAGAACCCATGAATTTTCATAACATTTCGTAACAAAACCACTAACGGGTATATTATTGGCTTTCTTGAAAGCTATATAGTTTTACTGAAAAACTAGTTTTATAGGGGTTTCGAGTTTTAAGTTTTTCACAAATTGTCTTACCTACATACCCCTATAGAACTAGTTTTTCCATAAAACTTGCTTTATAAAAAGTCAATAAAACGGCCGTAAATAAAAATAAATCAAATGACATCTTGAGGAAAATCTAAATTTTTCAATCGATTTTCAATTGTTATATTAAGTTGAGAAAAAAAAACAAAAACTAATCAATTTTCAGCTATCTTATTCACCAACAAGTGCGACTTTTTACCATAGTGTCGGAATAGCTCAATTTTTTAAATAAAGGCCAACAAAAAAAAATGATAAGCAAAGTTTCGTTCGTTAAGAAATAATTTTTCGCATGCCATTTGAGTGTGTAGCTCAGGCGAAGCGAATTTTGTATATATTTTTTTAAATAAAAACAATAATTTGTCCCAAAAATTTTCACTGCAAAACGGTTCTTTCTTAATTTAAATCAGATACATATTTAACTGACATCTTGGCTTCTCTGGACTCTCGTGATGAACGCAGTCTTGCTAAGAGTTAGGTATAGTGGAGTCAAGGTAATTGCATATGCGGATGACGTAGCATTACTAGCGACAGTTAAATTTCCCTCCACAATTAGTGAACTTATAGAAAATTCTCTATCAATTGTGAACACCTGGACTAAGAAATGCGGACTATCGGTTAACCCGCAAAAAACCGAACTTGTCCTCTTCACAAACAAAAGGAAAATACCTACTTTTAGAACCCCCTCTATTGAAGGGACCCAGCTTACAATCTCCGATCACGCAAAATACCTTGGTGTGATTTTAGACAAGAAGCTTAACTGGAGTCTCAACATTAAAGAAAGAACCAACAAAGCCATGCTTGCATTCTATTCCTGTAATAGGATTTTTGGTAAAACCTGGGGACTAAGTCCAAAAATCATCAATTGGATGTACACGGCCATTGTCAGACCTGTACTGACATATGGTAATGTAGTCTGGTGGAATGCATTAGAAAAGGCTTCTAACCTTAAAATCATGACCAAAGTTCAAAGAATGGCATGTATTGGAATCACTGGGGCTATGAGATCCACCCCAACAGCGGGCTTGGAAGCATTACTCAACCTGAAACCCCTCGATCTATACGTGCAAGAATCGGCTGCCAAAAGCGCACTTCAGCTCAGCCAAACAGGTAGTTGGAAACAAAATGGTTTTGGTCATGCGCAGATTCTACAGAAATTCATGGGAAATAGGATAAGCACTGACTACTTATTACCCCGTTTAGACTTTCATATCCCGTTCACAACCGCCTTTCCAAGCAGAGAGGACTGGCAAACTAGCGTTCCATCAACCTGCGCATCGATGGTTTCAATATATACCGACGGCTCCAAGATGGATGCTGGGGTTGGTGCGGGCTTCTTTTCAGAAACTCTTGGACTAGCCAGCTCATTCAGACTGCCTAACTACAGCAGTGTCTTCCAAGCTGAGGTTTGGGCAGTGGCGGAAGCTGCCAAACAGGTCTCAATGATGGCAATACCACGAGCTGATATCACCTTTTTCATTGATAGCCAAGCAGCAATAAAAGCTATCTCTGCCATTGAAATCAAATCAAATCAAATTGATAAAATACTCTTGTGGTAGGGAGCGACCCTCTCGATTCACCCCAGCCTTGACATAACAGAGCAAACTTACACCATAACCACTGACCTATCAAACCCCCCCACCAGGCGTTGTGGGGAGCCAATTGCTCCTCCGGGCATGGTGGGGGGAATGATCCACTCAGTGGGGGTAAAGGAGAGGAACACGCCCTCAAATGACAGCGGTGACGTAACCTCCCCTCAACCCGGTGTCAATGCTTCTGACGACAGCTACTGGAACCCCCCCGATAGCCTTAAGCAGCTGCTTGCTGAAATCTATCCCCTTTAACGGGATATGTCATGTCTTGTTTTTTAGCATAGGTTTCCTCTTTTTTAACAGGGTATCACAATGGATCTACATTGATCTAAGTGTGACGGTAACAAGATCAACTGTCAGCCCACTAACCTAACCTAACCTAACCTGACATCTTGATTCAGGAGGACCAAAAAGAAGTAGGCACCTTCAAAAATATTTAAAAAAAAAAAAAATGTATGAAAAAAGGTTGTATTTCACTGCCGTACTGCTGTGTACTGCATTTTTTTCTTTAAAGTACTGCTTTCTCAAAAAACGAAACGACAGCCCTGCTAATAACTCACAAACACACATACATTTTTTAAAATGACTTTCTGAAGAGGAAAATAATACAACTGGATTTAAAAAGGAGGAGAACAGCCTGAAAACCAATGAATGAAAATGAGTTCCAACTGAACAAACCCACTTTATGGTGTTTCTAAACTTATATTATTTATTATTTACTAACGTAACGCTACGTCAAAGATATATGTAGCAACACTGTAGTATGTAGAATTTCATAGCTCCAACAAATCAATTAATCCGATAAAATGTCCTCACTATTGTCACTTTTGTCTATAAATCATTGAGCTGTCATAATGAACACATTAAATCTTCTATAATAATTCATTTTGAACTTGAAAATCCTTGTGCACTCATCTGAAAATTTTGTTCCAACAAGAATAACCGCTGTAATATTGGAAGCAAAAAAAAAATTACTAAAAACTATCTCTTCCTTTCAACTAAATATTCCTAGGTCCTATATCCTCAAAACGAACATAAAATACAATACCCAACAGCTAACAGCCAACACTCCCCCAGGCAACGAACAATGTAGGGAGCGATGAATAGGTGTATCTTTTCATCGATCAAACTTGGTAGTAAAATAATCGTCATAACCGCAGACGATGATAGTGCAGGTTGTTAGTTATTGTTTTCTTTCTTTTTTTGGTTGCAAAGGATTATAATAGTTCTGCTACAGGCGGATTTATTTGTCTTGTAAAGAAACGAAGGAACGTCTTCAGAAATGAACTCTCCGTGTCCGTGTTCATATTTTATTTCCTTTTGAGAAAAATCAGGCACGAGTACCTACCTTATATATTCTTCATTCCTTCTTCAAGGACGTCAATCGTACAGGATACAATCGTGAAATGAGAGTTACCAAGATTTTCCTTCGTTATTATCCCCCAGGTAAAATAATAAAACCAGACAAAAAAAAAATAAATAAAAAATACCAAAGAAATCATTTATTAAGAAAAAAGTAGGTATTATTCAAATATGTATAAAAAAAGAAAACAAATTGAAATCTCCAAAGTAATCGTCTTCATTTTTTCAAATATTTCTTAAAGGTCTTGGTTTCTGTTGTCGTGATGTTGAAGGCGCTGAGGACATAAAGCACATTGACTTGCTAGACTTGGACACAAAGTACGTATACGTATAGGAAGAACCTTATAAAATCCCTGTTTTTTTATGGTTATGGCTGCTGTGGTTAAACATCGACAAAGCGCGGGTTTTTATTTTGCTTACTTTATACCAACCTATTATAGCCCCCCCCCCCCCCCCCCCCCACAAATGTACATAAATACATAAATATATCAACATTTTCGGACATAGGAGTTTTTTCATTGGAAAATCAGCCAAAAGTCATTTCTTTCTATTTACGCAAATAATGAATTAAGTTCATAGGTTTCAATTATTCAAATCAATCTCCTTTTAGAATTTTTAATAACATGGACTTTTAAAGGAACTCAAATATTTGAAAACGTACTTAAGATAAAATTTTTTTGTTTTTCAATATTTTTGGTTTGAAAGTAATTATTAAATTAAGTAAAATGCATTATATTTAAAATACGTGCCATTTCTAACTGTGCTTTTAACAAAAATTATATTTGGATGGTACGCAAAATTTTTAAATTAATAAAATTCAAAATATCAAATATAAAAAGAGACGCAGGCGGTGTGACCCACATTGATAACTTCCCATTGTATGCCCCTTTAAAACTCGAGTTAAAATTATGTCATAAGTATAAATGAATAAAATTAAATGTCTCTTAATTTGGCGGACACTTTTTGGCGGAATCAAAAAATTTTGATATCTTAATTTGTAGCTAATTAAATGCTAATTTGTTGCGCAAACCAAAAGTTTCCGCTAAAATAAGTCGGAAATTAGCGGGCGGAATATAAAATAATGCGAATTTTAAATAATGATTGATACCTAAAATTGTAGCCTTTTAAATGCTCTTGAGGCACGAAAACCGCGATTTTGTAGCTCCAATAAATAAACCAGAAGTTTGTAAAAAAGTGAAATTTTCAACTTTTTCTTTTTGCAGAAATTTTAGCTTTTAAAATACAAATTTTTGGCGCAAACACATAATTTGTAGCTTTAACGGTTTTTTGTATATTCAAGTTAACAACTTTAAACATTAGCTCAAAAGTGAGCTTTGAAAATCTAAAATAATGCGAAAGTCCAAATTTTTTTTTGCACGAATTTGTAGTCTCCCTAAATTCAATTAAACCCGCAAACCCCTATTTTGTAGCTCGCATAGTTTTTTTGTTATAAAAAATTCCGCTAAAATAAGACATTATACCCAGTGTAACGGTCGAAATTTAAAAAAAAAAAATTGAATTTTCGAATTTTTTTATTGCCAGAAATTTTAGCTTTTTAAATGATCCGTGAAAGCTACAAAATTAATTCTTGCGCAACATAAATCAGCATTTAAAAAGCTACAATTTTTGACACCAAGAGAAGACTTTCGTCCGCTAATTTCAGACGGAAACATTAATAACTCGGAAATTATGCGAGCTACAAATTAGCTACAGATTCAGTGATATCAACATTTTTTGATAATTCTCCAAAATGTAAGGAACGTGAAAATTAAAGAATATGTATGATCTAGTCTAGTTCTTAGCCCACCAACATTTTGGTAATAGAAAGATAAACTATTAATACTTTTACTTAACGTTTTTTGAAGAACAGATGCCTCAACTTTGGCTTCGCAGGTGATATTCTCGTTGACTCTAACAGTATTATAATAAATTCATAGCAGCAACAGGAGATAGTCCTATTGTTTTATGCTGAAAGTTTGATAACTTAAAGAAGTTGAGCGAGAAGCTTGTAGTTTTTTGACTGCATTTTCTTGGTCCTGGGTCTATTATTCACAAATTTTTTTTCTAGTATATCATCAGTCCAATAACTTAAATCAACTAGCAATTTTCTGATTAAACTCAAGTGAAAGAATTTTAAACGAATAAGTCAATAAATTTCCTGGTACATTATCCGAAGTCAAACTATGACATTTGAGGTTACTATAGTATAAAAGCATTAGGTATCACTGCTTTTAGTACTACATATATTCTATCACGAAGAAGAGGAATAACAAAAACAATAGAAAACTATTATTGTTGTTGTTTGAATAAAATTCAAATGAAAGTTTCTTGCGACCTTTAGTCCAATGCGTTTCACCCAGGCACCATCAGTCCTGACAGGTGGGCTCATCAGTAAGATGCTGGCGTATCTTTCTAAGACGCATTATTTTAATCGATGGCTACCGACACAAATATATTTAACAGCAATAATATGCTGAAAATTAAATTTTTCCGTAGAGGAATTTTTTTTGGAGTTCTTTATTTCAACCTTGATAAAAATGCAGCAAAAGGGGGCTTAACAACTCTAAACGAAACTTTTCTCGCAATGATTTAGACTGGTTGAAAAAATTAAAATGTCTCCGATTTTTAATGCCACTATATTTTTTAGTTAGAGTTTAGTGAAGTAATAATCCTGGCAAAATTTTAGCCGTTTAGATTAATATTTAGAGGTCACTCATCGCTAATTTCTTTTTTCCATACAAATTTTATGGGAAGTTTTCTTTTGTTTGTTTCTTTTTTTATAACTTTACACCTGGTTATCGTACGGAAATTATTGAGACGTATTATTACAGGGAATTAAATTTTCCTTAAAAATGTCCTTAACTAATTTTTTAATTACAGTACTCCTTCCAAAGTTATTGAAAGTAATGAAAGTGAAAGTGGATGGTTAATTCCATAGCTTTTCCGATTCCTTGTTGAAAGAAACTGGAGGTTGATCCAATTCAGACGAAGTAACTTTTTGATTACTGAGAAAAATCGGCATAGTTTGCTGCTGAGATTTATCAGAACAAATTTCTTACAGTTGCTGGGCTAGATATTCTGTTCGACCCATCACCTGCCAGTTACTTTTCAATGCATTTTAAGATTTTTTGTTTTGCTTTTGACCCATTTATCCCATGTTCGAATTGATGGTCCTAAAAATAAATGTAACTATACTGACTTTAAGCCCAGTTCACCCTAGATAAGATTAGGTTTTGTGATAGCAGTTAACCCTATGAATAGAAAATGTTTTGAAAGTATCTACACCATCTATGATACTTGGTACACCCGGGCGTATACGTAATTTCTATATTTTTGTGAATTTTTTTGTTTTTTGTTTTTTTTTTGTATGAACATTTTACTTCCCTTAAAAAAAATTAATTTGGTGGCACAACGGCTAATGAAGAACCAGGGCCTAGCTAAGTGACTGACAATTCTTAACCATTCCTGGGTGCGTGTCGACAGGAATAGAGGGCACCAACAGTTTACTGCCGAATCCGAACAGCGCTTTTGTAATGAAAATGCATACTCTTGGAGGTTTTGTCACTTTCACCCAAGAGGCAGCAGCCTTGAAAAAAAATGATAAGTTTTACAATAATTTTAATATCTTACTTAAAAATACATAACAAAGTATTTCATATACGGTAGAAAGTGGGATTAACTCCCTTGGCTGACCTAAGTCAAGTCTGGGTACAGAATTTGAGATTGACTCCCTGGGCTGACTTAAGTCAAGTCTGGCTACAGAATTTAGGATTGACTCCCTTAGCTGACCTAAGTCAAGCCTGGGTACGGAATTTCGGGATTGACTCCCTTGGCTTATCGAAGTCATGTCCGGGTACAAAAGGTAGGATTGTTCACTGGGTACCCTGTTAACTCTAAGAAAAAACCAGTAATGGGCCTTAGTACTAGCAGGGTGCGAATATAGTTGCTTGGGATGAAGTTCCTCGCCTTAAATACAATTCTACGCAAAACTGGGGAGAGGAGCGAAGATTTTACGGCAAAAAGCCAAAACGTTGTTTAGAAGCTTCTTACTGGTGTACATACCCAGCAGTTTGCTTCACGGTCCTTACTATGTGTCACGATAAATGACCTATAAGCACCAGAGGAGAATATCCTCGAATATACTGATTTAATGTGTAATTCTTACGGTCCCTTATGAACTCTGCGGTGCCAACTGAGTGTGAGCTGTATAAATGCAGAACAACTCTTTTCAATGTCTTCTTGTGGGCACCAAATTAAAAAGCATTAAATAAAAAACAAAAAAAAATACCCTTGGTAGATCGCCCTTGTGGCACCTACCGAACATGGATTACATGTCTTGTGTGCTATAACATGAATTAACGGTATGGAAAATACGCGTAGGGATGTCCATTTTCAAACCCTTTCGAATGAGATATCAATGACGTCAGTGGCACTTATATATCCGAAGAAATTGACCTCAAATTAATTTGAGTACTCCTAATTTAGCTGCAATTTACCCCAAACGCGATGAATCATCACCTGAAACTATGAGGCGATAGCTATAAAACAATTCCTCTATAATCTTTGCGCAATCTTTATCTATCGATTGGTTATATGTAGGATGTCTGTAGTGCAAACAGTCACTTAGCAGTAGGGCGCGAATGTACATGTTTTCGTGACGGTCCTTTATTTCGCTACATCACACCCAAGCGTCCGAGAAAGACATGTAATCCAGGAATTAACCTCGGGCGCAGTCAATGGATTTTTATTGATCCATCGATAGTTCACCCAAGCCACTAATAAATTTGATTGCACAGCAAATGATATAAAATCTTGTGTGAGCTTACTAAAAGGCAGGTATTCTTTGCACTCATTATTTTTATATTTTGCCTGCGCCCCACGTTCTTAGTGTTAAATAATGCTTTACTATGCATATCGTCGGTTTGGAAGAAAAACGGCACAAGCCAACAAATCTCATTTTTCAAAATAGGCAACAGAAAATTGAATAAAAATTTGAATTTCAATTAATCTCTCAAGATATCAAGACCTCTCAAGATATCAAGAGTTATTGCACTTTTTGTTTTTCTATAAAAAGAAATAATATTGCATTTTTCCACATTTAGCACCATTCCATTGGCTTTACATCAGTTTACAACACTGTTAAAACATTGTTGTAGTGTTATTTCGTCATGAATATTGTTAACATTTTGAAAAAGTTTGAGATCGTCGGCATATAAAAGATATCTACACCCTTTTAACATTAAGGGCAAGTCATTTATAAATAGCAGGAAAAAAAGGGGACCAAGATGGCTTCTTTGGGGCACTCCTCAAGTAACTTGTATTTGCCGAGAAATAACATCACAAAATCTAACACACTGAGTTCTGTCTAACAGATATGATTCAATCCATTTTAATAATATGTAGAATGTATGCCATACTTCTTTAATTTGAAGAGAAGAAGGCGATGGTCAACTTTGTCGAAAGCTTTACTGAAGTCGGTATAGATTGCCTTAAACCTGGTTTCCTTTTTCCATTTCCAAAAGAATATATGAAGTATAATCTACAAGATTAATAGTAGTTGATCTACCTTTAAAGAAACCATGTTGATGCTCACTAATAACCGACCTCAGTTCAGCACTCAACTTGTCAGTGCCTATTTTTTCAAATAATTTGGGAATAGTCGACAAGATTGCTTTACCCCTATAATTTTTTATGTTGGACCTATCACCTTTCTTAAAAATTGGCGTTAAAAAAGAATTTCACCACGTTTTTGGAAAATAGCCACAGGAAAGCAAGTGGTTGAAAAGTTCAAGTAATGGTTTGGCAATAGTATCGGCTGTTTTCTTGAGAAACAATGGTGGAATACCATCAGGACCACTACCTTTACTGACATCAAGGGCTGTAAGTTCACTGACAAGATCGAACATAAATATTGACATATAACTTAAAATTAAGTTGTTTTCATTAATATGATGGAAATCGTTGTTGTTAAATACTATTGGAGTTTGATAAACAGTTTCAAAAAAAGAAGCGAATAATTCGCAAATATCCTTAGTTTCAGAGTATACCACATTTTCAGAATGCATTGTCGATGGAAAGTTGTTAACATTTCGTTTTAGGTTGACGAATTTGAAAAAATTACGTGGATTTTTCTTGTTTCTATCAGAAAATGCTTTTCGTAGGACAAATATTTCCTTTTTTATGAAATAAATATTTCAAATGATTTATCATCGATTTGTATCCTTTTTGTATTTTAAATCCTATGATAAAACATTAAATTATCAAAAAGAATTTTTTTCTGATGCGTTTTTTCTGATCACTATAACCGGCCCCTTAGTAGTTGTCCTAAAGTTATTAAACTTCATATCTAACAACTACTTTAGACAACGTAATTAATTGTATTTCCAAGTACCAGTACCGTTACTTGTACTTTTTTTAATTATCTATAATTCCACAAAAGAATTGAAAATTTTTTACTGATTACTTTAGTACTTAATAGCTGCATTTTATTTTCCCCCAGATCTGATCCGGATCAGATCATGATCATAAACCAAACTGGATCACAAATATATTTATTTCTCACAGTTAGCTTTATTTGCAAAATAAAATTGACAGAAGGAAAATTTTCACAAATATTGTTTGAAATAATATTTGGTATCTAAGGAAAGAGCGAATGTTTAAAAATGGAACAGTTTTATTTTTTAGTTTAATTTCCATTAAGTTAATAGTTTTTATGTATTTTTTCCGTGCCTCGCGACGCGTCGGCTCTATTAAATGATGAAAAAACTGATACAAAAAATTTGAATGATGGCGACATGTGTTTGGTTTCGAGAATTTTTAATTTTATTGAGTTTTTTTTGTAAATCTCAGCAGTGGTACCAACCTATAAAATTAAAACATTGCTAGGAAAGTGTTCTGAAAATGGATTTTGAAATCCAAATCCACTACTAAATCCAATCCAATACTTGTATCTATGTTCCCAAATCCAATCCGGATCAGATCTGGGGGAAAATAAAATGCAGCTAATTGTACTTAAATATTCTTCAAATACTCTGAATTCCTCTTTAATTTTTTAAGTACTTTCAGAATTGGATGACAAAACATATGAAGGAATTAGAAATACCTAAGGAACTAAAAAGGAATTAAAAGTATTTGGAGAGTATTTAAGTACAATAATTAAGTACTAAAGTAATCAGTACAAAATTTTCAATTAATTTATGGAATTATAATTACAAGTACAAGTATACCGGTACTGGTACTTGGATTTTTTAAGTACAATTATCATTAAATTAAAATTTTTAAGTACACGGTAATTGTACTTAATTTTTACGTAGTCATAAATTATTTTACAGGTCTGCTTGAGAGTACACACTTTTACAAACGTATTTTTATAAACATTTTAATAAAACATATTATATTCATTTTTTTTTCTCAGTTCAAAAGAAGGCACACTCACTTATATGTATTTTCTAGCTTACCCCCGTTCTTAATTATATTTTTCCATTACAATTTGTAGCTTCTTAATTTAAACTGTTATAAATCTTATTTTATCATAAGAATAAATGGAATGAAAAATTTGTTGGTCAGTTTTTCGAAGTAAACACTCAACTGTATATATGTTTTTCTGTAACATTTGCAGCTCAAATATTTAATGTCTAACATTTGTGTCCCAAATGGAAAACGACAAATGAGCCTTCTGATAAGCCATCTTCAATAAAAATAAAAACAGCGAATGTTCAAGCTTTTAATAAAAAAAAAAGCAAACCAACCACCCACGGCGCAACTAATTCCATTTGAAATTATATTCCCGATTCAAATATAATTTCGAAATGAAAAAAAAAGGGACTCTCGCGTTAAATGATAAATTTAAAGGTCGTCCCTATGACAAACATAAAGATTTTGAGAAAAACCGTATTTAGTACGCCAAACAGTAAAATTCTCTTACTGATGGTGTTGTTTAGAAAAACTTGTATATATACATATCTCATCCCGCAGGGAATGATATTTCTGTTTTCTCTTATCTTTTTTTGGCAGGACAAAAGTTGATCAAGTCATTAAGGAAATATGCACGAAGGAACAATGGCTGTCGAATCAGCCAATTAAGCTAATGCTCGAGGATGCCATCCTTAAATTACAAACAAAATTGCGAGAGCCAACAAAGAAGAAGTTTTACCTCTATCGCAATGTCCAATCACACATCCTGCCACTAACGAATGTATGCTTCGATAGAAACGGTGAGCGATGTTTAACCGGAAGTTACGATAGAACGTGTCGAATTATAAATACCCAAGATGGCAGGGAGGAGAACTCATTACAAGGTCATAGTAATGTTGTGTTCTCTGTGGGCTATAACTTCCCAACATGGTAAGAATATTGAAAATGGTTATTTAGTGTTTATGTATTATTTATGAATGTGTAAGTTACAATTTGAGGGTGATTATATTGTCGAATTCGAAACCAATACTGATATTGTTGAGATAAATTAGATAAATCCTGTATACAAGCAGCATACTTGATTAAAGGGACCTTTAAGGTTCGTAAAAGATTATGTGCGATTTGATTATAAGTTGTTCAAAACCCAACGCCAGAATAGCTTTCCAGATAAGATTTAAGGTCTATATGGGAGTGAAAGTAAATTTATGTAGACTGTGGATGAACTTCAATTTCCGGCAAAGATATAGGTATAATTTCGGATTGCGGATAGCTTCAACTTAATACAAACAAAGTGAGAATTTTAAATATTAATGAATCACAGGAAAGGAGATGAAAGCATGAATTTTATAAGGCTGAGAGTAAATTGAATTCTCGTCTGTATATATATACATCAATAGTTATTTTTATAGAAATTTGAACAAAAAACATCCTGATGAAGATGCTTGGTTGGTGTGTTATAGAAATCCAATAATTCTGGCACTCACAGCGTGTCCATTTAAATATGCAAGTTCAAAAAATGTCAGAAAAATTCAGCCCTATCGAGGTAATCGTCGGATCGGAATTCTCTCCGATTTCGTACGAATCGGAGATATTTTGCTTCGAGGTAGTTCTCCTATCACCAAAATGTCTCCGATTCGTAGGCAATCGGATAGAATTTTGCTTCGACGGTTACCTCGATAGGGCCGATTGATAATGCACCACTTTGTTTAAACAAAGTAAATATCTGCTCTTAAAGTTCAAAGTTCTGTGATTTAGCATTGGAGATGTCAATTATTCTTTTTAAGGCTTAATATTATAAACTTATTCATATGATTAAGAAAAACTTAAGTTAGGTATATTTTATAGCCGCTGCCACTTTAAAATAAAATTTTGTGAGTGCACAAAAATATACAGTGCCCACGGAATTTATGGAACTTACAGTTTAAACTAAAAAATTGTTTAATATCATCTAAATAAATAAATTTGATGGCACAACAGCTCATGAAGAACTAGGGCCTAGTGACTTACAACTCTCAACCATTCCTGTGTGCGTGTCTGCAGGAATGCAGGGGACCTACAGTTTATTGCCGAATCCGATCGGCTAACGAGCGGCACTTTTCTGTGACAGGAGATACTCTTGGAGGATTTGTCAATTCCTCGCGAAAGGCAGTAGCCGTTTTTTCTTTTTTTTTTAAATAAATAGGTTGCGAGGCTGGGGATCGAACCTTAGACCTCCGGCATGACAGTCCATCTCACTAACCATCACGCCACGGTTTAAAATTATCAGATTAAGAAAAACATTAACTAAACAACTTATTAAATTGTCCAACCAGGGTCATTTACAGCATTTAAGTTCCTTAAAAAAAGTGCCGTTCATATTAGACGTTCGGATTCGGCAATAAACTGTAGGTCCCCTCCATTCCAGCAGACATGCACACAGGAATGGTTGAGAGTTGTAAGTCGCTAGGCCCTAGTTCTTCATGAGCTGATGTGTCGGCTCTCGAACTTCTGTGTTGTTATGGCATCATGAAGACTAAAAATGGCGTTTAGCGTTTTAGTCATAGGTAGGTACTGAGATACTTTGAAGCCTTAAATTAATCTAGATACAGGATTTAAGTACTTTGACATTCGAAAAATACTAACTTCTTATAACAAAATTACTATTAGACGAATATGAATGAGTATTATAATAAGATAGTCATTCTTAAGCATAGCTTTGGGCTAGTAAAAAGTGTTATGGGAGGTTTTTTTTTCAGATTTAAAGAGCTAATCTCTGGAGAGTTCGTAAATTGGCATATAAAATTATTATTATTATGTATAAGAAATTTGATTTTCTTATAATAATGCTTTAATTCCTATTTTCCAAACCAAAAACATTCTTAACCCTATTAATTTGTGTACAAAAGTGGAAAAAATAATTAACAAAGCCCAATATGGTTTGAATTTAAGATGGCGGCCAAAGTTAAAGAGGAAGGTGGTCAAGAATTTCAATATATACCTTTTATGCCCCTCCCTAACGATAAAATAAAAATACCCTGTCCTTTTGCTTTAATTTAAAAAATGTTAAATAACGCGCTTAACTTTTAAATAGACATGAAAAAAAGATAGTAATTGTATTTTCCAGATTAATTGAAAAAATCCTAGAAAAAAAAAACTGTTAATACCAAAGTTTTAGATAATAAAATTCTTTGACAACTTTTTTTTAAATGCATTTTTAGTCAAAAGTTAAAAATAAACGAATGTAGATTCCTAAAAAGCCCCCCTAACGATTAAAATTTAAAAAAAAAAAACCTATCTAATTTGTACCTATCTAAAAAGTACATTCCAACATTCCAAACAAACAAAATAAATGTTGTTGATCGTTTACCACGGCTCGGCTGCAGTCAGGGATGATTTTTTTTACTTAGAAGAATCATCAAAAATGTCGATAGAGCCTGACTCGATTATTTATAACTTTTGACTGAGTGGGAGGATTTATTTCATAGCAGTATCTAAAGAAAGGTAAAAAATCAACCCATTTTCTGATGTATATATATTATTAACGATTCATATAAGAAAATATAATTAAGGAGCTGTAAACCCAAAACTGTTTATTTTTAAATAACATATATCGGTAAATGTGATGGAAACTTTTAAAATTTTCAAAAATTATGTACTACAATATTGTGCATCTAATTGTGTTTAACAAATAAGTTTATAGTTTTATGGTAGTAATTCCAAAAGCGTAGCGATAAATTACAATTTTAAACGATTTCTTAAATTTCATTGAAAAAATCGCTGAACTTGAACAAAAAATATTCTTACCTCAAAAATGGTTATCACTTCCTTTTGAAAGGGATATAAAAAAAAACGTCAACGAATCATGCATTTTATTAATGTCACAATATTACACAAAGTCATTTATAAAAGAACCTTAAAAATTTCAAATCGAATGTATTTTCAATTTTTTTAAAAACTAGAAGACATAAAACTATTCGGTTTTTGTGTTCGATTTAAAATTGATATATGCACTTTATTTCACAGTTTTGAAAAAAATTGGCCCAAACTTTTTTTTAATTTTTTTTTATCAAAATTTTGAGCTTGCATGCGATTTGTTTTTTAAAACTATTGACATAAATAATTTAACTTAAATTTAGGATTAAAGAACATATTTCTGGCTTTCAAAACCGGTATAATACTTTATTGCAAGTGTTGACCCGTTGTTATTTAATAAGTTTTTTCCTTTTAAGTCATTTTTTTCCAAAATTGCCCCTACCTCCTAAAGGGGGCGAGAAAGACACCCCCTCATATAGTAAAAAATGCTTGTTTTTGGTCACTCTACAAAAAACCATTATCAAATTTCGTACTCTTCCCGAATAGATAATTTTACTGCAGAAAAAAACATAAGCACCACGGGACGTCACTGCACTCAGCACTTCACCAATTTTTGCCTTTTATTTTTTATCTACAAGGAAAGAAGCGAACTAATCTAAAGTTTTACACCTGAATCTACTTTTTTCTAACTTAACATAATATCATGGTCCACGGTATCAAAAAGCCTTCTTAAACAAAAATGCCTTCAGAATCGTTAAAACTTTAAAATTTCTATATTTTTCAGTGACCGAATTGTGACGGGATCCTTTGATAAAACTGCAAAAATCTGGAATGCACGTACAGGAGCTTGTTTGACCACCCTCCCCGGCCATACAGCCGAAATAGTCGGTGCCGAATTTAATCCAATGTACTTGGATACCATAGCAACAGCATCCACCGACAACACCGCAAAGGTATTTTATGCAGAAACAGGCCAAGAGCTAATGTCTCTTGACTCTCACGGAGCCGAAGTGATTTCCGCCCGATTTAATCGAGATGGAAATTTATTGCTAACCGGATCATTTGACCACACTGCCGGAATCTGGGATACACGCGCCAATATGTTGGCAATAAATCAAAGTGATTAAATGAACTACGTCTACTGACCAAAAATTTATGCCGTTTCAGGAGTGTGGCGAGTTTTCGTGGGCACACAGCCGAATTGAGCAATTGCATCTGGAATTTTCCAAGCGATTTGGTTGCCACCAGCTCGTTGGATTCGACTGCCAGAATTTGGGACTTACGAAATGCTGATGAGTGCCTCTTTGAAATCACAGACCATCGTGATGAAGTCCTAGACATTGCATTTGATTGCACTGGCAAACTGCTGGCAACCGGTGGAAGTGATTACACGGCCAGGGTGTGGAGCATCAAAGGTGAACTCAGCCTATTGGCTCTTATGGCTGGCCACAGTGATGAGGTGTCGAAGGTGGGTAATTATTATGCAGATTGATCAATAAACGAGATTATTAGGTGACCTACATATATGTGCTGTTCTTTCAGGTGTGCTTTAGTCCTCCAGGAAAAGTCCTAATGACTGCTTCCGTAGACAAAACTGCTCGACTGTGGCTGACCGACAGTGGAATTTGTTCGCAAGTTCTCTCCGGACACGAATCGGAGGTGTTCTCGTGTGCGTTCAGCTACGCTGGGGATATGATTGTAACAGCTTCGAAGGACAACACTTGTCGGCTTTGGAGATGATACGACTGGTACACTGTCAACTTCAATGTCGATGACTGACGGTACATGGATGGTGGATGGGAGTATGGGGGAAAGTCAAGTGTGTAGAATTAAATGAGCAAAATCATATCGATTGGGTTTTGCAACCGTAACCATTCATGTGAAATTGAACCAAGTCATAGAAGAATTCAGCATCCATAACATGTGAGGGGAATGTCCTTTGGCTGCTGGGGATAAGAAACTACTTGTCAATGTATGAATGCCTCTGGGAGGAGGAAGCTTTCCAATGTGATTGCCACATTGGGGAAATTCCCATTTCGCCTTCGGTATCAAACTCTTAGATGATTATGATAGCCATACATGGCTCAAGGGATATCCGACTATATAGAATTTGATTCAAAAGGACATCGAAGCTGTATAAATAATACGTCAGCAGATCTTGAAATGGTTTTGTTTTGTTCTTTGTTTCCCGTAGGTAACCCCACTCAATTGAGTAAAAGAATAAAAATTTGTTGTGAATACAGAGTATAGTGCGTGCACATGTAATAAAATTGATTAGTTTTTGAATCTGAAAAATTGATTGTTTTGTGTTGTTTTATGTTGTAGAATGTTTCGGAAATAACGGGTCATAAACCAATGAACGTAAAAATAATAAAATGGATGTTTTTTTTTTTTTCTATACCTACGCATTTTTTTTTTCAAAGCGCAAATAGATACATTGTACAATGTACATAAATATACATCGATAAAAGGGAACTTTTTTATGTTTGGAGTTATAAAATTGAACACAGAAATTTAGTTCAAAGTAGGGTTCCCAACTGTCCTCCATTTGGGAGGACAAACTATCAAATGACATTTTGTTACTCAAAAAATGAGGCATTATTGTATTCACTTTCACTATGGTAAATGTAGTCCTGATGTGCTACTACTACTTTGCAAGATCCATATTGGAAGGAGTGCAAATTTTTTTGCTGCACACGACTGACGAAACGTTAGTAATTTTTTTTTCAAATATGGCAACAAAATGCGAATTTTTTATGATTTTATTTTTAAATTTTGTATTAATATAAGGCAGTGTTTCCCAAAGTGTGGTACGCGTACCCCTGGGGGTACGCAAAGAGCTTTTTGGGGGTACACGCAGCTTTTTCTTTTGTATTCGTGTAACTAGCAAGCAGTTTACATTTTTTGATAAGAAAAAAAGAATAGAAAAATATTTAAAAAGAACTTTTTTACAATTATGGAATCGGTAAAACCTAAACCTCATCCGCAATAATTCGCAATGTAGTGCTCTCTTTTCTCTTCATCGATTTGCCGTGTCCGTTGGAAGGAAAAGAGAACAATGGACTGCGAATCACCGTGGATCGACTATTTGCGGATTCTATAATCGAAAGAAATATTTCATATGCTTTGTATAATCCTTTGAAAGCGTCTTTCAGAAAGCGGCCCCATGGAAAAGGTCTTTAATCTCCACATTTGTTATCAGAGGAGAATCTTCTCTCAGTGCGAATATACATATTTCTAATTGGTATCACAATTTATTTAGAACTTTGTTTAATACTCATCTTTTGGTTCGTCTGGCATTCAAAAGGCCCCACCCGAGATGTCTTGGACCGCCGTATTCATAACAAAAACGCTCAGCTCTTTCATTAAATATACAGCCTTATTGTAAGCTTCGCCCGAACAAAATTTCACCCGGAAAATATTTTCGCCTATTGCGAGTTTCATGTTCCGGAAATTTCCCTTATTGTGAAGAATAATTTCAGACAGAATGTTATGCCATCCAAAGCTTAAATTTTCACCTATTTTTAGTAGGTAGACAAACGAGAGAGCAATAAGGTGTAAAAATTAAATTTTGTTCGAGCGTAAATCACAATAGCTATTGAAATTCCGGCGAACAGAACATTTTTAGGTGAAATTTTGTTCGAATGAAACTCACAATAACTGCCTAAACAGAATAAAATGCTGAAATGCCGCAGACGGAACTGGAAGAGCTGTCAAAAAGTGTCGTACGTTATTCTTTTACGTGCCCACAATGCGACTGTACACCTTTGAAAGTATTTTGAAAAACAAAACAATATTCTTGTGTACAAGCTCAGCATTCACATTTTTTGTTTCCAATAAATTTCCTTTTAATTACTAATTTTTTTTCGTGACACAAATAATCACAATATTTTTTTTCCGACGCAAAAAGTTTTTTTTTTTTCTTCAAACAATTTGAAACGTTCGCACTACAGAATTCGTCTTCTATACCTTAAAATACTAACTTTTGAACGACGAAAGTAAAGAATAAATACATTCTATAACGGGGGGTACTCAGGGCTACGAAAATCTTAAGGCTGTTTCACAATGCGACGAGAAAACGAGACGTCAGCGTAAAGAGATCTCTTCGAAGTTTCTCTCTCTTAAAAAAGAATTTTAAACATTGAAATAATGCATAATAAAGCATTTCTCGTCGTCTCGTCACGTCATAAAGTTCGAAAAATTGAAAAAAAGACGAAACGTGACGACGAGAAATACTTTATTATGTATTATTTCGTGTTTGAAATTCGTTTTAAAGAGAGAACAACCGTGAAGAGATCTCGTCACGCTGACGTCTCGTTTTCTCGTCGCATTGTGAAACAGCCTTCAGAAGGATACATCACTGTCGAAAGTATGGGAAACACTGATATAAGGAATAACATGATAAAACTTCAATTTATATTTCCTTATTATTTAATTTTTTTTTAATAATTTATGCCAAAAACCCGCTTAGAAAAATCGTAAGTTCTGCCAAGTTTACGAACGCCCTGAAAATTTTAATTAGAGAAAGTTTTGTAGAGGAAAACTTGGCAAATATTCGCTAGGCCCTTGATTAAAAAATTGTTAGGCAAGTTTGGTATCCCATACCAGATATATGTACCTCTTTTAAATTTAAAGTTATTTTCATCATTGTACGTCTTTATTTCAAACTAGCCAGTGCAATGATTAGCAGATTAGACTAGTAAGCCGAAAGTTCTTGTACCGAATCTAAATTAATCTAATTTTTGTCTGCTCTCGATGTAGAATGGTAATAACTGGCGAGGGCCCGGTTGACTTTGAAAATACTTAACTGGCTTTGCTGGCACGTTGTAAGAAAACTTAATTGATTTTCCAGGCGGCAAGGATTTTATTTATCAGGTTTAAGCTTTCGAATTTAAGAAATATGAAGGTGGCTATACCGTATTTTATTTTTATGTACCTATGTACATATTTAGAAAAATTGTGTCCTCCTTTAGTTTGGAAGAAAGATGGGAACTCTAGTACAAAGTACAATTATTTTTAAGGGATATTAAATTTTAACTTCAAGATTTGGTTTAATCTAGTGTGAAAGTTAATCAACTTAAAGTTTCTTAAACTATTAGAAAGTGCTGTTTCATTGGTTCGGATACGGAACGGATACCACTCATAATAATAATTCATATAAACGAATGAAATTCAGTTTCGGAATATGTATATACAAATTATTTGTGAACAAAATTTGAAGCGATTTGAAAAACTTTTATTTTTTGTTGCATTTTCAAAGTACATTATGTTGGTGTTACGTCCGCGGTAGCACTGCCAGACCAATGGAATAATGTTTGGACAAATAATAAGAAAAAGAAGGATACACAAAATTTGGAGTGGTTAAAAAAGCTTTTTTTTGTTGTATTTTAGAAGTGTATTATGGAGGTGTTAGAGCTGCGAAACCACCATACAAATTGGGTCCAAATTTTCGGAAAACCTTAGTTGAAAGTCGAAGGGTGCCACAGTGCATGTCCGGTCAACGCCGGCCTAGCAGTAAGCCAAAAGATGCAGCAGTGCATCTTTTTCGGAAGAATTTCAGAAGATAGGCTACAATTCTGTTTGGATATAATGCACTTTTTTGGTGTAAATAAGGTGGCCATCTTCAAAACCTTCATTTTGGTGGCCATATTGGTACCCTAACAGCCCTATTATGGCTATCAAATATCAACAAGATATTTGATAATATTTGATAAGCATCAACAAAATTAATAAATCGGTACTATGCTGACCATTTATCAAAATGTTTGATGAATTTTGAATTGTATGTAAATTTTTAATTTATTGTGAATAGTTCTATTGATAAACGTGGTATTACGGCTGTCAAAAATGTTGATACCAATCAAATTTTCTATCAGCCAATAATTCTTCGTTGATAGTTCCATCAAGTAACCGCGCGGTAGAAAATTTCTTTAAAATAAAATTTATAAAAAGTTAGTTGCTGTTTTTTTTATTGAAATACAAGGATTTAAAAACGAAATGTAGGAAAAAAGCGAATTATGTTTAATAAAAACAACTTACATTATTCAACCAACTTGTTTAGACACCACAACACAAAAACCAAAGGCAAATACGAAACGTCAAACGTCAAATCAAAGCCCATTCACAATAACTTTTTGATCGGTATTCACAATCGAGTTAAAATTATCAATTGATACTCATAATACCAATTTATCAATTGCTGCTCTCGAATTTCTTATTAAAAAATGCACTGGAGTGCAGGGGTTCGGATATGTTGCACTTTTGTGTGGTAAATAAGGTGGCCATCTTCAAGACCTCCATTTTGGTGGCCATATTGGTACCCTAAGTTTCATGGGTGGCCCACAATTGCTGATCTCGAATTTCTTATTAAAAAATGCACTGGAGTGCAGGGGTTCGGTTATGTTGCACTTTTTTGTGGTAAATAAGGTGGCCATCTTCAAAACCTTCATTTTGGTGGCCATATTGGTACCCTAAGTTTCATGGGTGGCCCACAATTGCTGATCTCGAATTTCTTATTAAAAAAATGCACTGGAGTACAGGGGTTCGGTTATGTTGCACTTTTTTGTGGTAAATAAGGTGGCCATCTTCAAAACCTTCATTTTGGTGGCCATATTGGTACCCTAAGTTTCATGGGTGGCCCACAATTGCTGATCTCGAATTTCTTATTAAAAAAATGCACTGGAGTACAGGGATTCGGTTATGTTGCACTTTTTCATGGCGGATCAGGTAGCCATCTTCAACACCTTCATTTTTGTGACCATATTGCTACCCTAGTGTTCATGGGTGGCCCACAAATGCTAATCCCGAATTTCTTATTAAAAAATGCACTGGAGTGCAGGGGTTCGGATATGTTGCAGTTTTTTGTGGTAAATAAGGTGGCCATCTTCAAAACCTTCATTTTGGTGGCCATATTGGTACCCTAAGTTTCATGGGTGGCCCACAATTGCTGATCTCGAATTTCTTATTAAAAAATGCACTGGAGTGCAGGGGTTCGGTTATGTTGCACTTTTTCATGGTGGATCAGGTGGCCATCTTCAACACCTTCATTTTGGTGACCATATTGGTACCCTAAGTTTCGTTTGTGGCCCACAATTGCTGATCTCGAATTTCTTATTAAAAAATGCACTGGAGTGCAGGGGTTCGGTTATGTTGCACTTTTTCTTGGTGAATCAGGTGGCCATCTTCAAAACCTTCATTTTGGTGGCCATATTGGTACCCTAAGTTTCGTTGGTGGCCCACAATTGCTGATCTCGAATTCCTTATTAAAAAATGCACTGGAGTGTAGGGGTTCGGTTATGTTGCACTTTTTCATGGTGAATCAGGTGGCCATCTTCAACACCTTCATTTTGGTGGCCATATTGGTACCCTAAGTTTCATGGGTGGCCCACAATAGCTGATCTCGTATTTCTTATTAAAAAATGCACTGGAGTGCAGGGGTTCGGTTATGTTGCACTTTTTCATGGTGGATCAGGTGGCCATCTTCAACACCTTCATTTTTGTGGCTATAATGGTGCCCTAGGGTTCATGGGTGGCTCACAATTGCTGATCCCGAATTTCTTATTAAAAAATGCACTGGAGTGCAGGGGTTGTGATATAATGCACTTTTTTGTGGTAAATGAGGTGGCCATCTTAAAAACCTTCATTTTGGTGACCATATTGGCAACCTAGTGTTCATGGGTGGCCCACAAATGCTAATCCCGAATTTCTTGTTAAAAAATGCACTGGAGTGCAGGGGTTTGAAAATAATGCACTTTTTTGTGGTAAATAAGGTGGCCATCTTCAAAACCTTCATTTTGGTGGCCATATTGGTACCCTAAGTTTCATGGGTGGCCCACAATAGCTGATCTCGTATTTCTTATTAAAAAATGCACTGGAGTGCAGGGGTTCGGTTATGTTGCACTTTTTCATGGTGGATCAGGTGGCCATCTTCAACACCTTCATTTTTGTGGCTATAATGGTGCCCTAGGGTTCATGGGTGGCTCACAATTGCTGATCCCGAATTTCTTATTAAAAAATGCACTGGAGTGCAGGGGTTGTGATATAATGCACTTTTTTGTGGTAAATGAGGTGGCCATCTTAAAAACCTTCATTTTGGTGACCATATTGGCAACCTAGTGTTCATGGGTGGCTCACAAATGCTAATCCCGAATTTCTTGTTAAAAAATGCACTGGAGTGCAGGGGTTTGAAAATAATGCACTTTTTTGTGGTAAATAAGGTGGCCATCTTCAAAACCTTCATTTCGGTGGCCATATTGGTACCCTAAGTTTCGTTGGTGGCCCACAATTGCTGATCTCGAATTCCTTATTAAAAAATGCACTGAAGTGCAGGGGTTCGGTTATGTTGCACTTTTTCATGGTGGATCAGGTGGCCATCTTCAACACCTTCATTTTGGTGACCATATTGGCACCCTAGTGTTCATGGGTGGCCCACAAATGCTAATCCCGAATTTCTTATTAAAAAATGCACTGGAGTGCAGGGGTTTGGATATAATGCACTTTTTTGTGGTAAATGAGGTGGCCATTTTCAAAACCTTCATTTTGGTGGCCATATTGGTACCCTAAGTTTCATGGGCGGCCCACAATTGCTGATCCCGAATTTCTTATTAAAAAATGCACTGGAGTGCAGGGGTTCGGTTATGTTGCACTTTTTCATGGTGGATCAGGTGGCCATCTTCAACACCTTCATTTTTGTGGCTATATTGGTGCCCTAGGTTTCATGGGTGGCTCACAATTGCTGATCTCGAATTTCTTATTAAAAAATGCACTGGAGTGCAGGGGTTCGGTTATGTTGCACTTTTTCATGGTGGATCAGGTGGCCATCTTCAACACCTTCATTTTGGTGACCATATTGGTACCCTAGTGTTCATGAGTGGCCCACAAATGCTAATCCCGAATTTCTTATTAAAAAATGCACTGGAGTGCAGGGGTTTGGATATAATGCACTTTTTTGTGGTAAATGAGGTGGCCATCTTCAAAACCTTTATTTTGGTGGCCATATTGGTACCCTAAGTTTCGTTGGTGGCCCACAATTGTTTATCTTGAATTTCTTATTAAAAAATGCACTGGAGTGCAGGGGTTCGGTTATGTTGCACTTTTTCATGGTGGATCAGGTGGCCATCTTTAACACCTTCATTTTGGTGACCATATTGGTACCCTAGTGTTCATGAGTGGCCCACAAATGCTAATCCCGAATTTCTTTTTAAAAAATGCACTGGTGCAGGGGCTCGGATATAATGCACTTTTTTGTGGTAAATGAGGTGGCCATCTTCAAAACCTTCATTTTGCGGGCCATATTGGTACCCTAAGTTTCATGGGTGGCCCACAATTGCTGATCCCGAATTTCTTATTAAAAAATGCACTGGAGTGCAGGGGTTTGGATATAATGTACTTTTTTGTGGTAAATAAGGTGGTCATCTTCAAAACCTTAATTTTCGTGGCCATACTGGTACCCTAAGTTTTATGGGTGGCCCACAATTGCTGATCCCGAATTTCTTATTAAAAAATGCACTGGAGTGCAGGGGTTGGGTTATGTTGCACTTTTTCATGGTGAATCAGGTGGCCATCTTCAACACCTTCATTTTGGTGACCATATTGGGACCCTAGTGTTCATGGGTGGCCCACAAATGCTAATCCCGAATTTCTTATTAAAAAATGCACTGGAGTGCAGGGGTTTGAAAATAATGCACTTTTTTGCGGTAAGTAAGGTGGCCATCTTCAAAACCTACATTTTGGTGGCCATATTGGTACCCTAAGTTTTATGGGTGGCCCACAATTGCTGATCCCGAATTTCTTATTAAAAAATGCACTGGAGTGCAGGGGTTCGGTTATGTTGCACTTTTTCATGGTGGATCAGGTGGCCATCTTCAACACCTCCATTCTGGTGACCATATTGGGACCCTAGTGTTCATGGGTGGCCCA
The DNA here is from genome assembly GCA_947049315.1 of Epistrophella euchroma. Lineage (NCBI taxonomy): Eukaryota > Metazoa > Arthropoda > Insecta > Diptera > Syrphidae > Epistrophella > Epistrophella euchroma. The sequence goes on from OX346246.1 coordinate 23,699,314, forward strand.
CAAATGCTCATCCCGAATTTCTTATTAAAAAATGCACTGGAGTGCAGGGGTTTGAAAATAATGCACTTTTTTGTGGTAAGTAAGGTGGCCATCTTCAAAACCTTCATTTTGGTGGCCATATTAGTACCCTAAGTTTCGTTGGTGGCCCACAATTGTTTATCTTGAATTTCTTATTAAAAAATGCACTGGAGTGCAGGGGTTCGGTTATGTTGCACTTTTTCATGGTGGATCAGGTGGCCATCTTCAACACCTTCATTTTGGTGACCATATTGGCACCCTAGTGTTCATGGCTGGCCCACAAATGCTAATCCCGAATTTCTTATTAAAAAATGCACTGGAGTGCAGGGGTTTGAAAATAATGCACTTTTTTGTGGTAAGTAAGGTGGCCATCTTCAAAACCTACATTTTGGTGGCCATATTGTTACCCCAAGTTTCGTTGGTGGCCCACAATTGCTGATCTCGAATTCCTTATTAAAAAATGCACTGAAGTGCAGGGGTTCGGTTATGTTGCACTTTTTCATGGTGGATCAGGTGGCCATCTTCAACACCTTCATTTTGGTGGCCATATTGGTACCCTAAGTTTCGTTGGTGGCCCACAATTGCTTATCTTGAATTTCTTATTAAAAAATGCACTGGAGTGCAGGGGTTCGGTTATGTTGCACTTTTTTATGGTGGATCAGGTGGCCATCTTCAACACCTTCATTTTGATGACCATATTGGTACCCTAGTGTTCATGAGTGGCCCACAAATGCTAATCCCGAATTTCTTTTTAAAAAATGCACTGGAGTGCAGGGGTTCGGATATAATGCACTTTTTTGTGGTAAATGAGGTGGCCATCTTCAAAACCTTCATTTTGCGGGCCATATTGGTACCCTAAGTTTCATGGGTGGCCCACAATTGCTGATCCCGAATTTCTTATTAAAAAATGCACTGGAGTGCAGGGGTTTGGATATAATGTACTTTTTTGTGGTAAATAAGGTGGCCATCTTCAAAACCTTAATTTTCGTGGCCATACTGGTACCCTAAGTTTTATGGGTGGCCCACAATTGCTGATCCCGAATTTCTTATTAAAAAATGCACTGGAGTGCAGGGGTTTGGATATAATGCACTTTTTTGTGGTAAATGAGGTGGCCATCTTCAAAACCTTCATTTTGGTGGCCATATTGGTACCCTAAGTTTCATGGTAGGCCCACAATTGCTGATCTCGAATTTCTTATTAAAAAATGCACTGGAGTGCAGGGGCTTGGATATAATGCACTTTTTCATGGTGGATCAGGTGGCCATCTTCAACACCTTCATTTTGGTGACCATATTGGCACCCTAGTGTTGATGGGTGGCCCACAAATGCTAATCCCGAATTTCTTATTAAAAAATGCACTGGAGTGCAGGGTTTCGGATATAATGCACTTTCTTTGTGGTAAATGAGGTGGCCATCTTCAAAACCTTCATTTTGGTGGCCATATTGGTACCCTAAGTTTCATGGGTGGCCCACAATAGCTGATCCCGAATTTCTTATTAAAAAATGCACTGGAGTGCAGGGGTTTGGATATAATGCACTTTTTTGTGGTAAATGAGGTGGCCATCTTCAAAACTTTCATTTTGGTGGCCATATTGGTACCCTAAGTTTCATGGTAGGCCCACAATTGCTGATCTCGAATTTCTTATTAAAAAATGCACTGGAGTGCAGGGGCTTGGATATAATGCACTTTTTCATGGTGGATCAGGTGGCCATCTTCAACACCTTCATTTTGGTGACCATTTTGGTACCCTAGTGTTCATGGGTGGCCCACAAATGCTAATCCCGAATTTCTTATTAAAAAATGCACTGGAGTGCAGGGTTTCGGATATAATGCACTTTCTTTGTGGTAAATGAGGTGGCCATCTTCAAAACCTTCATTTTGGTGGCCATATTGGTACCCTTAGTTTCATGGGTGGCCCACAATTGCTGATCTCGAATTTCTTATTGAAAAATGCACTGGAGTGCAGGGGCTTGGATATAATGCACTTTTTCATGGTGGATCAGGTGGCCATCTTCAACACCTTCATTTTGGTGACCATATTGGTACCCTAGTGTTCATGGGTGGCCCACAAATGCTAGTCCCGAATTTCTTATTAAAAAATGCACTGGAGTGCAGGGGTTTGGATATAATGCACTTTTTTGTGGTAAATGAGGTGGCCATCTTCAAAACCTTCATTTTGGTGGCCATATTGGTACCCTAAGTTTCATGGGTGGCCCACAATTGCTGATCTCGAATTTCTTATTAAAAAATGCACTGGAGTGCAGGGGCTTGGATATAATGCACTTTTTCATGGTGGATCAGGTGGCCATCTTCAACACCTTCATTTTGGTGACCATATTGGTACCCTAGTGTTCATGGGTGGCCCACAAATGCTAGTCCCGAATTTCTTATTAAAAAATGCACTGGAGTGCAGGGGTTTGGATATAATGCACTTTTTTGTGGTAAATAAGGTGGCCATCTTCAAAACCTCCATTTTGGTGGCCATATTGGTACCCTAAGTTTCATGGATGGCCCACAATTTCTGATCCCGAATTTCTTATTAAAAAATGCACTGGAGTGCAGGGGTTTGGATATAATGCACTTTTTTGTGGTAAATGAGGTGGCCATCTTCAAAACCTTCATTTTGGTGGCCATATTGGTACCCTAAGTTTCATGGGTGGCCCACAATTGCTGATCTCGAATTTCTTATTAAAAAATGCACTGGAGTGCAGGGGTTTGGATATAATGCACTTTTTTGTGGTAAATGAGGTGGCCATCTTCAAAACCTTCATTTTGGTGGCCATATTGGTACCCTAAGTTTCATGGATGGCCCACAATTGCTGATCCCGAATTTCTTATTAAAAAATGCACTGGAGTGCAGGGGTTTGGATATAATGCACTTTTTTGTGGTAAATGAGGTGGCCATCTTCAAAACCTTCATTTTGGTGGCCATATTGGTACCCTAAGTTTCATGGGTGGCCCACAATTGCTGATCTCGAATTTCTTATTAAAAAATGCACTGGAGTGCAGGGGCTTGGATATAATGCACTTTTTCATGGTGGATCAGGTGGCCATCTTCAACACCTTCATTTTGGTGACCATATTGGTACCCTAGTGTTCATAGGTGGCCCACAAATGCTAATCCCGAATTTCTTATTAAAAAATGCACTGGAGTGCAGGGGTTTGGATATAATGCACTTTTTTGTGGTAAATGAGGTGGCCATCTTCAAAACCTTCATTTTGGTGGCCATATTGGTACCCTAAGTTTCATGGATGGCCCACAATTGCTGATCCCGAATTTCTTATTAAAAAATGCACTGGAGTGCAGGGGTTTGGATATAATGCACTTTTTTGTGGTAAATGAGGTGGCCATCTTCAAAACCTTCATTTTGGTGGCCATATTGGTACCCTAAGTTTCATGGATGGCCCACAATTGCTGATCCCGAATTTCTTATTAAAAAATGCACTGGAGTGCAGGGGTTTGGATATAATGCACTTTTTTGTGGTAAATGAGGTGGCCATCTTCAAAACCTTCATTTTGGTGGCCATATTGGTACCCTAAGTTTCATGGTAGGCCCACAATTGCTGATCTCGAATTTCTTATTAAAAAATGCACTGAAGTGCAGGGGTTCGGTTATGTTGCACTTTTTCATGGTGGATCAGGTGGCCATCTTCAACACCTTCATTTTGGTGACCATATTGGCACCCTAGTGTTCATGGGTGGCCCACAAATGCTAATCCCGAATTTCTTATTAAAAAATGCACTGGAGTGCAGGGTTTCGGATATAATGCACTTTCTTTGTGGTAAATGAGGTGGCCATCTTCAAAACCTTCATTTTGGTGGCCATATTGGTACCCTAAGTTTCATGGGTGGCCCACAATAGCTGATCCCGAATTTCTTATTAAAAAATGCACTGGAGTGCAGGGGTTTGGATATAATGCACTTTTTTGTGGTAAATGAGGTGGCCATCTTCAAAACCTTCATTTTGGTGGCCATATTGGTACCCTAAGTTTCATGGTAGGCCCACAATTGCTGATCTCGAATTTCTTATTAAAAAATGCACTGGAGTGCAGGGGCTTGGATATAATGCACTTTTTCATGGTGGATCAGGTGGCCATCTTCAACACCTTCATTTTGGTGACCATTTTGGTACCCTAGTGTTCATGGGTGGCCCACAAATGCTAATCCCGAATTTCTTATTAAAAAATGCACTGGAGTGCAGGGTTTCGGATATAATGCACTTTCTTTGTGGTAAATGAGGTGGCCATCTTCAAAACCTTCATTTTGGTGGCCATATTGGTACCCTTAGTTTCATGGGTGGCCCACAATTGCTGATCTCGAATTTCTTATTGAAAAATGCACTGGAGTGCAGGGGCTTGGATATAATGCACTTTTTCATGGTGGATCAGGTGGCCATCTTCAACACCTTCATTTTGGTGACCATATTGGTACCCTAGTGTTCGTGGGTGGCCCACAAATGCTAGTCCCGAATTTCTTATTAAAAAATGCACTGGAGTGCAGGGGTTTGGATATAATGCACTTTTTTGTGGTAAATAAGGTGGCCATCTTCAAAACCTCCATTTTGGTGGCCATATTTGTACCCTTAGTTTCATGGGTGGCCCACAATTGCTGATCTCGAATTTCTTATTGAAAAATGCACTGGAGTGCAGGGGCTTGGATATAATGCACTTTTTCATGGTGGATCAGGTGGCCATCTTCAACACCTTCATTTTGGTGGCCATATTGGTACCCTAAGTTTCATGGGTGGCCCACAATTGCTGATCCCAAATTTCTTATTAAAAAATGCAATGGAGTGCAGAGGTTCGGATATGTTGCACTTTTTCTTTGCGGATCACTTGGCCGTCCTCAACACCATCCAGTTCTTTATTTTGTTACGCTCATGGAAGTGCTATGCCTGAGTTATCAAGAATTAATTCGTTACCATTCATGAATTCAAAATATAACATAGTATGCCAATTAAATATTTCACTGTCTTTTTGGTTTTTCTAATATCAATGGTAGGAGCCTGGGAAATTTTATTTTTCTATATAAGTCGATGAAAATTCGGAAATAAATCATTACGTTGGAGAATTTGGAAGAGTGAGGAAGGGAATAAAAAAGGTAAAAAATTAAAATAAAATAAAATTAAATAAAATATTAAAATATTTTTTTTTTTTTATTTTTTAGAGAAAGGAAGAAAAAAAGAAAGAAGAAATATTAAAGAAGAAAAGAAGAAGAAATATAAAGGAAGAAAATAAAGAAGAGAAGAAAAGAAGAAAAAAGAAATAAGAAAATTAAAAAAGTGAGTTGGAATGAAATAAAATTGCATAAAATATTTTCAAAATAATTTTGATTGATTTTCAAAATTATTTTGATTAATTTTGAAAATTATTTTGATTAGTTGTCAAAATAATTTTTGATTTAATATTAAATAAAGTGTTTCTTTAAATTTATTATTGTTTTAATTTTAAGATATTAAAAATAAATAATGGCTTCGAGGATACCAGTCAGGATCCCCAGAGATGCAAGACCTCCAAGACAGCCAAGGCCAAACATATCAAGAATACCTATAAGAATCCCGAGACAGAGAAATCGAGAAATCGAAAGCGATATATCTCTCCTTTTTTGGCGTTTGGATCAATTGGAGAACCGAATAAACCTAAGAATGAATACCCAATTTGCGGTGTTTAGGTCCCAAATAAACATGATCAACCGCCGTATTTCGTTAATGGAAACTTTCATCCGACATTTCGATGGATTTTAGTTTAAAATAATTGTATATTTTTGTTTGTTTTTGTTTTTTGAATTATAATTTGTTAATATTAATAATAATTATGTAATTAAAAAAAAAACACATACACATTTAATAAACACAAATTACATATTAACACAAAAAAAAAACATACATAAATATATGAACTTGGTTATAATTTAAAATTTCTTTGATTCAATAAATTGATAACACATTTTTGGGAATTGGGAATTGGGAATTGATGCTTCAGGGTGGCCACTTTACTGCAATTGCAGTAGCTCTACATTTTTTTTGCTCAAAAAATCTACCTATATGTACTTGCAAGACTTGCATATTTGCAAATAAAAAGTAAAGACCTATCTTATTGCATCATTGAATTTTTGCTATATTTCACACCCAAAATTTGCTGTGGGCTCTTAGTCTATTTTGTTTAAGATAACTTATAGTCTGATATTTCATAATATGTTTTTTTAATAAAACTTTTTATTTTTGATGATAAATAAATGTGTATTACTTTTTTTTTTAATTACCTGTAATTTTTTTGAAAAAAAAATAAATAAATCTACTACAAAAAAGTTCAATCTACTGCATTTTTTTGTTTGAATCTACGGCGGAAAGTTTGCCGAAAAGTGGCAACACTGGCCTAGATACAAAAAAAAATACAAAAATTCAAATTTATCAATCAAAATGAAAAAATAAAATGCCTCCTAAAGACTCATCAATTGGAAGATCTACCAGCGTGCGGAGCAAAAAGAAGAAACAATTACGAGCTTATCGAACAAGCGAAAAACAAGAAGATAGCAGTGAAGCTGATTGTTTCCAAGTTCCTCCATTGCGTGCATCAGAAACAGGAGAGAAACGCACATGGAGGATTTTAGTTAACAGTGTGCGAAGAACTCGATCGCGTGCATCGGAATCTGAAAGACAACGGACAGCAAGAATAGAAGCACAACGTTTACGAGCTACTACTCGATCTCGAGGAATGGAGAATGTTTAATTGAACAATGATGCATTACAGTACAATTCCAATTACGACTACAGTTTGCATCCAAATGTAGACATCGGCAAAATGAATAAGGTATGTGGGCATTGTGGTGCAGAAATTGTCACAACTTCGTGTTTTTTAAATTAAAAAAAGTTGCAACAAGAAACAGCCAGAGAGTTAATAATTTCCCCCTCTCTTAGATATTTGTTATAAAATAAAAAATCTCTAGCACGCGAAGCAAGGCGAGCACGGGTCTTCTAGTCCATATATATATAAAAATGGATTTACGATATATCGATGTTCCTTATAGACTCCGAAACCACCATACCAACTGGGCGCAAAATTTTACTTGGAAGTCGAGGGGTGTCACTGTGCATGTTTGGTCAACGTCAGTTTAGCAGTATGCCAGCAAGATGCAGCAGTGCATGCATTTTCGGAATGATTTCAGAAGATAGGCTACAATTCTGTTCAAAATTACACAAAAAAATAATAGGTGGAACTAAAAGAGTGTTCCTCTGTTTGTTTGGTCAAAATCGGTCTACCAACAATGCAGCAGCGCATGCATTTTCATACTAATTTCAGAAAACACGGTCAGATTTTGTTCAAAACTTAAGAAAATGTAGGTCGAAAGTCTGAGCACGTTTCTGTGTGTATTTGGTCAAAATCGGCTTAGCAGTTTGCCAGCAAAGTGCAGCAGCGCACGTGTTTTCCGGCTTATTTCAAGAAACCCCGTCCGATTCTGTTTTAAATTTCAGGATATATTACTTGGAGGTCCAAGAGTATTACTGTGCGTGTTTGGTAAATGTGTTTCTGTATGTTATTGGTCAAAATTTGTCTACATGCAGCATCGCATGCATTTTCGTAATAATTTTAGAAAACAAGTTTATATTTTGTTAAAAATTCAAGAAAATCTTAAATGTATCTTTGGTAAAAATTGTTTTAAATTAGATATTGATAAAATAACAGGAAATCTTAGGTAGTAGTTCAAGAGTGGCCACGCGTGTTTGTTCAAAATAGGTCTTACAGTTTGCTAACAAGTTGCAAAAGTGCATTCCACATTCTAAATACCTACTAAAAAAAAAATTAATTTAAAATACTTATCGATACAATTTAGAATAAGTTTAATTTCTGAGTAAAGTGAAAACAGATTACAACAGCAACAGCACCAACAACAGCGGCCGCCATTAATTTAGAATCAACGTATTTCAATTGCCCACCACAGTGACGAACCAGCAACAGCAACGTCAACAGCGCCGTTAGGCCTAAGTCCTAAATTTGAAGTTTCTTGTGTGGCAGGGGGACCGCATAGAAAATGCTTTGACTTGATATATCAAACAGATATAACTGTAGGTGCTGTTGCTGGTGGCAATGTGTTTGAGTAATTTTTGCCGGCCAGCGTGCTGTTTGCTGTTGACGGTACTGGTGCTGTTTCTGGTTTAATCTATTTCACATATATGTCATATTTTTGACAGAAAAGCATTTTCGAAAAGTTGTGATTTGAAAATTAAATAAAATCATAAGAATTTGTAAGGAGCGAATTGATTAAATAGAAAGGAAGAAATATTGGATTGCATACAAAATATAAAAAATAAAAAGTAAGTTCACACTAGGTATTCACCATGAAATCTATGTAAGATGAACTGAACTTAATGGAAATTGCGTATTGACAAGGCCCTCACTAGTCAACTGATGAGTCCAAGTGAGATCGCCGGGACGAAACGCCAAAAATGTTCATGGACTAAAGGCCGTTAAAAGCTATATTGAATCAATAATTCAACAAGTCCAATAAAATAGTGCTAAGTCTTCTATTTGGCTGATTTATTTCAGTAGTATATAAAATTTGTATTATTAAAAAAAAAAAAAAAAAAAATCTTGGTATAAAAAGTAAGTAAGTTATTGTAAACTTAGAAAATGCCTCCAAAAAAAATAGTTATTGGGAGCGAAGCCAGTAAGAAAAGGAATGTAGAACACGAAGACCGTTAAGCATAAAATCGTGCACGCAATGAGAAAATAAGAGCGAATGAAACGCTCAATACACACGTTTCACGAACTAGAAACTTTTAAGTCAGAGTTTTTAATTTAGATTTTTATTAAGAAATTTGGAACCTTATCTCTTAATTCTTTAATGTCCATTTTTTTAAAAATATTTTTGGATATAACAAATTTTAATTGATCAAATAATAGTAATGCGTTCTACGTCATAATCATAATTTAAAATTTAATAAAAAGTAGAAGAAATTAAATAAAAAATTATAGTCGGATCTTCAATGTTAAAGCTACAATAAAATGTTAAAATTATTAGGAGGTCTCTTACTAAAGGGAAGGTAAATGAAAAAAAATAATTTAAAATGCAAAAGTTTATGAAAAAGAAATTCTTTTAAGAATTCCAAATATTTATATTTTTTTTTTTTTTGTAAATAGGTTTAAGAGTTCAAAAAAAAATTAGCTTACGCCCAGTCCATCCTTATCTTCCAAGCTCTTGCTCTACCAATTCTTATTACAATCACTCTGGTATTTTCTGAGATTAAGGGGAACAAGTAGACAGACAAACAAGCAAAAGGATATAGGAACTAATATCTTCTCAAAATATTCTCAAAATCATATTTAAAACTAGATAATATTAATATTACTATATTTACGTTCTGTTAATTTTCTACAAAACTTATATCTGTCTACAATACATACAGCAGGTCAAGTATTATTTAAATATTTGTTTTGTTAACTTAAACGAAACTCATATTTCTCCCGTGCGAAGCCGGGGCGGAACAGCTAGTTATTTTATAAAAATCAAAAAAGAAAATTAGAATAGCTGGTTTACAAATATGTGAACTCTTTAAAATTCGAAATAAATTATAAATTTTTCTTTTTACACAAATTTTTGGATGTGGGTTTTCAAAGGAATAGTTAAAAAACAATAATCAAAAAAAAAAATTTAGAATAGTTTCATGAGTTCGAGAAACAAAAAAATAAAAGGTAAAAAGTGCAAAATCTCCATACAAATAATTTGTACGGGAAATGTATGGCTCGTCAATAAATTTTTCGTAGCGCATAAGCTTTCCATAGGCCACTCACTGTGGCCTATGCGTAACTTTTTGTTTTCTTTACTTGTTACAGTTAGCTATTGACAATTAATCAGCTAAAGAATATTTACGATGTCGAAAGGCACTTAAATTTTAGTATTATTTAATTTTATTTCTTCGTTGAATTTTTATAAATACTATTTTTCATTCTCAATAAAGAAATCGAACTTAAATATATGTACTTAAAAGTTTACTCAACAATTCTAAAATTAAATTGGAAATAGATTATGATTTTTTAAACGCATTAAGAAGAATACAAAATGACTCCCAGCTTTCTCAGCAAGGCCCGAAGATTGGCCTATGCTTATCAGCACGTTTGAAAGTTCTTCGAAGCTTTATGAATTTACAGCCAGCGAAAACATGTGGCGTCTGCAGAGAGCTTTAAAGGGTCAGGCGTTGGAGAGCGTTCGCTCGATTTTGGGAGCAACATCAATGGTCCCAAAAATAAAAACGGTTCTGCGAACACAATTTGGATGGCCAAGACCTCTTATTAAGATGCTAACGGAGAAAATTAGGTCTGAGCCACCACTAAGAGTAGATCGCTTAGAATTCGCAACTTGTGTGGCACAATGGAGATATGTAGTTTGCAGAATCATCTCAACAATCCTGTTCTTCTAGATGAACTAATAGAAAAACTCTCACCTTCGTATAAAATGTAGTGGGCGAAGCATCGTGGCTCTTCAGACCTGAACTTGCAAGACTTTACCGAATGGCTTGATAGTATCTCAAATGCTGCATCTTCCGTGACAAGCTTCACTGAATCAAAGGTTGATAAACGTCATTCGAACACACATACAGAATCCAACACATTCAGCAAAGTCGTCAACAAGTTCAATGGATATAATGGTGCTCATCGTTTCCTAGACTGTAGTAGATTCAAGGATCTTCCGATTGAAAAAACGAAGAGAACTACTTAGTCAACAGAAAGGAAGTCTGCAAAGTTTGCTTATCTCATCAGAAACGTTTCAGATGGTGAAGCCGAGGTACAGAAAAATATCAGTTTATGCTACAGTCAAAGGCCGAAGACCTCATGCCGGAGGTCTAAGGTTCGATGTCCAGCCTCGCCTCCTATTTATTTAAAAGAAAAAACGGCTACTGCCTCTTGCGAGGAATTGACAAATCCTCCAAGAGTATCTCCTGTCACAGAAAAGTGCCGGTCGTTAGCCGTTCTGATTCGGCAATAAACTGTAGGTCCCCTCCATTCCTGCAGACACGCACACAGGATTGGCTGAGAGTTGTAAGTCATTAGGCCCTAGTTCTTCATGAGCTGTTGTGCCATCAAATTTATTTTATTTATTCAAAGACCGAAGATAGCCATCACGTTAATATGAGACCATGTAATGCTCATCAGAAAGATGAAGAAAGAAATGCCATATTTAGAATTTTACCAGTTATTTTGTACGGAAACGGAAAGTCTTTGAATACATTTGCTTTCTTAAATAGTGGATCTTCGTTAACTTTGGTCGAGCAGAATAGTTCAGACTCATTGCGGCTCGACGGCATTTCTATGCCATTATGTCTGAAGTGGACAGCAGATACGGTGAGGTATGAAAAGGATTCCAAAATCGTACCATTACAGATATCTGGCACTGGAAAGTTCTCTAAAAAGTTTCGTCTGCAGGATGCTCGTACAGTTGAATTTTTAGCTTTACCTAAGCACACCGTTTTGGCCGATGTGATACAACAACGATATCCGTATCTACTTGGAGTCCCATTACCATCTTTCAAAAACTCTTTTTGTGGAATTCTAATTGTACTCAATAACCAAAGGCTGACGCTGTCACTAAAAACTAAAGAAGGGGGATGGAACGATCCAGTTGCCATAGAGACATGACTTGGTTGGTGTTTAAGCGGTGGAGAGTCGAATGGTATGCGGTGCAATGAGACTTTAACATATATACAAAGCTTGCAACTGCGATTGCAATATACTCCTAAAATAGAAAGCAATGAAAATAATATCTGCGAGACTGCTGAGGAGATTAGAGCAAAAAGATACTGGAAGAGACGGTGAGACGACAAAGAAACAGATTTGTTAGTGGTCTTCTTTGGAAACAAGATGATATCGTCCTGCCAGACAGCTATGCGATGGCGCTGAAGAGACTTTGCTGATGATTTACTGATGATTTGCTTTTGGAATCAGTCAAAAATCAAATTAAGAACCTGTTGGACAAAAACTACGCGAGGAAGCTTAGTAAGTCAGAGCTAGCAGAGAAAAACAAAAGAGTGTTGTATTTACCTACGCTCTAAATAAAAAACAAGAACAAGCCAAAAAAAATACATGTTATGGGACGTAGCGGCATAAACACAAGGAGTTTCATTGAAAGATATGCTTTTAAAAGGACCAGACGAATTAAGGGCTCTGACAGATGTACTTTCTGCATTCCGGATGAATAGGATTGCTATAGCTGGGGAAATACAAAAAATGTTTCATCAAGTTGAAGTTTGTGAAGTAGATCCACACTGCCAAAGATTTTTATGGCGCGATGGAATATCAACTTTGGAGCTAGATGTTTAGGTAATGAAGGTGTTGACCTTTGGCGCAACGTGTTCTCCAAGTATTGCCCAATACATTAAAAACTAAAATGCAAAGGATTTCGCTGATGAGTTTCCTGAAGTTGCCGAAGCCATTATTGACCGATATTATGTGGACGACAATCTCGATAGTGTCGATAGCATCGAGGAAGCGATTCAATTGGCAAAAGAGGTGAAGTATATTCATTCCAGAGGAGGTTTTAAATGGCTATCGAATTCGGAAGATGTCTTGAGAAATATTGGTGAACCTGAGGAAAAAGAACAAAAGCCCGTATCAATTTTGGAAAATTTAAGTACCAAAATCTCTGCCATGAAAGTCTTGGGACTTTGGTGTGACTTTGATAAAAACTGTTTTGAATTCTCGTTCCAGTATGGAAAGGTGCAAAAAGATATTGTTCTATGGTTGAAGATGCCAACAAAGAAAGAGTTGATAAAAGTTCTCATGTCCATATTTGACCCACTTGGATTTCTTGCTTTCTACTTTGTGAAGCTAAAGGTGCTAATGCAGGAAGTATGGAGAAATGCGATAGACCTTCATTTTGGTGGCCATATTATTAAGCTAGGGTTCATGGTGGCCCACAAATGTTAATCCCGAATTTCTTATTAAAAAATGCACTGGAGTGCAGGGGTTTGGTATAATGCACTTTTTTATGGCAGATAAAGTGGCCATCTTCAAAACCTTAATTTGGTGGCCATATTGGTACCCTAAGGTCCATGGGTGGCCCAAAATTGAATATCCCGAATTTCTTATTTAAAAATGCACTGGAGTGCAGGGGTTCGGATATGTTCCACTTTTTTGTGATAACTAAGGTGGCCATCTTCAAAACTTCATTTTGGTGGCCATATTGGTACCCTAGGGCTCATGGGTGGCCCACAATTGCTGAACTCGAATTTCTTATTAAAAAATGCACTGGAGTGCAGGGGTTTGGTTATGTTGCACTTTTTCATGGTGGATTAGGGGCCAGTTATAGCGATCAGGAAAACTCATCAGGAAAATTTTTCTTTTTGATAATTTAGGGCCAGTTGTACAATCGTGGTTTAAATTTTGATCCGTGGTTCAGGAATTTTAACTCGCCGATTTCGGTAGGTTAACTGAGGTTCAACGACGGTTCAAGGTTCCAATATGCACTAAAAGCCAATTACATGCCTGAACCATCGTTGAACCACAGTTAATCCGCCGAAATTGGTGAGTTAAAATTCCTGAACCACGGATCAAATATTTGTACAACTGGCCCTTAATGTTTTATCATACGATTTGAAATATACAAACGATACAAATCGATGATAAATCATTTAAAATATTGATTTCATTAACAAAATTTTCTTTGGAGGAAATATTTATTCTATAAAATTCATTTCCTGATGGAAACTCGTTTTCTGTACGAAATTTCCATTTGTTTTAGACAAAGTATTTCTACCAAATTAAATTTTTTTAATGAAAAAAATATTTCAATTGGTTTATCATCGATTCGTATCCTTTTTATATTTCAAATCTTATAATAAAACATTGAAATATACAAAAGAAAATTTTTTCTTGATCCATTTTCCTGATCGCTATAACTGGCGCCTTAGGTGGCCATCCTCAACACCTTCATTTTGGTGGCCATATTGGTACCCTAGGGTCCTTGGGTGGCCCACAATTGCTGATCCCGAATTTTTTATTCAAAAATGCACTGGAGTGCAGGGGTTCGGCTATGTTGCACTTTTTCATGGTGGATCAGGTGGCCATCTTCAACACCTTCATTTTTGTGGCTATATTGGTGCCCTAGGTTTCATGGGTGGCCCACAATTACAATTCTCGAATTTTTTATTAAAAATGCACTGGAGTGCAGGGGTTCTGATATGTTGCACTTTTTCATGGTGGATCAGGTGGCCATCTTCAATACCTTCATTTTGGTGACCATATTGGTACCCTAGTGTTCATGGGTGGCCCACAAATGCTAATCCCGACTTTCTTATTAAAAAATGCACTGGAGTGCAGGGGTTTGGATATAATGCACTTTTTTGTGGTAAACAAGGTGGCCATCTTCAAAACCTTCATTTTGGTGGCCATATTGGTGCCCTAAGTTTCATGGGTGGCCCACAATTGCTGATCTCGAATTTCTTATTAAGAAATGCACTGGAGTGCAGGGGTTCGGTTATGTTGCACTTTTTCATGGTGGATCAGGTGGCCATCTTCAACACCTTCATTTTGGTGACCATATTGGTACCCTAGGGTCCTTGGGTGGCCCACAATTGCTGATCCCGAATTTTTTATTCAAAAATGCACTGGAGTGCAGGGGTTCGGTTATGTTGCACTTTTTCATGGTGGATCAGGTGGCCATCTTCAACACCTTCATTTTGGTGACCATATTGGTACCCTAGGGTCCTTGGGTGGCCCACAATTGCTGATCCCGAATTTCTTATTAAAAAATGCACTGGAGTGCAGGGGTTTGGATAAAATGCACTTTTTTGTGGTAAATAAGGTGGCCATCTTCAAAACCTTCATTTTGGTGGCCATATTGGTACCCTAAGTTTCATGGGTGGCCCACAATTGCTGATCCCGAATTTCTTATTAAAAAATGCACTGGAGTGCATGGGTTCGGTTATGTTGCACTTTTTCATTTTGGATCAGGTGGCATTTTTCAACACCTTCATTGTGGTGACCATATTGGTACCCTAGGGTCCTTGGGTGGCCCACAATTGCTGATCCCGAATTTCTTATTAAAAAATGCACTGGAGTGCAGGGGTTCTGATATAATGCACTTTTTTGTGGTAAATAAGGTGGCCATCTTCAAAACCTTCACTTTGGTGGCCATATTGGTACCCTAAGTTTCATGGGTGGCCCACAATTGCTGATCCCGAATTTCTTATTAAAAAATGCACTGGAGTGCAGGGGTTTGGATAAAATGCACTTTTTTGTGGTAAATGAAGTGGTCATCTTCAAAAACTTCATTTTGGTGGCCATATTGGTACCCTAAGTTTCATGGGTGGCCCACAATTGCTGATCTCGAATTTCTTATTAAAAAATGCACTGGAGTGCAGGGGTTTGGATATAATGCACTTTTTTGTGGTAAATATGGTGGCCATCTTCAAAACCTTCATTTTGGTGACCATATTGGTACCCTAGTGTTCATGGGTGGCCCACAAATGCTAATCCCGAATTTCTTATTTAAAAATGCACTGGAGTGCAGGGCTTCTGATATAATGCACTTTTTTGTGGTAAATGAAGTGGCCATCTTCAAAAACTTCATTTTAGTGGCCATATTGGTACCCTAAGTTTCATGGGTGGCCCACAATTGCTGATCCCGAATTTCTTATTAAAAAATGCACTGGAGTGCAGGGGTTTGGATATAATGCACTTTTTTGTGGTAAATAAGGTGGCCATCTTCAAAACCTTCATTTTGGTGGCCATATTGGTACCCTAAGTTTCATGGGTGGCCCACAATTGCTGATCTCGAATTTCTTATTAAAAAATGCACTGGAGTGCAGGGGTTCTGATATAATGCACTTTTTTGTGGTAAATGAGGTGGCCATCTTCAAAACCTTCATTTTGGTGGCCATATTGGTACCCTAAGTTTCATTGGTGGCCCACAATTGCTGATCTCGAATTTCTTATTAAAAAATGCACTGGAGTGCAGGGGTTCTGATATAATGCACTTTTTTGTGGTAAATGAGGTGGCCATCTTCAAAACCTTCATTTTGGTGGCCATATTGGTACCCTAAGTTTCATGGGTGGCCCACAATTGCTGATCTCGAATTTCTTATTAAAAAATGCACTGGAGTGCAGGGGTTTGGATATAATGCACTTTTTTGTGGTAAATATGGTGGCCATCTTCAAAACCTTCATTTTGGTGGCCATATTGGTACCCTAAGCTTCATTGGTGGCCCACAATTGCTGATCTCGAATTTCTTATTAAAAAATGCACTGGAGTGCAGGGGTTCGGTTATGTTGCACTTTTTCATGGTGGATCAGGTGGCCATCTTCAACACCTTCATTTTGGTGACCATATTGGTACCCTAGTGTTCATGGGTGGCTCACAAATGCTAATCCCGAATTTCTTATTAAAAAATGCACTGGAGTGCAGGGGTTCTGATATAATGCACTTTTTTGTGGTAAATGAGGTGGCCATCTTCAAAACCTTCATTTTGGTGGCCATATTGGTACCCTAAGTTTCATTGGTGGCCCACAATTGCTGATCTCGAATTTCTTATTAAAAAATGCACTGGAGTGCAGGGGTTCGGTTATGTTGCACTTTTTCATGGTGGATCAGGTGGCCATCTTCAACACCTTCATTTTGGTGACCATATTGGTACCCTAGTGTTCATGGGTGGCTCACAAATGCTAATCCCGAATTTCTTATTAAAAAATGCACTGGAGTGCAGGGGTTTGGATATAATGCACTTTTTTGTGGTAAATATGGTGGCCATCTTCAAAACCTTTATTTTGGTGGCCATATTGGCACCCTAAGTTTCATGGGTGGCCCACAATTGCTGATCTCACATTTTTTATTAAAAAATGCACTGGAGTGCAGGGGTTCGGTTATGTTGCACTTTTTCATGGTGGATCAGGTGGCCATTTTCAACACCTTCATTTTGGTGACCATATTGGTACCCTAGTGTTCATGGGTGGCCCACAAATGCTAATCCCGAATTTCTTATTAAAAAATGCACTGGAGTGCAGGGGTTTGGATATAATGCACTTTTTTGTGGTAAATAAGGTGGCCATCTTCAAAACCTTCATTTTGGTGGCCATATTGGTGCCCTAAGTTTCATGGGTGGCCCACAATTGCTGATCTCGAATTTCTTATTAAGAAATGCACTGGAGTGCAGGGGTTCGGTTATGTTGCACTTTTTCATGGTGGATCAGGTGGCCATCTTCAACACCTTCATTTTGGTGACCATATTGGTACCCTAGTGTTCATGGGTGGCCCACAAATGCTAATCCCGAATTTCTTATTAAAAAATGCACTGGAGTGCAGGGTTTTGGATATAATGCACTTTTTTGTGGTTAATAAGGTGGCCATCTTCAAAACCTTCATTTTGGTGGCCATATTGGTACCCTAAGTTTCATGGGTGGCCCACAATTGCTGATCTCGAATTTCTTATTAAGAAATGCACTGGAGTGCAGGGGTTCGGTTATGTTGCACTTTTTCATGGTGGATCAGGTGGCCATCTTCAACACCTTCATTTTGGTGACCATATTGGTACCCTAGTGTTCATGGGTGGCCCACAAATGCTAATCCCGAATTTCTTATTAAAAAATGCACTGGAGTGCAGGGGTTTGGATATAATGCACTTTTTTGTGGTAAATAAGGTGGCCATCTTCAAAACCTTCATTTTGGTGGCCATATTGGTGCCCTAAGTTTCATAGGTGGCCCACAATTGCTGATCTCGAATTTCTTATTAAGAAATGCACTGGAGTGCAGGGGTTCGGTTATGTTGCACTTTTTCATGGTGGATCAGGTGGCCATCTTCAACACCTTCATTTTGGTGACCATATTGGTACCCTAGTGTTCATGGGTGGCCCACAAATGCTAATCCCGAATTTCTTATTAAAAAATGCACTGTAGTGCAGGGGTTTGGATATAATGCACTTTTTTGTGGTAAATAAGGTGGCCATCTTCAAAACCTTCATTTTGGTGGCCATATTGGTACCCTAAGTTTCATGGGTGGCCCACAATTGCTGATCTCGAATTTCTTATTAAGAAATGCACTGGAGTGCAGGGGTTCGGTTATGTTGCACTTTTTCATGGTGGATCAGGTGGCCATCTTCAACACCTTCATTTTGGTGACCATATTGGTACCCTAGTGTTCATGGGTGGCCCACAAATGCTAATCCCGAATTTCTTATTAAAAAATGCACTGGAGTGCAGGGTTTTGGATATAATGCACTTTTTTGTGGTTAATAAGGTGGCCATCTTCAAAACCTTCATTTTGGTGGCCATATTGGTACCCTAAGTTTCATGGGTGGCCCACAATTGCTGATCTCGAATTTCTTATTAAGAAATGCACTGGAGTGCAGGGGTTCGGTTATGTTGCACTTTTTCATGGTGGATCAGGTGGCCATCTTCAACACCTTCATTTTGGTGACCATATTGGTACCCTAGTGTTCATGGGTGGCCCACAAATGCTAATCCCGAATTTCTTATTAAAAAATGCACTGGAGTGCAGGGGTTTGGATATAATGCACTTTTTTGTGGTAAATAAGGTGGCCATCTTCAAAACCTTCATTTTGGTGGCCATATTGGTGCCCTAAGTTTCATAGGTGGCCCACAATTGCTGATCTCGAATTTCTTATTAAGAAATGCACTGGAGTGCAGGGGTTCGGTTATGTTGCACTTTTTCATGGTGGATCAGGTGGCCATCTTCAACACCTTCATTTTGGTGACCATATTGGTACCCTAGTGTTCATGGGTGGCCCACAAATGCTAATCCCGAATTTCTTATTAAAAAATGCACTGGAGTGCAGGGGTTTGGATATAATGCACTTTTTTGTGGTAAATAAGGTGGCCATCTTCAAAACCTTCATTTTGGTGGCCATATTGGTGCCCTAAGTTTCATAGGTGGCCCACAATTGCTGATCTCGAATTTCTTATTAAGAAATGCACTGGAGTGCAGGGGTTCGGTTATGTTGCACTTTTTCATGGTGGATCAGGTGGCCATCTTCAACACCTTCATTTTGGTGACCATATTGGTACCCTAGTGTTCATGGGTGGCCCACAAATGCTAATCCCGAATTTCTTATTAAAAAATGCACTGTAGTGCAGGGGTTTGGATATAATGCACTTTTTTGTGGTAAATATGGTGGCCATCTTCAAAACCTTCATTTTGGTGGCCATATTGGTACCCTAAGTTTCATGGGTGGCCCACAATTGCTGATCTCGAATTTCTTATTAAGAAATGCACTGGAGTGCAGGGGTTCGGTTATGTTGCACTTTTTCATGGTGGATCAGGTGGCCATCTTCAACACCTTCATTTTGGTGACCATATTGGTATCCTAGTGTTCATGGGTGGCCCAAAAATGCTAATCCCGAATTTCTTATTAAAAAATGCACTGTAGTGCAGGGGTTTGGATATAATGCACTTTTTTGTGGTAAATAAGGTGGCCATCTTCAAAACCTTCATTTTGGTGGCCATATTGGTACCCTAAGTTTCATGGGTGGCCCACAATTGCTGATCTCGAATTTCTTATTAAGAAATGCACTGGAGTGCAGGGGTTCGGTTATGTTGCACTTTTTCATGGTGGATCAGGTGGCCATCTTCAACACCTTCATTTTGGTGACCATATTGGTACCCTAGTGTTCATGGGTGGCCCACAAATGCTAATCCCGAATTTCTTATTAAAAAATGCACTGGAGTGCAGGGTTTTGGATATAATGCACTTTTTTGTGGTTAATAAGGTGGCCATCTTCAAAACCTTCATTTTGGTGGCCATATTGGTACCCTAAGTTTCATGGGTGGCCCACAATTGCTGATCTCGAATTTCTTATTAAGAAATGCACTGGAGTGCAGGGGTTCGGTTATGTTGCACTTTTTCATGGTGGATCAGGTGGCCATCTTCAACACCTTCATTTTGGTGACCATATTGGTACCCTAGTGTTCATGGGTGGCCCACAAATGCTAATCCCGAATTTCTTATTAAAAAATGCACTGGAGTGCAGGGGTTTGGATATAATGCACTTTTTTGTGGTAAATAAGGTGGCCATCTTCAAAACCTTCATTTTGGTGGCCATATTGGTGCCCTAAGTTTCATAGGTGGCCCACAATTGCTGATCTCGAATTTCTTATTAAGAAATGCACTGGAGTGCAGGGGTTCGGTTATGTTGCACTTTTTCATGGTGGATCAGGTGGCCATCTTCAACACCTTCATTTTGGTGACCATATTGGTACCCTAGTGTTCATGGGTGGCCCACAAATGCTAATCCCGAATTTCTTATTAAAAAATGCACTGTAGTGCAGGGGTTTGGATATAATGCACTTTTTTGTGGTAAATAAGGTGGCCATCTTCAAAACCTTCATTTTGGTGGCCATATTGGTACCCTAAGTTTCATGGGTGGCCCACAATTGCTGATCTCGAATTTCTTATTAAGAAATGCACTGGAGTGCAGGGGTTCGGTTATGTTGCACTTTTTCATGGTGGATCAGGTGGCCATCTTCAACACCTTCATTTTGGTGACCATATTGGTACCCTAGTGTTCATGGGTGGCCCACAAATGCTAATCCCGAATTTCTTATTAAAAAATGCACTGGAGTGCAGGGTTTTGGATATAATGCACTTTTTTGTGGTTAATAAGGTGGCCATCTTCAAAACCTTCATTTTGGTGGCCATATTGGTACCCTAAGTTTCATGGGTGGCCCACAATTGCTGATCTCGAATTTCTTATTAAGAAATGCACTGGAGTGCAGGGGTTCGGTTATGTTGCACTTTTTCATGGTGGATCAGGTGGCCATCTTCAACACCTTCATTTTGGTGACCATATTGGTACCCTAGTGTTCATGGGTGGCCCACAAATGCTAATCCCGAATTTCTTATTAAAAAATGCACTGGAGTGCAGGGGTTTGGATATAATGCACTTTTTTGTGGTAAATAAGGTGGCCATCTTCAAAACCTTCATTTTGGTGGCCATATTGGTGCCCTAAGTTTCATAGGTGGCCCACAATTGCTGATCTCGAATTTCTTATTAAGAAATGCACTGGAGTGCAGGGGTTCGGTTATGTTGCACTTTTTCATGGTGGATCAGGTGGCCATCTTCAACACCTTCATTTTGGTGACCATATTGGTACCCTAGTGTTCATGGGTGGCCCACAAATGCTAATCCCGAATTTCTTATTAAAAAATGCACTGGAGTGCAGGGGTTTGGATATAATGCACTTTTTTGTGGTAAATAAGGTGGCCATCTTCAAAACCTTCATTTTGGTGGCCATATTGGTACCCTAAGTTTCATGGGTGGCCCACAATTGCTGATCTCGAATTTCTTATTAAAATATGCACTGGAGTGCAGGGGTTCGGTTATGTTGCACTTTTTCATGGTGGATCAGGTGGCCATCTTCAACACCTTCATTTTGGTGACCATATTGGTACCCTAGTGTTCATGGGTGGCCCACAAATGCTAATCCCGAATTTCTTATTAAAAAATGCACTGGAGTGCAGGGGTTTGGATATAATGCACTTTTTTGTGGTAAATAAGTTGGCCATCTTCAAAACCTTCATTTTGGTGGCCATATTGGTACCCTAAGTTTCATGGGTGGCCCACAATTGCTGATCTCGAATTTCTTATTAAAAAATGCACTGGAGTGCAGGGGTTCGGTTATGTTGCACTTTTTCATGGTGGATCAGGTGGCCATCTTCAACACCTTCATTTTGGTGACCATATTGGTACCCTAGTGTTCATGGGTGGCCCACAAATGCTAATCCCGAATTTCTTATTAAAAAATGCACTGGAGTGCAGGGGTTTGGATATAATGCACTTTTTTGTGGTAAATAAGGTGGCCATCTTCAAAACCTTCATTTTGTTGGCCATATTGGTACCCTAAGTTTCATGGGTGGCCCACAAATGCTAATCCCGAATTTCTTATTAAAAAATGCACTGGAGTGCAGGGGTTCGGTTATGTTGCACTTTTTCATGGTGGATCAGGTGGCCATCTTCAACACCTTCATTTTGGTGACCATATTGGTACCCTAGTGTTCATGGGTGGCCCACAAATGCTAATCCCGAATTTCTTATTAAAAAATGCACTGGAGTGCAGGGGTTCGGTTATGTTGCACTTTTTCATGGTGGATCAGGTGGCCATCTTCAACACCTTCATTTTGGTGACCATTTTGGTACCCTAGTGTTCATGGGTGGCCCACAAATTCTAATCCCGAATTTCTTATTAAAAAATGCACTGGAGTGCAGGGGTTTGGATATAATGCACTTTTTTGTAGTAAATTTGGTGGCCATCTTCAAAACCTTCATTTTGGTGGCCATATTTGTACCCTAAGTTTCATGGGTGGCCCACAAATGCTAGTCCCGAATTTCTTATTAAAAAATGCACTGGAGTGCAGGGGTTTGGATATAATGCACTTTTTTGTAGTAAATTTGGTGGCCATCTTCAAAACCTTCATTTTGGTGGCCATATTTGTACCCTAAGTTTCATGGGTGGCCCACAAATGCTAATCCCGAATTTCTTATTAAAAAATGCACTGGAGTGCAGGGGTTCGGTTATGTTGCACTTTTTCATGGTGGATCAGGTGGCCATCTTCAACACCTTCATTTTGGTGACCATATTGGTACCCTAGTGTTCATGGGTGGCCCACAAATGCTAATCCCGAATTTCTTATTAAAAAATGCACTGGAGTGCAGGGGTTCGGTTATGTTGCACTTTTTCATGGTGGATCAGGTGGCCATCTTCAACACCTTCATTTTGGTGACCATATTGGTACCCTAGTGTTCATGGGTGGCCCACAAATGCTAATCCCGAATTTCTTATTAAAAAATGCACTGGAGTGCAGGGGTTCGGTTATGTTGCACTTTTTCATGGTGGATCAGGTGGCCATCTTCAACACCTTCATTTTGGTGACCATTTTGGTACCCTAGTGTTCATGGGTGGCCCACAAATTCTAATCCCGAATTTCTTATTAAAAAATGCACTGGAGTGCAGGGGTTTGGATATAATGCACTTTTTTGTAGTAAATTTGGTGGCCATCTTCAAAACCTTCATTTTGGTGGCCATATTTGTACCCTAAGTTTCATGGGTGGCCCACAAATGCTAATCCCGAATTTCTTATTAAAAAATGCACTGGAGTGCAGGGGTTTGGATATAATGCACTTTTTTGTAGTAAATTTGGTGGCCATCTTCAAAACCTTCACTTTGGTGGCCATATTGGTACCCTAAGTTTCATGGGTGGCCCAGAAATGCTAATCCCGAATTTCTTATTAAAAAATGCACTGGAGTGCAGGGGTTCGGTTATGTTGCACTTTTTCATGGTGGATCACTTGGTCGTCTTCAACACCATCCAGTTCTTTATTTTGTTTCGCTCATGGAAGTGCTATGCCTGAGTTATCAAGAATTAATTCGTTACCATTCATGAGTAACATAGTATGCCAAATAAGTATTTCACTGTCTTTTTGGTTTTTCTAATATCAATGGTAGTAGCCTGGGAAATTTTATTTTTCTATATAAGTCGATGAAAATTCGGAAATAAATCATTACGTTGGAAGATTTGGAAGAGAGAGGAAGGGAAAAAAAAAAGGTAAAAAAAATAAAATAAAATAAAATAAAATATTAAAATATTTTATTTTTTAGATAAAAGAAGAAAAGAAAAAAGAAGAAATATAAAGGAAGAAAATAAAGAAAAGAAGAAGAAATATAAAGAAATAAAGAAAAGAAGAAGAGAAGAAGAGAAGAAAAGAAGAAAAAAAAGAAATAAGAAAAATAAAAAAGTGAGTTGGAATGAAATAAAATTGAATAAAATATTTTTAATAATTAATTTTAAAAATTATTTTGATTAGTTGTCAAAATAATTTTTGATTTAATATTAAATAAAGTGTTTTTTAAATTTATTATTGTTTTAATTTTAAGATATTAAAAATAAAATGGCTTCGAGGATACCAATCAGGATCCCCCCCAGAGATGCAAGACCTCCAAGACAGCCAAGGCCAAACATTTCAAGAATACCTATAAGAATCCCGAGACAGAGAAATCGAGAAATCGAAAGCGATATATCTCTCCTGTTTTGGCGGTTGGATCAAATGGAGAACCGAATAAACCTACGAATGAATACCCAATTTGCGGTGTTCAGGTCCCAAATAAACACGATCAATCGCCGTATTTCGTTAATGGAAACTTTCATCCGACATTTGGACGGATTTTAGTTTAATATAATTGAATATTTTTGTTTGTTTTTGTTTTTTGAATTATAATTTGTTAATATTAATAATAATTATGTAATTAAAAAAAAAAAAAAAAACACATACACATTTAATAAACACAAATTACATATTAACACTAAAAAAAAAAAAAAAACATACATACATAAATATATGAACTTGGTTATAATTTTTTAATAAACATCATTTTAATACAATATATAAAATAAAACACTTGTTAATTCCACAAATATATATATAAATACTTTTATTTAATTATCTATAAAGGCCGACGCGTTTCGTCTTATTAGGAAATCTTCAGGGCACTAACTTTTTTAAAGTTGGAAGTTGGAAGGGCAAGTTTTTAATAAAATCTGCACAAAGAGGTTTAAATTCTTATTAAGTAAATGCAATTGTTGTTTATATGCATATCTAAAGTAGTGGTGAACCGTGTCGGTAAAGGCCAAAGTCATATGAAAGACTTAGTAGTGACACGGAGTTAAAAATTAAATAAAATGCACGACTGGGTCGCACGAACTTGCTCTTGTAGTAAAAGTTTCTTCGAATTTTAAAGATTGAGTGTAATATGTATAAGTACATAAATTAATAAATATATATGTATTTATCCATTTAATAAATTGAAGAATGGAAATTCGAATATGGAAACAAAGCACATGAAACACGTTCTTTAAATTTATAAAATAAATACTTAAAATGTTTTAATCTCAGAATGAAGAACGCCATCTCAATTCTTGAAAAAATGTGAATTTATGCTAAAAAACTTTTTAAAAATCGTTGGAACGCGTTTTCTTAAAAAATAATTTTATATAAAATTTCTTGAAATTTTTAGAAAAAAAAATTTGGTATTCCATTTTTAAGAATATAATAATATACAGCTAAAACCATAATTTCAAAAAAATTCATTAACCCGTTTTCAAAAAAAAAATGATTTAAAAAAAAAAAATGGAACTTTTTTTTATAAATCCAAAAAATATTTTTTCAAAATATTTGTATGCAGTATTATTTACACTTGATAAGATCTCAGAGTAAAAATTTATATCAAAATCGGTGGAGCGGCTAACGAAAAAGTCGAAAACAAAAAAAAAAAAAAAAAAAAAAACGGCTCTATGGAATGTACCGTTAATAACGGTTTTTGGTAAATTTCTTTTTCATCAAAGTGCAGACAATACCACCATACTCACAAAAATTAAAAAAAAAAAGTCGTTAGAGCCATTTTGGAGATAAGTAACCTTTTTCAAAATGGTTGTGTGGTAAGTACCGTTATTTTTTTAACTACACCAAAAAAATCGATTTTCCCTCTAGGGAATTACTCAGAAGTCTTATGCTCCAGGTTTGAAGAAAATCGCTTCAGTGATTTAAGCTGTAGGCAGACAAATTCCCCCTCCGAACACCCGGAGTATATGCGGTACCCTGCAGCTGTGGGTCATCATATGTAGGACAGACTCAGAGGAGCATTGGTACGCGTCTGAGAGAAATTATCAGCGCTGTAAGCAAAAAACAAAGAGAAAAGTCGCTTTACGCTTTATATCTATTATTTATTTACGCGGCTAATCCGAAAACCTTAAAATGACGTATTTAGTTTATTCCGAAAACTCGGTTAAATCTGCATCTGAAAAGCGAACTATACAATAAAAACAATTCAGTTTGATTTTTTTTTGTTGGTAATATCAATTCACGCTTTATTACAATTTAACAAATGTAATAATTTTCCATGTTACATTTTTTAATAAGGTTTTACATATTTTATGTTTTGCGTTTTTTTTTTGTTTTAATTAATTTTTCTTTTTCTTCAGGAAAACAATTTATATTTTAATCATTTTTTTTTATAGGAAAATATTTGTATATACGTACGCTTCTTGTCGAAACACAATTTACAGCCATTTGTGGATGTCTATTAATTTGTTTTGAATGAATAATATTAATAAACCAATTTCTTGTTTAATAAATTCATGATGTGTTTTGTTTGTATTTATTATTATTTTTTATTGAACAATGGATATAAGGATGGACAACACACATACACATTCATACAGTTTCATTTGTTTGTTTTCTTGACTCTTTAAATAAAAATAAAAAAAAATACATAAAATAAAACTTCTATTTTGTACGTTTTAAACAGTAAGTGATGCTGGAGGACGATGGGGGTTCTCAGGCAAGAAACTTTTAAGCAAAATTAAAAGAAACAGAGCTTTGATAAAAATTGTTTTTGTTATATTATTTTGTTTTGTTTCATTTTTTATTTAATTTAAGACATTTCTTCGTAGTTTGTTCTTTTTTTTTTGTCTAAAATGAGGGAATTTACTTACTTTCAGAATCATTATTTGTTTAAGTTTTTTCTCTTTTTTTCTATGAAATCATTTCTCATATTCAAATTTGTGATTTCGTTTTTCCATTAACGAGAATTTAAGTTAACAAATATAGGAAAAAGTAAACAAAAGATTAGCCTTAAGGTAAAATTTTACATTATTCTATTTATACGAAAACGAAATAAATACAGTTTAATTAAATAAAAAAGAAACAAACTGATGTTTATTTTAGTTTTTTTTTATAATATGACTAATGTCATGATTTAACAATTAATGTGGAAAATATACGAAATATAAAATATTTAAAGTACAAGTACATAAAAAAGGATTTTTTTTCTCTATACATTTAGTAATAGTAGTAATAGTTTAGTAGTGGTGTTTCATTAAATTCTATCTTTAAGTTGTGTTTTTATTTTTTTTTTTGTTTTTCTTTTTGTCTGCAAAAGAAGACCGTTAATCGCTTGATTCTGGTTTAATTATTATTTTTGATTTAACCTTACTACATTAATTTATATTTCCATTATGCTAATTATATGGGTTTTTGTTATAAATTAATTGTAATTGCAGGTTTATTCCTTCCATCTTTTTTTTTTTTTTGTGAATTTTTGTTTCATTTTGTGTTTACATTGTTTTGTTTTTGTGTTTTTTTTTTTATTGTTAAATTAAAAATTTACTTAGGATTTAAGTTTTCTTTTGTTTTTCTTTCTTTTTTTAAATTTATTTGGTAATTTCAGCAGAATTTTGCACTTTATGAAAGGCTTAACCGGAAATCAATGCCACGTACTCTGAAAAA
This sequence comes from Epistrophella euchroma, assembly GCA_947049315.1. NCBI lineage: Eukaryota > Metazoa > Arthropoda > Insecta > Diptera > Syrphidae > Epistrophella > Epistrophella euchroma. The sequence goes on from OX346246.1 coordinate 23,726,614, forward strand.
AATACATATAAATATCACACATGAGAATTTATTGAAGACAGAAATGTGAGTGAGGTTATTAGTGAGTTAACTAGTTAACTGGTTTTTATAATCAATCAATCAATCAATATAATCATAGTTTTATTCATTTGCAGTGACGAAACTAGTCAATATAAATGGGCATATCCCGATGTGAACTGTAGAAGATTTTAGGGGCCAACAATTTGTTTTTTTTCAAAATCTCAGTCGTTCAAATGAAAATATTTTCGTGTGGCATGAACAAAATTTACAAATTTTATTTTTACTGTTAACATTTTATCGTTTTTGTGGTGACTAATGATTTTTTAAGATAAGAATTGTCAATGAATTCAAGATTAGAAGACGCTAAAGCAGAGCGAGTCCCGGGTTCTACTTTATTAATACTTTTGAATCTATTCCAAAGTTCTATTCCAATTTTGAATTCTAAATGGCGCTGTGTGACATCATTTTACCAGAAAATCTACGGTTGGCTTTTCGATTTTTATTCTCCCAAACCAACACGAAACACTCAACGACAACGAAACTATCGTCTGTCATCAGCTAGTCTTTAAGTATTCGCTGTTGACAAAGTTTTTGTTGTGTAAGCAGCTAAGGTCTAAGTATGAGGAAAATGAAAATGCAACGGCAGCGGCGACAGCATCTGTAAACGACTATTAAAGAAAACGAAGACGGATGTTTTCACCGCGAATCCCGGTACCTAACATTTTTTTTTTTCGCCGGACATCGCTTCAAATGTCTTGTGACGGTTTGGGAGTGCTTTAAAAAGGCTCGAATTCGCTTAATTACAACTATGGTCTCCTTTATAAAGCCCTAATCAACGATAATCGAAATACGATAATAGATATAAATGTGTGTAGTGATTTGTCACAGTATGCCTCTCCCAAATGTTTTATTTAAGGAGCAAATCGATAAGCTAAATGACTATTACAGATCTCGAAGCAAATAAGACACTAAGAGCCAGCTGTACAATCTTGGTTAAATATTTAACCCGTGGTACAGTTATTTTAACTCGCCGATTACGGATGCTTAACTGAGGTTAAACGATGGTTCAAGGTTTAAATATGTAATAAAAGCCAATTATTTGCCTAATCCATCACTGAATCTCAGTTAATCTGCGAAAATCGGTGAATTAAAATTCCTGAATTACGGATCAGAGAAATTAAAATAATTGATAGCGAACAAGAAGTGCTATGTATATTAAAAAACGACTTCGGGAAGAAATGGGAGCAGCCCAAGAAAATATCAGGGAGTATTCACAAATGATGCCAACAGAAGAAACGTTAATATCAGCGCGGAAGAAAGAGGCTCAAATATCTAGTAAAATTCGGAAATAGTAGATGAGGTAAACTCAAAATGTTGACGATAGGTTGCATTATATACATATACTGTGTACGTTAAGCATTTGGACGAAGCTTACACATCATGTAAATCACAAAACCGTGACTTTTTAAGGTTTGATTTCTAAGATGACAACAATGTTTCTAGGAACAAATATTTTGACAATTGAATGTTGATTTTCGTTTTTCCATTTGGAAAAATACGAAAACGAATAATTGAGTCAAAAAAAATCTACAAATAATCTTTCCCCCACTAGGCTTAGCTTCGTCACTGACTTATTGCAATTTAAAAAAAAAATTCAAGCTAACTAGTTTAACTCAACAATTTACGCAAAAATGGATTAACACACACAAAAAAGAATACAATAAAGCATGCGCAGTGTTTTGTACACCTTTCAAAACAGAAACATAAATGTGTTTTTTAAGAGGGCAAAAAAAATGTATTAATTTGTGTAGCGCTACAAATATTTAATTTTGTGGATTATTAATTTATAATCATTATTAGTTTAGTTTAATAGCTATTGATCGTTAATAATAAGCCCAAATTCGTATAAATAAATCTTTTTTTTCTTTTAATTAATACAATTACATTATTTATGATGAATTATTGTTGCGCTACACTTAAACTTAAGATGTGTTTTACAATAATTATGAAAATGATACGATAATAACAATAATGGTTACAAATTTTTTTTTTTGTACATCAATAATAATAAAAGACAAACTTAAAATATTTAAGCACATTATTGGCGAGAGTTATTTATCTCCCTTTACCCATCTTCTAGAATTATAAAGTCAAATAAAATTCAAAGAAAGCATAAAAAGCATATTAATTAATTAAAGATAGAAGCAAATTTCTTTGAGTGAATACATTTTTAAAAAGCTGGCGTTTTTAAGCTACATATTGTAAAAAATATTCCGTACTTCACATTTCTCCTCTGGATAAAATTCCTTAAAAATCCTTTCAATAATTGGATATCTGAAAATAAAACAAAAAGAAAATTATTTATTTACTTTGCATTTTTAAAAGTAGGTACATAATTTCAACAACAACAAAAAGATATCATATCAGTGTGTAGACGCACAAAAGTACAACTTCTACTTCTTTGTATAAGAAAAAACTATGTCGGGCTAAACAATTTACGTGTTAAATACAACAACTAATCCCTTTCGCACTTAGCTAAGCGCGGATGATTCTCCGACCTCAATTTAAAAACACTGCCCTAATTTCCCCTGACTTCCGATTCATTTCAGTGCGAACCCTCGAGAAAAGAAATTTCACTCAATTAACAAATGCTATAAGAATAGTGATGGAAAGTTAAAATTTGATTTGCAATTTCCAAAAATTACTTAAATTTCATAATTAAAAAGTAATAGTGGGCTGTAGAAAATAATGAGGTTATTTGATGATGTTGGTTTGTCGAAATCACTTCAAACAAACAATCATAAAAATAAAAACCATGAGGCCATGATCCGCAAATGGGCGTTGCATATCTCCTGAACAGTGTTCCTCCAATGGCAGTTACTCCATGTTTGAACCAATTTGTGATGGTGGGCATGAAAATGGAGTTTGCAAAGAACATAGAAAATATGCCTGCAGCCTGCCATCGAACGCAAGCAAAACGTGCTTAGACTCATTTTTTTAAAAATAATTTTTGTCATTAAATGATTGACAATTTGATATAGAAAAAGTTGATTTTTTGAAAAAATATAGCTCGTTGCACTGCTCTTTCCTAACAAAAAAAAAAACAATTAAAAAAAAATAAAAAAAAAAAACAAACAATTTAACAAAAATGTGCATTTAATTTTTAATTTTTTGTGTTAAATGTAAATAGTTTAAATTGAATTTTTTAGTTTTGGTTCCTTTATAAGTTCTTTTAAGAACAAAAATGATTCTCAAAGAGATATTATCTTTAATTTCAAAGCAGCAAAAATGAAGAGAAGCCAAACAAAACAGTACTGAAATAGTACTAAAAAAGTTCGGGATTTTGGCATTGAGGATTTTGTTAACTCTGGATTTTGTCTATTCGGGATTTTGGCATTCGGGATTATGGGATTCGGGAGTAAGGGATTCTCATTTTCTGCCATTCGGGATTATGGAATTCGGGAGTAAGGGATTCTCATTTTCTGCTATTCGGGGTTGTGGGCTTTCGGGATTATGTCTCCTTCCCAATAAAATTTCGTATTAAGAGCGAGCGAGAGAGAAAATATATGTAAACAAACAATGGGGTGGTTGCTCATCGTCCACTGACGAGCTTCAGGGGAGAATCGTCGCGAAATACCTAAAAAAAAAAAAGAGAACAAAAAACAACCACAAAACAATTCAACACTCGTGCAGTGTTTAGGTATGTAAAAGTGGGAGCGAGGTAGAATACGAAGTCAATGGAGTTGACGGTTTGCACCGTCATGAACGTGACGCGTCACGTTGATGATCTACAAGTCATGCACATTAAAAAAAAAATTAAATTAAAAGTTTCTGCACTCGAATTTCCAGGACCGGACGTACTAGTTTCAATAAAATCAAATCCATGGCCAAAAAATTCACTCTTATAAACCTCTAAATATTTCCCTTCAAACAAAAAAAAATTTTAATCTTATACCTTTTTTCGGTTTTACTACATTGCACGCTATAGATGTAGCTAAATTTAACCCTAAGGTGATTCTCGTACATCCCCTAAATGTGTATTCCGATTTAAACACAAAAAGAATTCTTTTAATCGAATGCCACTTTTTTGCTTTTACCCCATTTTTGACACTATAAACAGCAAAATTGAGTTCTGGATGGATTTTTATGTACAAGATACAGTTGTCCAAGAAAACTATTGACGTTGACGCCTGTCTGGCGACTGAATATACCCTTGTAATCCTTGGTTCTCACGAAGCGTTCGACTTAAGGTACTATAACTTTCTTTAAAAAAAAAACTTTTTGAGAAAAGCCAGGAATAAATTATGAAAACAAATTTGGATGATTTTTTTTTTAAAACTCGAGGATTTTTAATACCTTTTATAGTTGGTATTGAAATTTGAAACAATTAGAAACATTAGGCTACGGTTTCGGTGACAGCGATTTTAGCTCACGAGAGTAAGCGATGCTCACTTGAATTTAAGAATACACGTGTTTTCTATGTTGTGATTGAAATTACGAGTTGTCTACAAAATGAGCAATGATAGCTATTTCAAGCGATCTTTGAGAAAAAATTAATAAAATACTTTCAGTCGCAAAAGTAAAAGCATACTAGAGCTAGTAGAACACAAGTATGTAGAAACCGTAGCCTTATTATTCGTTTTTTTTAAGTTTATCTACTTTTTTTTAAGAATTAAATTTAATTTGATTTTAAAAAATTATTAACACTTCATAATTGTGATAATAAATTTTGCTTTTGCTATAGTCTATAGAATATTTGATGGATTCCGGCCTCTACATGAATAACTTATGAAATTGATGTATGGACAATCTCTTCAAAATCTTGATTTCCATACATAGAATGGCAGGATTTTATGGTGGAATTTTGAATTTAGAGGCTGCGTTCAATTTTTTGTTGCAAGAAATTAAGGCCCTATGAGATTTTTTGCTTTTTTTTTTGCAATACTAACTTTTTCTTTTAAATATAGCCGACAGATGTAATTGAGGAAAATAATAAAGTCGAAGAAAAGATTTTTCAAAATTTTCAAAACAAATTCTACGTTTTTATTTAGTTAATTTAACTGAGGTTTTTACTAATGCCACTTGACCACATTTATTCACTAAATTTTCGCGGGTATCATAGAAAACAAATAAGGTGGGCCTTATTCGGGTTTGGATTCTTATTTGCCCTAAATCAAACACAAAATTATTCATTACTCACTTTGAATGTAAGCCCCCTCCGGGCGGTAGTCCTTCGATTTCTCTACTTTGAAGGTTTTGTAATAAGTCAACGAATTCCCTGTTCTCTTCACATGATAATTCTTCTGTAAAAATAAAAAAGAAAATTGCAGCTTAAAACAAAATTGTATACTTCAATTCAATTATTTAAAACAAAAATTATTATAATAATGTATGTATCTATTTAATTATACAATATAAAAAAAAATTATTACAAATACAATTCTCGAGTTACTCGTGCATATAATTTACATACAAAATATGTAGGTACGTAAAAACATGTTCATCCAATATCAACTCAGCTACTCGTTCGAAAAGACAACTTTTTAAATTTAAATATTTTACAGTAATTATAATATTTAAAATGTAATGAAATTGTGCTTGAAATTGATCATGATTTTCTCTTTTTTTTTTTTTATTTAAAATATCAGCAGCAGCATATAACTAGAGCAAAGATTAATTCTACAGTTTTAATTATTAAAAAAACGACTACATTTGCAGGTAATCAAATTTTGGTGCAACAAGCAATAATTTTATATTCACTTTATTGGTTCTTATTTCAAAATGCAAAATGCGCTTTAAATGGAAATACATTGCTTAATATAAACAAAAAAAACTAAAAAAAAAAACAAACAAATGCACAGATGGTTGACAAAGAAGACTTCGAGAATTTAAAACAAAAAAAAATCAAACATGCTTCTCAAAAACTTCAATAGAATAAGGGGATTAAGTAAAAATAATAAAATTAAACAATTATGTTAATAAAAAGTTTAACAAAATGTGAAGAAAAATAAATCAAATAAACATACCTTATGCTCACTAACCGAATCGCCATAGATATCAATATTTATTTTTTGTTTTACTTTTTGTTTAAACAATTTTCTCATTTCCACTGTTAGCGTGTTTATGTTTTTTTTTTTTTTTTCGTAAATATTTGTTTTTCACAAACTTCAGGATTAACATTTATTTAATTAACAAGCAAATAAATATCAAAAATTGAGTAAACAAAAAGAAAATATTAACAAAATTAATTGAAACCAAAATTTGTTAGATTCGATTGGAAAGAAAAAATCAACACCATAAGTATTAATTATATTATTTTTTTTTTTTTTAATTTTTATTGTTTACGAATTATTACTTTTGAATTAAATCGGGAGGCAGGTACAATATTTAAATTTAAATATTCTACTTCTAGGCAAATTTCTATTTTAGGTTTTAGTTTAATAAATATTTTGTGTACGTTTATAATATTTACTATTTGTTTAACAATAATTATTGTGGGATTGTGTGACTAATTTGTTAGAGTTGCATTTCAAAAAGAAAGGAAAACAAAATGAAAAACGTGAGCATAAGGTTATTTTTAAAATTTAGAATTCTTCATTATGTGTGTATATAACAACAATATTAAATATTTGATTTGTTTCAAATTGGATTATAATTTTAAAACTATGTATGAATGTTTTTTAAATTAGTAATTTTGATAATACTTTATTTTATTGAAAAAGGATTGGCTATGATTAAAAATGTATCTAATTGACTTTTACACATTTATGGAATAACTTAATGTTTTCAAGTTGATTTGATTTAATTTGTCAATAATTTATAAAATACTTTTAATTATTATTTAATAATACACAGTATTAAGGGTTTTTTCTTTTTTTGTCTGTTTTGGTTTTAATGGATTATATTTGTCTTTATGTATATGTGGTTCCGATAAATTTTTTTTTTTTTTTAACTTTATTTTATTAAGTTTAAATCAATTCCTTTTAGTTTAGATAATATTGTTTTTAAAAAAAACAATATACATACATATAATTTAGGGTTAGTAATAGTGATTTTTTCTATAAACTACATTTTAGAAATATTATTGAATATACATATTTAAGGTACAAAAGGTTAACCTATTTATTAAATGTAAGGCAAGAAGGGCATCTCTGTTACATGGTTAACGAATAATAATAGAAAAAAATTAAAAAGAGAAGAATTTTTCCTAAGGTGGTGTTTGTATTTGTTTTTTTGTTGTGGTGTAATACGTTTAAACGGTTATTTTTTACAGCACACAAGACCGGAAATGAAACGGATTCAATTCAAAGGGACTACACTAATTCGAATAAGGGAAGCCGTGGAGGGATGCGGATAGCTTAATTTGCTCATACTAGAGTGAACAACTTACTATCAAAATAATGCAAACAATAAAAAGAAAAGCGAGTTTCAAATGGATTATGCTTATCAGTTCCATCAGCGTTTGTCTCTAGGGTGTGTTTATGTTGCAACTACGATAAACGATTCAAGTATAGTTTAGAAATCTTTCCATGATTTGTTTCTATTATTGTATTGTTTATATTGAAATAGCGTTTGGAGCAAGAATAATCAATGTTAGTTTTAGTCAACTGTGCTCGAATCGAAGCTCCAACATAAACACATCCGAAATGTTGTGTTTATTGGGCTAGATATGAGATGGATAAAATGAGATCTCAAAAATTTTGAAAATTGAGCAAAACTTAAGAATCCTTTTTAGACTTTCGCGGTGGTTTATCATTATTAATATCTATTATTTTCGGATTAGCCGCGTTTTTGAAATTTATGAGAGTGCACTTTTGTACTCACCTCAACAACAACAACATCATGAGATAGAACCACCTACGCATCGCTACAACTTGCGTAGTCAATCTAACATCTCACAACAGTTTCCCAGTGACCACGCTCAATGCAATTTGATGCGAAACGTTCGGGGTGAGTACAAATGTGCACTCTCATAAATTTCAAAAACGCGGCTAATCCGAAAATAATAGATATTAATTAAGAATCCTCTTTTTATTTCTGAGATCTCATTTTTCTGAAATATGATCAATCTGAATTCAGCAGAAAAGACCTGTTAACAATATCAGAATATATTCAGAACCCTTTTAAGAAAGCACCAGTTATTTTAAAGTAAAATAACATTGAAATGGTGGCCATGGCATAATAGTAATGCCGGAAGTCTGGGTTCGATTCCCAGCCTTTTCCACCTAAAAACAAAAATTCTTTTTCTCACGGCTACTGTCTCTTGTGAGGAAGTGACAACTCCTTCAAGAGTAATTCTTATCAGGGAAATTTGAAAGTTGTAAGTCACTAGGCACTGGTTCTACACGAGCTGTTGCGCCACCAGCTGAAACATGGGAAGATAACGATACGAATATGAAAACATGAAGCTTCCCATTTAGACTGAAAACGCTTTAAAGTGCAAATGTGAAAATTCATCAACGTTCCTAATACAAATGGGCGATGTAGTAAAAAATCTTAAGATACGTAACCGCAAAGTGGCTTAGTATTATTATGATTGAAAACAAATAAATTTTGGGGAATAAATAAGTTTAATACATATAGGCTAATAATGATAAGAGTTATCATAAGAGTTAAAAGGCGCCAGTTATCTTTTCATTGATAATTTAGTTTTAAAATAAACGTCCAAAATCAGAAACTAAACCTGAAAAAATTAAGATTATGACTCAAATATTCAAATATTTTTGATTTTATTCCCCGCTTTATATGACTCGAGAGTAAATCGTTTGAGAAATCACTTAAGTAGTGTTATTACCAATAGCGAACTACCGATCTTCGATAAGAGCGATATCTAACATTTTATATTCAAATGATTATATCCTGGAAGGTTCATAAAATAGCGTCAATTTCAGAGTCAGATACTCGTTAATGCATCAAACCAGCATCAGTTTGTATGCATGTAACTTGTTCACTATTGCGAAATTGCAGCAAATGATGCGCAAACTTCAAGCAAAACCAGTATCAAGAACATTTTTGATCAGCTGTGTTGGGCATCAGCACAGCAACAAAGCACAATTCTTTGATGTTTATGAATTTTCAAAGTGTCCTTAAATTTACCCTTAACCCATTTTCGGAGAGCGTTGCGAAAACGCAAACACAAATTTTCCAAGGCCCTATTTTGTAAAACGATTATCGTTGAAATTACTTCGTTATCGTTTAAAAGCGATTACGTGTTACGAGAATCGTTTCAGGTTCAACGATACTCGTTATTTCTTACGACTGCTATTTTGCTATCGTTTTCGTTTTCTAATTTTTGACAATGCAGAGTAGAAGTTGGAGTTGGTTGTGCCTCAAAATACACGTTTTTTTTTTTTGTTCGATTTCGTTAGGCAACATCTTTGTTAAACCTTTCTCGTTTTACATAATCGCTCTTTGTCGTGTCTATCGTTTACTTTAGTATCGTTTACTTGCCGCTCGTTTCGTAATACGTAATAGGGCCCCTGGGAAACCAAAAGCTTTTCCATTTTTTTTGTTTTAATATTTCCTCTAATTACACAAAAAATATCTAGTTTCAAGTTTCTAAATCAACTGGAACTGGTAGCCGCCGGAAATGGATTAAAAGCATCCTAGCCGGTGCCAATAATGAAATTCGAAGTCGTGTTTTTTATATTTTCATTCAAGCAAAGTATTTTTCGATCTGAAATTTCGCACTAACCGTCAATTGACGCGTAAGAACAAGTTGAAGTTTGAGAGTTATAAAAAAAGTTAACATTTTTTAAGGAAAATTCGAATTCATAGCACGCATTAAGTTATATGTATATATTTTTTTCATTACTTAATATGAAAAGATATATAAAATCTGACTAAATTGGACCAAGACTGAAAAAAATCACCATCATGACATTTTTAGACAATCTATAGGTTTTTTTCTTAAAACTTAAATTGTTATACAGGGTATTTTGCATAAGATGCGACAAAAGGCTAGGGTATGTATGTTGGATTGAGAGAAGAAAAAATCGTTTAGGCGTGAAAGGCAATTTTCTAAAAAATCAAGGCATCTTATGCAAAATACCCTGTATTTAAAACCTAGAAAAATGGGTTATTTTTGGATAACAATACAAAGTATCTCCTCAATTAACTTATTTTATTTAATTCTATTTAAATCTCAACTTAACTCAACTACAGCACATACAATAAACATTGTATGTAAATATGAATGTAATTATGTAACGCTACATTTTCTAATTTCTGTTGGATCATGAATCATAAATTTTGCCTAACTTAATAATAAATTTGCCTAAAACAAAGGGGTATACATTGTGTATTTTGACTTATGGTTGTTTGACTATGTGGCAGTACGAGTATCATTGCTTAACTAATAAATATATGTATTTGTAAATATGTTTGTAATTTTTTTAATTTTATCTGGACTAGTTATTTGCTAAATTGCTTATGAATTTGACTAGAATCTATGTCTTAACACATAAGGTAGTAAAGATAAAATTTGACTAAGGCTTAAACTATTTTCTTAAAAACTAAATAAAATTGTTGTTTTGTTTTTGATTTTTTTTTCCATAATACATACATATTGGTTTATGTATAAGAATGGGCAAATTTTGTAAATAGCTTCCATTAGCCTATTATGCTATTATAAAAATAATTATATATATAATACGTAAATTATGTTCTATATTATACTCTATACATCTAAATTTTCTATATATCATCTAAATAAAATTTTAAATTATCAAATCCACTTTTTTACTCCAATTTAAAGAAACAATAAACAAATAAAACAGAAGGCAGTCCGTAGCCAACAAACAAAAAATTAATAAATTAAAAAAATAAAATACAAAACTAAAAATCCGAAACTAAGAAAAAAAATATAAAACAACAAATCACATTGATCAAAGGAACTTGTTTCCACAACAACAACATTTATGACTAGAGATTGGTTCTTAGAAGTTAGTAAAACTTAAATCTGAATTTTTCACTGGCGATAATAATAGTGGCAACTGAACAAACGAAAAAAAAAAAACTATCGTACATAATTGAAATAAACTACGATTTTTTTTTTCTAACACCCACTAAAATTCGCACACAATGAAGCAGAACTAATAAAACTTAATAAATACATATAATAATCATCATCATCAATCTTGTACACATTTACAATTAAGTAGAAAGTTTGTTTTTCTTTGTGTGTGTTTTTTTTTTGTTTTGTAGTTAGATAAAGTTAATTGTACTAAAAACAAATAAGACGATTAAAACAACCTCTCGTGATTTTCTCGATTTGTTTCTCCAACCGTTTTTCAGCTGCAATATCTTCTGCTGTTGTTTTAGGTGCTCCAGGAAAAGCAATTATGATTATGCTCATATTATCACGACTGCCCTGTAATTAAAAAAACATTATTTAAGAAGCTAAATTCATTAAAAACAAAAGAAAGAATTTTAATCATAAAGAAAAATACAACATATTCACATTATGATAGTCAGATCACTAATACAAGTTTCAGCTGCAATAGGAGAAAAGCCAAAGACGTACTCGTACTTGCAAGAAAATAGCAACAAACCAGGTAAAATTTTTCAAAAGTCCGTTTACCTACTTGCTAACACTAATTATATTGATATTATGGGAAGTAGCCCGTGGCGTAATGGTTAGTGCTTTGGACTGTCATGCCAGAGGTCTGGGTTCAATACCAGATGCTTCCACCTTAAGTTTTTTTCAGAACTACTCTTGCAAGGAAGTGACAAATCCTTCCAGAGTATCTCTTGTCATAGAAAAGTGCTGCTCACATTAGCCGTTCGGATTTGGCAATAAACTGTAGGTCTCCTCAATTCCTGAAGACACGCACACAGGAATGGTTGAGAGTTATAAGTCACATGGATTACATGTCTTTTTCGGACGGTTGGGTGTGATGTAGCGAAAAGAGGACCGTCACGAAAACATGTACCGCTCGCGCCCTACTGCTCAGTGACTGTTTGCACTACAGACATCCTACATATACCAATCGATAGATAAAGATTGCGCAAAGATTATAGAGGAATTTTTTTATAGCTATCGCCTCATAGTTTCAGGTGATGATTCATCGCGTTTGGGGTAAATTGCAGCTAAATTAGGAGTACTCAAATTAATTTGAGGTCAATTTCTTGGGATATATAAGTGCCACTGACGTCAATGATATCTCATTCGAAAGGATTTGAAAAAGGGCATCCCTTCCGCGTATTTCCCATATAGTTAATTCACGTTATAGCACATAAGACATGTAATCCATGTTCGGTAGGTGCCACAAGGGCGATCTACCAAGGGTATTTTTTTAATTTGTTTTAATTGATATTATGGGAAGAACGAAGAGAGCTCGTCGAATATGGCCATTACAGGTTTTTTTTTAGTTTTACTTAATTATCAGAACATGAGTTTTTCGGTTTGTCGCTTCAGGACAATAATTCTAATTTCATAACATAGCATTTCTTGACAACTCCAAGAGTTGTCAAATAAATCTGGGTTTTTAGATTCTCAAAAAAAAAACACCCTTGAGCTCTCCATTGTGCTGTCGAAATTTTAAACAAGAAAGAATTTCTGTACTCTGATAATTATTAGTTTTAAAAATGAATAAATACAATTTTAAACGTTTCTATTTTAGTTTCCTATTAATCTTTATCTTTATTGATTATACTCCAACACAATAAAGAAATGCCCCCAATTGCCCCTTACATCGACGTGTGTCACTCCATTCTTGAAAATAACGCGGAAGCTTATTACAAAGGCGGATAGCTGCAATGAAGAACTGCCTTTCCGAAATCAAATATTTAAATCGAGGCAAAATCAAAACTGCAGATCTGTTAGAGGTAGGAAACCTGATTTAATTGTAAAGAGATGTCGGTTGTTTTGTTTTCGTTAAGCCCTGCAGAAGAATAAGTGGCCAAAATTTAATATTATTCTCAAGTCATGTCCAACAGTTTCTTTGAAAAATAAGACACATGGTCATATCTCCTGAGGCTATAAACGTAACATATAGTACTATTAAACGCTGTTTGAAGTTTTCTCCTACTGTTGCTATCACAGTTGTAGTAAATTTCAAATACATAGATGAGCACAGGGATAACCAGGAATTTAGCAAGAATTAGTCGTATATTTATAGGTGTGAATTTTTGAGCAGTCCACAAAGTTCTAAGAATTCCATACACTTTATCTACAATCCAATTAATGTGATTGCAATGAAAACAACACCAAGATTTTTTGCAGAGTCAACATAGCTTATCGCCGAATTGTTGAGAAGAATGGATGAAAAGTATGAAAGACCGATAGAATTTTTTGATAATACAAGACATTCACATTCGCTTGGATTCAAAGTTCGAAATTTGTTTTAAATCTTCATTAATTTTATAAGCGCAATTTTCTATGAGACCAAGTGGGCAACTGAATATCGTCCGCATAGAAGCGTTTAGATGAATCTCGTATACGATGCAATATCGTTTATGTAAACCGAGAACAGAAGTGGTCTAAGTATAGATCATTGAGGTACACCTCTAGTCACGGAAATAAAATTAGATGAGATATTCCCAATAGTTAGTGCCTGTTTCCTACCACTTAAGTATGACAAGATAAGTTTCGTAGGTAATTCAGAAAAGTTGAAACGAAAGCGTACTTTATTAATGAGTATAGAATGGTCAACCATATCAAATACCTTAGAGAAGTCCAAAAGTACCTATTCAATTTATTGAGTAAGTGTACTATTTTATCTTATTTCCACTTCAAAAATACCTTCAACAAAATAAATGCTTCACAACTTATCACTTTGGCACTTTATTCGTTACCTCAACTCGCCCCAACAAAAAACCTAGATCTAGTTCAGGGCGAACCCAGGTCTCAAAAAAAGAGAATTTGGTTATCAGGGTGAGTTCACGGTTTTCAAAAAACGCTTTGGGACGACCCCAGGGCTACTTCATAACAAAGCAGTTAACGTTTTTTGAAAAAACTTAAGTACATTAAGTATATCACAGTAAGCTCTTTATCCTTTTATTTTTTTTTAAATTATGTATTGCGATCTGCAAATAGGTTTGTTCGTTGAACTTTACCCAGGGCTGACCCAGGTTTTCCTGACAACCCCAAGAGTTGTCGAAAAAAACCTGGGTTTTTCGATTCTCAAAAAAACACTTTAAGGCTCTGAATTGTGTTGTTGACATTTTAAGCAAGAAAGAATATCTGTACTCGAATAATTAAAACTTAAAATACGATTAAAAAATTAATAAAAACAACTTTAACCGCCATATTATTCACTCGATACATCCAGATTTAAACTTAAATCCAGATGAATTAACATTGAATTTGTATGATTTACATCTAGATTTAAGTTTTAATCTAGATGTATTGAGTGAATAATATGGCCGTAAACGTTTCCATTTTTTTTTTCCAATTTAATTTAATTCAATTAGTGCACTATTTTATATAATTTCCATTAAAAAATCACGAATCTTCAACAAAATAAATACTTTACAATGTATGTCTCTTGGCAGTGTATTCGTTACTTCAACTCGCCCCAGCAAAAAACCTAGATCTACTTCAGGGTGAGTTCAGGACGACCCCAGGTTTCAAAAAACAGAGAATTTGATTGTTAGGGTGAGTTCAGGGTTTTCAAAAAAACGCTTTGGGGCGACCCCAGGGCGACTTCAGGGCTCAACAAACAAACCTATTGTTGCATTTAAAACACCGTATACATACTTAGACGTGTTAATTTGATGTTATTATACAAATAATTAAAAATTTCTACCATTATTTTAACAGCACTCTTGCGAACACTTCCTGATAATTAAAACTACAAATTTTCAAAACTCACCTTATGTAAGCATGTGTCAATCACTTGATTTGATATATTAACCAGATCATGAGTGATTTTCAGCCTCGAATGAATAAAACTACAAACGTCCTCATTTGTCATAACATCCCATATACCATCGCATGCCAAAACGAGAAACTCGTCGGCATCCTCACGGATTTGGCAAAATATCTCCGGCTCGGGCGACACCAATTGTTCGCACTGACCTTTCTCTTTGACATTTTTATAATCAAAATCGCCCAGAGCTCGCGACACGGCCAGCGTACCGTTGACACGTTTTATCATCACACTACCCCCAGCTCGGTGTATCCGTTCTTTTTCTTCGGGCAATATTGGTTTGTGATCTTGTGTCGCAAATACAGGTACTCCATTTCGACAAAGTACTGCCCGCGAATCTCCACAATTAGCTATATACACTTGATTGGGCGATACAAATGCGCACACCGCTGTTGTACCACCACACTTCTCAGCATCGGATACAAATTCAGGCAATTTTCGCATAACCTCATCGATGCGCAGGAAGCCAGTTCGAATGCCATTTACATGATCGCCGTTTCGAAATTCATCTGTTTTGATAATATATTCGAGCAAATGTTTCGCACAGTGCTCGGATACTTTACAGCCTGCATGACCATCGAATACTGCAAAGAAACTCCAATCTTCGAGACATTCACCTAACCCGGCGCGGGCGTAATATGCATCTTCCATTTCGCAACGCCATCCTTGCATTGAGCTGACGCCAAACAATAATTTATTGCCCTCGCCATGGTCATTGTGTTTGACTGTTTTCGGTTTATCCAGAAAACCTCCCATCACTGTTTTTCATACTGGACTCATAGGAACAAATAGGAAAGTAAAGCGTTTATTGTGAAATTGAGATCTTGGCTGTTAAAAGAAGCAGAATTATTCTGCCGTTGGTGTTTCTGAAATAAATTTGAAAAAAAAAAGTATTAATTACGTGAGAATGACAATAAATTAATTCAAAAATGATAATGAATCTTCTTTTAAATGCAAAAGCTTAATTTGAGATCTAAGTATTGTTGTAGTAGCAGGAGGATAGTAACGTTGTTTCTTTTTGGTTTTAGATCTTAGGAAGACCAGGGTTAATAAAAGAGGTTCAAGTCTACAACTACTGCCTGAAGTTCCTGAACAGAATGGTGACGGGAGACAGAACCGGATCCGGAGCTGGAATAGCTGTCAAAATATTGAATACACACAAATTCAATGTTGCGAACACAACGGAACTTATCCGCAAACGGGGCTGCAGCCGCAGACGGAAGAGTTCACTAACTTTTAACTTTTCACGTACGGCACTTTTGACGTTTCAAATTGTATGAAGAAAAAAAAACAACTTTTTGGGTCGGAAAAAAATGTTGTGGTTATACCGCGAAAAAAAATTATTTATTAAAAGGAAAATTATTGGAAACAAAAAATGTGAATTCTGAGCTTGTACACAAGAATATTCCTTTGTTTTTCTTCAAAATACTTTCAAAGCTGTACAGCTGCATTGTGGTCACGTACAAAATATAACGTACGACACTTTTTGATAGCTCTTCTAGTTCCGTCTGCAGCTCCGGTTCCAGCATTTCACGCAGTTGGGCTTTCTTCAACAAGCATCAGTAAGGCTGCGCGCACAGTACTGCGAGAAGAAATGCGATGCGATACGACAAGTGATGCGAACCGCGATGCGAGAAACGATGCGAGTGCGAAAAAAGTGTTTACGTATTCTTATGTAGCTGCGCAGAGTGAAGCTATATTTGGTGCGACAAGTGCGAGTTTCACTTTGTTTTTAATTTTCATTTGTTTTGATTTATTTTGAAGGAAAATTTTGTCTCGCATCGCATACATAGCTTCTCGCTTTACTAATGTTCGCAGCCTAAGTATAATTCAACATTTTAAGCCTTTGAGACTGATTCTTTATTCTTTTTACACTAAAAACTTATTTACTATTTTCTTTTGACGATGATTTTCTGTATTTCTTTACAGATGCTACAACTAAAACTGAAGACATGAAATTGAACTATCTTTGGTTTCAGCAGGATGGCTCGCCATGCACGCAGCCTTTCAAACAATTGATCTTTTGAGGTTCGGTAATCTTGTTATCAGCCGCCTTGGAGATGTCAATTGGCCCCCCTTGACTCTGTTAACATTTTGGGATCGATGTTAGGAAGACAGTCCAGAAACGATTGAAGAACTCAAGGCGAATACCCTGCCTCCTATTTCTGGATTAGAGCCTATCCAGCCAGCCTATCAATATTTTGCCTATCTCCAAGTATAAACTATAAAATCAGATTGAATTCGCTTGGCGTTGGGACTCTATCGAGTTCTAGAAATTTAAACATTCTACAATTGCTTAAATACAGATAGGTTATGATGAATATTTGAAATTTATTTTTATTGCATACTTTTGAGCCTGCTGACGATGACGGTCCGAAGTAAAATAAAGTGTTTTTATTTTGTGATCTAGATAAATACGTGAGGTGGAGGTTTAATAAAGCAAATACGCTGTTTTACGAACTCAAGTTAAAATATTAAAAATAAATAAATTTGGTGGCACAACAGCTCATGAAAAACTAGGGCCTAGTGACTTACTAACTCTCAACCATTCCTATGTGCGTGTCTGCAGGAATGGAGAGGACCTACAGGTTATATCCGAATCCAAACGGCTAAGGTGAGCGGCACTTTTCTATGACAGGAGATACTCTTGGGTCACTTCCTCGCAAGAGGCAGTAGCCCTGAACAACATTTTAGTTAGGTGGCTGGTTAGAGGCTGGGAGTCGAACCCAGGCGTCTGGCGTGACAGCCCAACGCCACGTTACGTTAAAATATTAGGTTATCAACAAATGTTTGAATGAAAAATTACGCAATTTAAGTTCGTTGAAGAATACACTTCCAAAATTGAGTATTTTTCCAGTCATACAATGAATTATTATTGTTCTAATACGTCATAAGAGAATTCGATTTATGACTCATTCTAAAATTCAATTCAATTTAAATATGATGCGTGGAAATATTGTTTCGAGACATTTCTGACATTCTGCTATACAAACATGAGAAAACCTTTATAAGATAAATAAAAATAATCTATAAAATGCTGTCTCATTACATCGAGGAAGACACTCAGGCGCCTAAACATACAGAATAATATAAATCATGATGCATATAACTCTGATCC
The DNA here is from genome assembly GCA_947049315.1 of Epistrophella euchroma. Classification (NCBI taxonomy): domain Eukaryota; kingdom Metazoa; phylum Arthropoda; class Insecta; order Diptera; family Syrphidae; genus Epistrophella; species Epistrophella euchroma. The sequence goes on from OX346246.1 coordinate 23,744,605, forward strand.
AAATAAACTGCAAGTATACATACATACATTATGTGCTATCGCAAAACACACACATTATGCCATTCATGAGTAAAATACCAACCAACCACCCAAATCCGACACCATAAAGCAGATAAAATTGTTATAAGATTCGAAATTGAACCTTTTTATCTGAGAGTACGGTCCCAAGCGTGCATTTGTCTTCCCTTTTTTTTTGTTTGTTTTTAAAATAAGCTTTTTATCTTGCATTTATTAAATGCATTTAATATTATTTGAGAACAATTTCAATTTGAACAAGCTTCGTCGTCTGGCATCCATCGTTCTGCGACATGACGTCCAACTAATTAAGCTGTGTTATCTGAATTCGATGATGATGATGATGATTATAATGATTAAATATTCAGCCTTGCATCCAGTTTGGGATTTTGATGAGCAAAAATTACATGCACAGATGCAGATGACTTATTACTGCTTCGCAATTTTCAAATTATTATATTCGTGATATTATGTAATCGTCAATATTCGTCATTGCTTGGTTTTGAATGTTTAAAGACATTACTGTGCATTCTGGGTCCGGTGAAATATATACATACCTACCTACAAACTTAGATAGTAGAAACGAGTTAGGTAATGTAAACAAAACGTCTAAGTTCAACGTGCACAACGAACTGAAAGAGTAAAAAAAAAAAAAGAGGAATATCAACTCGTACAACTTTTTTTTTTTTTTAATTTGATATTATTTATAAGGCAGCAGGTAGGTAGTTGAGAGAGGGGCTTTCCCACTTTTTATTTTTAATATATTTTCGTCAGATCTAAATATACTTTATACGAAATAAAAGGTACACCACCGAGTCGCTTGCACTTACTTTTATGCTAGATTTCTACTTTACTGTTTCTAACTGACGAAAAAAGCATTTGATAGAACAAATTGGCTGCTGAAACCAGTGAAAAAGAATTACTTTTTTCTTATGCCTTTTTATCTGGAATCAGCCAACCTGTCTAGTCAAAAGTATTTTTCATCAAAGTTAAACAATTTTAACATGAAGAACCTTGTACTTTTTCTACTTGAAAAACAAGCTTTCTTTTCCTGTTGATCCCCACAGCTACGACAGTGAGGAGTATTGTGAGGAATGCCTAGCCTCGCCGCATATTCTCCAATTGGCCAGTGAGCGAAAAAATTTGCAACGACCCTGGCTATGTCTCGTCTGGGTTTGCCAATCAAGCCGGTTGTTTCAGCTTTATTGTAGGTGGGCCAAATCTTTCTAGATATGACGCAGTTTGTAAGACTGTGCCACCTACGATTTGATTCAGTGAGGAAAATTGAGAAAATATTGCCCTTTATAACTCCAAGAGAAATGCTGACTCTTTCCGTAAGTGAGGTATGAAGGGCTGATCGTTGCCTGGCCACAGTTCGTCTGCCTGCTCTTTTCCCTCAATTCCACTGTGACCTAAAACCCAGACGAGAGTGACCTTGAGGTCAAGATTTAGGTTTGAGAACTCCCGGCATTGTCGAACTAATTTAGAAGATGATAAAGGCGAGACAATTGCTTAAACGGCTGCCTTATTATACTTTTCATTTATAGAGAATTTTTTTTAGATATTTAAGTTTTTCTGCACTTTGTTTATACAGTCCCCTACATCAATTGAACAAAAAGACGACTCGAAGAAGAGAAAAAAAATTGATGAGAGTATTACTTCCTAACACCATTTCAGCATCGAGCTGAAAATTGCGTATGATTTTCTGCATCAAATTTTAATTTGATAATGTGAGCTCTGAGCTCAACCGATGAGAAGTTGTATGAAGACATATTGACGAACGGTCTCCGGTTTTCAGTTTCATTTGTCTTAACCGCTACTACTTAAAAAATAAAATATTATTGTTTTATTTTGTTTTAAATTTTTTGATATTTGTAACAAGTCTGGGTTCTTTCTTGTTCGCATTGGGGGAAACCCATTGGCCAATATGTAAACATTTTCAAAATAGAACTTACGGTACCTGGTGAACAATGGTTGAAGAATGTCTTCAGTTTTCGAGTTTCTGCGAATTAGAAATAACAAAAGCAACCCGGTTTAGCTAAAAATGGTTTTTACACAGGATTAAAACATTTTTAACAACACCTGTCTTAAATGCTTGAAAGGAACGCTGTTTTGATGTGTATCATTTTTAGAAGCGATTGGATGGGATTGAATTAATTTAAATAAGACATCGCAACGTTTCGTACTACCAGGCTCGTATCTCCTCGGATTTCTGTCCGACTTGAAGATCCTCAATATACTACATATTTAGGTTATTTAGGTAAACGTAAATGAAATCAAGAAATTAAAAAAAAGTTAGTTGGTTTGGTCATTTGCCAACGACGGACGTATTTCAGTGGAGAGAGTCTCAGTCTTTAAGCTAAAGTCATTAAATTGAGGTAATATATTTAGCTACGTTTTTTAGGATAAGGACGTATAATAAATTTGAATAGTAACGAGTCTAGAAAATAGCATCCATGCACCCCAAGTTTCAAGTTTTAAATATGTGGGGCTGGGAGAAATTAGTTTATACTTTTTAGAGTAACCTAGTAGTAAACCATACATTTTATTTTTTGGTAGGTATACCATCAGGAATTGAACATTAAAACGTAAAATCTAAAGACAACGAATTCCATTAAAACAATGCAAGTCTTCGTTCATCCCCCGGCTGGAAAAATGGAATTTTTTTAGTAGGGAAAATCTAGATGACAAAAACTTGTCAAATACTTGTGAGGCCTTTACAGTAAAAACTTGGTGGAAAGTCCCAGGATACAATCTTAAATTAACCAACTAGTTTTCATTATATTTTTATCTCTTGAGGCAAAATAGAACACATGTTACTGGCGAGGGCATAGCAAATTTCGGAAGAAACCCTTTGATACCCCCTTGATAGTATCTATGTAAAACTTTCTAAGGCCTCATTGAGAACTAGATTCTTTTTCCGGGTGGGAGAAGAGAGCTTCTTCTGAATTTTTGCTTCATGTTTTATTTTTAATATTTTTTACAAGTGTTTATTTCACAAAGACCTTGTAGAAATTGTCAAAAACCTAGAAATAAAAATTACGTACATAAATTATTAAACCAAAACTAGTAATTATCTTCAATACAAAATTATTCGTTTCTTCGATCAACTACATGATATACACATTACCTACCTATTAAAAATGCTATTTAAGTATGAACAATTTAAGCCTTGAAAATAGAACAATGGATGAACAGAGAGAGGTGATAGAAACTGTGACTGAATCTGCTTTCAAGTCTTCTTTCAAATTGAATTATTCTCTTCAAATTCAATTAAGAATATTAGTCATCAATGCTTTCGGCGTATTATGAATCTGCACTTTTCCAATCAACACATTTCCCCTTTTGGAATTTGAACATCTGACGTTTTGTTTTGTGTTTTTTGATCACCGATCACCGATCACCGACCACCGACCGGGTGGCTTGGCCTGCATTTATTTCGTAATTAATTCTCAATAATTCATTTTGTTTGTGTTTCAATAAGAAGATTTCGCAGAATTGGTTTGTTTACAAAACCACAACTGAGAACCACAAAAAATGTATTCATTCATTCACATAAATGGCTGCATGATACATCGCACGAGCACTCAGACGGATGACTTTGAGCTTTTGAAAATTAAAGACAAAAAAAAAAAAAAAAAAACCAAGATCGGAACTATGCATTGTAATGCTTAATTGATGGATGTTAATAATAAAGAATATTTCCATGACTGGTAAAATAAAATGAACGACTGGGTCGCATATAATTGTCCTTATATTTCAAGAGCTGGAAATTTTAAAGATTTGCATCAAAAAAAAAAAAAAAACATATGAAGCAAATTACCCATCCGTTTTCAAAAAATGAGTTTTCATATTTTTTGTCTACATTTTAAATCCATTAAATAATTTTTTCAAAATAAATTGCAAAAGTATTTTGATTTTGATTAAACAAGATAATCGAAAAAAAAAAAAAATCATAATATTGCTGGTGTGGTCGTTTTAGCAATTTCTATTTTTGTTTTTGGTAAAATTGTTATTTTTACCAAGTGGTAAGCCATTAGAAGTTTATCAACAAACACATAAATTAAGTGTTTCATTCTAGCTTACAACACTTAAAGTAAAGTTTATAAAAATCATTCGAAAAAAGTAATGTATGGCGTATGAGTGTTTTTTTAAACGAAGTTGTCAAAAATTTCGGATAGATTATTTTTATTATTTGTATTGAGTTAATGTTTATGAGCAAGTTGAATAGTACATTATTTTTTTTTTTTTCAGTATAGTTTTAAAAGAGGGTCATCCATTTTGTGGTTTGGAAAATAAAATTAGTTTAAGATAAAGTTTAACATAGATATTAACAATAGTCCCTTGTTAATAAGTTATGTCAATGGTTTACTATCGAAATTCTCAAGGCAGTCACCAGTTAAGTACCACTTTGCCTCGAGAGACAAAAAAAATGAAAAGAATGAGTTTATGAGATTCGATCATCTCCCTAGTCCCAGTCCAATAATAAACTAACTACTATGATCCGTCCAACAAAGATTGTCAGTACAGGGAAGATAGGACGTTTAGTTGCAGACTTATTGCATAAGTCTATCGCATATAAAAGCTCTTATCGCGATGCCATAGTGTGCATAATACAGGGTGGGGCAAAAGGTATGAACCGATTTTGACCGGCTGGCGCTCGGCCTGTGCTCGTGGTGGGAATAGGGAAGGGGTAGCGCTGTGGCAGTGAGAGAGTCATCATTTGGACGGTAGATCATCGTGGGTTTGCTGTTAGGACTTTATTTGAAAATGGCTGTTCTGTTATCGCCACTTCCACCGGTGTGGAACTATTAACAAACAGAAGGGAAATTCACCAGAGGCCACTTCACTCCACTAAAGTGACTGTATGGTGTGCAGTATCCCAATTTGGGATTATTGGTCCTTACTTTTTCGAGGATAATGGGCGAACCGTCACTCTCACCGTTGAGCGCTATGTGACAATGTTGGAAGAGTTTTTTGACCCCGAGCTGAAAGAATTGAGTGAAGCAACTAATCTGGGAGACATCTGATTCCAACAGGACGGGGCTACATCCCACACTGCTAGGAGAGATTGAGGCAAGTGTTCCGCCAGCGCCTCGTCTCTTTGAGGGATAACGTTGAGTGGCCTGCGCGCTCACCAGATTTGATCATTTGTGATTTTTTTCTTTGGGGGTACATAAAGGAAAAAGTTTTTAAACTTCGTCCACATATCCTGGAAGAACTTAAGGACAGAATCAGAGAGGAAGTTATAGGGCAATACCTATAGAAATGTGCAGAAGAGCGGTTGAAAACTTCAGAATTCGCCTTCAAGATTGCATCGCGGCTGACGGCCGCCACCTACATACGTGATATCATCTTTAAAACTTAATGTAAAAAACTATATTATGTACTGAATTAAACAAAATAAACATGATTTCTGTGAATTGAATTGTTTTTTGTTTTACATCTCTTTAAAACCGGTTCATACCTTTAGCCCCACCCTGTAAATACTTTTTTTTGATCCTAAAATCTTTAAAAAAAAAAAAAGCATTTTTCTCCAACTAAATATCTGACATCGATATCAAGACATTTTCATATATCTTCGTTGATCAAATCATTTCTGTGAAATTTTCACAAACATCAAAAACAAGTAGAACTTTCAAACACCAAGAAAATAATAATTCAAATGAATGCAAATTAAACAAAATTAGGTATTCACAAAAATGAAACAAAAATTCACCCGCAAATACATCAAACACTACTCACATGAAAAGACACAAAACATGTCTGGGATGTCTGTAATTAGTGTAAGTGGCATTTTGTTTCGTGGGAAATCGGTAGGTCCCAATGACTTGAAAAAAGATTTCCTGTACTGACAATCTTTGTTGGACGGACCATAGGCTAATTTGAAAAACAAGAGTACAATGTTGAAAACGAATAGCTGAACTTAACAATAATTGCGTGTTAACGCAAGGCCCTCACTTATTAACTGATAAGTCCAATTGAGATCGCCGCGACTAAGTAACATTTTTTTTTAAATTAAAGTCTATTAAATGTAGTAAAACAATTTCAGTTTGTGTTTTACAGAGGGTATTTCTGTTGAACAGCAAAGCTTGTTCAACAAGTTTTAACTAGCAAAGATCTTACGAGTATTTGACAAGTTTATCTCGTTTAAGTTTCCCTTACTGAATTCGAGCACATCGATTTAGCTTGGAAAAGAAATCGCCATGATTCCAGCAAGGTGACCAATTACGTATGTAGTCGAAACAGATATGTCAAATCTGGAACACTAACTGGACGACACTTTATTTCCAAACCCAATTTCAAAAGCTTTTCAATTTGGCCCAACCTTTATCATGAAATGATTTTTGTTATTTAAATTAATGAACTACCTTGTATTGACAAGGTCCTCACTAGTCAACTGATGAGTCCGTGAGATCGCCGGGACGAAACGCCAAATTTTCATGGACTAAAGGCCGTTAAAAGCTATTTTGAATCAATAATTCAAAAAGTCCAATAAAATCGTGCTAAGTCTTCTACTTGGCTGATTTATTTCAGTAGTATATAGAATTTGTATTATTAAAAAATCTTTGTATGTTTTCAAAGAAAGCTATAACTGGTGCCTAATGCGATAAAAAAAAGCTAAACTTATTTGTGTGTTTATAACTTTAAGCCCCCAATTTATTTACATTCCATTAAATTTAAAGGCATGATTAAAAAAGAGAATTTCCCTTTTTTAATGGCATACATATTTTTTTTTAAATATTAAAATATTAAAACCGTTATGATTGAACAAGTTACTGAATTCAGAAATGTCGATTATTGGACACCCTGTATAGATCGGTAGAACGAAAAACCAAGTTGTTAGGTGGCATGGGTTGGGAATCGAACCCAGACGTGGCCTGACAGTCGTCCAAAACGCTAACCATTACGCCACGGGCTACTTCAAAAATAAACACAAACTTATTTTGACAACTCAGGCTATACTCTGAACTAAAAAAAAATCTGAAAAACCCTTGATGATCTCATTATAATGAGTTTTATCGTTGTCCTCATCGGTAATCCTTAAGAACTTCTTTTCGAACTCCTCCTAAACATTTTATAGTATGGTTGTTGAGTGATCAAAGCTTGAACTTTTTTTCCAAAATTAATTTTCAAAATTAAATTTTTTAAGAAAAAAATAAAAAAATTGTGTTTAAACTGATTTTGTTCTTATTAAGTATTTTGTTGCTCCAAAGATCCTATTTCTATTATTTAAGTAGTTAAGATTTCGTTTTTTCAATTTTCTCAAAAACTAAAAGACATTATTTAGGCATCGAGTTTTTAGGGTTTGACTAGATATAACAAAACAAAAATATTACTTAATAACGTAAAATTTTGAACAAAATTAGTTTAAACATAATTTTTTTTTTTTCAAAAATTTAAGTTTAAAAATTAATTTGTGAAAAACTGTTCAATAAAGCAACTTAATTTAACAACAAAATAAAAGCAGAGATTTCTGGCTTAACAATAAGGTATAGCATGGCATTATAAGTGTAACCATTGTTTTTTTAATACTTTTTTTCTGTTTTAAGGGGTCCCGGTTCGGCCCCTCTCGGCTAAACCAGGACCCAACCTACACGCTCTAGCTTTTTGTCACACCTTACGTGAATCACCCTGTATAAAAGCAGACAAGAAGTATGGACTTGAACAGTAAATGTCGGTAACGTAGATTGTTTTTTACACACAAAAGGTAGTCAATACAGCAAAAGAAGTAAAAAGTGGGCATAGCGTTTTATTGAACTTGTGTTGCTGCGCTAGCTATGAGTCACCAATAAAACGCACCTTATATTGGAAAAAATTACATGTGCAATCTTGAATGGTAAGTAGGTAGGTACATACATACATAGTGCGTCCCCTTTCACATAAGGCAACTGAGTCGCCAGCAACAATCAGTTCATAGGCGAGAAGGGCAGGAAGAAAGAGGGGTAAACGAAATCTCCCCGGTCAACAAATTCAGGAGATTTTTTTGACGTTTCTCTTCACAATACGTTTGTGTGCGTTCAACCAAGGTAGTTTTAAGAGGAAAATACAGCAAGTCTCCTCCGATTTTGTATCTTTGTGTGAAAGGAGATTTAAAGAAATCGTCAAAAAAAAAATCTCCAGCAACTAGTATCTTCGTGTAAAAGGGGGGCTATTGAAACTAATAAGATTTGCAAGGGATGCAATTGCAGTAACATCATGTGTCATCAAGTCACATTTTCATATTTTACTTAATTTCTTAATAAACTTCTAATTTCACATTAATCTATTCTTTTATTTTTTTTTTAAAGACTTGGACTGATCTTTTTAAGTTGGAAAGAATTTCAGCGGTGCAACAACATCATGCATCATTCAGATCAAAATAATGATCTTTCTTTTATAGCAATAAACACCTAAAAACTATACAATTTATCTACATCCCCAATTTTGCTCAATCGAATTTCATTTTAATCAACATATTATTTTGTTCTGTGTTGGTTCTAAAAACCACCACCCCTACAGCGACATTTGATTGTTTCAACTTATAAAATTGTCCCCTACGTACAAAGTTTGTATAGCCATCGATAGACAGAAGGAAACTTCAATCGGGCTTTTGTTATCAAAAATTGAGGACTACATGTTTATTCATTCGCCCTAAACTGGTGCAGCAGGACAACGAAGATGATGTGATGTTCATGATAGAAGACGAACAAAGAATCTATCAAAATGTATTGAAATGAAATGAAACCTGAATAGGTATCAATGTTATATAGAATTGCATTTATATATTTAGACAGGTAGATATGTATGTATTTAGGTACTACGCAATTCTTGTAGGGCATAATACAAAACACACTCAAACACAAATGCTTGTCAATCTCGTTTACTGCTGAGGTAGCAAGAGTATGTACCTAGAAGAATTGGGCACAAATAAAAAATTAAAAAAAAAAAAAAATAAAACCTTGCAGAACCTTAAGAAGTTGCCACTTGCGCTGCTCCCTCTTGTAAACAATGAGTGTCATTATTTGTGTATACACTCGTGTGTTTATAGGTCAAAATCGATTTCTACATACTATTTTCTTTTTTGCTCATCAAGCTTTCGCAATATATCTACCGAGTACCGACAACTTGCAGATTTGTTTCTTTTTTGGTCTGTCCTTTTTTTCCATATAAACTTTCATCGAAGTTGAAAAATTCAATAGGTAGGTACATACATAATTATTTACTTAAGTTTTTAAATACTGATTCTTATAAATTTAAAGTTGACAGAAGGAAACTTCGATCGGGCATTTTTTGTTATTATACACGAAAAAATGATGTTTTTTTTTCTCCCAAAACGAATGTCCTACCTGCCTATGCCTAAAAAGTAACGAAATAAAAAAGTTACTTGTTATCTGAGATACATTATAAAAAATAAAAGTATAAACCGAAAATAAATCACAATTACAATAATTGTGGGATATTTTCATTACCTAGAGGAGTTCCTCGTCTTCTATTTTTGTTGGTTAATAATTTTTCAGGTGCTTATCATCTCGACGCGTGTCGTGGGAAAAATGTATACTTTTTTACAGATGATGATGATGTAGAATGAGGGGGCGAAGGTGACAGCCGCAGCCGCCGCCGGTGGACAAGAACGAGGAATTATTATATCACACACTTTGTACTCTCAAATTTACTTATATATTTTATTCTTGACCATTGAGGAATCACAGTTATATTACATTTCAATAAATCAATTTGATTTTGGTTATTTTGAATTACACTTATTTAAGAGACTTTATTATCGTTTCTTGTTGAACTAAAACAAATTTATTTATTAAAATAATAAATGGAAATTTTCGATTATTTTTAAAATTTTCATTTCAACAACGATGAACAACTACGACAGCGACGATAACAACGACAAACGGAACGGAGCAATTGCAGCAGTCTGTTTTGCTTTTCTTCTTTTTTTGTCAGAGAAGCAGGTATTCTCCTTGGTTGGTTCTAGCTGTGTATGCTTGTACTCTAATGTGCTAATGCTCTAGACGAGGTTTTCTTTTTCTGTTCCACTTGTTATATTATTGTTTTAGCTCTCTTGTATGCGCGGCGCTGCTCGGCGGTCATCGGTCTCTGAGTTGTTCTGTATCTCTTGCTCTTAATATCTTTTTATATGAATTCTCTTTCTCTCTATATATGTTAATTTATTTGTATTTGTACAATAAATTTATAAGCACATTCATGGATACCACCATGGTTAAAAGCCTTCAAAAAGAACAGGGGTCGAATCGCCGCATACGAAAACGATCAAACGATATCGTTTTGATTATTATATCTATCTCTATTGAATCTGTAGAGAAAGATAGGGACAGTTATTGTCAAAACAATAACGTTCGATCTTTTTCGTATACAGCGATAAGGCCCCAAGTCGATTTAGTTCACAGTCTAATACACAGCATATTAAAATAAACCTCAAACATTCCTACGTGAGTTACGTCGTCGGGAGGAATGGAGGGGACCTGCCCTTTAGCTACCAAATCCAAACAGCTGATGCGAGAGGCACTTTTTAATATAGAAGATAATCTTAACACACATTCCATTTGAAAGTGAGAGATTCATGCGATGGAAAAAATTTGATTCAACACAACCTCCAAACACCATAATCTGATAATACATTGTGAAGGTTTTGTAATGTTTGTATAAACACATATGACAAAGATATAAGCTGTGTGAGAATATTTCAAATATTTCGTACAAATTTCTTACAAATTTTTACATTTTGCTGTCAAAAAAATCCATAGGAAAAAACCCAAGTGTGGGAAACTTGGTGAAAATTTCACGTTGCCAAATATACACTTTGTTTCCACTGTTATAAACTGCCAAGTGGTTTTTTTTTGTAGTTCGTCAAGCTGGGTCCGCCTATTTAGTACCACACACACGATCTGGAACTAAAATCCCCTCCCCCCAAACCTGTGGCAACCACACATCCAAACACAAAATTCAAAAAACTAATGATGAAGAAATTTAGTTCTGATTTTAGTACTACTAATTGCTGGAACTCCCAGTTAAAAGTCCTACCCTTACCACTTAAACCTGTGGCGGACCCAGCTTGAAGTTAAGCTAGGACCGCCACACCTCCAAACATAAAAAATTTAGTACCGATTTTAGTACCTACTACTTATTTCCGAAACCATTTGACCTTGAAATTATTTACCAGTGGAGACTTTCTATACGCGATCATAAAAGAAAAACAAAAAGAGGCTGGGTTTACCCACACTGATAACTTCCCATTGGTTTCCTTTAAAACTCAACACAACACCCGATATTATTTTTTATAAGCAAATTACCAATTAAAAATCTTCGAAAAACTTATAATTTTTTTGCAAACAAGGGAAGGCTGTTTGTTCTAAATATATGCGACACGAAAAATTACAACAATTATTAGGAGTTTTTTTTTGCAGTTCTTTTGGGCTAGAAAAAAAACCGTCAATTGAATTTTTTTAAAAAGCTTAAGAATTAGTTATTATGAATTCGTGAACAACAACAACAACTTAAAGGCGCTACCACCAATTGCTTACGAATTAATTTTTGGTATTTTTAATTCGTTTTTTTTTTGTATTTTTTTTGTATTTTTTTTTTGTTTGGCTGGAGGTATAGCTATTTCAAGGGGTGCCAAGCCCTATCCAATTTTATTTGAAAAACTTTCTACACATCATGCGGTATTTGAACCCGCGCATCACAGGGCGCGATGTGAGCTTTGTTTATCAATGCATTTGTCTTGTTCCGCATCCATTTTTGGATTAAAAAGCTCAGCACCACTATAAAGGAGATTGATGATAGGTCTTGGCACCCCTTGAAATAGCTATATCTCCAGCCAACAAAAAAATTAAAAAAAAAAAAAACGAATTAAAAATACCAAAAATTAATTCGTAAGCAATTGGGGGTAGCGCCTTTAAGTTGTTGTTGTTGTTCACAAAATCAATGAAATTGACGGAATAAAATAAAATTAATTTGAAGTCGATAACTCTATGCGTTCTCGAGATATCGTCGGCGAAAAAAGCTTCCAAATAGGGTTCCCAACTGACCTCCAATTGGGAGCATAAGGAATAAAATTTTGTATTTCTACTTTAATATTAATTATGCCTTTTTTCTAATTTAATTATGCCAAAATGAGCTTGAAAAAAAGGTAAGTTTTTTCAAGTCTAATCAAGGCCCCAAAAAATTTACAGTAGGGTTAATTCCGTCGAGGAAAACGTAGCAAATACTCGATAGGCCCTTGATAGTAAAAACTCTGAGAAATTTTTGCTGTCCCATTATATTCATTTTCAACATTGATTTTTTTTATTTATACTGAAGTTTCAATTTTTTTTTTTTTTTATTTAGAAAAAATGTGTCCTCCTTTGATTTAGAAGAAAGTTGGGAACCTTACTTCCAAACGTACGAACGTACGCACGTACATAAAACACAGACATCTCTCTTAAAACAATGTAATCCGACTCCAGAGACCTCGAAACGTCGAGAAATGTCAAAATTTTCAATTTCACAAATCGGACCGATTACAATAACTTCCAATGGGAAGTTAAAAACGTAGTCATTAGATGTAGAATGGGTTCATTAGAAAAATAACGAGTTTCGCTTTTCTACTCCCACTGGTTTTGGTTTAAAAAGTGATAATTCTTTTCCTAAGTGTGCCATTTGAATCTATTTAGAGATATGATAAAAATGTTTTACCTACTTGAAATTAAATAATTGAACGTTTGAAAGTACCAAGTCCACATACAGACTATTTCATATGTACAAACTTATAGATTGCAAATATTTTTAAATTAGTATTGAGTCTAGGTTTTATATTTTCTAAAAATAATCTTATTACTTATATAAAGTTTAGTTTAGTTTGCTGAAACGTTCCACTTTTTCCTCAGCGTAAACTGTCACATAAGCTCTTATGTTTAACTTAAATATTAAACACCTGCAGATGACATTCATTAATAATAATTATGCAATAATTCTTTATTTTATTAATACTATTTTACGTATGATAACAAAACATCAAGATTTAAAAGCTTAATCTAAAGATGGCAACCACGACTACATTGTTCTATTGTTGTTATACAACATTGCTTACTTTTAATAGAGAAATATTATGCCGGATGAGCTTTGTCATTTTCATCTCTGTAGGAGCAAGCGGCTGATTTTCACTCTGCTTCTGCTCAATCGATAGAAGATTTTCCATTTTCATTCAGGTAGACACACCAAAGCGTCAAGTATTCAATTATATTGAAAATTGTGGTATGTGGTGTGTATAACAAAAATATACACACAATTCGAATCAGGGATGTTCTTTCTGATAATAAAATGACAGCAGGTCCGCGCTTTTATCTATGAACTAACAACTAATCGGCTGAGTCATACTTTCTTGTGTGTTTTCATTGAAAAAAAAAAAAAAAAAAAAAAACATCTGTTTGCGAAATATGTGAAGAAGTTTAAAAATGAGGGGGAATTGCGCTGTTCCTTCTGTTTGAATATTTGTTGTTATGGTATATGATACTTTTTGATATAGCTAGATGCTAGAGCTAGACATATACTATGTAAAGGTCGTAGTCGGGGAAGGTTGTTTGTTCAAAAATATTAAAAATGATTTTTTTTTTTATTAAAGACAAACATATGTAGGAATTTTATTTTATTGCTATCGACTATCTATGATTTATTTGCAGAAATAAGTAACTGAGGTAATCTCTGACGTTGGTAGATAATAATTTAATCAAACGAACGTAAGGTACGTCACAGTTTTAATACTGAATCACTTTAATAGAGACTAATTTTATATTTTACCATTTCTTGACAACAAACAAAATAGTTTAAGCAAGGATAAAAAAATATGAATTCACTTTTATTTAACTTTAAAAAAATACATTGTTGAACAATTTCTGAAATGTTCCTAGACAGAGTCTATCGTTTATTGTTATTGAGCTCCCTACAAGTGGATGTCTATATCTATTTGTAATCAATATTTTGAAACGAAAATGACTTTGATAGGTACGTACATAATATGTACAAAACAGGTGAGAATATTTAAGGATTAAATATACATAAATAAAAAAGTTAGCAATTTCTTATCAGTATTTCTTAAAGTAGCTGATGGAAGTTAATATAAAGTAAATACAAAAATATTATGATGATCTTAATCGACAAAGTTAAAATTTGTGTAGTGATTGGACGAAAACTACAGAAAGATAAACAGCCCTATCATAGTATCCGATCGGAACGGAATTTTCTCCGAATTTTAAGAAATATTAGAAATATAAGAAATATAAGTTTAATTTTTCCTTTTTTTCGGAGGTGTAATCGATTTATGAGAAATTTGTATCATTAAAATGAAAAATAAAAAAACATTTTGTATGAGTCGGAGAAATTTCCGTTCCGATCGGATACTATGATAAGGCTGATAATTCACAATCTTAGGACAATTCTTTTAAGGAATCATCAGCTTAATTCCATAATTTCATAGAACTCCCCTTATTAAGACTGAAATAGCTTTAAAATCGGAAAATTAATGAATTATTTGACAACAACAGCAGTAAGTAGGTAATATGACTTGCTTTAGGCTAGGTGCATATTGAGACCCATATGACGTAACCTGACGCATGTCACATGAAACGGTTAATAGAAATATATCATGCCGTTAACTGCATATTGTATCAAAATACAAAAGAACAATGGGGAAAAAGACTGTTGTTTTTTGAAGGCCAAGAAATTCGAATCCTAAATGAAAAACATACATATCAATAAGAAAAAGCATACAGCTTGCACAGATAAATAATAAAGGACACCTTAGCCTCTAATTCTCTCAATTTTTTTTCTGTCATACTTATAATAAAGAAACTTTAGTTAAGACCCGGAAAGATTTTAGTAGGAAAAATCTATGCGAGAAAAACTTATATTATCAAATATGTACTAGTAAGAAATTGTTGGTCAAGTTTTGTTATGTCTTTACAATCACCCCGTTCATAAATTTATAACAAAAACAATGGGTAGAAATATTGAAGTATAAAGTTGATTATTGTACTTTTACATTCCGAATGAGCCAAGTTTATCGGACCGGGACGGGTAAGTTGAAGGTCCCAGGATCCAATCTCAAATAACCTAACATTAGCCGTTCGGATTTGGCAGTAAACTGTAGGTCCCCTTATTCCTTTAGACACACACAGGAATGGTTAAAAATTGTAAGTCGATAGGCCCTAGTTCTTCATGAGCTGTGCCATCAAAATCAAAAAAAACATTAGGTGACTTTGCAATACATTTTGAAAAGAGGAAACATTTTTATTAAACTTAACTGAAAGCAGTTATCTTTCACAATACGAATAAGTTTTTTGGTTGTTATAAAAACTCAGATGATCCGAAATCAATACTATTTAAAATTTTTCGAACGAAATAAATAGTTGAATCCTTTTTCTAGTAAAACGATTTATCCATCACTCACGATAAGTTGAGCAAGCCCTTAATTGATGTCATTGCCACTGCATTATCCCATAAAACTGAGAACAGTGTCAAATTAAAGAATTTAAAGAAAAATTAACCTTGCATAGTGCAGCATTAAAAGGTTATACATTATATAGAAGTCTTTAGTTTTATTAAAAACACCCACAAAGGCTTTCTTATACATAATATTAGTCTGAAGTAGCGTTAAATGAGAAAAAAAAATTGAGATAACATTATGACTGTTTGACTTATCTTTCTTTGAATTTGGAAATTCCAAAAGATTGGAGTGTACCTTGATATTTGTTCTAATGCGTGCTACATTATAATGACCGTTAGTGTTCTAAATTAACAAACAAAAAAAGCTCTTTTCCATTGTTGTAATTTAAATTTAGCGTGTCATACAAAATATGGATCGCACGAACTTGCTCTAGTAGTAAAAAATTCTTCGAATTTTAAAGATTGAGTGTATTATATGTAAGTAATAATAATAATAATGTATGTATTTATTCATAGAATAAATTAAAGAATATATGGAAAAAAATAAATTGAAGAATTATAAACGCGTTCTTTAAATCGATAAAACAAGTACTTAAAACGTTTTACCTTCAGAATGAAGAACGCCATCTAAATTCTTGAAAAGATATGAATTTATGCAAACTAATTATTATTATTTATTGTATTATTTATACTAGAATGTCAGTTTATTAGACATGACCATTCTTTATTCCGTCGAAATCATTGAATTTTTGAAGAACAACTTAAAGGCGCTACCACCAATTATTTACAAATTAATTTTAAGTATTTTAATTCTTTTTATTTTTTTTTTTTTTGCTGGAGATATAACTATTTCCAGGGCTGCAAAGCACTATCATATAATTCATAAATTGTTGGAGTTTTCTTAAAAAATAATATTGTATACACACATACATACATATGTACATAAAATTTCTTGAAATTTTTGCCATTTTAAAATTTTTAAGAATTTATTAGTGTGCAACTAAGACCATAATTTCAAAAAAAAATCATAAACCTGTTTTCAAAAAAAAAAAAAAAATCCAGAGTAAAAATTTTGATCAAAATCGGTTGAGTCGTTACCGAGAAAGTCGAAAATCAAAAAATGGTTCTATGGCAGGCACCGTTAATAACAGATTTTGGTAAATTTTTTCACCAAAATTTAGACAATGTGAACATTAGTACACACAAAAATTACAATCAAAATAGTTAGAGCCGTTTTTGATATTAAAAAAAAAACCTTTTTAAAACGGTTGTATAGCAGGTACCATTATTTATTGAGCTGAAAAATAAATTCTCACTTTTCCCTCTAGGGAATTACATACCTAAAACTCTTATGGTTCAGTTGTTTGGGCTGTAGATCGAGGTACAGACAGGCATACAGATAGACAGACAGAATTGCGGAACCGACTTTTTTCGTGTTCTCTATCATCGTAATAAATGTCCAGTTCGATTTTTTGCACGAATCCAAAATTCAAAACTCACCTCAGGTGGGGTTCTTATAGTAATTCTCACATAGAACTTCTGAAAACAATATTTCGGTTTTGCTCAAAATATTTAATTGTAAGATACATAACAACAAGTCCAATTTATTTTATTTTTTAATAACATTCTGTCTTCATCCCACCGAAAACATGTAAAATTAACATCTGTTTTGGCTGAGAAAATAATTGAGAAATGAACTTAAAACATTTTTGTCTTGGAAAGATCATAAAATTATATCAGCTCTCAGGTGAGGTTTTTTGTCCCTCTTTATAAGCTCTGAGCGCTCAGAGATTTGTTTCCATACCATTATGTATATTTAATGTGTTTTATTTAATTGCTTTCAAGGTTGGTTTACCTGAAGTCTTGACTTCTCATCAATAATAAGAGCATACATCTACATTAACTCGATTATTTTTAAATTCTTCTTTACAAATGCAAATATTCAAAAAAAAAAAGAAATTTTCGAAAGAACGACAAAACTTATGAGGATATAAGCATTCGAGTATGGAAGATGGAACCAAACCTATACCAAATTATTGAAACTTTTCCGTCATGCACTGCTCATCGATGTGTGGTTGAAATCGAAATTGGGAACGACGAGACATTTCCTGTGCTTGGAGATAAGAAAATTCAATGGAGGATCGGTGGCGTAATAGTTGGTGAGTAGGACTGTCACGCCGAAGTTCTGAGAATTAAATACCCTTCGCCATCTAAAAACAGAAATACATGTTTTTTACGGGCACTGCCTCTGTCAAGGAATTGACTTATTCCCCAAGAGTGTCTGCCACCTGGCCTGTCGGATTCGGCAGACATTTGTAAGTCCCCTTCATTCCTATCGAAAACATGAGTTAATAGTTGCACACACAAATATTCATAGAACAATAAAAATCAAAAAGAGAAGACGTTTTTGTTTTTTTAAACATTTGTAAGCATTTGTGTAAACATTTTTCCAGTCAAACAACTAAAATACCTTTTTCCATGAATTATGTCAAGCTTATAATCGAAATAGATCAAATTATCAACGCCCAAATGCAGCGCTAGTTTTTTACACCTCATTGCATCAACTTCAAAATCGTCAAAAAAAAACAATAAAATAACACTCATTAGATGGTCCGAAGACATTTATTACAACACATATTCGACTAACTGGGCAAGCAAAAGTTTGACTTTAGAAACTTAAATATTAATGCACATTAACAATTGCTGACAGGTACATGTTATTTATTAGTTTTTTTCTAAATTTATTTGAATACCTTGTTCTTGTTGTTTTTTAATTTCAGAAACAACAAATTCTTTAAGTTTCTCATAAGCCTCATCGATTTTATCATTCAAAATAATAATGTCAAAATTTCCGGGTTCATTCCCGAAATCGATTTCCCTCTGGGCTGCGTCCAAACGCTTTTGCAGTGACTCTTCGGTTTCAGTGTTGCGTAGCAACAATCGTCTTTTCAATTCATCTACGGATGGTGGATTATTGAACACCAAAATTGGATTAAGATCTGACTTTTTTATCTGCTTGACTCCCTCCATTTCAATATCCAATACGCACACCTTCCCTTTTTCCTGAACATCACGAACGGCCGCCTTGCTAGTGCCGTACATATTGCCGCCGAAACAAGCCGATTCAATGAACTCGTCATTTTTTATAGCATTTTCCATGAGCTCCCGCGTGACATAGTGATAGTCGACCCCATTGATCTCTCCAGGACGTGGCTGGCGGGTGGTGTGTGAAACACTAAAGCCAAAAGTATTAGGATACTCAGCGAATAAACGTTTGAGTAAGGTGCTCTTGCCTGAACCAGAAGGTCCACAGATTACCAGTGGTCGAGGTCCAACAGCAGCTGCCATTTTGCTGAAATCTACAAAAGGGCATGTGTGAGCATGGTTTGAGAACAGTCGTTTCTTGTTTTGATTTTTGGAAGTGATAATTACTATGAACTAGTGTTTGAAATAGTCGCATAACTGTTGTGGTGTTTTGGTGAACTATATTGATTGAAAAGCTGTATTAGACTAGCTCCAAAATTATCACACCGTTAAGCACCGTCTCAGTTTTGCAATTGGACTTGCTACATGATCGAGAATAAGAAAAAATCATATGAAACTAAACACAAAAAATAAAACGCAAATGTTAAGAAATCAAAAGCATTTGGCACATAGCATTATTTAAGTTTGGAATTATGTAATGTTGCAATAATTATAAAAATAGAAATTCATGATGAACTCTTATGTTTACATATGAAAAAGGTAAATATTTGAGCTAACGCCATTCTTTCTGTAGCCCAATTATGGAACATTGTTTTCACGTTTGAATACTTCAAAGACGCTGCTTTCTCGATAACATATTAAATTTCAGTTCACTGCATTTTTGTGATGTATTTCCGCGCAGTGTAACAACTACAACAACAACTTGAGTGTGGTATCACCAAGCTGGAGCTATATCTATTTAATGGGGGCTAACCCGATTATCAGACTTAATAGTTTCTTAATCTAATTTTCTTGTATGGCAATTTTAAATTAAATAAAGCGTTCATAAATTGCACAGCGCTTCTCACAAACTGTTACACCAGAGGTTTGGGTTAGATTCCGAGCCTTTCTCACTTAAAAACAAACAACGAAATGTAACAAATCCTCCAAGAGTATCTCTTGTCCTCCAAGAGTATCTATTGCCGGATTCGGCAATATTGGATGCTCAAATAATGGAGGACCTGTGGTTTGTCCATATAATCACAGTAATCAATAATGTCACAGTAGTCTTTCATTTGAGTGTAACTGTCAGTTAAACTACCTTTAATGTTCGATTTACTGGCTGAATACAATAGACGCTTATTAAAATTTATTTAGCTCCTAGAGTGTCGTCAGGGGCTGCAGCAGCTCCATCGTATTTACTTTCACGAGCTTGTATGTATGTATCTTAACTTTAACAGGTAGGAACGGAGCCTGGATCGTGCGCCTATGGCGTTCAGCCAGTTAGTTCTACTTCAATAAAAGTTATAAACGATATTTGATGCGCGATATTCAAGTCAACATTTTTGAAAAAAATTATGATTTTTTTTTCAAGTTGATTTATTTCAAAATTTTGCTTAATTAAGTCCCACGGTTTTTGCAAATATTTAATGTCCTCATCAACTCTTAGTCAAATACTGAAAACCAGATGCACAAATCTTTACATGTCTTTCTTAGAGGGATGGTTGGTATGTAGCGAAAAGATGACTGTCATAAAAACATGTACCGCTCTCGCCTTACTGCTCAATAATTGTTTGCACTACAGACATCTTACATTTCAAGTTTGGGGTAAATTACAGCTCAGTTTGAAGCACTTAAATTATTTTGAGCTCTATTTCTTCGGATATAGATACATACCTATATGTAAATGTCACATTCTAAAGGGTTTAAAAAAGGACATTCCTTTTACGTGCCACAAGGGCGTTCTACTTAGGGTTTTTTTTAATAAAAAAAACTGCTAACAATTATTAAAAAATGATTTTCGGCTAGAATACCTCCAGATCAAAAAATTAAATTGACTTCAAGAAATTTTTATTCTACACATAATGTCGCAATTGATAGCTGATAAAGTGTGAAAAAAAAACAATTGACTGCAAAAGAAAACTGTTAAAAATTGTTGAAAAATATTTTTCGTATCGCATATTTAGAGCAAATGGCCTAAATTTAGTCTCTATTGAAGAGCCAATCTTTAATAACCAGTAAGTAGAGGTACACTATCAAAATCCCCTTCTTATGGAAGCAATTAATTTTTTTATCAATTTCATTCATTATCACGGTCCGATTCCTCCTTTAATACTATAAGAAAAGTACCTACCTACAGCTATATCACAAAACAAAATGAAGCAATTCCAAAAATGGAATTAAAGAAGACAGCTACTTCGGGCGATCAAAATAAGCATAGTTCATATATGTTAATATTTTGAGCATTTCTAAAATCTCCTTTGTTTCTGGGAATATGTTATACCTACTAATTACCAGATTAGTTTAGTTCGCCCAATTCACGATTCAATCAGTTCGACTTATCTACCTAACATAAAGTTCGTATTCCCTTGGATGAATAGAGTTTATCTGGTACAAAACTGTTTCTGGGCTAATTTGGACTGTTCTTTTAAAGAAAACTCGTTGTTAGCCTGATCTTCGCTATGTCCTTGAACAAGATCAGAAATAATCGTAGTTTATGTTCAGCATTTTTGATCGGACTATCTGATAAAGATACCATAAAAACTGGTGGATGTGACTACATCAAAAATGATGGAAGCACGGGTCAATCTATACCTACTTAGTTATTTAATTAATAATTGCACTTTTACTGCTCGAGGAATTCCAGATCTGATAGGGATCAAGACTCGAATTGAAGGAACAATCAATAATCAATCAATTCCGAGCAACAATAAAAAATAATGAAATAAAAAAAATACTAAATATCTACAAAAAAATCATAACAAATCTCAAAAAAAAAAAAGAAGAAACGTTAGCGCGAATGCGCGCTCTTTAAAGCGCTTTTTTTCATAAATATACCTACCTTGGGTTGGAAATTGGAATGCTCAAAAAACAAACTTCTCTTCAATAAATTCTAAAATTAGCAAAATTCGTGACAACATCGTTAACCAATTGAAATGCTTATAAATTTTTTTTTGATGCTGGGATTGGAGCAGAAGAAATGCTCCTCCGGCAGCAGAAAATTCTCTTATATGCGACAAGCAGTAGTTGTTTTCATTTTGCATATGAAAAAAAAAATTATACATTTTTTCCTTATTGCTAGATAAAATACAACACATTTTGTACTTACTTTGTGAAGAGATTTTCGGTGGTTTTTGAATTTGATTTTGATAAATTGCACTTGAAGCAAACAAGAGTTGAGGAACTTTTTTAAAAGGTATTATGTATTTATTTCTTTGCAGGAAAAGAACCAAGAAGTATTGGTTAGGTTGAAAAAGTAAAATCAATTTATTTCAGACAGACGAAAAAGCACGCACGACCAGCAAACGATGGAAAGGCAACTGAAAGATGTGTGGTGAATTTTCTTTAATTTTGTGAAAAAAAAAAATTGACAGCGGATGTGTTCGATGAGTACGATTGGTCGCGTTCGGGGGGTACACAGATAGGCTATCTGAGATACTTAGGCCGTGTGTGAATTCGTTTAAAATTTCGATTAAATTTTATCCGAGATTAAATTTTGACAATTCTACGTACAGATTCACCTCACTAGTGTCTAAAAATTAATTTTCGGATAAGATTTAACGCGATTTTAACTGAATTCGCACACGGCCTAAGTATCGGATATGTTTTCGAACGAACCGGATAGGTTACCTATCAAAAATCAAAACAGATGAAAAAAGTTCAAGTAAGTACCAAAAATTATTTTTTCCCAAATCTCTGCTGTGTCTTCAAAAACTTATGTTGTGTCCTTCTAATTGACAGGTATCTTCATGTTGTTTATTTTTGCAACAATTTGTATATGTATTTTTATGTTTAAAAGCCAAAAACAAACAACAAAAAATAAAAACAAACAACTACTCAAGCGACACCCGAAAACCAAAAGTCAGCTGCAATCAGCTGTTCCTCAAATTGCGCATAGGATAGTTTAGTATCCCGAAAATTTTAGGATAGCTTTAGATTTGTTTTTGACAACAGCTGTTTGGTTCATCAGCTGAATTTTCCTATGGGATTACAACAACACAAACCTATCCGGATAGGTTTGGCTTGCCCCCCGAACGCGGCCATTGCTAAAAGGACGCACACCCAGTCCATGAATGAAAGAATACAAGATTGCGCCATTTGTTATTTCATTGGTGACAAATGATATGTAAACAAATATGGCCGCCAGTAGTTTGTTTAGTTAATCGATTGTTCGGTTGTGTTTTTTCCTTTCGTGCGCGTTTATTAGTTTAAAAAATCGAAGTTTTCGTTTGGAAATACGATTATAAATACCGAATTAATATTGCTCATTTGAAATAAATGTTTTTTCATTTAAAATAAATCGCCAAAAAGCAAATAAAGCGCCAATGTGTAAAGTAGAATAGATAATTCAGAACTTGTGCACTTTTATTACACTACACTTCACTAAATTAGAACAATGAAATAAAAATTCAAGTTAAAAACTTTTCCCGGTCTTATCTAGTAGGAAAAAATCATATTTTTGTCACCGATTGCGCCATTCGTGCTGTCTAAAATTACAACAACAAAGCGAAAAAAATTAAATGGCGTAATCTTGTATTCTTTCATTCATGCACCCAGTCTGTGTTTGGTAACGTGAAGTTTCTTGCAAATTTTCACACAGTTTGGAGCCTTTCCACACTATCCCATCGAGTATTAATACATGTCAAAAAAAAATGTAATTGAATTACTTACGACTGCCAAATTTGTGTGAAGAAAACGATTTTCATATTTTGTTCCCACACTTGCATCCAAAAAATCAATTCACCATAACCTCAAACCTACAAGTGGGATAGAATTTGTAATGATTTTGCATTGGCAGCGTTCGGGGGCAAGCCAAACCTATCCGGATAGGTTTGTGTTGTTGTAATCTCTTGTTGAAAAACTTCTGATGTCAGCTGATGCAACAACAACTCAAGGTATCTGAAAATTTTCAGGATAGGTGGATAGCCTATCTCACTACCACCCGAACGCAAGCATTTAGAACCAATTATCAAATTTTGAGAAGTGGGGATGAAATTATCTCAAAGATAATGGGCCTTACCAATAACCAAATTTAGAGATGACTTAATTATTCAAGTGGAATCTAAATTAAAAACCATACCAATAATTAATTTAATAGTCAGCTTAACACAAAACGTCACCTTAAATTTTAAAGTGAAGAAAATCATGTTTAACCTCGTGACTAAGTGTAAACGCGTTGTTTGTGCTGTCATTCTGACAGCTGAAATACATAGTTAAGAGAAAAAACTATTTTTGCTTGAGATTTGTTATTTGTTTTGGCTTGAAGTTTTTGCGCTTTTCATTAAATAAGGTGAGTAAAATAAATTGGATTAGTAACTTTTGTATAATTATTTGAAAATTTTAATACTTCGTCCAAAATGTTTAAATCTTCTACTATATCCTCGTCTGTACTCATTTTTATTTATGTAAAAGAAATCGATCTTACAAAATATATCTTTTACCTTTCACAATAACAAAAACACAAAAGTCATTTCTACAGCTGTCTATCTGACAATAAATGTAGTAGATTTAATAATAGAGCGCTAATTAGTAAAAGGCGTGTTTAATTTGGTTATTGGTAAGCACAAGAATTAACTCATCTTTAAAGTTTAACGTTGTGTTTATCTAAACGCGTGTTTAGCGATTGATTATTGGTAAGGCCCAATATAAACAGTTCAAAAGTACACGAAAGCTTTGAACCAAAAATGTCTGCCAGATTTTTAACGTCACCAAAAAGTAAAGAAAACCACAACATTGAATTACATTTACTGAAAGTCTTAATTAAAATTGAGAACGAACGCGAGATTTACTCTTGAGAGTTTAAGAATTCAACAAAAAATGACGAGAACAATGAATACACAAGAGGACAGAGAAAATACGATCGCGAGCTATGCTTTAGCAATTCAATAAGTACCTGCATACACTACTGTGATAATTTTTGTTTGTTCCGTAAAGTAATAAGTTTTTTCATGTTTATTTATTTTTATGTTAATTTATTTTGTTTTGTTTTAAATCAAATTTATATAAAAAAATATCTGCACTAAAAACAATTATTTAAAAAGCTATGTAAAATCACTTTAAATAAAATAAGTAAGTTTCTTTTTTTAAAAAATAATATTATTGAATTTTAAAATTAAATATGTCAAAATATTATATAAAAGAGTAACTTTTTTTGTTTGTCAGTTTGGCTGTATGTATGCACTAAACTCACAAACAAACAAAAAAACCCTTTTAAAAAATAGATATAATACAAATTTCACTTATCTGGTATGCTATAGGATACAGCAGAAAAGATAATTTTTGTTAAATACAGAATAATAAATAAATTAAAAACTTACCACAAAAAAAATCATATGGAAATTTTCTAAAATCAAGCATGTAGGTATTTTCCTTGCAAAATTCTGTTTTATAGATTTTCAATTCACATTTACTTCAAGCTCAATTATTTATAAGGAGGAGTTGTTTTGCAATGGAAAATTGCCTTTTGTGGCATGTGGATTTGACTTATCGTCAAATCCATATTTTTGGTGGGCTGATTTCTGGAATCGGCTCAAAAAAAGAGTTTGTTTTGGGTAGGGTAATATTTTTGTTTTTTTATTTTTAGGGAAAATTTTTGATGAAAATTAAGTGGTGGGTAGTAAAAAATCTTCATCGAAAAAAAAAAAAACAATTCAAACCATGTGCAGTATAATGTGCCTTGGTAGGTGGCAGCGAGATAGTGAGTAGAGTTGTTTTCACCGGCGATGAATCGTGTTGATATTTGTGTGTAATAGGAAAAATAAAAAAAAAAAAAACATCAATGGTAGGGATTTTCTCTATAGTAAGAAATGAGTGGAGTAATAGGTATGTATATAAGTAAGGTAGGTATAATATTTGCAGCAAAAATAAATGTTTGCTACTGAAATTGTTTGGTTTGGTGGTGGGTGTTTGCTGGATATGGTAAATGGAAACGAACTTATAGGCAAGGGGCGTGCACAAGGAGGGGTAACGGGCATTTAATGCACCCCTAATAAAAATTATTTTTAATTTTTTTTTCTGAGTAAATTAAACAATCAAGGGCGCACGTAAATAGGATGGGGGGTGCTTATAAATCGGCTTAGTTAATTCACAACTTGAGTTCTAATTGTTGGATTTTCAGGTAAGACTGAAATGGGTTGGTTTGGCTTATCATGAGGATAATGGTGGATTTACATGTATCTTCATGCGAGTTCTGCAAAAAATAAGAGATACAAAATACAAAATGTATGTTTGTTGGATAGAGAGAGAAGAACAAAATGCAGAGATCTTGATTATAGGAACGCAGATGAAGATTATAGCGAAGACGAACATGTTCATCTTCATAGTGGTGCTCTTTCACACATTCGGTTTTTTGGTATGACTCTATCCCGCTCTACTTTTCTTGATGTTTGCAGATGCAGATACATGTAAATCCATCATAAGTGATGGTGGGGTGGTAAAAATATGTATGCAGGTTTTTTGGCAGTGAATTATTCTTCATCGTCAAAAAATAAAAAAAAAACAATTCAAACCATGTGCAATGTGCCTTGGTAGGTGGGAGCGAGATAGTGAGTAGAGTTGACTGTTTTCGCGTTTCGCCGTCGACGAATCATGGTGATATTTTTATGTATAGGAAGGTATGGTAAAACAAAACAAAACATAAACAGTCGGTAGGTATTCTCTATAGTCTAGTAAGAAATGATTGGAGTAGGTATAGGTATGAGTAGGTAGGTATAATAGGTATTTGCAGCAAAAAAAAATGTTTGTATCTAATCTACTAAGATTGGTTGGTTTATTAGCGGTGGGTGGTTGCGGTGATGGTGAATAGAATCGAACTTATTTAGAGGCAAAGGCGTGCACAAGGAGGGGTAAGGGGGCATTTGCGTCCCTTATACAAATTATTTTCAATTTTTTTTTCTGAGTAATTACACAATCAAGGACGCACGTAAATAGGATAGGGGGATGCTTTTTACATGAAAATCGACTAAATTTACAACGTGAGTTCTAATTGTTGGATTTTAAGGTAAGACTGAAATTTTTGTTGGTTTGGAGGTTGGTGGTTGGTGATGGTGAATGGAAACGAACTTATTTAGTGGCAAGAGCGTGCACAATAAGGGGTAAGGGGGCACTTGAATCACTAATACGTTTGTTTTTCTAATTCTTTTTGTTGAGTAACTACACAGTCTAGGGCGTAGGTAAGCAAAGGTGATGTGGGGGTGCTTATTACGTTCAAATCAGCAAAATTTACACCTTGAGTTCTAATGATCGGATTTTTAAGGTTCGAGATTTTAAATGAAGATTAAATGTAATGTGGGAACACAAGAAGACAAGAACGTGCGCAAGAAGGGATCTGGTTTCCAGAATCGGCTTAAAATTTTTTTTTTTTTTTAGGTAAACCTATATACCTACATATGTATTTTTATTTTAATAGGTAGGTACCTACTTTATTTAGGTAGTACAAGTGGTAAAATTTTTTTGATGTTGATAAATGATGGGTGGGGTGGTAAAAAATGTATTCTGGTTTTTTGGCACGGAATTATTCTTCATAGACGGCAATAACCCTTGCTGGGAAAAAATGCTTCGTTTTAACAATATGGTAGGTATATGGTAGAGAAGAAGAAAAAATTTAACATTCCCTTGATAAATTATTAATTTCTTTGTCAAGTGGTTACTAACAAAATTCACGGTCGTTCGTTCCTTAGGGGGTAATGGGAGGTAGGTATAACATAACATACAAATAGTCTGATTTTCAAAGTTGTCTTAAAATTACACTATAGGCAGGCAGGTAGGTATATAATTAGGTGCATTACATTTTTATATAAATGCAAGCCCACACAACCCACACACATAATTTTAGGAAAATAATTGTCAATGTTGATACGTGTGGAGGCTTATTTTCAATGTTACCTGACAAGTAACATGGATGGTGTGTAGCACTCTTTAAGCTGAACATTTTTCGAGTGCTGATTTTAAATCATCTTTTTGGTCGATATTTGGTTGTCAAAGGTTTTACTAAAGAAGTCCCGGGCAACGCCGGGTTTTATCGGCTAGTGTCAAAATAAAAGATCTAGATAAACCCCTGAAGAAGTCGTGGATAACGACGAAACGTTGAGAAAAGATGAAATAGACTTGTTTTATTTGCATTAAAAAACATATTGACCAAAAAAGCCTACCTAAAATATTAAAAATATAGTTGAAAATAATTGATCACACAACATAATTAAATTATGTCGAATTCCTTTTAATAAAAAAATCGATTTGTTTAGAAGAAAAAATCGATTTTTCGGGACATATTCCTTGTATTGAAAGAAAAAAATGGAGTCTGTTTAGAAAAAAAATCGATTATTTTTGGTAAAAGGAATTCGACATTAGTAAACAAATTGAATTGAAACTAACACACTTCCTTTACAATTTTGTTCAGTGGTTTATCAAAAAATATAAGACGAAAACAAAGAAAAATATTCACTTTTAACAAAAAAAAAACTAAAACTAAAAGTAAACAAGCAGGCAGCAATTTTGTATTTTTGTTGTTGTTTTTCTTCTTCTTTTTGACAGAACACGAACTTACCATTTTCTGCCGGAAGAAATTTCTCGGGTAAAATCTGGCAAGAAGGGGAAATAATTTACTCTCTCGCAAGTGCTCTTTTCTACCCAAAACTATCCGAAATGTGCATAACGCGAACAGGTTTGGACTAAAGTCTTAACTACATAAGCCAAAAAAGTGAAAAAGTACAAAAGTGAAAATTTTCAAACTCATTTTTGGATAGTGTTTCTCACAGGAAAACTTATAAAAATGATGCAGAAAGCTCAAATTTTGGTTTAAAAATAAAATGTATGTATTATTTTTCACAAAACAACTACGTTAGCTGGAAAAAAATATTTTTACTTTTGTAATTTTGCAAAAAGTGGCTTATGTAGTTAAGGCTTAAATCTGGTAGAAAATGGTTGTTTTGGGTAGTTTCAGACAAAGATACTGAATTTATAAAGATATGAATCCTCGGCTGTCATTTGAGTTTGCCTACAAGCTCTATCAGATAAGAAATGAGAAGGTATGTGTAAAAATGGCGGTATAAAACTCATACATTCACACAGTCTTATTAATAAACCCATTCCAAAGTATGTCTAACTTTAGACAGCTGTCCAACTCCAAAATCGTATTAATAAACATTTCCATCGGTTGTCTAACTTAGACACCGAAATTGGTTGTCCAAACCTATTCTAAAGTCGGCACGTTCAATGAACAAAGTAAGGCATTTTTTTAGTTACGAAACGAAAAGTTATGTTAAAATGAAAGAAATGTTCGTTGAACGTAGCCAAAATGTCGGTTAAATTCATTAATTCACTCGAGAATGAATTAATCCAGGTATGTAACGTGAAATATGAGGTCGTATTTAGACAGCTGCTGGAATGTTATTATTAATAATGAGTTGTCCAACTATTTAGACAGTGGCTAGCTGGACAACTGTCCAAGAGTGTTCTAAGAAAATCTAATTAATACGACTGACAGTATTTATATTCACAACTTACACATTCACAGTACTTATCTTCACACCACCCTGCTATATTGTTGTTGGATTTCACATCTATTCATCGACACAAAATTAAATTACAAATACAATAATGTAAGCAAATGGGTTTTGGAGGGTGAAACGTAAGAAGGATTCATTTCTTTATATTCAGTTTCTTTGATTATTTGTTGCGAGGCAAGAGGAGAGGAAGGTGTCGGTAAAGCGGAAGGGTAGGAAAAGGAAGAGGAAGGAAAGAGAGAGAGGAAGTGTCACGAAAGGAAGGTGGAATGTTAAGTCCCGGGGACGCGGCCTGCTTGCGGTTGCACGGCGTCAGCTCGTCGGACGGGAGGGGATCTTGTCCCCGGAAACTTAACCTCGCCTGCAAACAAAAACATAAATCAGGCCTGAGGAAAACTAGGGAAAAAGGTAACGGACTAAAAGACTGACGGACGGACTATCGACACATCAGGGCACTGCAGATGTTGTCGCAGTGTGGCCATTACCCACCCAACCTTAGGAATCCTTGGCCATTTTTGGATTCCCCCAAAGATGGTGGATGATCGGTTTCAGATCATACCATCCTCACCGAAACTCAGCTACCCTTGGCACCCCTGAAAAATAATCTTCAAAAATTCATATTCCTTTTATCGGAACAGGGAAACAAACTTTGAATCTTTTCTTCTTTTTCGAAGCTTTATTCAAAACATTTCTAATTTTTTAAAGAATTTTTATAAATAATTTGTATAAAGAGCAACTACTAAATAAACCGAAAAAGAAAAAAAACACAAATTTTTTTAGTGATGTTGAAACAATCAGAATTAAAATAATCAAAATTGGACATTAAAACAAAAGATAATGCGACAAAAAAAAAACAGTTCCTCGCAGTGTCGAAATAAAACTAAGACTTGTACCCCTTTTTGGTATCTAAACTTTTAGAATAATCAAAAAAGCGCTTCCTTGGCTTTCTCCTACCCCTAGAGAGCTCTTTGGAGGTATCCTCAGATAAACCAGGACCAAACAAAAAAAAATTTTGACAACTCGCGTAGACACTCTTAAGAAACTTGGTTTTTTTCTTATCTTACAAATCAAACTTAATCACAATTAAAGATAAATTAAAAAAAAAATATAAATATAAAGGAAAATTTTCAAAAAAAGATTGAAGCTTCGACGTCTTTAAAATTCACTTTTGTTTTTATAAGTAAAGGACAAACACAAACACATAAATTATTTTTTTTTTCTTATAATTTCATTTGAAATTTCTTATTTTTATCTTTTTCTTCTTTCTATTTTTTTTTCTCTAGCCTATGACTCACTGACTTTTTGTTCGTATACTTTCAGGAACTTCCTTGTTTTTAAGGCGGTGGAGCATTAATGGTGGAACGAAGAGATTTCACGCCTAAGCGGCAATGTGCACCAGGACAATTTTTGCCTTCAACTCCTGCAACGGTCAGGTGAAATCCGTAATTAGTCGCTCACTCGAAAATGGCCGATGAATGATTGGGCTGGCCAAGGGATACCACAATAAACCGGGTACCAGAGCACCTCAAATCCGGAGCAAAAAGTCGGAACAGAAAAGATCTTGTTTTAATAATGTGAACAGGAACACTCGGAATAAAGAAAGGCGGCGGCCTGTACTGGAGTACTTATAATGGGCCGCCGAGGATTTACCTAAAAATTTTACCACTTCTTATTCACTTTTCAATAAAAATTTCCATTTTAACTCACCACTAGTTTTATTTTAGATAAATTTAAATTAGATCAATGTATATAAGAAAAAAAACGACACAAAAATGACGTTGGCTGATTGATGGCACTAGTTGGTTAGATTCTAAAAAAAGAATAGTTGAACCTTTATTTTTTTTTCCAAGAAGCCGAATTAAAACTTAAAAAAACGTACCGAAATTTATTTAATATTCATTTTACTCAAGCGTTTTTAACCTCTATTAAATTTTATTACAATTTATTTAAAATATGTTTCTTTTTGAATTTGATTTTACTTTCGCTTCAATTATTTTTTTTCCGTATAACCAACCGGTCGTTTTGACGTATAGACTTTCAATAAATCGAGGTATGCGAACTCTATTATCCCGCCAAACCTAGTCCCACACGAAAGAACGAGATAGATCTTCACCGAGCCACGAGAAAAATATTTCCTTACAAAAAACATAATCGGATGATTCTCCTCTAACTGGAAAAACATCATCCGATCCACATCTCTGAGTATAGCGCACACTAAAAATAACAAAAAAAAACATGTGTACATGTGTTAACACCTGTTGCCTTTGTATGGGTGAACAACCGAATGACTTCTATTTTTTTTTTCACATCAAATTTTGGCGGGGGGCATGTTCAACGATGATGGAACCAAGTAAAGGAACGTAGCTATTAGCTGACAGATGGGGTTGGGGATAATTTTGGTTTGTAATGCTTAAGAGGAATAAACGTTAATATTATTAAGTTATGAATGCTGTGTTAATTCATCAAAACTTACTTCTTTTAATTTATTATACGGAGTATAACAGTTGACAACTACAATCAAAACTATAAATAAAGCGTATGCTTTGAAACGACACGAATCGTCGCGTGTAAATGTGAAGGGACGACGACTAAAAACACGAAAGAACAGGTACCACAACAACTAATGATTGCATGGAGCATTTAATACATAAATGGTAATAGAAAAACCATTTAAGTTTAACATTACAACGGCAACTTTTTTGTGTTGGCAACTTTTTTTTCACAGCCACGAATCCACTTCAGGGAATACTGAGCACTTCCTGTGTTTATTGTTAAACTTTCTAATTTTGACATTAGAACTGAAATACCATGCATAAAAAATATTGTTTATGCACTATCAAACGCGCGTCAAAGCGCGCCTATTTTGTTCGAAAACGACAACCTGAATTCTGACATCTGGCAGAACTGCTCAATTCTTCCGAACAAAAATCTCTGTCTCTCTATTTATATCTCTATCTGTGGCTATTCGACATCAGACAGAAGGTAAACAAATACCACACTGAAATTGACAACACGAAGGTAAAATTTAATTTGTTATTTTCTATGTATTTAGGTACCTATATTATATATTTCGTTATTAATTGTGTTATTTTTATTGTTTCCTAGGTCTCGACATCAATATCGGAGGCGGCCGCAACAAAATATATAAAATGCCGCATAATAAAACAAATCGGAAATAATATGTATGAAGTAGAAAATCTCAATGGAAAACGAATCGGAATATTTCACGCAAAAGATTTGAAACAATGAGAAAAGAAAACTTCAATTTATTCACCGAGCCTTTGATTATGTTTTAAAATTATTCGCTTTTACTTCGTATTGCTTTTCGTATTCGTAGTTGTTATCGTTAGTGTTAAATGTTATTTATTTATTTATTATTTGTCGCTTGTTTTTTTTATTTTGTTTAATTTGTTTTAGTACCGTCACGTTTTATTAGTTAATTTAGTTTTCCAACAATGTACCTGATTTAATTCACAAATCAAAAATCGATTCTTCGAAAAGTTCACGATTTGAAAAATGTTCTTTAAAATTAAACAGAAAAACAAACCAAAGATATTTAGGGAAAATAAAAAAAAAAAAGATTGAAGCTTCGACGTCTTTAAAATTCACTTTTGTTTTTATAAGTAAAGGACAAACACAAACACATAAATTATTTTTTTTTTCTTATAATTTCATTTGAAATTTCTTATTTTTATCTTTTTCTTCTTTCTATTTTTTTTTCTCTAGCCTATGACTCACTGACTTTTTGTTCGTATACTTTCAGGAACTTCCTTGTTTTTAAGGCGGTGGAGCATTAATGGTGGAACGAAGAGATTTCACGCCTAAGCGGCAATGTGCACCAGGACAATTTTTGCCTTCAACTCCTGCAACGGTCAGGTGAAATCCGTAATTAGTCGCTCACTCGAAAATGGCCGATGAATGATTGGGCTGGCCAAGGGATACCACAATAAACCGGGTACCAGAGCACCTCAAATCCGGAGCAAAAAGTCGGAACAGAAAAGATCTTGTTTTAATAATGTGAACAGGAACACTCGGAATAAAGAAAGGCGGCGGCCTGTACTGGAGTACTTATAATGGGCCGCCGAGGATTTACCTAAAAATTTTACCACTTCTTATTCACTTTTCAATAAAAATTTCCATTTTAACTCACCACTAGTTTTATTTTAGATAAATTTAAATTAGATCAATGTATATAAGAAAAAAAACGACACAAAAATGACGTTGGCTGATTGATGGCACTAGTTGGTTAGATTCTAAAAAAAGAATAGTTGAACCTTTATTTTTTTTTCCAAGAAGCCGAATTAAAACTTAAAAAAACGTACCGAAATTTATTTAATATTCATTTTACTCAAGCGTTTTTAACCTCTATTAAATTTTATTACAATTTATTTAAAATATGTTTCTTTTTGAATTTGATTTTACTTTCGCTTCAATTATTTTTTTTCCGTATAACCAACCGGTCGTTTTGACGTATAGACTTTCAATAAATCGAGGTATGCGAACTCTATTATCCCGCCAAACCTAGTCCCACACGAAAGAACGAGATAGATCTTCACCGAGCCACGAGAAAAATATTTCCTTACAAAAAACATAATCGGATGATTCTCCTCTAACTGGAAAAACATCATCCGATCCACATCTCTGAGTATAGCGCACACTAAAAATAACAAAAAAAAACATGTGTACATGTGTTAACACCTGTTGCCTTTGTATGGGTGAACAACCGAATGACTTCTATTTTTTTTTTCACATCAAATTTTGGCGGGGGGCATGTTCAACGATGATGGAACCAAGTAAAGGAACGTAGCTATTAGCTGACAGATGGGGTTGGGGATAATTTTGGTTTGTAATGCTTAAGAGGAATAAACGTTAATATTATTAAGTTATGAATGCTGTGTTAATTCATCAAAACTTACTTCTTTTAATTTATTATACGGAGTATAACAGTTGACAACTACAATCAAAACTATAAATAAAGCGTATGCTTTGAAACGACACGAATCGTCGCGTGTAAATGTGAAGGGACGACGACTAAAAACACGAAAGAACAGGTACCACAACAACTAATGATTGCATGGAGCATTTAATACATAAATGGTAATAGAAAAACCATTTAAGTTTAACATTACAACGGCAACTTTTTTGTGTTGGCAACTTTTTTTTCACAGCCACGAATCCACTTCAGGGAATACTGAGCACTTCCTGTGTTTATTGTTAAACTTTCTAATTTTGACATTAGAACTGAAATACCATGCATAAAAAATATTGTTTATGCACTATCAAACGCGCGTCAAAGCGCGCCTATTTTGTTCGAAAACGACAACCTGAATTCTGACATCTGGCAGAACTGCTCAATTCTTCCGAACAAAAATCTCTGTCTCTCTATTTATATCTCTATCTGTGGCTATTCGACATCAGACAGAAGGTAAACAAATACCACACTGAAATTGACAACACGAAGGTAAAATTTAATTTGTTATTTTCTATGTATTTAGGTACCTATATTATATATTTCGTTATTAATTGTGTTATTTTTATTGTTTCCTAGGTCTCGACATCAATATCGGAGGCGGCCGCAACAAAATATATAAAATGCCGCATAATAAAACAAATCGGAAATAATATGTATGAAGTAGAAAATCTCAATGGAAAACGAATCGGAATATTTCACGCAAAAGATTTGAAACAATGAGAAAAGAAAACTTCAATTTATTCACCGAGCCTTTGATTATGTTTTAAAATTATTCGCTTTTACTTCGTATTGCTTTTCGTATTCGTAGTTGTTATCGTTAGTGTTAAATGTTATTTATTTATTTATTATTTGTCGCTTGTTTTTTTTATTTTGTTTAATTTGTTTTAGTACCGTCACGTTTTATTAGTTAATTTAGTTTTCCAACAATGTACCTGATTTAATTCACAAATCAAAAATCGATTCTTCGAAAAGTTCACGATTTGAAAAATGTTCTTTAAAATTAAACAGAAAAACAAACCAAAGATATTTAGGGAAAATAAAAAAAAAAAAGATTGAAGCTTCGACGTCTTTAAAATTCACTTTTGTTTTTATAAGTAAAGGACAAACACAAACACATAAATTATTTTTTTTTTCTTATAATTTCATTTGAAATTTCTTATTTTTATCTTTTTCTTCTTTCTATTTTTTTTTCTCTAGCCTATGACTCACTGACTTTTTGTTCGTATACTTTCAGGAACTTCCTTGTTTTTAAGGCGGTGGAGCATTAATGGTGGAACGAAGAGATTTCACGCCTTAGCGGCAATGTGCACCAGGACAATTTTTGCCTTCAACTCCTGCAACGGTCAGGTGAAATCCGTAATTAGTCGCTCACTCGAAAATGGCCGATGAATGATTGGGCTGGCCAAGGGATACCACAATAAACCGGGTACCAGAGCACCTCAAATCCGGAGCAAAAAGTCGGAACAGAAAAGATCTTGTTTTAATAATGTGAACAGGAACACTCGGAATAAAGAAAGGCGGCGGCCTGTACTGGAGTACTTATAATGGGCCGCCGAGGATTTACCTAAAAATTTTACCACTTCTTATTCACTTTTCAATAAAAATTTCCATTTTAACTCACCACTAGTTTTATTTTAGATAAATTTAAATTAGATCAATGTATATAAGAAAAAAAAACGACACAAAAATGACGTTGGCTGATTGATGGCACTAGTTGGTTAGATTCTAAAAAAAGAATAGTTGAACCTTTATTTTTTTTTCCAAGAAGCCGAATTAAAACTTAAAAAAACGTACCGAAATTTATTTAATATTCATTTTACTCAAGCGTTTTTAACCTCTATTAAATTTTATTACAATTTATTTAAAATATGTTTCTTTTTGAATTTGATTTTACTTTCGCTTCAATTATTTTTTTTTCCGTATAACCAACCGGTCGTTTTGACGTATAGACTTTCAATAAATCGAGGTATGCGAACTCTATTATCCCGCCAAACCTAGTCCCACACGAAAGAACGAGATAGATCTTCACCGAGCCACGAGAAAAATATTTCCTTACAAAAAACATAATCGGATGATTCTCCTCTAACTGGAAAAACATCATCCGATCCACATCTCTGAGTATAGCGCACACTAAAAATAACAAAAAAAAACATGTGTACATGTGTTAACACCTGTTGCCTTTGTATGGGTGAACAACCGAATGACTTCTATTTTTTTTTTCATCAAATTTTGGCGGGGGGCATGTTCAACGATGATGGAACCAAGTAAAGGAACGTAGCTATTAGCTGACAGATGAGGTTGGGGATAATTTTGGTTTGTAATGCTTACGAGGAATAAACGTTAATATTATTAAGTTATGAATGCTGTGTTAATTCATCAAAACTTACTTCTTTTAATTTATTATACGGAGTATAACAGTTGACAACTACAATCAAAACTATAAATAAAGCGTATGCTTTGAAACGACACGAATAGTCGCGTGTAAATGTGAAGGGACGACGACTAAAAACACGAAAGAACAGGTACCACAACAACTAATGATTGCATGGAGCATTTAATACATAAATGGTAATAGAAAAACCATTTAAGTTTAACATTACAACGGCAACTTTTTTGTGTTGGCAACTTTTTTTTCACAGCCACGAATCCACTTCAGGGAATACTGAGCACTTCCTGTGTTTATTGTTAAACTTTCTAATTTTGACATTAGAACTGAAATATCATGCATAAAAAATATTGTTTATGCACTATCAAACGCGCGTCAAAGCGCGCCTATTTTGTTCCAAAACGACAACCTGAATTCTGACATCTGGCAGAACTGCTCAATTCTTCCGAACAAAAATCTCTGTCTCTCTATTTATATCTCTATCTGTGGCTATTCGACATCAGACAGAAGGTAAACAAATACCACACTGAAATTGACAACACGAAGGTAAAATTTAATTTGTTATTTTCTATTTATTTAGGTACCTATATTATATATTTCGTTATTAATTGTGTTATTTTTATTGTTTCCTAGGTCTCGACATCAATATCGGAGGCGGCCGCAACATATTATCTTCGTGTGAAAGGAGTCCAAGATTTTAAAACGGACCTATGAATTTGGTATACTCTGAACGCATCTTTTGAGTTCACCTCGGAACCTACCCTACCGATACTATTGTGAACCACAGTACATGTGTACTGTGATTGTGAACTATCGTTTTTTATACTTTGACATTTGACTGGCCATGCAAACAGACTAGACCATTTTAAATTTCGATCCCGTTGATTTTTTGCGTAAAAGAAAATAATTAAATTTGTTTTTAATAAATTCAATAAACTGTGCAAGTGTATAATCGCGGCGTTTAGTTTCATTCGACTTTATTAACATGCTTACCGATGATAACATTCTAATTTCACCATAAAAAACATTGATAGATCTACAGATAGATAAAGCACCGACTATCGGTTTTCGAAAGTGATTCATTTGTAAAGAGTTTAAAGAACCTTGTTAATTATCTATTTATTAATAAAGATAAGAAGACATTTTATCAAGTCAAGTGCGACATGCCTGACATCAAAATAACTCCATTGGGAGCTGGTCAAGACGTTGGCCGAAGTTGCCTGTTGCTGTCCATGGGTGGCAAGAACATAATGCTTGACTGTGGCATGCACATGGGATTTAACGACGAAAGACGATTCCCGGATTTCTCATACATTGTTCCTGAAGGACCAATTACAAGCCACATTGATTGTGTTATCATTTCACATTTTCATTTGGGTAAGTGTTTTTTTCTTTTAATAAATTTGTTTCTGATCAAGTAAGAAATAGTTTCGAGTATATCTATTATTTAAATTTTACAGTTGGTATCTTTATTTTCCTAACCTTTTTTTACGTGTAAAGTTAAGTAAACAAAGAATTTGTTTGGATATGTAAATAAGCAGTTCTTAATACTGTAGAGTTGTTTTTTAATTCCAACTTAATTATTGGGATCTCGCTTATTGCAACTTGATTCTATTGGGTTATCGTTTTGCCTAACCTTATTTTACGTGTAAAGTTAAGTAAACGAAGAATTTATTTGTGTATATAAAATAGTAGTTCTTAAAGCTGTAGTGTCGTTTTTTAATTCCAACTTGATTCTATTGGGTTCTCGCTTTTATACCCCCTTCTCTTTTATTGACATGAAAAACCCCCTTCTTTCCTGGTTTCCTAAAGCAAATAAGTAAAGATAAATTTTTAAACAGGAAAAAATCGTTACCTTTCCAGGAAAAGTGAGTATATAAGTGGGTTGAAGTGAATTTCAAATTCGTGCTTTAATCCGCATGTTTTAAGACTCGACAATTTAAACTTATGTCCATAAATATTCACAAAAAAAATCGCACTCGGTACAATAAAAATAATTAAAACATAATGGAAAAGACGTTTAAAAGCTACGCTATAATTAGCATGTTCAGGAAAATGAGATTTCTGGACATTTGTAAACATGTTTTTAATTTTTTGTAGCTTGCTTCTGTGTTTTATATTTTAAGTTAACACCCGAGTTTAATTATTTAACTGCTCCCTGGAAATCTGTTTAAATTAAATCGAATTAAACTTGACAAGGTTGGAACCGAGTGGTATAACGGGTGAGTATTATGAGCTTGGTTGGGCATCTGGGTTTGATTTACTTTAAATCCAGGTGAACATTAAAAAGCGGATTTAAGTGACTTAACTATAATATGGCTGATAGACTGCTAAATGGGAGAGATAAGTTAAAATTTTGCTGTTGAACAGCTGTTAGCGATGTCAAAGCAAGGTTGCGGATCGCCTACCAAAACAAGCGAGAGATGATTTCCTAGGGAGCATACACCAAGTCATCTGCAATATTTCTTTGGATACAAAATTTGTGCGATGCAAGGTGTGTCCTATCCACAAAAAAAAAGTTGCTTTGAATTTACAGCTACAGGAGTATGTTTCGCACTTTCTCCTCTTTTTCAACGCCATGCAGTGTCAGCAACAGCACCGTCAAGAGCAACATTAATTTAGAACCAACGTATTTCAATTGTTCAACACCGATAAGAACAGCAACGTCAACAAGTTCTGAATTTGCTGTTGCCGGTGCGAGATCACAAAGAAAATGTTGACGATGCTGGTGTCTTTGCTGCTTTAGGTGCCAGTTATAGCTATCATTGAAAATTTTAATGATGTTTTTTTAGACGTTTAGGATGCAAAATCTGTTATTATTTTGATGCCAAAATAAAGCTTATAACTTAAATTATATATGGCCAAAAAAAAAATTTCATTTCGGCTTTTATTTTTGCAATGGATAAGGTGTGCAATCATTGAAATAATGAAAGTCAATTTATATAAAAGGTTGAGTCCAAACGATTTTTTTTTTTTTCAGTCGTTAGCTTCACACTGCCACTGATTTTGCTTTTAAAATGCCCCAAAACTTAAATTAAAAATTTTCAATGATGAGTTTCAATGCAAGCTATAGTCTAAGAGCTGGCGACGGATTTTCTGCGTGAAAGGAAACCAAACGGTATTAATGTTACAACTAGTCCTAGGGAAGGTGATAACGAATACGAAAGTCTGTCTGCACGTAGTGGCCGCGTTTCCGCGAAAAAGTGCATCAAAAGTACAACTTTTCTGAAAATAGAAATAGTGAGGGAAACCACTTAAAATGCATCGCATCCCGACGCCACGGACTCGCTGATTACAAAAATGGTTTCGACAGACGTGTAGGTGGCCGCAAAACCCTTGACAGACGCCGCCGAAAATGCGTTTTTTTTGGCGTTTTTTACTTTTTGGGAAACCACTTAAAATTGGTGTCATTCGAAAGATCTCGACTCCCTGAGTGCGAATATGCAAATGACAGACGTCTAGGTGGCCGCAAAACCCGCGACAGACGTCGCTGAAAATGCGTTTTTTGGCGCTTTTTTACTTTTTGGGAAACCACTTAAAATTGGTGTCATTGGAAAGCTCTCGACTTCCCGAGTGCGAATATGCCCATGACAGACGTGTAGGTGGCCGCAAACTCGCGACAGACACGATTAAAATCGCGGCTTTTTTTACGAAATTCTAGATAACTCATGTTACACACCTAAATACATCGCAATCTGAGGCTCTTGACTGCCAAGAGTATAAATATGTGAAAACAACCAACTTTCAGCTTTATCCAACAGCTGGAAAGCGCGATAAAAATCGCTGATTTTTTCAGTGTACGACTATTTAATGGGCTTTTGCGGGAAACCACTTAAAATGTATCTTAATTGAAAGGTCCTGACCTCAACAAAATTAAAATTTAAACGACAGACGCGTAAGTGGTGATAAACGGATGGTAGCCGCTAAATAAGTCGCGGCCGTTATTTATTGTTTTTAAATTGGTTTTTAGTGGTTATCTCTTCAAAAGTTACTCAAGTTAAAGGTTTTAACTCCCTTAAGAAGAAAATGTAGGTGACAGACGTTTTGAGTTATATGGACATGTTGAAAACCGCCATAAAATTCGCGAATGTAATTATTATTTTATTGGTTGGATTTTGGTGATAACCTCCCCAAAAGGATGTCTATTCAAAGGTTTTAACTCCCTGACCAAGAAAATTTTACTGACAGACGTTTTGAGTTACACGAAGCTGCCGAAAACCGCGATAAAAGTCGCGCATGTTGTTATTATTTTATCAATTGGATTTTTAGTGGTAACCTATTCATATGTATGCCAATTTAAAGGTTTTACCTCCCTCGCTTGAAAAATTTTACTCACAGACGTTTTGAGTTACACCAAATTATCTAAGTCCGCGAAATACATCGCGTTTGTTATTATTGTATTTTTCTTATTCAATTTTGATGGTCACTGATTGAAATGTACCTCAAACAAATGCAATTAGTATTGAATATGTAAAGGAGTGATTATTTAAAATTTGTATGTATGTTCATACATAGTTATGCTTCTAATTATCTGGAAAATCAAACATATAAAATAATAAGCTTAATTTTTTTTCATTGGCGATGGCGTTTTCAACAGTTTGGTGTAGTTCAAAACGTCTGTGACTACATTTTATATTTCAGGGAGTAAGTACCTTTTAATTCAGGTACATTTCAATCAGTGACCATCAAAATTGAATAAGAAAAATACAATAATAACAAACGCGATGTATTTCGCGGACTTAGATAGTTTGGTGTAACTCAAAACGTCTGTGAGTAAAATTTTTCAAGCGAGGGAGGTAAAACCTTTAAATTGGCATACATATGAATAGGTTACCACTAAAAATCCAATTGATAAAATAATAACAACATGCGCGACTTTTATCGCGGTTTTCGGCAGCTTCGTGTAACTCAAAACGTCTGTCAGTAAAATTTTCTTGGTCAGGGAGTTAAAACCTTTGAATAGACATCCTTTTGGGGAGGTTACCACCAAAATCCAACCAATAAAATAATAATTACATTCGCGAATTTTATGGCGGTTTTCAACATGTCCATATAACTCAAAACGTCTGTCACCTACATTTTCTTCTTAAGGGAGTTAAAACCTTTAACTTGAGTAACTTTTGAAGAGATAACCACTAAAAACCAATTTAAAAACAATAAATAACGGCCGCGACTTATTTAGCGGCTACCATCCGTTTATCACCACTTACGCGTCTGTCGTTTAAATTTTAATTTTGTTGAGGTCAGGACCTTTCAATTAAGATACATTTTAAGTGGTTTCCCGCAAAAGCCCATTAAATAGTCGTACACTGAAAAAATCAGCGATTTTTATCGCGCTTTCCAGCTGTTGGATAAAGCTGAAAGTTGGTTGTTTTCACATATTTATACTCTTGGCAGTCAAGAGCCTCAGATTGCGATGTATTTAGGTGTGTAACATGAGTTATCTAGAATTTCGTAAAAAAAGCCGCGATTTTAATCGTGTCTGTCGCGAGTTTGCGGCCACCTACACGTCTGTCATGGGCATATTCGCACTCGGGAAGTCGAGAGCTTTCCAATGACACCAATTTTAAGTGGTTTCCCAAAAAGTAAAAAAGCGCCAAAAAACGCATTTTCAGCGACGTCTGTCGCGGGTTTTGCGGCCACCTAGACGTCTGTCATTTGCATATTCGCACTCAGGGAGTCGAGATCTTTCGAATGACACCAATTTTAAGTGGTTTCCCAAAAAGTAAAAAACGCCAAAAAAAACGCATTTTCGGCGGCGTCTGTCAAGGGTTTTGCGGCCACCTACACGTCTGTCGAAACCATTTTTGTAATCAGCGAGTCCGTGGCGTCGGGATGCGATGCATTTTAAGTGGTTTCCCTCACTATTTCTATTTTCAGAAAAGTTGTACTTTTGATGCACTTTTTCGCGGAAACGCGGCCACTACGTGCAGACAGACTTTCGTATTCGTTATCACCTTCCCTAGGACTAGTTGTAACATTAATACCGTTTGGTTTCCTTTCACGCAGAAAATCCGTCGCCAGCTCTCGGTCTACTATAACTGGCGCCTTAAGGCTCTCTCAAACCCGCTCGAAAAATTAAATTTAATTAAATTGAATTTAATTTTATCCTTTATCAATTTTTGTTTCTTAGGCCCATTTCATAAAAATTTCATTAAAAATAAGTTTATCATAAAGTCCTATGTTTTACCTACTGTTTGCACGAGCTCAACTTAATTTAACGGGAGGATGAAGTAAGTCATAGGATATTTAAGATGATCTTATAGGATATTTTTTAACGTGAAACTACCAATTCTTTGGCTGAAAAGTAAAATTGATTTCACGACTTGATCGTACGGACTTTCTCTTATGGTGCATGAATTGAAGATGGTATCTAGCTATATAGGCAAAATAACTTCCCCGGAGTTTTTAGCCATTTGTGAAATCTTTTATTTTTTTTTTGTGAAAAAAAAAGTTTTCTTGGGAGAATTCTCCAGTAGAATCTGTTTCAGTTTCCATGAAATTATAAACAAAATAGGAAAGGTTTTGTTAATCCATAGTATACTACATGGAAAAAACGGAAAAGAGGATTATGTAACATTATTTGTCTTATCCCAAATGTACATGTACATGTACATTGTACATATACATATATACATACATATTTAAAAATTGACGCACAGAACGAACGAACGACACGCAACGGAATGACAAACACAACTACTACGGTCTTAAACACGGTAAAACAATATTTTTGTAAATTTGTTGATTTTAAAGATCTGCAGTTTCTTGAAATCTGTTTAGGTATAATTAATATTGCATATTCATATTATGAGCAATATTGTATTTTAGTTTTGAATATAAGGTTTTCTTAATTAGAACTAAAACATCCGCTTATACCGATGAGAAAAGTTTGAATGAATAATTTATTAATTTTCATTTTGAAACAATATCAAAATCTAACTATAACTTAAACAAGTATTTAATATTTAGAGTTGATTTCATATTAACAACTTCAACACAAACATATTTTATTTGTCAAAAACATTGAACTTATAACAAAACAAATCAAAAGAAATTAATTAGCTTATTTGACGTTCGACATTGAAATTATCAGCGATTTCTCGCATGAAAGTAAATCATAGTTAAGTTGATCATAATTATTTTTAAGCAAAGAAGAATAAACTAAGTTCATCATGGGATCTATGTTCAACATGGCTATGATTTAGATTTATGATCCGAATGAAATGAAATGGGCCTTAAAGCTACAGTAATAGTTACAACGGAATCATAAAAATAACATAGTAATAAATAAATAAAGAGCTTCAATCTATAGAAAACAAGGAACTAGAGGCGAAAGCAGTCGAAAAAACATAAATACGAGTTTTAACAATTTGGAAAAAAATAGTTATGTGGGGTCACGACAAGATTTTAATAAACATTTTACATTTTTTTTTTTTTTTTTTGATGTATAAAAGGATAATATGAAACTTATTACATTTAAGTAATTATTGACATCTTGGTAGTTAAGGTCTAAAAGCCAAAATTTCACTTTACAAGATTCCTGTTATTAAACCATCATGTGCCCTTTATTTCAACGGAAGTTTAATAAGGCACCTTCTGTCGAAAAACCACTTCGGAAGCCAAATTGAGATTCACTAAAAAAAATTGATTTTCTTCGAATATCTTCGAAAAGACCAAAATTAAAGAAATTGGTCTATAAATTTTTGAAGATTCAGAAATACATATAGGCATGTTTAGACATGATTCTAAACCATAAGGTGACAGTAAAGCCTTAACTACATTGGCCACTTTTTGCAAAATTACAAAAGTAAAAATATTTTTTCCAGCTAGCGCAGTAGTTTTGTGAAAAAGAATATACACATTTTATTTTTAAACCAAAATCTAAGCTTTATACATCATTTTCATAAGTTTTCCTGTGAGAAAAACTATCCCAAAATGAGTTTGAAAATTTTCACTTTTGTACTTTTTCACTTTTTTGGCTTATGTAGTTAAAGCCTAAGAATTAATAATTATCCACTTGTATAGAATTTTGTAAAATATCTACATACATATATATATATTAATACGCTTGGAAAAAACTTACGATACACTATTCTCCGTTGAGCCTAGTACGCTGCTGATGCGGTAGGAAATTTTTAGTTGGTCTTGAACATGACAACGAAATGCTTACGAAAACCACAACCAATAATTACTCCTTAAAAGTGACTTACTTTCTTTCATTGATTTGAAAAAATTCAAAATTTGTCTTTCTTAATCCAAAACATCAGATAAAAGAAAAGATTTTCTTGGCTTTCAGTTTCAGTAGGTATTTTTTTATATGAGTAATTTTTATAACCGAAGAAGAAAGGGTGATAGATTGAAAAGTGCTATTTATGTTTTAAATTATAGATTTACTAGCTGACCGGACAGAAGTTGTCTTGTGTCAGCTATGAATTCGAACTGGA
This sequence comes from Epistrophella euchroma, assembly GCA_947049315.1. Lineage (NCBI taxonomy): Eukaryota > Metazoa > Arthropoda > Insecta > Diptera > Syrphidae > Epistrophella > Epistrophella euchroma. The sequence goes on from OX346246.1 coordinate 23,789,545, forward strand.
ATATATAATAAACAAAATTGAGTACATACTTCTAGAGGATTTACCATCAGATGAATATAAAAAAATATAGCCAAACGTGTTACACACTGATAAATTTTTATATTTTCATATTTTTTGGGATCTTGTAATCTATTACATGTGGTTATAAGAAGAGAGAGAGGTGAAAAAATCCTCTTTATTATTCTTTGCCTGTTTTTAGTTCCAATGATTTAATATTACAGACCCTTTAAAATAAATAATACAAAATAAGAATTAATGGGGTCACTGTGGCGTATACGTACTTTTTTATCAGCATTTAGCAGTTATAGGTATCATTATTCATCTTTGAAAATTTTAATGATGCATTTTAAGACGTAGTAGCCGTGGCGTGATGGTTAGTGCGATGGACTGTCATGCCGGAGGTCTAAGGTTCGATCCCCAGCCTCGCCACCTATTTATTTAAAAGAAAAAACGGCTACTGCCTCTTGCGAGGAATTGACAAATCCTCCAAGAGTATCTCCTGTCACAGAAAAGTGCCGCTCGTTAGCCGTTCGGATTCGGCAATAAACTGTAGGTCCCCTCCAATCCTGCAGACACGCACACAGGAATGGTTGAGAGTTGTAAGTCACTAGGCCCTAGTTCTTCATGAGCTGTTGTGCCATCAAATTTATTTATTTATTTATTTATTTTTAAGACGCTTAAGATGCAAAATCTATGATTATTTCGATGCCAAAATATAGCTTTTAACTTAATTAATATATCTGGCCAAAAAAATTTCATTTCGGTCCAACCTTTCTCATGAAATGACCTTTTATTTTTTTTTTAATGATCATTGATAAAGTAGTGCATTCATTGAAATATTTCAAGTCGATTTATATGAAAGGTTGGGCTCAAACGAAAAATTTTCTTGGCAACAAATATTAATAGTGTCGTCAGCTTCATATTGGGATTATAATAAATACTAATTTTTCTTTTAAATGCCTTAAAACTTAAATTAAAATTTTTCAATGATGAGTTTCAATGAAAGCTATAACTGGCGCCTTCGTTAGTGTTTCGACAGTTGATTTATTGACGATTACATGAATTATTATATTACTGAAATTAAAAAAAAAAAATTTGAATTGTACATAAAACTATCGTGAATTATATTAAATGGTATAAAATTCAAATTTCGCGCCAGTCGGCCATATTTATTTTAAATTTGTAAAATTAAAGAAAAAGAAGAATACGAAATAAACTCCATTCTATACCGAGTGACCGCACATATCGCACGTCCTTTTTTAAATTTTTGCTTCAAGCTTGAATAAGCCTTTTTTCGATTTTTTAAAAATATTTTTGAGCTCTAAAAAGAGCTAATTTATAAAAATTCTTATGAATTTTTCAGTTAGACTTGAAAATCTTTACATCACAGCTTTACAGTTTATTTAATATAATTAGAGTTAAGTCAGCATTTGTTGTTTAAAAAAATTGAAATCGATTACGAAATTTATCCCTTTGATTCCTACCTTTTATCCCTAACTATCCCTTATTAATTCCTTCGCCACATATATTTTTTTGTCTTTTAATCACTGACGAATAGGTCAAATTTGTCACACAATCTCCATCCAATTTGGATGGATTTGAAATTTCAAGATGTTTTAACGATTTTCTGATTTTGCCGTTCGAATTATCTAATTTTCGGTCAAATTTTCAAATTTTAGGCACCGTTGTATGTTAATCTGGTTCAATACAAATCCAACAAATAAAATCCCCAACCAAATCGGATGATGTTAAGCCGAGTTATGTGCCTACAAACATAATTTCATTTCACAAACTTTGAAATTTCAAGGTGTTTTCAGGATTTTCCTACTTTTTTGGTTGAATTTTCTAATTTTCGGTCAAATTTTCCAATTTTTGGTCAATTTATTTATTTATAAAGAAGCTTATAAAATTAATTTAGAGGCTCTTTTCGAGTTCAGGCATTAGGGTTACAGGACCATGTAATGCCATTTTTGTTTAAAATTGTATTTTAAATTTCATTATTTATTCCATGCAAAGATGTACATCTTTTGATTTGTTTGATGGTGTCTAAAATTGTGGGATCAAGAAAGTTAGCTAATTGTTTTGATACTTCTGTAAGGTTTGAAGATCGTCTTGACTTAGGGCATTCCAAAAGTATGTGTTGAACAGTCAGACCGGCTCTGCAGTCTACGCATTCTTCTATTTCACTTCGGTTATAAAGATGTTTGGTGCTGAATTCTTTTTAATGATTTAAGTGATGGGCACTTATTTGTTGGACTCTTAAGCCCATTTAGTACTCCCAAGTTGTCAATACAGACAAGAGTTTTTTTTGGGACCAGTTAAGGGATATTTGTATTGCTTTTTTGAGCCCAGCAAGCTCTGCAATATAATTAACTGCTACAACTGGGAGCACACCTTGGTGAAGGGTAGTCGTACGTCCTGAAGGAAGGAGCTCGGTGACTGAATATGAGGTGTAATTTTATGTTAAGGATCCATCTGTGTATAGGATTCTATTCGGCCTGATGGACTCGATAAAATCCCTGTGAAGTGTTTGGAAAACTCTAGCTGGTGTGGAGTCCTTTTTATATTTTGCTAAACTATTATCGATTTGAAGGTTGTTTTTTGACCAGGGTGGCTTTGACTTGTATCAGTTATAGCCTTTGATCCTAAGGAGATAGCTCTTTTTTCACCGAGTTATGCGCGTACAAACATAAAAAGGGATTCATTTTTATATACGTTTATATAGATTTTTCAAATAAATTATAATTGCAGGCAAAAAAAACATTTTCTTAAAACAATTGAATTCTTCAATTCTTCATTGGGGCCAAATGTCACTTTTCCGCTCACAATCAGGGCCGTAGTCAGAGTTGAATTTAAGGTAGGGCGGAAGTAAAATTTCATTGATTTGAAAAAATTCAAAATTTGTCTTTCTTAATCCAAAACATCAGATAAAAGAAAAGATTTTCTTGGCTTTCAGTTTCAGTAGCTATTTTTTTTTAAATGAGTCATTTTTATAACCGAAGAAGTGTTTTAACATTGAAAATGTTTATAGGATCGTTTTGACAGAGTTGTGGTGTTACCAAAATGATTAAATGAAATAAATTCAATAAATCAGAAATGAACTCCAGCGTATAGGGCATCACAACGAAATTTTTGGTTGGTGTTACTAAAGAAATGACCGAAATGATTGAAATGAACACATGAATTTAGAATATGAAAAATGAACTCCAGCGTATAGGGGGACAACTATCAAATTTTTGGTTGGTGTTACTAAAACATTACTAGAATGATAAAAATAAACAAACGAACACAAGCGATGAATTACAGCATGCGTGGGCAATAGGTATACGGGGAAAAAACGAAGAAAAGTATTGTTCGTCGTCAACAGGCAAGCTTCAGTGGAGAATAGTCATGCATGAAGAATATTCAAAAAGAGAAAAACACAACAACAAGTAAAAGTACTCAGAAGAAGACAAATGAACAGACAAGGCAACCAACAAAAGTGTATAGGTACTCTGCCAGATTTTTGTATGTTGTATATGTATATACATATGCATCTACATAATTATGGAGGTAGGTGATTGTGATTTTGTGAAAATGAAACTAATAGGTATTTATTTTTATTCTATACAGAATACAATGCGGTCTTATAAGAAAGGCCAGAGATGCAGTTGAGTTTGCAAGCAGGAGTAGAGCTTGCTTGAAATCGTTGTACCTATGTACATATGTAATATGTAGGACAACCAAATATATGCCAGAGCATATTTTTTTTTTCTAGCAACACTATTAAGACGAGACTAGGTTAGAAATCCGTTTTATAAGAAATACTGTCTTTTAAGCGTCATGTTTCGTCGAAAATGCATATTTTTTTGTATATTTACGTTTAACGTGCATATTTTACCGTATTTTTCTATATCTTTCATTAAAACCATAATTTGTTCGGTGTCTTTTAATGTTTATTCAATAAATAATAAAGGTCTGTAAGGTAGGAATTACCAAAAAATTAACACCTAACTTCAGGTTATATCGAACAAATTCGCATACCTACGTAATGGAAATTTGGGTTGGAGTTTTTTTTTTTTTTTTTTTAGAAAATTAACCTTTTTGTAGGTTGGTTAAATCGACTCGAACGATTTTATTCAATTTTGTAATCTAGTGCTTCTAAATATTTTAAGGCCGTGTGTGAATTGAATTAAAATTTCGAATAAATTTTATCCGATTTTAAATTTTGAAGTTTGTATGTACACATACCTACAAATTTACCTCACTAGTGTCAAAAATTAAATTAATCTTCGGATAAAATTTAACGCATTTTAACCAAATTCCCATATGGCTTAAACAATAGGTATAGATAGCTTTTGAAAATTTAGAAAATATTAACCCAAAATTAAAAAAATCATGTTCCCAGTAATTCTGACTTTTTAACATTTCTTTCGTTGAAAGGTACCAAAATGTTTGTTAGCCACGAGAGCAAGCTCGTGGGACTCACTCGTGCAAATTTTGTTTTTTTATATAGATAATGTCTTAAATAAGCCCATGTATATGAATTTGAACGATTCACCATTATACAAAAATTCATGTACCTATTTCGAATACGTTTTATTGGCTTTTAGTCCAAGCAACGTTATGTTCAACAATCTCACTTGTACACTAGTACTTACATATTTTTTTGTTTGTTTTTAGATTTAACGTCTATAAAGCTAGCATATACACATTAGCATAATCAATTAAAACCAGAACTAGAATTTTGTGCTCTTTTTGTGCTATTTATGTGTGAAAGTCTCGATTTTTGTGGTAGCATAGTATTTGTTTTATGTAAATCTATGCTACCTTAATATTAAGCTAGCAAAACTTCTAAACCGCTCAACATAATCAATTTGAAATATAAACTAAAATTATATAAAAAAAATAGCACAAAAAGAGCCCAATTTCAAGTTATGGTTTCAATTGATTATGCTTATGTGTATATGCTAGCTTTATAGACGTTTAGCTTTATGTCATTCTTTTCAGTGCAGTTTTTAAAACTACATTACAAAGGTATACATTCCTACATAGAATATATTTTAACAAGCAATATTGAGCATATTTTTAAGGCATATAATCTTATAATAACTTGTTAAGGCGTTAAGGGCATATAATTGATTTTTTAGGGCAAATTATAAGCGCTTAAAACTGTTTTGAGGGCATATTTTTGTTTATCCTAATAGTTATATGAGTTTTGATATCAGATTTAAATAAAAATGAAACGATTTTTTTTGGTTGAATAGAAAAGTATGATGCGGTTAGTTAAAGAAAATTAACAAGATTTATTTTTTGCCAAGTGGAAAGTGGCAACACTAGACAACTTCAGAACCTGTAATTGGTGTCTGAAATAGCTTAGGTATTACGTTTTAATTAATTTGTAAAGATTGTAAAGATTAGTCATATGTTTTGTTTATCTAGCAAAATAAAGTCATTTTCAATGTCCCCATGGTCACTCAATGAGTGAAATCTGTAAATTTTTAACTTTCGAAAAGGGTGATAAAGGGTTCTTTTATTTCAAATGTAAGAAAAACCAAACCTGCCATTCTTTCATTACTGTGAATGTAGAAAATGTTGGTTGACTCACAAACTGCAGTGTTGCAACCTATGGTAGCCTATGATAGAGGCAAAAAGTTCATATGGGTTTTTAAACGCTTCTCGCTGTCTGTACAAACACCGCGAAACGACGAAAATTTTGTCTATAGAACAAAAAAAGGAATATCAGAAAATCATATACAAATAAATACCTAGTTTATGGTGATTTTTAAGGTAGGACATTTTTTTTAAGGTAGGGCATTGGACATTTTAGGGTAGGACATTTCGTCGTCGCTGCGAATGCTTCGCGGGGGTTTGGGAAGAAAGCCTTCAATATCTTTCTCGCATAGCGTACAAAATCGCTTATCGTAAAACAATCGCATTGACCATGCTTTAACTCAAAAAAAACGTTAAAAAGATGATTTAGGTGGACAGCCGGATGTGAGGTATATTGCATCATACTCAATTACCATGGTTTTAATAAATCGTGTACGTGATTGGTGATATCGCTACAGTTACCCCTTTACTCAAAATGTGTGATTTCCGAGAATCTTGCCAAAACATGGAACACATGCACAGCACATGTGTGTGTATCTTTGTAGAAATATATTTTTTTCAGAATATGCCACCGGGGGGTGGCCCCGGCGCAGTGGAAGTAGTGCTTGACTGTTAACCTGGATGTGTGGGTTCGAGCCCCAGTCTAGGCAGCATTCTTTTCTATATTCCCTCAACTGAACGCCACCCCTGGGATTTAATGAGATGATCAAAACCTTATTTCTCAGTCCACTGTGCCAACAAAAATCTATCCTATCCTTCTATTCCTTCTAACATTGCCTAATTTATAAGACCCTAGGTCTTACTGGCATATATATGTTTGTGTTGTTGTTTTTTTTTTTTTTTTTTTTTTTTTTTTTTTTTTAAGACGTTAAAAAATAACCTTACCGAAATATAGTAGGTAATAATTTATTTATTCATGTTAATACACATAAAGTACGTATACTATCTAAAGAACCGACCCTGTACCAGTGGCGTGGCGTGGATGTTTTCAAATGGTAAGTCAAAAAAAAAAATTAGTTACCCGAAAACGTTGGGAACTAAATTATGATTGTCTACCTTAAATTTCCTACACCGCATATTTCCGATCATCTTTCTACGCCATGATATAAGTAGGTAATTGCTTTACAAATGTTTTATAAACACTATAGACAGAGTCATAAAAGATTTAATAGATACATAAACTGATTTTTTCAAAGAAAAGCCTTCCTAACTTACTCAATAAACTTTACACAGCAGCGCAGCAGATAAATACAAAATTCTATCTTCTTCAACTCTACATACCCCAATTGAAAAACAAATATAACTTTTTTCGCACAAATTTGTTTCATTTGCTCTTGTTCCCTTAAAAATGAGTTAATTTTTTTTGCATTGAACAGAAAACATGACACCTCTCTGTCCACACAAGCTTTCTTATGGAAAAAATAGCACGGTTTTCTTCACAGGAATACACACATATTTTAACTATTCATTTTGATTCATGTTGCTCGTTATTTAATAAACATGTTAGAATGTTGAAAGGTAGAATTTCAAAAGGTAACTCGATAGGAATCGTGTTGTATGGACGCCACGCCACTGCCCTGTACATCTCTTGCCTTAAATACCGCAAAATTTTTTTTTGGGAAAAAATTTAATAAATGTTATCGTTTGTGAATACGTGTTTAGTGATACGAAGGAGCAAAACTAAAGCGAGAAACAGATTAAAACAGCAACAGCGGCCGCTATTAATTCAGAACCAACGTATTTCAATTGCTCAACATAGATACGAACAGCAACAGCAACGTCTACAGCCAGCGCCGTTAGGACTAAGTCCTTAATTTGCTGTTGCTGGTGTGGGGCCACATAGAAAATACTTTGATTTGATATGTCAAACAGATATAAATGTAGGTGCTGTTGCTGGTTTAAGAATTTAGAGCTGGCACCTGGCACCAGCGTGCTGTTTACAGTTGATGGTGCTGGTGCTGTTGTTGGTTTAATCTGTTTCACGCATAAGGGAAAAGAAATCGTATCGCATTGAATGAATTGCGTGTCACTAATTCAATTCATGCGATGCGGTGGTCGTGTTTCGGTTACCCATTTAAAATGTTCTGGAATAATAAAGCGTGCTCAAAAATGTGTGCGAAATGCTTGAGAACGATAAAGGGATCGTTTTCTAGACAACATACAAAATATATGTAGGTACTCTATATTTGGACATGCATACATGTACCAAATTTTGTCACCTGTATCAATGGTTGCGGTAGACGTGAAGACCCAATTTAATTAATAAAGTTATAATTTTTCTCTGAAAGATCACAGATGTAAAGAATGAATTCATTTCATTTTCATTTTGTTCACAAAATTGAATAAAAAAAATAAGTTTAAAAATTATTGAATGTTTAACAATAGCATCACAACTTTGAAACTATTTAACCCTTAACCACCTATTTCAGTCCCTTAATCACCTACGTGCGGTCCTGGAGACCGCACGAAAAATTACTAACTTGAATTCGGGACTTACAGTTTTAACTAAATACAAAAGTAAATAAAATGTTTGCTAAAACTCTTCAGTTTTATTTTAGAGACTCAAATAACGTATCCTATAGTAAAATGTCGTAATATTCTTGAAATCTTCACAAATACCCACTTTTAGCACAAAAAATTACTACGCCCATAAAATGAGACTTGTACCAGTAAGAACTCAAACATTTTTAATTTTTCGTGGTATTAATTCTTATAAATAAAGGGTTCAAACAATAATATAAAAATAGAAAATTTAACACAAAATAAAAGCTTCAACAAAATTGCAGCCCCTCAACATTCACAATTTTGATGGGAGTTACAGTACATCTTTTCTTCAAAATGGGAGGAATTCTCGGTCACATCACGTCACTGCAATCCTCGTCTGGCAAATTTTTCTCATCAGACATCTCTTGCTGTAGCAATATTTCAATATTTGTGTAACTTATATTTTTTTGACACTAAAAAAACTATACTAAAAAAAATCAAAAAAAAAATCACGTAATCACCTAAGTACGTGCGGTCCCAGAGACCGCTGGCGAAATATTTTTACTAACCTAGACCAAACGCGTGCACGTTTTGACTATGTCAGCTCATGGAACGATACTTGTTTATCAGTAGAAACGGATGCACTCTGTCGCAGGACACGCACACATTGAAATATTTCGATTTAAAAATTCGTTGCAGTCACTGAGAGCGGTGGTAGGTGGGTTAAACAAGAGAACATTTCAATACAGAAAATGTACATGAAAAAGTTTTTCAAAAACTAAATTAAAAGATACAAAAATTTGTATCATAAAAAAAAAAACAACATTCTTTTTTCAAAATGTTCGCTTCCAACTCTTCAATTGTAACTAGCTTGTCCATGTTTAATTTGGACCTGATATCACATGATCTTGGGGTCCAGACTCCAGATCACAGGTCAAAATCGCGAAATTAACTTTTCATTGACTTGTTCTTGCAATAAAGCCATCGTTTAATGAGCTGTATGGAAAATTTCGTCTCGAGATTGCGGGCTTGAATTTCAGACAACAAAAGTTCGATTATCATGGCGCGTAACGATTATTGTGTTCTATAAATAAAAATAAATTTGATGGCACAACAGCTCATGAAGAATTAGGGTCTAGTGACTTAAAGCTCTCAACGATTCCTGTGTGCGTGTCTGTAGGAATGGAGGGGACCTACAGTTTATTGCCGAATCCGAACGGCTAACGAGCGGCACTTTTCTGTGACAGGAGATACTCTTGGAGGATTTGTCAATTCCTCGCAAGAGGTAGTAGCCGTTTTTTCTTTTAAATAAATAGGTGGCGAGGCTGGGGATCGAACCTTAGACCTCCGGCATGACAGTCCACCGCACTAACCATCACGCCACGGCTACTACATTATTGTGTTCTAGCCAGCCTAATTTTTCGACTAACTTCTAAACCACACCAAAGCGTTGTTTTGTCTTTTCGGGTTGTCAGAATGGATTTGAATGGATTGCTTTTTCAAAAAAAGTATAGCGATTTTTCTTACTGACGCAGCCTTTAAGTTAGAAACGGGCTTCAAATTCATCAAAACTGCAGTCGAAAACAGTGGATCTTCTATAGGAAAATTGGAACTTCAGAATGGACTAGATTTTAGTAAAAATTTAACGCCACTTTTGGTGGCGTAAAGAACACGAAAGGATAAGGATAAGGTTTTGTAAATCCGTTAATAATCCGACCAATTTAACTGAAGTTAAAACGACATCTATCTATAATTTGTTTTGTACAGTTTTTCAAAAGTTTATGGAAATTCACCATGGAAGCTGATAGGGTTATTTGTATTATCAGTGCTTCGTTCATGAAACATTGGATACGTGAACAATTGAAATGAGATACACCAGCACTAAATGCTTCCTGAGAAAATCACTGTTCGAATTATACAATAAAATCCATGAAACCCGAATACGTGCCACTAAGTAAAACCGCAAGGGATAGTATTTTTAATGACGTTATATTCCATACTTTATGCCATTGAAATGTTGTTTCAAATAAAAAAAAATTAGTCAATATCTCGCACATATGTAACTAAGTTGTTTTATTTATATTTCAAAATCGAGCGTACGTATTGATAGGCCGTTTACATATTAGGGTTAAAGCAATATCCAAAGACTTTCTCTTAAGCCTGTGTATTTAATGTAGATAGCAGTAAACTTAGTGCGCTAAAATCAAATTAAATTAGAAAAACCTTGTACACCCATGATCACCTCATAAATCTTATATAATTACAATATTCTTTGAATTAAATCCTCTTCGTTTCGTTTATTTAAAGACGTTCGTGATTCGTAAACGGTTTTCTCTCTTTTTAAGAAAGTTCGCATGTCATATATGTATTTTTATTCATGTTGCAAGCTTTGAAATCGATTAAACTGCTAACCAATGTATCTTACTAATAAATTAATAAAAAAAATAACTTAACTTCTTTTGTTAATGATTCGTTTGAACAAAATAAAATTTCTTCATAACCTGTAGAAGTAAAAAAAATATTTTCGCTGACCTTAACTCTCTCTCTCTCTCTATTGCCTTAAACACCTATTACGTAGTCACGTAGTGAGTTTGAGTGAAGTGAAATATAGTAAAATATCTTTGAACGCAGAACTGAAATCCATTTATTAAAAAAAGTAGCCTTTTTGTGAGCCTCCGGTCCTTTACACATATATTTTGTTTCATTTGTACCCTTCTAGATCATTGTGGAGCTCTGCCGTACATGTCGGAAATCGTTGGATACATGGGTCCGATTTATATGACACATCCAACAAAAGCTATTGCTCCAATTCTCCTGGAAGATATGCGCAAAGTTGCAGTCGAACGTAAAGGTGAATCGAATTTCTTCACAACCCAAATGATCAAGGACTGCATGAAGAAGGTAACTGCTGTAACTCTGCATCAGAGTGTCATGGTTGATTACGAGCTGGAAATTAAAGCCTATTATGCTGGTCATGTATTGGGTGCAGCTATGTTTTGGATAAGAGTTGGCTCACAATCGGTTGTTTATACTGGAGATTTCAATATGACTCCCGATCGGCACTTGGGTGCTGCATGGATTGACAAATGTCGCCCGGACTTGTTGATAACAGAAAGCACATATGCCACAACAATTCGTGATTCGAAGAGATGCAGGGAGCGAGATTTCCTCAAGAAAGTTCATGAATGTGTCGCAAGGGGTGGAAAAGTTTTAATTCCAGTTTTTGCTTTGGGAAGAGCACAAGAATTATGCATTCTCTTGGAGACATACTGGGAAAGAATGAATCTGAAATATCCAATTTACTTTGCCTTGGGCTTAACAGAGAAAGCAAACACTTACTATAAAATGTTCATCACTTGGACCAATCAGAAGATACGAAAGACATTCGTGCAACGCAATATGTTCGAATTCAAACATATTAAAGCTTTCGACAAGGGCTACATCGACAATCCAGGGGCAATGGTTGTGTTTGCAACTCCTGGTATGTTGCATGCTGGCCTTTCGCTACAGATATTCAAGAAATGGGCACCAAACGAGAACAATATGGTAATAATGCCAGGCTACTGTGTACAAGGAACTGTTGGTCATAAGGTTCTAGCGGGAGCGAAGAAAATTGAATTCGAGAACAGGCAGATGGTGGAAGTTAAGATGTCTGTGGAGTACATGAGCTTCAGTGCTCATGCAGATGCAAAAGGTGAGTTATCTAGTTGTTAGTCTATTACCTGGATACAAGATTTGACATACATTTTTTTTTTCAGGCATAATGCAGCTTATTCAAAATTGCGAACCGAAAAACGTAATGCTGGTTCATGGTGAGGCAGAACGTATGACGTTTCTGCTGGCTAAAATCAAAGAAGAATTTAAAATTGATTGTTACATGCCTGCAAATGGTGAAACTTGTATAATACATACACCAGTAAAAATTCCAGTCGATGCTTCTTTGTCCTTGCTTAAAGCCGAGGCCAAAACATACAATGCCCAACCGCCAGATCCAAAAAGACGACGTCTTGTCCACGGAGTTCTTGTCATGAAGGATAACAAAATATGTTTAATGAATTTAACTGAAGGACTCAAGGAACAATCGATAAGCAGACATATCATGAAATTCACCTCTAAGGTTAAAATGGAAGATACAGGACCAAAAATAAGAACAGCTGAAAAATTGTTTGCAATGCTTCAAGAGACTCTTACCGATTGGACAGTTACATTTCAGGAAAATTGCATTATAACTGTGGAAACTGTTGAAGTGAAAATAGATGAAAACGAAGCTGATCAGTCACAAAAAATAATCTCGGTCTCATGGACTAACCAAGATGAAGATCTTGGTTCTTATATTCTTCAAGTATTGCAGAATACAAATTAAAATGTGATGCTTTTTTAAATCAATGAAAGACAACACTGAAATAATTATTTGAATATAAATTATAAATTTATGTCACTCTCAATGAAATTTGATGTATTAAATTGGCTTAACTCAGACTAGCGGTTAATATACGATAAAATTAATATTATATAAATGAAAGTTAAACTTTTTTTTAAATTATACTTCCTAATCTGAATAGGAACATTTTGTAATTCAATAAGAAAGTTCAAGTGACCTCAACAGAAGTAATTTTTCTAATTTTCTTCATCTTCGTTGTTAAAATTTTGTAAAATAAAAAAAAAAAAAAAAAAAAAAACACAACTTAACGAAACCAGAAAAGATAAGAAAGTTAACAATTCTGTTTGTCTATATGAGCTCCTCTAGAACATAAACTTGACTGTTTTGTTGTAATTTGTTTTTCAGCTCATAGAGGTCCAGTATGTTAAGGTTTCTTCTTTAATGTTTTATCAGCGAAGGAATTTTTGTTTCAATGTAAACCCTGCAAGGGGTTGATGGTCAAAATTTTGGGTTTAAGCTTCCTATACTACTATACTAGAACTAGCTAAACCAATAAACTACGTATAACAAAAAAAAAATTATGATTAAAGCTTTCTATCACTTTATCAGGATACTGCTGCTGCTGTTTGGGATGGCCTGTATTTGTCTGATTTCTTTTCCACCAACAAAGGTGTCCGACAGGGTTGTGTGCTAAGCTCTCTGCTCTTCGTCCTCTTCTTAAATGATCTTCATGCCGAATTACCTATTGGACTATTTTTGGATAGTCTTGCAATTAACGCCCTTTTGTACGCTGACGATATTGTGCTCTTATCGGATAATCCCATCAATCTACAGCTACTCATTGATAGCTTCAGTTTATACTGCAATAAGTGGAACCTTGACATTAATCTTGCAAAATCTGAAATAGTTATCTTTCGAAATGGAGGACGCAGAGTTGCTTGCGAAAAATGGTTCTTTAATGACACCGGAGTAAAAGTATCAAATCATTACAAATATCTTGGAGTAGTATTCAACTATAACATGTCTTGGAATGAGCATTTAAATAGCAGATTGGGTTCATCAAAAAACTCTATTAATGCAACATGGGCCAAGCTACTGAGAGATAAATCTGTTCAGCATTCTACTAAATTTAAAATCTATGATGCTGCTTCGAGGGCTATAATGTTGTATTGTGCCCAAGTGTGGGGATATCGTGAGCACAATCAAGTTGAAAAATTGCAACGTTTTTTTATTAAAAGATGCTTCTTATTACCGGACAACACGCCAACATATGCTCTGCATATCGAAACTGGTCTACCTAAAGTTTTTCTAACATCCTTAAAGATACACTTTTCATATATAAGAAGAACCTTGTCTCTTCCTAATAGCAGATTACCAAGAATCTTATCTCAAGCTATTATTGCTAAGAAAATCTTTTGGGCTAAGGAATGGTTGGATCTTTTCCATGGAACGTCGATGGATTTTTCCTTCGACATTAATGTGCTTGAATGGCATACACTTCAGAAAATTCTTTTATTAAAGCTTCGAGAAAAACACTGGATTGAATATACCACCAACGCCATACAATCTCAATTTCATGATGAGTACTGCAACTTGCTGTATAACGATGTACCAAACTATTTTGAAGACTCAAATCCCCGTGATATGATTTCTCTCATTTTTAAAGCTCGTTGTGGACTGCTTAATCTTAATGGAAGAGCGTTTCAAAAGGATACTGATGGTATATGTACACTTTGTAACATGGATGTATCGGAAAATACTTTTCATTTCGTCGGAGCTTGTCCAATATTCAAAGGGTACAGAAGAAAATTTCTTGGCAGTGACCTGCTCTCCCGCTCACAGCTTCTCAACATTCTAAATGGCAACTGCTACACAAACTTATACAATTTTTTAAAAGCGGCAATTAAATATCGCTATCTTATTTTAAATGAATTTTCATAAGTAATGTAATTAAGTCAACTCACTAAGCTCATTTTTAAATTTACTTTTTTACCTGACAGGCAACTTAAAGTTATTGTCTTAACTAATTTTATACCAGCATAAATCATGTTTTTGTAAAATCTTTTTGAAATAAAATTATATATCTATCTATCTCTTAAAGCTTTCTATGTATACAGTACCCAAACAATGGTAATAAAAAATGTTAATACTCGGTGGTCTACAGAAATACCTGCTGAAATCTAGCTAAATATCCAGAGGGCTTTAAATTGTTTTTAAATTTGTGAAGCTCGTACATCAAGTATAGTACTCGTCCTTTTCTCGTTTTCTTTTCTTTTGAAAACACAAATTTCTTCATGCCATCTCTTAAGACTTATATGCTGTTGTTTCTACCTCTCTCTTCCAAAATTTGATGTGCGTCTTTCAGTTTTAACTGGCAACTTTAATACTACCATTCAAAGAAAAAATGGCACAAGGCCAAAGTTAAGTAAATCAATTTGGGGCATATTTGGAATCGTTAAAAATATAGCTATACACTAACTCTTTATAAAGACTTCTTGATTAGGAAAAATAAATTAATCATTTGCTTCATCCATTTTAGAACATTGTGGAGCTCTACCGTATATGTCGGAAATAATTGGTTACAATGGTCCAATTTATATGACACACCCCACAAAGGCTATCATTCCAATTCTGTTGGAAGAGTTGCGCAAACTAAATGTTCAAAACTCGGGAAGAAGTAATTATTTTTCAGCGCAAGTAATAAAAAACTGCATTAAGAAAGTAACGGCTGTTGACCTGCATGAGAGTGTAATGGTTGACAATGAATTGGAAATCAAAGCCTACTATGCCGGTCATGTGTTGGGTGCAGCTATGTTCAGATTAAAAGTTGGATCTCAAACTGTTGTCTACACTGGTGATTTCAATATGAATCCGGATCGGCACTTGGGTGCTGCCTGGATTGAAAAATGTCAACCTGATTTGTTAATAGCCGAAAGTGCATGTGCTATCGAAAATCGCAATCCAAAAGCAAATTCCAAAGGTGATTTCGTTAAAATTGTACAAGAATGCTTATCCAGACGAGGTAAAGTTCTAATACCGGTTTTCATTATGGGTCGAGCTCAAGAACTCTGTATTCTCTTGGACACATATTGGGAGAAAATGAATTTGTCATATCCGATTTATTTTGCCACAGAAAGTTTCACAGAGAAAACCAATGGTTTTTACAATAAGTTCGTCAAATGGACAAATATTAAAACGGGAAAGTCTAATGCTGGAGGGAATGTTTTCGAGTTCAAACACATCAAATCTTTTAACAAAAGTTTCATTGATAACCCCGAACCAATGGTGGTTCTTGCAACTAATGGTATGTTGATGCATGGATTATCGATGCAAATATTCAAGAAATGGGCACACGATGAGAACAATATGGTTATATTGCCCGATCTTTGTACAAAGGGTACATTAGGGCATACGATTGCAGGAGGTGCAAAAGAAGTTAAATTTTCAAATAAAGAGGTTATCAAAGTAAAACTGAAAGTGGAGCAAATGAGTTGTTTTGATGCAGTTGCAGATGCAAAAGGTGAGTTATTTATCATTTATTTTGGCTTTTCTTGCTTTCGTTTTGAGTTTGCTTTGTTTTTGTCGTTTTCTCTTAAAAGAGCTTTCAATGTTAGTAAAATTAATTCCTTAAAATTAATTTGTGTCTTAATCAAAACTTTAATTTCTCTTTGAGTCATTTCTTTTTTGAACATAGTCGAGTTTAAAAGATTTCTGAAAGTCGCACCTGTTTTATCAGTTGCAATGTTTTGAAATAAATTTTGCGGTAATTAAAAGAACGTCGCGGTTGATTGCTAAAATTAGACTCTCCTGAGTTCTGGAGGCCAACCAGGAACTTTATGTATGTTAACTTCCAAAAATGCATTGCTCAGCTTGACCTACTTCATTCTGAAAGTTGGTTGCACCGAGTCGTTGCGTCACATTAAGTGTAACGCAATACTGCTGTCGACAATGTTTCAGTATTTCATAATCTGAAGCAATTCAACAGTGGGTCATTTTACAAATTCATAAAATTTCGAAATTTCATTCAAATTCATTGTTTCAAAATTTACAAACAATAATTTTCAATATATATATATGTTTTTTTTTCTCAATAAATTATTTAAGGCAAGCCAAACATTTAAGAAGTATTTTTAAATATTTTTAATAAATGATAAAAAAAAAAATTCTTTTTCAATGAAGCAATTTGTAATTGTAAAATACTGGTACACTGAGGCGTATGCGTAATTTTCATTTTATTGATTATTATAACCACCCGACGCAAATAAAGGATTTATGCTATGTAAGCTCATCATTTCATACTATGCATAGAAGAAGAATATTTTTTTAGAAGAAAAAAGAAATCTTGTTCGTGTTTTCTGTGATACTTTATACGGAAGCTCAGTGGTTCTCGAGCGATTGAAGCTCGCTTATGGGTCTTTATTTTACGATATAGATGTGTACATAATGAAATTTTTAGCTATTTTAGAGAAAACACAGTTGATTGTGTCCTAGAAAGCTTTAAGTAAACTTACAATATTGTAGATGACAAATTTAATTACATAAGCAAATTCCTGTTCGAAATTAACCTGAATTCTAAAATATAAAGAAACAAAATATATATACATACATAGTTAGTAATTAATTAATATACAAATTTTTAACAACTGAACGTGTAAATTGTAAACTTTGGGTTTTGTTTGTTGCCTTATGTATGACAGTACCTACACATTCACCGTCATTAATATTCGGCTTTCTTTTGATTCTTTTATTAGTATATTTGCCATTATTTTTAGCTTAAGGTATCTAGAATTCCAATTACAGCTTCAATTCGAATATTTAAATATTTACATTGTTTTTTATCGAACTGTACTTCTGTGTTTTTTTGTTTTAAGTACTCTGGAAACTGGAACTTTGCCTTTTTTAAAACTACATACAAAGTTGAATTTAATAAAACAAAACAATTAATTAAGAATTACGTAAATGAAAGTATTTAACTCACGCGAAAAAGAGTAATGTATTGGATATTCTTTGGCATAATATTTAGTGCGCTGGACTGTCATGCCAGAGGTGTCGGTTCGATTTCCAGCCAGTGAAAAAATTTTTTTTCAGGGCTACTGCCTCTTGCAACCTCCAAGAGTATATCTTGTCATGGAAAAGTGCCGCTCACATTAGCCGTTGGGATTCGGCAATAAACTCCAGTCCTACAGACACGCACACAAGAATGGTGTTGAGAGTTGGCCCTAATTAATTTATTAAATGAGGCAGTTGATTTAAATACTCCAAGAATTCCTAAAAAATCTCAATCTAAGCCTTGTTGGTTCAATAAAAAATTAATAAATTTAAATAATTGTAAAAACAAAGCTTTCAAACTTTATCGTGATTCCAGGGATGATAATGTTTTATATACGAACTACCTTCGATGTAATCGTGAATTTAATTTTCTCAATAAATTTCTTTATAATCAATACCTATTAAGTATTGAATCTAAGCTAAAAAAAAATAGTAAATGTTTCTGGAAATTTATTAACAATAAGAAATGTTCTACTGGAATACCTAATTCAGTCCGATATATGGGGAAAACTTCTAGTGACTTGTCAACTATCTGTAATTTTTTTGCTGATTTTTTTCGTTCTGTCTTTAAACCTTCGTGTAATCAAACAAAGTCTTCGTTTATGCCTTTATCTGCATTGTTTAATATTAATCAATTATATTTGGAGAAAAGTTATATACTAGATGAACTTTTAAAATTAAAAGATGAAAAGCATTCTGGATTTGATGGTATTGCTCCTTTTATTTTAAAAAAATGTGCTATTTCTTTTGTAACTCCTCTTGAAATCATCTTTAATTGCTCTCTTCGAGATGGCTAATTCCTAAAACAATGGAAAAATTCTTATGTGTACCCAGTTTTTATATCTGGATCAAAAAATGAAGTTACAAACTATCGGTCTATTTGTAAAATATCCGTAATACCTAAACTTTTTGAAAAAATTGTTTATAATAAGCTTATTTTCTCAGTGAAGGAAATTATCTCCCCTTTACAGCATGGGTTTATTGGTGGCAGATCAACCTCGACCAACCTTACGTTTTTTAGTAATTATGTATTGGGTTCCCTTGAACAGGGATATCAGTGTGATGTTATATACACTGATTTCTCTAAAGCATTTGATAGGATTGATCACTCAATCTTGATTGCTAAATTTCATAGTTTAGGTTTTCATTCTAATTTATTAAAATGGTTTGAATCATATCTTTCTGGTAGAATTCAGTACGTTCGAATTAACAACTTTATTTCTAATCCGGTTGTTGTAACTTCTGGGGTTCCACAAGGAAGTCATTTAGGACCCCTTCTCTTTCTCCTTTTTATCAATGATATTCACGTTTTCCAATCACATTGACTACATCATTTCTAAGGCCAGTTCAATGCTTGGGCTTATTTCTAGGAATGTTAAAGACTTCTCTGATACTTTCACTCTTAGAGCATTATATTTTAGCTATGTTCGTTCAATTTTAGAATACTGTTCTTCCATCTGGAATCCTATGTATGCGGTCTATTCAGTTAGAATTGAAAGAATACAGAAACGCTTCACCAGAACTGCTATTCGGATCCTACGATGGAATGTTGATATGCCATCATATAATACAAGGTGTTTGTTATTGGGCATTCAATCCTTGGAAACAAGTCGAATATATTTTGATGTCATGTTTATAAGTGATTTAATTAATTATAAAATCAATTGTCCTCACTTGCTTTCGTTGGTTGGTTTTCATATTCCAAGTCGTAACCTACGAAGTAATCGTTTATTTTGTGAACCTTTTCATAGGGTTAACTATGGGACCAATGAACCCTTAACTCGTTGTAATGTTATTGATTTTAATTTAAACCTAAGTAGAGACTGTTTAAAAAAAAAGTTGTTATTAAGTCTTAATTACTGTGATTAGTATTTATTTTAAGTACGTATTATTTATAATTTTCTTATATTGTTAATTATGTTTAAGTAATCTATAAGAACTGTGTCTCTGCTTGATGAATAGTATATAATAATAATAATAAATAATAAATAATTCTTCATGAGCTTTTGTGCCATGAAGCCTAGTTTATACATCAATGCGAAGTGAAATTCAAATCGAAATGAAACATCAATAAATCTCGCGTCGAAAGGTTTACAAAGAAAATAAATTCTGTTTTATATTTAGTTTAGATAAGTCCGTTTAATTATATTTACTTCGAAACAAATTTTTACCTCCTTGTCACTTAAATAATTGCATTTAATTTTATTGTATTTTTTACGCCTGGGAAAAAAACAATTTTTTTGTATGAAAATTTCACTTCGCTTCGATCTATAAAATAGGCTTAAAATATATATATTTTTTTATTGGATATTGAAATTATGTTCGAAGTTATATAACAATCGTTTGGTCTGTTTTCGAGAAATTTTGGAAAAAAAACCAAATCTTTGTTTGGAAGCTTTCAGTTCCAAATGAGCTAAACAAAAATTTGGATTTTTACCCAAAAATGTTCTGTATCAAATATCAAGCAAATCTGCCCGGCCGATCGACGGTATATTGAAAGATTGAAACCAACTTTTTTGGACTTCTTTATCATCGTTTGACTTGAGAAATTGTATGCAAAAGCTTTTACAAAATTTTCGAAATTCGACATGTCGTGGGTTGGGAGTTTTAGCTTCTGAATCATATTGTTCAGTTACTCCGCAAAGAGTATGTTCACTCGCCAGAAAGGCCCCTATATCAACAGTTTTCTGAATAAACAGTACCTGGGTAGAAAAAGAACCCGCTACTTCTAAGAAAACGTTTTGTTTAAATTTCTTCATATAAATATTCAAATAATTAAGAAATGATATTATGACCCACTTGGATGGGAAATACATTCATAATTGAATTGTGGTGTTTTACCCCACCGACTTGGGACATGACTCCATTATTGACTTAGAATAGCCCTAAATACTGGTTTCTTGGTATAAGTAAACTTAGCCATAATTTGGCGTTATATGTTTTTTGAAATCTTACACGCCTTTCGTAAAATGTGTTCATGTTCATTCAATCGTTTATGTCAATGTCCTTAAGTTAAAAACTCTTACGAGTTGGTGATCACATACACATTCGAATGCTTTTCTATATTGGTGACAAATTTATTGTTTTTTTTATTATCTGTCGCATAGAGCACGCTTTGGAATAATGTCGCATTAATTTATCTAATATGTGCAAAAGCTGGCAAAGGATTATAAAAAATTATACAAAATACTTGTGGTCTTATTAAAGTTTCACCATTTTCAGACATATTAAAACTTATTGAAGCCTGCTGTCCCAAAAATATAGTTCTAACACATGAAAAACCAGATTGTTTGGCGTTCTTACAAAATGAAATAATCGACAAATTTAAAATACAATGCTTTATTCCAACGTTTGGTGAAAAATGTGTTATACAAACGTCTCTAAAAATTCAATCAGACAAAGTTTTGCTTCCTCTGCGAGCTAAATTTTTTGCAGAAATATGTGCTATAAAACTTCCAAGTCCACAAAAGCGAAAGAGTTTATCTAAGTGTTATTGGATTTTGGTGATGAAAGAACAACGAATAATATTAGTTACCTTAAGCGATGCGTTGAAAGAAGTATTCGATAGATACAGAAGCGTAAGTTTTAATTCAAAAATTATATTTGAAGATTCTGAAGCTGAAAAAAGAACTGCCGATAAACTTTTTGTTATACTAAAGAAAAAACTTGTTGGTTGGTCGGTTAAATTAGAAGAAAACAACACGATAATTGTGGAAAGTGTACAAATAAGTGTCAGTGGTACTACAGAGGATAATAAAGACTCAATACATAAAACAATTTCAATTTCATGGAGAAATGATGACGAAGACATTGCTTCATACATTATCTACATGCTGCAACACATGAGCTGATATATTGCATTAAAAAAAAAAAAAAAAATAAACAATATTTTTCGAACTGAGTTTATCAAAAAATTAACCATATAAACAACAATACAATTTAGCTTGAGCGGAATAATAAAATTAATCACATATAATATTTTTGATCAAATTCAACAACCTCCTTTGTAGGTGTTTCAATTTAAAAAAAAAGTCGAATATCCAAAGAGATTCAAAAGAAAAACCTCTTTTAAAATTTGAGGTCTTAACATTAAGGGCCTTTTGGATTGGTAATCTGGAATAACAATTTGATACGTGTGAACATTACTATGGTATAGGGCAAGTATTGGTTTCTTATAAAATAAAATTTCGATTTTGTAATCAAAATTTACACTACGATGACGGAGAAGTGCATCCATTGTAATTTAACGTAGAGCTTTAAACGGATAGGCTAGGCCGATTTGCTTCAAATTTGATACAGGGTATTTGCTTGTCATTGTCTAGAGGGAAAATTATAATTTTTTATCTAGTAAGCTGCCATATTTGGTTTTTTTTTATTTTCTCAAAACCGGCCCTAACGATTTTGATAAAGCTTCGTACCTATAATCACCAAAGACCAAAACAGTAATATGGTTTTGAAGTTTTATGATAAAATTCCCTTAGTTTCTAATAATCTATTTGTAGTATCGTCCTGTGTCTTGATTTCGCACACAATTTGTTTGAAAATATTGAAGGAAAAAAACATTTTTTTTAATTTTTTTTTAATATGCACAGTGTTCGACAGTACAAAAACAAAAATGACCCACAGTTTGTAAATGCGTGTCTCAAGTATATTCTGCACATCTCCGCAACTTTGACTTTCCAACTATATTAAATTTATCAAAATCGGTCAAATACTTTTTGAGAAAATGGTACCACAAAATTTATATAAGCCTATTTATATATAGATTGAAAAAAAAAATTGTTTTTTTTTTTTAATATGCTGTATGTATGAATGAATGAATGAATTGGGGTTTATAATTGCACTGCGACCTTTAGATCTATTGTGCCCCCAGCCCACCAGGCTGTCACAATCCCGGAAGTGGACCAGTAAAGCGCTTCCGTTTATAAGCTGGCTTCTTTGGCGGTGAAGAGATAACTTGTGATCACTAGCGCTTTCTTTAGCTTTTCCTACATCTTTTGCCAGCGCAGGAGGTATTCTCCCTTCACTAGCGGCCGATGTACTTGGAGTTGCATCTTCCATTCGCCCGGGAGGTATTCTCCCCTGACTAGTGGTCGATGGTCCTCCTATGTCTGCCCGGTTTTGTACTTCCCCGTGAGGTTTTCTCTTCAGGTATAATAACTGACTCCCGGTCTCGGATCGTCTCCACGGAGGTTTTTCTCCATGTGGTCCGCATATTCATTCGCGGTGACATCCCGCGGAATGTTAAATTTATTGTGGTTTTTGTTGTTTTTTTGTTTTATATTTTTTGGCATTTTGTTCCCACGAGTAGCTAGAGAAAGTTTGGTCCGCCATATCAGAGCTCCGCATAATATGGTAAGGTCATAGTTACTCTTTGATTCGACCTTGTGTCAAAGAGGCACCGTTATAATACAGCCGGTATACCCCCTGGCTGCAAACCATCCAATAGGCACGGTGCACTTAACACCCTACATTAGGGGGGGTAGTTCTTAGTTCGTAACTCTTCAAAATTACTACTGGATTTGAGTTGCCCCAAAAGCAGCAGATCAGATGAATCTTTGAAACTTAAGCCTTCGCACCGCGTCAAGGTGACTGCCGCGCGAAGGGGCGACCCAGATATTTGTGTCTCTGATGCATAAGTGCTTCACAACTGCCTAAAATGTGGTCCGGTGTCTCCTCTTGGTTGTTGTAGAATCTGCATGTGGCACTGCTCACCAAGCCAAGGATTTTGAGATGCCCCTTAGCTTACAGTGGCCAGTGAGGATGCGCGTAACACTTTGGTAAATATATAAATCCACCTTTTTATTTATGTTCTTTTAAGAGGGATCTATTGCGAATAAAACTGCATGGGCAGAATAATTCAGAAAAATACCATTCGGTTATTTTTTTTACCACTTTTCTAATTAATTCATTAAAAACACTGTTTTTTTTTTTTGCGTCACTTGAATAGAAACAATATGCGATTTTTATCTATAGGTTACGGTTAGAAGAAAAAATATTGTTATAATAATGGGAGTGTAGATTAAAGATAATAATTCTTTGATCAAAGAAAAAATGGGCCGCGGAAAACCATTAAACGCTGAAGAAAAAGCTAAAATAGAAAACAAGCTTCCCCTACCCACAATTGCCAAAAAAATAAGAAGAAGTGTATAAATTGTTTGGTCGTTCCTTAGAAATAAAGAAAACAATGGAAAAAATATGAAAGTTAGACAACTAAGAGCCAAAAGAGAAGCAGACCGAAGAAAGATAAATTAGACTGGCTTCCAATTCAAGTGACTCTACTGCTAAAATCAAGGCGAATAGTGAAATTACAGCTAGTCTTAAAACTATTAGACGTGTTATTCGTGGGTCACAACATTCAAAGCGCCTAAAATTGAAGAAAAACCACCGTTATAGCCAATACGAAGACAAAATAGAAAATATTTTTGCAGGAAGAATATGACATGGAAGGAAGAGTGGAGAAAAGTGGTATTTTCTGATGAAAAACAATTTAATTTAGATGGTCCAGACGGATATAATTAGTATTTTTATGACATGAGGAAGGAACCAAGGTTTTTGGAGCGCCACCATAGCCAAGAAGGTAGTGTTATGGTAAGGAGTGCGATTTCCTGGTTTGGAACAATTAATCTGGAGTTTCCCACAATGAAAATGACGTCAAAACTTTACAAGCAAATATTGCAAGCAGCTTTCCTTAAGTTTACCGGTGTCTTTAGACCAATACCATGGGACATTTCAACAAGACAATGCGCCGAGAAAAATGTTACCTTGTTTCAATGGTCGCCGTACTCTACGGACCTAATTATTATTGAAAACATATGGGGATGGATGCTTCTAGGGTGAACGATTCTGAACGTCAATATGAGGACAAAGAATCACTTATACTGCTGCAATCAAAGAAGCACAGAGTGCAATTTATTTAAATTACATAAAACAACTGTACGATTCACTTTCCAACAGGGTTTTTGAAGTTAATTCAAATGAGGGTGGTAGCACACATTATTAGAATATGATTATAAATAAAAAACTACCCTCTTTAACTGCATTTATTCAATTTGTTTCCTTATCTAAGAGACTGTTTCTATTCAAGTGACACAAAAAAAAAAACAGTGGCGCAAAATTTTAAACAGCCTGGATGTTAAGGTATTAGCATGATACTACTTAACAATTTTCTAACTTTAAAACTCTTTACTAAAATATTGTTAGTTTTAAACATTTTCTAACTAGTATCATACTAAACCTATTTTTCTAGCTGAACACGCCTAAAACAGTGACAGTTCAATCCATTTTTGCAATTGTAGCTGCCAAAGTGACACTTGGACTTAGTATGATACTAAAACGATAAAATAGGCATTTGCGGATTTTAACTTTAGTAAAATGTTAAAAAGATAATACGATGCTAAAGTTTGGAAAATCCTGTTTTTAACGTAGCATCGTACTAAAAATGCTTTAACATCATACTAAATCGTCTAAAATTTTGCGCCAGTGTTTTTAATGAAGTAATTAGAAAAGTGGTTAAAAAAAAACCCGAATGGTATTTTTCTGAATTATTCTGCCCATGCAGTTTTATTCGCAATAGATCCCTCTTAAAAGAACATAAACAAAAAGGTGGATTTATAAATTTACCAAAGCACTACACGCTCTGAAAGTAAAAAGAAAGTTTGTATCTATTCAAGTGGAGCGGAGTGTTTATATATGTATACATACATACACTGACAGACAAAATAAAGTGCAAAAGTATTAGATTAATTTTCAAACTACCGCTATTTAAAAGCGAAGAGTGTTTATCATTCCATTTCATGTTCTGACGTCACATATTCTCAGCTGCTAACTCTTAAAAAAAAAAACAATCCATTGTTATGTCTAATTACTATTCGTTGCGGTGTTTTTGGAGCATATACAATTTAACTCGCGACAAAATAAAGTGCATTTTTATTATTCCCTGCCAAAAAGTTTTAAGTTTTAAAGAAAAATATTTAAAATTGATAAAATATAAAAAGGTAGAAGCAAAAGATCCCAATTTATAATAATTTCTGTGTTAAATTTTATTTTTATTACTTAAAGCTTAAGTATGAAACCGTTAACATCTGAAGTGAAGGAATTGCTTGTTTTGGACCGTGAACGTGGATTGATATTCCATAAACTGGCAGAAAAATATGGATTATCCATTTCTATGGTACGAAAAATCTGCCTCAATTTCTTTGAACGAGAAACTGTTGCTATTTTAAAATTTCTTGCGGAATGAAGCGGAAGACAACTGCAGTTGATGACCGCAGAATTAAAATTAAGGCTAGAAAGAGTCCTTTATCTTCCGCCAGAAATATTAAAGAAGAACTGCAGTTAAATATAACAGCAAGGACAGTACAAAGGCGACTCCATGAAAGCGGTTTAAAAAACTTTTTTGCAAAGAAAAAGCCGTTACTCCGTCCAGTTAATATTAAAAAACTGTTAGCTTTCGCTAGAAAGTTTTTAGTGAAGCCACAATCGTTCTGGGAAAACATTATTTGGTCTGACGAATCCAAATTTGAATTAAAAAACTGTAAGAGAAGAAAGCGAGTTTGGTGCAAGCAATCCGAAAGACTCAGCCAGAGGTGTATATAAAAAACGTTGAAGCATAGAAGTGGGTCACTTATGGTTTGGGGATGTTTCTCTTTTAGTGGCGTTGGAAATATTGTCAAAATTGAAACCAAAATGACGGGTTCTAGTTACGTGAACATTGTTAGGGAAAACTTAGCTTCTTCTGCTTCTAGACTGTCTTTGGAAAGTTATATTTTTCAACAAGATAACGATCCAAAGCATACAAGCAGAGTAGCTAAGCAGTTTTTTTTACCGAAAATAATGTTGACGTACTAGAATGGCCAACCCAATCTCCCGACTTAAACCCTATTGAGCACCTTTGGTCCATTTTGGATGAAAGGATTCCCTTAGATCAACGTCGCAATTTACAATCTTTTTGGGAAAGCCTCCCAAATGAATGGGAGAGAATTCCAGATCAAATCTTGAAGAACCTGGTTAGCAGCACGCCCAAACGTCTTGCTGCAGTTATTCAAAATAAAGGAGGAGCCACTACCTATTAACATTTTTCTTTTCTGAAGCTGAATTCCTATTTTACGTGATGATCTTTCGAATTTGCACTTTATTTTGTCCCTTCTATTTTCTTTGAATATTGCGATTTTATTTAATTTCTAACCTACATTTTGTAAATAACTTTAAACGATTGCTTTTGTGGACGTAAGATAATCTGAAAAACATGAATAAATTATTTTTTTTAAGAAAAATAAATCAGAACATATCATACTAAATAAAATATTATTGAAAATAATTTTTGCACTTTTTTTTGTCTGACAGTGTATGTATATAGAAGGAAATTTTATAACACTTTCATATTTATTACAACATTCATTGTTTTTGATTTAAACTATAAATGCAATATATTAATTTAGTTAAAAGTCAAAATACCTGTCATTTTAATGTAAGTATTTACTTGCAATAGTTGCACTGAAACTTTAAACCTCCTACTCATTCCACATTCACCTATATTTTGTCTTGTAACTGACACTCTGTTTATTAACAAGCTGTAATTGTTACTCAGGTTGTCACAATAAGATTTAGGCCGTGTGTGAATTGGATTAAATTTGAACCCAAAATTAAATTTTGACACTATTGAGGTGAATATAAGACGTCAAAATTTAACATGGTCCGGGGGCACGTTAAATTTGTGCTGCTAGATTAAATTTTGACGTCAGCACCAACGAAAGGTTTTGTTTGTTTTCATGTGCATAAAAAGAACATATTTAATGAAGATGCATTAATAGATAAGTCAAAATACAATTAAATGATTTCACTCTAAAATATTAAGAAACAGTTCAACGCCAATTTGTATAATCTTGTTTCTAGAGCCACAATGAAGACTACTGGATCCTTGCTTGCAGAGAAATAGAAGCTGGTTAAAATTAAATTCTTAGAAAAACACATCGTTCTGGATGAAAAGTCTCCATAAAAAAGGTCATTACATCTCAAAGATAAAAAGATTGACCCCTTTTATTCATTTGAAGAACAACATTTGCTAACTGCAGCAATGATAACAAGCATTAAATAATTAAATAAAGTTGTCAGCTCATCGTGACCACCACAAGCGGCCAGAGTTTTTTGCGTCTTGTATTTTTGATCTGCAGCTGCTTGTAACAGAAAGCGAACCATAAGCGTTCTTTTTAACAGGCCCCGGGTAAGAGCACTCTCTTTGAACTCATTAGAATGGGCGTTTAATTTTTTAACTCGCGAAATTTATTACAAAAAAATGTGTTCTACTTTTTTCCAAAACTCTCGGACGGAAGAAAACAATGGAAGAAAAATATTAGAATTAAAAAATCCCATTTAATTGAATTCACACAGCAAAAAGATAAAATTGTATTCACCACTAAAGAAACGTCAAAATTTAATGTGGGATCAAATTTAATCGAAATTTTAAACGAATTCGCACACGGCCTTAGATTGAATTTTGGTTGTTATTTATGTGCAACATTTCAAGCAACATCCTTTTTGAATAATGTTGCTCTACTTGCAGCACTTCAACATTCTAGAAATATGGTACATGAACCTTTTCTAAACAATGCAACGCGAGAGCAGTTTTTTGTGTACCCCCGTTGCTTATGTCGGACTTGTGTCCAGAGCAGCGCTGGGGGCAATGTTGCCGCTGTGCGACTTTAGTCTCATTTTGACCCCTTTTTTAGCCTCATGCGACCATGAGACGACTTTTTGGAAAACTGGCTTTTTTGACCCTTTTTAAAAATCTTGCGACTTTTCTGAACCTTTTTATTGTTTTCCTTTTTGTAAAAAAAAAAACATTTTTTGTTTCACTTTGGTATTCGTCACAAAGAGATCAATTACCTAGTTATTTCGTCTAAGAGTAATGAATTTTCGGCGAAAAATCAATTCGCTAACCGAAATACGAAATTGCAGGCCATATCGTAAGCGAATGTTCAATTCGCAAACCATAACAAGGCACTTTATTTTTTAATTGAAAAAAAAAAAAATGTTATAGTAAAATGCAGTAGGACATAATGTACATACGTAATTACGTACATATATCCTACATGTTCCACAAAAAAATATCAGCGAATTTGTTCGCGATGGGAGTTCGTATGAATTTTTCTAAGTGATGGATTCTGTGATAGCTTCCTTTTTCTTATTTCGTAACAAAATTTTAATTACGATGGAATGCATTATGTACTAACAGGGCTGACTTTATCTAGGTACCTATATACTCACAATCACAAAGGAAAGACGTTTTTACTTTCCCAAATTTAAAGAAGGTAAAGATAAAATTAAGAAACCTTAAGTTTCTCGCCACTATAATGTCAACTGATAAAAAACGGATTTTTTAAGCTATATATTTTACGAAATTTTCTGAATGCGACTTTTTTTCCTCGTGACCCTTTTTTTTGCGACCATTTCAATTTTCTCAACGGCAACACTGGCTGGGGGATCTTGGGAAAAGTCCCTTTTTGTGGGAATTTTGACCTCTAAAGGGACAAAGGGAAAAACGACCCATTTTGTGTGAATTCTTTGATTTTTGAAATTCTACCCTGAAAAGAGCACATCAACAAAGTTATAATCAATTTCTTCAGATTAATTCGAAACAAGTGAAAATAAATGTCAGAATTATTTCTTAGAAGATTTTATAACCCCTGATAAATTACACAATAGGTACAAATCGCGACCGTGAATATAGTAGGTACTATCAACGACTAAATATATATTTTCAGTGTTTAGAAAAAACATTGTATATCCACAAATAAATTGCTTCTTCACTTCCACAGTAAATAGAGCATAAACGCTTGGACCGATTTGCTTCAAATTTGATACTTGTATGCACTTAATAATATACAGTGTGTCATCTACTTCGTGTAATACATTTTGGGGGGAAGATTTTTGGGTCATTCTAGGAAATAATGGTATGGCGGAACAATTTTATCTCCCCCCACCCCTGAGGCTGGAGGTGGTATTTTCTGAAAAGTTAACTTATAATGGAAAAAAATATTAAAAACAAATGGATTTTTTGAGGGCTAATATTTCATTCTTTTAGTAATTTTTTTAATCAAGTTGTTTTAAATAGTTTTTAAAAAAATTAATTTCATATTCAACAATTAAAATTTTTTTAATTTTCATTTTAAGTCCACTTTTCAACTTTTTTTCTGTGGGAAATAAAAAGGGAAAAAAGAAAATATTTGTGGGACAAAAAGGGAATTTACCGACTGCGTGGCGGGAATTCTGTTAAAAATGCCCCCCAGCACTGGTCCAGAGAGTTGTTTGGATGTGCCTATATATATCGTGAAGCATGTTTCCCCTTTTCCTCCTACCGAAGCAATCGATCTTGTACACCGTATCAGTTTTTTCAATATTGTGTCTGCTTTACTCTTAGTATTCGTGAAAATTATATTTATCAGAGAATTTGCAGTCTTTAATGCTACTCTTGTGTTTGTTTTTTCTCTGATAGGTGCTGTTTTAATGCGGTCGGAGAGGTGAGCAATGAACAACAAAATGTACTATTATATATCACCGTTTGTTTTTCCTTTTCTTTATGTTGTTGTGCTTGAGCATGTGCATGATTTTTGATGAGCTTTCCGACAACTGCGGGCGGGAAGGAAAAGTTATTAAATAAAATTTTAAAAATTTGTGATGCAAATCAATTTTTATTACGTTATTACGTTATTCTATCAATCCGAAAATTAGTTCTTAACCTGGCAGGTAGATGCCTGTTTTTGTTTTGCACATAAATAACAAACATACACAAGGAAAAAAGAGACTATACCTTATCCAAATAAAAAAGGCAGTGTAGGGAAGATAGGACGTTTGCCTCTCATTCTGGCTATAGTGGATTGCATAAATCTGTCCTTTATTAAAGCTCTCACAGGGTTGTCGTATTGTTTATTTTGAATGGACTTAAATATGAAAGAATGTTATGCAGGATTACCGCCTTTTCTTTGATAGAAATGTTCATTTAATTGTTTTATTGATACAAATTAAAACACATTTATCTTTTTCCACACCACCATGAGGTAAGATAATATACGACTTAAAAATACAAATTGCACAAAACTTTATAAAAAAAAAGCACCTCTTCAAAAATACACGAGTGAAAATACAAATTGCACAAGTTAAAGGACGATGAAGAAAAGAAGTCTGGTACTGACGAAGGCCCAAAAGAAACAGTCGACACTTGAAATATTCTTAAATTTATTTTTAATATACACTTTGGTTAAATGTTTATTCTTTTATTTAACCTTTGTAAATATTACTTGAATTATAATTTATTGCACACACATTTTCAAAAAACTTTACAAACGATTCTTAAAAAACTACCCGTCTTAAAAACATAAATTGCACAAAACTTAAAAAAAAATACACTTTTTAAAAAATAAATTACATAAAAATACTTTTCTTCACATTAATTGACCGCTACGAAAATCTACGCAAATAATACTCTTTCAAAGAAAACAGCTTAAAAATTTGTAACTGCATTTTAACGTATTTTCCACACATTAAACGAAATGCAAAAGATGAAAACACTCTACGGTAACCTTCATCATTAAAAACTTTTTTTAAAGCTCTAAAACCAAAAGCACCTCAACAGAAACCCAAGGAAAAAAATCTGAACGAGTTGCCAAATGGACATGGGTAACCCTGAATGCACATCAGTATTTTTTGGGGGTTGAAGTTGAATAGCAGCAGCAGCCATAGGCCACAGCAATTCAGTGCGCAGTCAGATGTGCGCTCGATATGAAGTTGGATCTGCGTCAGATGCTATCAGAAATTTACGGGCGGGCAAACACTTTTTATGAAGGAGTTCTTTCAATTTAGTATGGTGCTAAAATATGGTGCGCTACTGATTTTGAAAAAGCTCTCCCATAAGACGTGTACTGCCAATTTATGTTGGATAGACCTTAGTATGTATCATGGATGTCACTTTTGTATCCTTTGATTCATAATCAGGATCTTATCCGAATTAGATCATGTTGATTACAAAATACAGCTACATATAAATTATTCGTTACCTGTGACTTTTTTTTACCAAATCAATTAACTTGATAAGATTAAGCCGATAGCTCAGTGATTAAAGATTATTCTAGTTTGGTCACAAACAAATTTTGAATGTTTTACTTATATAAAAGTTACAATTTATTTGTTTTTTGTTATTTGTTGTCTAAAGCTTTTGAATATTGTCACATGTACATAAATATAGAAATTATATTAAAACATCCAAAATACTTTTCGTCTTAATTAGGTTTCAATATTTTTAGACATAATAAAACTTATTAAAGCTTGTTGTCCCAAAAATTTAGTTCGGGCATTTGTATATGGCAAATCAGATCGTTTCATATCCTTAGGGTCAGTTGTACAACAATTTTAACTCTCCGATTTCGGCGGATTTACTGAGGTTCAACAATGGTTCAATAAAAGCCAATTACATCCCTGAACCATAGTTGAACCTCAGTTGATCCGCTGAAATCGGTGAATTAATTCCTGAAACACGGATCAATATTTGAACCATGATTCTACAACTGGCCCTTCATTTCCATTCTCAAAATAGCATAATTTGTTTAATTTTAACAATAATGAAAAAAAAAAATATCAATTATGGACGAGGTGAAAAAAAAAACTCATTCAAATTAGGGGTTTGTACAAATTTCAAACAAACTGTCGTTACTCGAAACCCGTTATGATTCGGTGAGTTACTACATTCTGAGAGATCATGACCTGGCTTTATCACCATATTAGGTGTGTTTTGTTCAACTCCTTCATGTGTACATTAAGAAATTTTTCACATTAAGCAAAATTTTCACATGCAAATTCTACCAACAACAAGTTAACAGCACATTTGATCTTCAGTAACTATGGCTTAATGTGGAACATTGCAGAATCGTCTCAGTAATTAGCTCAACAAAACACAACTACATATTAAGTTTGGACCATTCTTACTGGGACACCCTGTATACATATTTAGGTAATGAACAAAAAAAGCAGGGACGTAAAAGCATCATACACTTTATTGAAACCTTAGCTAAGTTTATCAGTTTTGCTGTTGTTTCAATTTTATTTCAATTTCAGAAATTGCCCCTCCCCGCCACAGAGTTAAAATTTTTCCTGCAATGATCCCAGGAATCATCCCCCAAGCCCAAATATCATACATGAATTAGGGAACACCCTGGTTAACCCAGATAAAATTCTTACATTCTTTGAATTCGTCTGCTCTTTTCTTAGTGGTGTAGCCAGTGACGTAGGGAATTTTATTTATTTACTTAAATGATCAGTACAATGTTTAAACATCAAAAATAAAAAATTAAATGTGAAAGAATGAACAATTATTTTGAATTGTATAGGGCATCGCACATAGCAAACAGTCGGAACAAAACACAAACGGACGTATTTACAGTATGACAAACCTTAAAGAAAATTTAAAAAATGTGTAAGTGCCAGGAGTTACGGTTAAGATGGGTGAACATCAATATTCGTACGGAACACTGTAAACGTACCGTGCTACATGGAACGTGTAACGGTATTGTGTTACACGTAAGACGCACATTTCTGGTGAGCTGCCCCCATAAATGGTTACACAACAAAAAGTGCAACGAGCTTCGAACCTGTATACGAGCATGATGGGCTGTTTAACAATGCGACGATGGTGATGTGAAAACGAGAAGTGGGCATGACGAGATTATAACTGTTTAAAATTGGCGTTTGGTCTATAGAATGTTAACTCTCTCATCGACAAAATACATAAGTCGAAAAATGTTGATAAAAATGGAACAAAACTAAGGGCCAGTTGTACAATCGTCGTTCAAATTTTGATCTGTGGTTCAAGAATTTTAGTTCACCGATTTTGGCGGAACTGAGGTTCAACGATGGTTCTAGTATGTGATAATAGCCAATTACTTGCCTGAACCATCGCTAAATCTCAGTTAATCCGCCGAAATCGGTGAATTATAAATCCTGAACCACGGACCAACTTAACCCATACGATTGTACAACTGGCACTAATATGTTTTGTTTCAGTTTTCATAGTTTCTCTACCAATTTTATCGATGTGCGAGATATGTACAATACATAATCGTTTTCTGTTGGATTTTGAGAGAGTTTCTTTCATATCGAATATGGAATTTTTATTCACTCCTTTTACTCCAAATTTTCTAGATTCGATAGGTATCCACCCGAAAACGACACATAGACACAGGATGGTGTTCAGCTTAAACGAAATTGATGAATTCTTAGTATAACCAGGAATTTATAGAGGCACTTTTTTAAGTGAAATCCATATTAAGTTAGTTTGCTTGAATAAAATTAAAATTTAATGATAAATACCTAGACCTACATATTATGTACAACACGAATGTCATTCTAACACATTTCAACATTATACTAACTTTTTATGTTTGATGAATGGCTTATCAATCAACATTTTTGTAAATAAGGGTCATGCCAGTTATTAAAACAAAACAAAAAAAAACTTATGAGTTATTAGTTATTACAATATTATATTACAGGGATAATGGAACTTATTCAAATTTGTGAGCCGAAAAATATTGCACTGGTACATGGAAGCCATGAAAATCTGATGATTTTGCGTTCAAAAATTAAGAAAGAAATCAAAGTCGATTGTAATGTTCTTTTGAATGGCGATACGTGTGTAATTGAAACTGCAATAAAATTGCCTACTGAGGACGACTTGAATTTGCTTAAGAACGGAATGCATTATATATGCAAGGCTCGGGGACCTGGACCAACTCGAATTAAACGAACTAATGTCTTTACTGTTCATGTTGCAGAAGAAAATCGAATAGTCATGATGAATGCCGTTGAAGCATGCAAAGAAGACTTTAGCATACACCTGAAACTTACATTTTGTGCAAAATATAAATTTGACGAAGATCCAAATTCAAATTCAAAAAGCGAGGATAAACTTTTTATCATGTTTAAAGAGAAGCTCAGAGACTGGAATATAACATTGGATGATAGTTCGAAAATAAGCGTGGAAAGTGTGAGAATGGAGATAGTTTCTGATGAAAAAAATACCCCACAAAAAATAATTTCCGTATCTTGGAGGAAGCAAGATGAAGATATTGCACGTTATATTCTTGAAGTATTGTCTAATTTAAGTTAAAGGAAGAAAGTTAAGTGGAAAACTATCGATATCGATTATTATCGATACTTTCCACTATCGTAAACAATCGATTAATAGTTTTTAACGGCAATTGATTGTTTTCGATAGTCATTTGAACTCAATAATTTGTAAACATAAAATTCATAAAATAGTTCGTTTTCGAATCCAAATACCAGTTTAACACATAGGTGATTGTTTCTCAATGAAAACACCTTTCGTTTAAGTTCTTAAAGCTCGATTTATGTCTGTATTAAGATGTATTGAGCATATTCAGGTTGAAATTATAGACGAAAATCCTGTGCCGAGATTCAGTTATTTCAGCGAGTGAAGTGAGATGACGCGCCTTACTCGCCGACTCATCTCACTTCATTCGCACAAAAGTGATTTAGCTATTAATATGAAATGAGTAATTTCGAATCTAGTTTCGAACACATGAAATTTCATAACCAAAGACTATCTTTTAATTTGTTGTCTTAGGTTTTGTTTGTTTGAGGTTTAAGTTTTCAATTTTTTATTTTTATTTTAATTAGACTTTATCAAAAAACTTAGGAAAATAAAATTTAATCAACGTGTGATTTTAATGTGTAGTTCATGTGCCCTGGTCCACGTTTAAACATTCTTCCAAAGTTTTGTAGTGGGTCTTGACGAAATCGATGAGGTCGTCCTTGCGATGCTGAATTACATTTTTCACTTGTATTAAAAAAAAATGTAAACAATTAAAATGTAAATAACAAATTAATAATGTTCATTAAATATCATTTTTACATATTTGTACATATTTTTGTATAAAAAATAAATCTATTATGTGCTTAGGTACATATTCATTTTTACCTACATACATTGTTGTTTTGCTATTTCATTTCACATATACCTACATGAATTGTGTTAAAATTCCTTTGGAAATAAAACGCATACTTATGCAAAAGTGTAAATTTACCAACATATACACCAAGTCACCGCTGAAACATCCAACGAGTAAACTGACGTTTCATTTCATTACTTTTACAAGCTAAATCGTTTTCAATGAAAAGTGAGTCATATCAAGCCCACAGTACACATATTGAAGGTAATATATTGCGCACCTTCGAAAATTACAGTGACCTGCCTGTCATAATTTACAAAAACAAAACACAAGTGTTTCCGAATCGCAGTGACCCTCATCCACAATTTACAAAAACGAAATACAAGACATGCGCAGAACTGAACAAAAATGAAAACTCGGAAGATATTACCTTCTATATGTGTACTGTGTATCAAGCCTGTTTCACAATGCGACGAGGAAACGAGACGTGAACGTGATGAGAACTCGTCGTAGCTGTCAAACCAATTTCAAGCAATCAGAATATACCAGAGTATTCACAATAAAGCGTTTCTCGTTGTCCCGTCACGCCATGAGTTCAAAAAATTGAAAAAAAGACGCGACGAGACGACGATTTTCATTTTGACAATTGAGAAAGGAAACCGAGCGTATCCGTATTTGTTTATATTTATTAATTCTGTAGATAAATAAATAAAATACCGAAAATGGCGAGCAAATATATGTTTTTAACTTGGTGACTAATTAATTTTGTCATCATTAACATTCCCACCGTCTTCTTCTGTTCACACTTGGTCTTTTTTTGCCTTTTGCTTTTTTGTAATAAATAAACACTCCCAAAAGTACTAAAAGCATTTTTTTTTCTCAAAATCATTTTTATTTTCCTTTTTTTTTTCAATTTTTTTATTTTATTTCTCAAATTCACTGACAAAACAAAACGAAAAATTCTACGCTGTTCAAAAAAACTCGGTGTGAGAACTCGCTGCATTGTGAATTGAGGAACGATTTAATAACGAGAAAAAGACGAAAGAGTTTCTCGTCATGCTGACGTCTCGTTTTCTTGTCGCATTGTAGTAGCCGTGGCGTGATGGTTAGTGCGATGGACTGTCATGCCGGAGGTCTAAGGTTCGATCCCCAGCCTCGCCACCTATTTATTTAAAAAGTAAAAAAAACGGCTACTGCCTCTTGCGAGGAATTGACAAATCCTCCAAGAGTATCTCCTGTCACAGAAAAGTGCCGCTCGTTAGCCGTTCGGATTCGGCAATAAACTGTAGGTCCCCTCCATTCCTGCAGACACGCACACAGGAATGGTTGAGAGTTGTAAGTCACTAGGCCCTAGTTCTTCATGAGCTGTTGTGCCATCAAATTTATTTATTTTATTGTGAAAAAGCCTTCATTCGCCGCGGTTTCGAATTAGCTGAATCTCGGCTGGACTGAGAAATTAGTTTGGTACATGCTGCATTTGACTCTGTATAAGCAGAAATGTTGTCATGCTATATTTTTTTTTTAAAGCTACGTGAATATATATATGTATGTATTTACATGTATAATGTATGTCTATACATATATACCTATTAACTGATGTTTTATTGTAGTTTTTAATGCGAAAAATATTCTAATTAGCTCCAAACAGAGATCAGAAATAAATCTCAACCTTTTGAAAGGTCCCTTAATAACTCTTATTTGTTGCTATTTTCAATAAAAGTCACAAAATAACCTTTATTTTTCGGTCAAGGTCTGAGCTAAACCTTAATTTTGTTTTTTTTTATGTTACGGTCAACCAGTGAGAGAAATCGCTGAGAGAAAAAAATAAATCTCATCTGCAATTTTATCAATCAGAATATCTATTAGTATGGCCCTTAGTTTTTTGTTAGCACTGCATGCTGAAATGCAGCTTATTAGGCTTTTTAGTCATCATCATCAAGTTTCCTGACATATTTGCTTGGCGTCCCAGCGCAGCGACTGAATTAAAAATTGAAAGAGAATTTTCATCTTTAAATTTTATTTTTAGTGACAAAAAAGGACAATCTTGGGTCAAAAAAACCTTGAGAGTTTATCATTAGCGAAATTTAATACCATAAATTAAAAAAAAACATAAAAATTTGTTGCTCCGCTTAAAGGGTTATCAGTCGCCAGGCAGGCGCCAATGTGAACAGTTTTCTTGACCAAAATACTCATTAACCAAAAATTTAATTTCTCTTTACAATCTTTTTTATTAAAAGCACCTTGCCCGGC
Source organism: Epistrophella euchroma (assembly GCA_947049315.1). NCBI lineage: Eukaryota > Metazoa > Arthropoda > Insecta > Diptera > Syrphidae > Epistrophella > Epistrophella euchroma. The sequence goes on from OX346246.1 coordinate 23,827,258, forward strand.
CTTTTTTGAAAGTTTTTGAAAAAAAACAAACTTTTTTTACCAACTTTTTTATTGATTTTTTAGAACTACTGGCGCTACCTAGATCACGAATATGTATTTTTGAAGTCGATAGGTCGCTTAGTTTAGCCGCAAGTCAAGTTTAAAGATGCAAACTTTGATGCCTCTAGCACGTCTAGTTAAGCCGCAAATCGTATTTAAAGATAAAAGTCGATTTTTCGTATACTGACATGCATCAATTGAAAAGGTGGCACTTTCTAGATTACGAATATGCATTTTTGAAGTCGCTAGGTCGCTTAGTTATATTATTAAAATTTTTTGTTCGAATTAACCATTTTTGATTTATTTTCTACGAAAAAGGTTAATGGTTGACCTTTTCCATTAATTTTTTCGTAAAAAACTCAACCAATGAGAGATATTTTAAAAAATAAAAAATAAATCTCAACCGATAACCGATATTTTGTTTTTCAATAAATAAATCTCAAACCGTAACCGAAATCTTCTTAAAGAAATGTGGTAACTCTCAGAGAGAAACCAATTGAAAATAAAGGTCACCAGTTATTTCTGATCTCTGGCTCCAAATAGTGCTCTCAAACTAAAGTGACAAACAAACTTGGTGAAAAATTTAACCAAAATCTATCAAAATCTTTCGATTCTGCATCTGAACGTCAAAATATAATTCGAGTTTTAACAGGGGAATACCTGTTTTATAGCTGGCAATAGCAAAGTATGGGAATTTTAATTTTTGTCGTTATTGTGTAAAAAAAAAAGCTATCGATTATTATCGATAGTTTGTTAGTAACTATGGATTACTATATATGGCAGAGATTGTCGATAGTTCTCCATCTCTAGAAGGAAGGTTGAATATCTGTTGCATTGATAATCCAATCCAGGGCAAACCCAACGACCATCGAAGAGAGAATATAAAAAAAAAGACAAATTTTTTATTTATTCTTTAAACAAAAAAAAAATAAGATTATTATTTTACAAAAAGAAGCCATAAATGTTGACTGCCTGGTTAGGTGGTTGCTACAAAACTGGAGCTTAATAGATTACGTTCGACTAAAATGGAATAGTTAAGCGAATTTCGCTTGTCACGATATTATCGGTAGCGAGCTTCCACATTTGCTAAAATAAATCAATGCTGCCAACAGTTTTACATGAATATCACTTACTTACACTAAACGTCAAACGATTTTAATGTATTTAGTTCAGTTTGTCAATTATTTGATTTTGATTTGATTTTTTTGTTGGTGGTGTTGTAGATGTGTATTTATTTTAACATTAACACGTTTAAAATAATTAATAATTTTTCGGCCGACTAAAAACAGTTAAAAACAAAATTTGTTCTTCTGCTCCAGATAAGACAAAAAATAAATTAAATAAAATGCACGACTGGGTCTCACGAACTTGCTCTTGTATTAAAAGTTTCTTCGAATTTTAAAGATTGAGTGTAATAACGGGTTTTCCAATAAGTGGTGTTATTTTGAATAGCCCGCTATATCGGTAGTTGTCACTTTTGAAGCTGTAATTTTTTGACATTTGACAAGTAGAAACTACGCCATTAATAAAAATGGAACGATACACGCTTCAACAACGCATTGAAATTATTAAAATTCACTATAAAAATGGTGAAAATGATCCGGAATTTTGTCGAAAATCACCTCGGTGGCTACGTCAACAAGCAAAATTGTCGCATCTGGGGCTCGGAAAACCCAAGATTTATTATTGAAAAGCCTCTCCATCCTCAACGAATAACTGTTTGGAGCGGTTTATGGTCCGGCGGGGTCATTGGACCTTACTTTTTCGAAAATGAGGCTGATGGAGCAACAGCTACGGTGGTATGCATTTTTTTATGAATTGGATGGTATTGATCTGGACAACGTTTACTTTCAACAAGACGGCGCTACGTGCCACACAAGCAACGAAACCATCGATCTTTTAACGGAAAAGTTTCCGGCCCATCGGAAACACCTTGCGACTTCTTCCTTTAGGGCCACGGAAACACCTTGCGACTTCTTCCTTTAGGGCCACGTGAAAGATAAAGTCTATGCCGAAAAAATTTTAAATTTTTTATATACATATAAAATTTCTTGAAATTTTTTAGAAAAAAAAAATTGGTATGCTATTTTAATATAATAATATACAACTACCCATAATTTCAAAAACATTCATCCACCCCTTTTCAAAAAATAATTTTTCCAAAAAATATAATTTGAACTTTTTTTTTAAATCCAAAAAATATTTTTTTTTTAAAATATATGAATGCAGTATTTATTATTCTAACTTTATATCTCTTAGGTAAAAATTTTGATCAAAATCAGTTACCGAGAAAGTCAAAAAAAAAAAAATGGTTCTATGGCATGTTACCGTTAATAACGGTTTTTTTTTTTAATTTTTTTCACAAAAATGTAGACCATACCACCACTAGTACACACAAAAAAATTAAAAAAAAAATCGTTAGAACCGTTTTTAAAATAAATAACTTTTTACAAAACGGTTGTATGGCAATTACCGTTATTTTTTGAGCTACAAAAAAAAATTGATTTTCCCACTAGGGAATCACCCAAAAATCTCATGCTCCAAGTTTGAAGAAAATCGCTTCATTGGTTTAGGCTGTAGGCCGTGGACAGACTTTTTTCGTGTTCTCTATCGTAATGTCAAGTTTGATTTTCATCTCGAGTTTGATTTTTTGCACAAATCCTAAACTTGTCCTATAGTACCTTTATCGCAAGTAAACCAGAATGTAAAGGTTGAGTATTAGTATGCAATATCCTCCTATTTACACTCAAGAAACCTTATTCGAATCTTTAATTTAACGTGAAGAAGGACCAAAGCCTTTATTGAGATCTATATACACAGCTCTCAATAATAAAAAGGGGACATACAAAGTTCTTCGCGATATCTTGAGAACCATACATCGCGCAAACAAAATTTTACCACATTTGTGTAGAGAATTAAATTTTATACAGTTTTTATCGTAAAATTGAAAACAAAAAAGTTAAACCAAAAAAAGATGACCGTTATAAGAAATTTATCTTAAAGAGGATATAAAATAAATAAACAAGAAGAAAATGATATTTTTTTTGGTAATGGTCTTTTTTTGATTATAACTTTTTTGTTTTTAATTTTACGATACAAAGTGTGTTAACATAAATTGTAGAGAATTAAATTTTCTATACAAATATGCTGAAATTTTGTTTATGCGATGTATGGTTCTCAAGATATTGCAAAGAGCTTTTAACGCCCCCTTTTCCAAAATGGCGGCCAAATGGGGGGGGGGGGGAGTTCAACCCTGAAAACTCGTTTTTATACTCACACTGATTTCTCCTACAGATTCATTGCATGAATTGCAAGGTTAATGTAACATTTCAATGGACTAATGGATTGTGTGATGATTTTAGAACGAATGTCAAATAGTATGAGATGGGCTTTCAAGTCGTATGAGATGAAATTTCATATTTCTTTTCCGTACTAGCGGAACTTTATTGTTCATAATGGTCCATCGTTATAATGTAAATACTTTAGTCATCTCTTTTTTCCTCGCACGACATGTTTCTTCCCCTTCTAAATGTCTTAGTTTTTGAGAAAATCCAAAATAACAAAAGTAAGTTTTCCTTGAATTTGCCTTCCATCCGTTATTTTGTTGCTCCTATTTCCACCAATTAAGTAGTAAAGTAGATTTCTTTATCTTCAATTTTCCCAAAAACTAAATATTCCCCGTGAAAAAAAAAATCCTTGGGAGGCGTATCCTTTGGCGAGAAGAATACTCCTATTCCGAATTCCCCGGTAGAATATTTTTACCTTCGATAGTGGGGATGAGAGTTCTGAATGTTCTAAACAGCTTCTTTTTTAAATTTTTAAAGAAAAATAATTTATTCCTGGGTAAACATTTCCCGGGGAATTTTGATTCAGAATCAGGCTGATTTAGTTTTTAGCATTTGACTAGAAATTGATAGAAGCATCGAATATTAAAAACCAAAAAAATATTATTCGTAAAATTTTGAACAAAAAAAGTTTGAACACAATTTTTTTCATTATTTTGTTTTTTTTTTTTTCAAAATTTTGAGTTTGAAAATAAATTTTTTAAAAACTTTTCTCGCAAATAATTTGAAATTAAAAACATAATAAAAGAACGGATTTGTGGCTTTGAAAAAAAGTATAGCATGACAGTGTAAGTGTTGCCGTTGTTTTTTAATGTTTAGGGCAGGAGCGGCAATTTCCTAAAAATCGACTTGAATTAGACAAAAATAATTCAAGTCGATTTTTACGAATTGCCGAAATTTGGGGGAAATAGACCCCTGGTTTGTTATCTCGACTCAACCTACACGCTATAGCTTTTTGTCACAACGTATGCGAATCAACCTGTATTCACAAGACAAAAATGCTTTCCATTTTGTTTGAATTTGTCCTATATTCAAAGGATACCGAAAGAATTACAATGTTTTAATATAATTATTATGTAAATAACATTACTTATCTATCTATCTGTGACTGTATAGTTGTAGTGTATCTATATATCTACAAGAGGTTTATGGATTAATCTTTTGCATACTATGTAACTTATGAGTTATTACAATATTATATTACAGGAATAATGGAACTAATTCAAATTTGCGAGCCGAAATATGTTGCACTGGTACATGGAAGCCATGAAAATCTGCAGCTTTTGCGCTCAAAAATTAAAAAAGAAATCAAAGTCGATTGTAATGTTCTTTTGAATGGCGATACTTGTGTATTTGAAACTTTAATAAAACTACCAATGGAGGACGACTTGAATTTTCTAAGAAACGCAACAAATATATGCAAGGCTCATGGACTTAGACCAACTCCAATGAAACGAAGTAATATTTTTACTATTCATGTTGCAGAAGAAAATCGAATAGTCATGATGAATGTCGTTGAAGTATTAAAAGACAAATATGTTATGTGTCTGAACTTTAAATTTTGTGCAAAATTTAAATTCGATGATCCAAACCCCATCATGTTGAAAAGCGAGGAGAAACTTTTTATCACATTTAAAGAGAAACTCAAAGATTGGAATATAAAATTGGACGAGAGCTCGAAAATAACCGTGGAAAGTGTGGAAATGGAAGTAGTTTCTGATGAAAAAGACCCTCGACAAAAATTAATTTCTGTTTCTTGGAAGAATCAAGATGAAGATATTGCTCATTACATTCTGAACGTATTGTCTAATTTAGGTTTAAAAAAAAGATCAAATTTGTGTTGCATTGATAATAAAATCCACGACAACTAACAAAATGCAACGAGGACTATATACAAATTAAATTTTGAATCCAATAGTTGTTATTAGTTTAACAGTCTTGCTTCATTTATAAAGACATGAAGTACACATATGTAGGTATTAGTATCGTAGATGATGTAAACAGACCTAGATATACAGGGTGTTCGGTGTAAGGTGCACCAAAGAGCTAGAGCGAGTAGGTTGGATTAAGACAAGAAAAAAAATCGTTTGGGAAAGGGTCTATTTCCCCCGTTTAGGCGAGAGGGGCAATTTTCTAAAAAATCATTATTAAAAAACAATTTTAACACTTACAATGTCATGTTATACTTTTTTTTTAAAGCCGATTTTTTAGAAAAATGCCCCTACCGCCTAAACGATGAAAAATAGACCCCCCCCCCATCCCATACAATTTTTTTCTTGTCTTAATCCAACCTACTCGCTCTAGCTCTTTGGTGCACCTTATACCGAACACCCTGTTGTGAATTGTGTCGTTTTTCTTCCGAACTGACGATATAATTGCCATGCCAATGTGCTTTTCCGTTTAACTGATGATTCCAATTTAGATTCACTGATCGGTCGTGCAGTTAGACGGCAAAACCCTAACTTTTTACAGTCTAACTGCACGCCCGTCTAAATTAGATTTTAGTTTTTGTTTCTTTTCAGTTGGGAAATTATCAGCCCTATTATCGTATCCGTTCGGAAAAATGTACGATCGGATGATTTTTTCTGTTTATGGTATACGAATCGTATCGTATGGTTACGGGAAATTTTCCACTTCTAATTTTCTGTCGGGGAAATCGGAAAGCAAATATCTTCACACATCGCATAAATTCGTTGCGTTGCTGCCATTTTGACACTTCTTCGGCATGCCACGCACGAATTTGACATTTTCAACGCACATTAAATTTTTGTTCGTAGATCTGAGACCCTACTCTGTAATTCGTTCCAAAAGTGAAATATCCCGAAAACGAATATTTTGTACTCTCTATTTCTAAAGCGGAATGAGATCTACTACTTTCCGAAAGCGGAATTTAAATTATTTCTTTAAAGCCCATTTGCTGAAACGAAACTTAAGTATTTAAGTTTAACATATGTAGGAGCTTATCTGACAGTTTACGCTGAGGAAAAAGTAGAACATAAGCGTTTAAGTTGAACATAAATATTTAAGTTTTGTTTCAGCAAATGGCCCTAAAAATTATAATTTGTTTTTATCCGCCTTGTTTGTTATTCGTTTTGATCTCTAAATTTGATAGATCTCAAAAGAAATAATTTGAGACTCGAAAAAACAATCCGTAAGTGGGAATAATATTAAGTACTATTTTTTGCATTTCGAAAGTTTTACAGAGTACCAATTCAATAGCGGAACGAAAAACATTTTCGAATAGAAATGGCTTTCGGAACTAAATACAGAGTAGGGCCCTGTCCGATTGGCCTATCGGATACATTGATACAAAATTCTTACATTTCTTAGAAATCGGAGAAAATTTGGTTCCGATCGGGTACGATGATAAGGCTTTTTGTAGTACTAGATTAGAATTTTCATCTTCTCAGATTTATACTTAGGCTCGTTCAAAGTAACGCAGCTGTTAGTAAGCCTTATCCGATTAAATAAATAATGGAATGAAAAAAATTGTTTTTCTTGAAAGTCTATAGCCAAGTCAGCATATTTTTACACGGGGGTTTAATTGTTTTGTTCATATTTATTAGCTGAAGCCGATTAAAAACCAAAATACCTTTAAAAATCTTTCCTATTTATAAATTTAAAACATATGCAAAACTGTAAAATGTTAAAAAATAACTCTGCGGCACGCTATCTGTGCTTGATACCCAGTTTAGATTGGGAAAATTGAGCCTGGACTGGTGAGGCTTGTCGTATCTATTTACATTATAAATTTTTTGTTATATTATAATACACACTGATACAATAACAATTTCGAAATTTCGCACAGTGAAACAACAATAAATGACACTGTGACTGTAGTTCGTTTTGTATGTTTTCTTCGCGTCTCACGAGATACTTCACCCCGCCTTTCTCTAACCCACATACTGCTGAAGTACCGGCCTAAATCTTCCCAATCTAAACTGGGTCTAACGGATTTGAACACCTTGCCATCACCAAAAATGAACAATCCGTCCCTGGACAAGAGTTTGAATTTCAGCTAAATCCTGCAATTAAATTATGTTTTAATTTTGATAATAATTTTAAATTTATTTTTTCGCTAAATAATGTCAAATATTTTTATTGGGCTTTTAAAATAAAAAAAGAAAAAATGAAACTTAATTAAGTGTTTTTCTGAAAAAATTATGGCATTCATGGTAGAAATTACATTAATAAGTAATAATTGATACAAAATCGGAAGGTACGTTACGTTTTTTCAAAGGGTACGTTATGTGAAAAATTATTTGTATGTTTCTGAAAACAAATTTTGATGAAGAAAATTGCCCAGAAAACTGAGTCCGACCGTGACAGTAAGAGTTAATTTTTCAATATTCATGATTACCGAATTAATGAACGATTCATACTAATATTTTGCGTACTAGCAAAGTCAAATTGTATTGAATTGGGCAACAGTCGCTTCAGTCTGTCATTATAGAACTCTCTTTAATCAACAAACCAAATTATATGCTCACGAAAGCAAAAATGAACGAAACTTGGATGAGTATGCATAAGTAACCATCCATAATATTTATGGGTACATCAAATGGATAATTAACGTAAAAACAACGTAGTGTTGTTTCTTTATTGAATTTTTGAACTGTAAATATTTTGGAGTAGAGCAATAGGGGGTAGCTAATGCTGAGAAGACTTTTTTTAATAACGGAAGGTAAAATTACCCTTCAATAGAATAACTGCGAATGTATTCTATTTTAGACACATAAAGTGTCAAAACACAAAGCAACTTTCTTTCGGTTCTTAACTGGAAAGGAAATTGCTGTGCAAATAAATCCTTATCCTACTTAATACTAAATTGGTTTGGACTTTCGTCATTCATTCAGTTAGAATATAGCATTTTTTTTTAAATGAAGGGAGTTGTGGGAACAAGGGAAGAGACAACTAACATTTTGACATTGAGTAGTTATCATAAAATCTGTAATACATATTTATCAATTTATTTTGCTAAAAATAAAAAAAAAAAAAAAATCTTCGTATATAAACATTGCCAGGCGGGCACAAAAAACTTCTAGCTTTAATGATTAGGAATTCTAATCTGGTTAGATATAGTTCACACTGGGTATTCTCCATGAAATCTATGTAAGATGAACTGAACTTAATGGAAATTGCGTATTGACAAGGCCCTCACTAGTCAAATGACGAGTCCAAGTGAGATCACCGGGACGAAACGCCAAAAATTTTCATGGACTAAAGGCCGTTAAAAGCCATATTGAATCAATAATTCAACAAGTCCAATAAAATAGTGCTAAGTCTTCTACTTGGCTGATTTATTTCAGTAGTATATAGAATTTGTATTATTAAAAAAAAAAAAATCTTCATATTTTCTTACGATTTTCTATACCCGTGCGAAGCCGGGTTGGGCCAGCTAGTAAATTGATAAAAATATGTTACAGATTTTATGATAACTACTCAATGTCAAAATGTTAGTTCGCTTTTCCCTTGTTCCAACAACTCCATTTAAAAAAAATATATTATATTCTAACTGGATGAAGAACGAAAGTCCAACCAATTTAGTATTAAGTAGGATAAAGATTTATTTGCCTTTCGTTATTCAAAAAAGTATCAAGTCTTACCAATTCTGCATCACGTCATATTTGTTCTCGAGACATTCAAGACCTAAAACATTTTACTTTGTTTCTAAATTACTCACCAATTTCAGCGGATTAACTGAGGCTTAGCCATTGTTCAGCCGTGTACTTAGCTATTCGGCCCTATCGAGGTAACCGTCGGAGCGAAATTCTCTCCGATTTCCTACGAATCGGAGAGAATTGCGCTCCGACGGTTACCTCGTTAGGGCCGATTATCACATACTTGAACTTTGAACCATCGTGGAACCTCAGTTACTCCGCCGAAATCGGAGAATTAAATTTCCTACCCTTCAACAAACCACGTTTGTACAACTGGCCCTTAAGTTTCTACTAGTTTTGTTTTTAATATTCAATGCTCATCAATTTTCTGTAGGTCCCCTCCATTCCTGCAGACACGCACACAGGAATGGTTGAGAGTTGTAAGTCACTAGGCCCTAGTTCTTCATGAGCTGTTGTGCAATCAAATTTATTTATTTTAGCTCATCAATTTTCAGTCACACACTTGAAATCAATCGAATCAATCTAGTTTTTGAGAAAATTCAAGTATTGAAAAATGTTCTATATTTTTAAAGGCCATGTTGTTCAGGTTTGTAAAAGCTGCTTCCTTTCTACTTAATATTGCTTTGTTTTGGCCGAGTTCGGATAACTATCCAAAACAATTCGTAATCCGATTAGATTTGTATCTGAAAAAAAAAAATTGAGAAAGTTGATAACATAGCGATAGCGGATGGATACTGGAAAACGGGCTGTGGCAATGCATGTCAGTGTGAAAAAGTTTATTAACAAAATAAAACAAGTGTGTGGTGTTGGAGGAAAGTACGATTACTAAGGCCCCGCAAACTAATAACGTTTTTTTGTAGAACATTTACGTACGAGCATTTTTACATGGGAGGAGGTCTATCTCTCTGCGTTTAGGCGGAATTGTTTTTTTATTTTTTAAAGAAAATTACCCCTCCCGCCTAAACACATAAAGACAGACCCTCCCTCCATAGTAAAAAATGCTTGAATCTAGCTCTTTTACACAAAAAAACGTTATTATTTTGGACCGTCTGATTTTTCGTACTCGTGCTGGTGTTGGTGTTGGGCAAATCTTTTATTCATAAAACAAACATAAAATCCTCTAAATTTTTTTTTAGGCATAATGGAACTTATTAAATTGTGCGAACCCAAATCTGTATTACTGGTTGGCAAGCGTAAAATAATGCAGAGACTGCAAATGAGAATCATGGACAGTTTTAAAATTCAATGTTTTGTTCCAGAAATAGGGGAAACTTGTGTTATAGATGTGCCCATAAAAATTCCATCTAATGCTAAGTTATTCCTGGAACAGACAAAGAATTCAAAAAGTTATTGCGCTCATTCGCCAAATCGTTCCAGACGTCCCAGAATGACGGGAGTTCTTCTTATTTTAAATAATCATATATGTCAAATGACTATCAAAGATGCTCTTAAAGTACTGGCAGCAGATTCTAAACCATCATTTCTCAAATATTGCATTGAATTAAGGTTTCATGATGCGGATCCGAATTGGGAAACTATAAATAAACTGTTTATAATTCTCAGAGGAAAACTAATGGAATGGAATGTTATGATACGAAACGATCGTACGATTATTGTGCAGGATGTAGAAGTTAAACTAGTTAAAGATCGTAAGGATATCGCACAAACACTTTTGAGTGTTATATGGAAAGACCAGGACGAAGATATTTCTTTTTATATTTTAGATATTTTTAAAAACATGAGCTGATAAAAATTAACTTAACTTTAAGCTTTAAAAGTAACATACCAAATACCTACATGAATACCAACATGTATGCACTAACCCTATGGTACAAATAAAATTAAACTAATTTCATTTTGCTATCGCAATTTGTAGTGTTTTTTTTTTTACAGAAAAGTAGAACATACCCACATTAGCCTAAATAAAATATTGTTTGAGCCGTTTTTGAAAAAGGTAAGCTTTATGTGTTCCATTTAAATTTTAACAAAAAACAAAACAAAACAAAGCCATAATTGTCCTGGCAGGAAGGTGAAGTGGAGTTTACGTCCCGAGTAGACTTTATGACGGATTTTAAGCGTTGACATTTTTTGATTTGAGCGCTATGAATTGGGCGATAACGGTAAGACACAACACGAAAATGCGACCATGAAAACTTTTCACAAACAATTTTTTATAATTTCTAAAGTAAGTATGAGCGATAAAGAAATGCACTTCATCCATATGTTGAAAGATGTGATCTTTCTGGGTTTATACACAATCATGTTCGCTTCTTTGCAACACACCTTTGTTATAATACACATATGTTCTACCAGACTGTGAAACAAAATAAAATAAGGAAATAAATATCCGAATCTGTTGACGGCAAAGCGCCAGCCATCATTTTCTGGAAACTGACAACTGAAAAATTACATAATCTTGCTATTAATATGTATTAATAATGCTTAATGAAAAACGGAACATCGAAAATTATTGTACGCAAAAAAATTTAATTGCAATTGAATTTTTGGGAGATTGATTATTCAACTATAAATCAAAATGGATATTTTAAAATTGCATACCAAACCATTTAATTTATTAATAAAAATTCATAAATAAATTGACTTAGCTTTTTTAGAAATTTTTGTTAGTGATAGTATATAAAACCCTTTTATTGGTAATTTTTTAAGTATAAATTGGTGTAGTAGAATAATAGAAAACACATTAAACATAAATACTTCCAAATTACAAAATGAAATTTTATTATTTTTATATTATATCTGTGGCTCTTCTAAGAGTCTAAAAAGACAATTTAGTTTATTTTTTGTTCACTTAAGTTGCTATATTAAATGGTTTCAAACTCGAACATTTTTGTTACAAAACATAATTTAAAAAAAAAAATGTCTGCTTAAATTTTGTTATAGCCATTTTGTATTGCTCTTTAATATTTTATTTAAGGCAAACTTTTTGATTATTTAATATTGTTTAAATAATAATTATTATATTAACTGCTTAAGGCACATGGATATTTAGTATAATCTCTTTTTCTTTTCTCATACAAATAAATCCAGTTAGCCATCAAGAGAAGGAAATGTTGAGTTGTATTTTTATTTAAATTAAATGGAACCAATTCTAACTTTTAATTAAACAAACATAATCAAATGATTTGATTAGCAATAATCATTATAGCGAAGGTGGAATAGAAAATATTTTCAGTTTTACTTAATCTATATAGAATAAACAGTCATAGAGACTTATTACCGTATTATAATAAAATTTTTTCAATCAAGCCTTTCACCCAAACACACTTACATAACTATAAATCGCTTTAAAATCCTTAGAAAGAATACAAATCTAAATTATTTTGTGATCACATGAATTGTTTTGAAATGATTTTCTGTCTTAGTTGTGGCGAATCATTCGTTCGTTTTAACTTACAACGTAATGCCATCGAGTTTTGAGGACGCACAAATGGCTTTTAGGTGGCGTGAAAATAATATTTTTTACATATTTTGATTTTCACTCTTAAAGAAGCATGCATTAATTAAAGTATCAACGGACGGAAGTGTTTGATTCTTGAAAACTTGAATGCGCATTGTGTTGGATGTTGCAGATTCAGATGATGTATTTCTTCCTGCTGTTGATATTGTAGTAGATGGAAGAGACTGGATGTTGTACGTAATAGGAAGTTCGACCGAAGCTGGCGAAGAAAAAGGCGAGGAGTCTACTGAGCACAAAGCTTTGTTATCTGCAATAAAGATTAATAATAGAACGTAGTAATTAAAATGAATTGAAAATCATACTAAACTAAATAACTCTTACCAAATTCCTGCTTTACAGAAAATTCTTTGTGCATACTGAACTGGTCCAGCTGCGATTTGTAGAAACAAAATTCTTCCATTTCGAGGGCTTGTTCCATGATCAATTCCTCGGCACTGGTTATGCTTAGAGAGTGTAAATCTGTGAAATGAGTATTGTTGTGAACATCATCAGGTTCGTGGTCGGGTTCCAGTTTAATTTTTGTTTTCAAAATCTGGACGGAGGGAGGTGCTTGCGGAGATTTTGGTAGCGGTTGCTGTGGTGGTGGTGGTGGTAGTGGTGGTTGTGGCTGTGATGTAGTCGTTAATGTTTTGTTTTGCTCCGTCTCGGTTTTCTTCTTCTTCCTAGTTGGCTTTCCCTCCCCATCACCACCAGTTGCTGCTTTAGATTTCTTTCCTGATTTTGTGCAATACGAAGGCATATGTTCTAAAAGCTCTCCAGTTTTATGATCGACTTTGTGGCGTCTACGGGTGTGCTTCAACCAATTGGGAAAATTCGTAAAATCTCTGGTACAATAATTGCATTTAAATGGACGTTCGCCAGTGTGAATATTTGAATGTTGCTTTAACTTAGAGTTGCTAATGAAACTTTTGTTGCATACTTGACAGGCAAAGGGACGCTGTTCCAGATGTACAAGGTTATGGACTTTGAGGCAACGTTCGGTTTTATACATTTTACCGCATTTTTCACATCTAAACGGACGGGTTTGAGCATGATATTTTTGATGACGTTGCAAATGAGATCGTTCTTGAAATCTTATAAAAAAAAATATGAAACTGTTTATTTAAATGAAAACACATAAATTGCTTTTGTTTTATTACCTTTTTGGACATTCAGCACATTCGTATGGCTTTTCTGCTGTATGTACTCTCTGATGATGGGTAAGATTTATTTTTTGAACAAATTTTTGGCCACATATATCACAGCCGTATTTTTTATTATCACTATGGATTTTCCTGTGCATCCACATGCTTCCAAGTTTTAAACTAAAAAGGATGAAAAGATCACCGTTAAATATGCATATTGTGTACATGGCAAAATAGACTGACAAAAATAATCCTAGCTCCAAACCTAAATTGGAAGCAAAAGCTAAACCCTAATTATAAATCTTCCAAAAAAAGCTGCACAGTTCTATATCTTTTTCTACAATAATAAGCCTCATCATAATCAAAGAAATCTTCGATATTTTTATCTAGCAACCTATCATAGGAATCTAGTGGAAAAGTCATGAGTTTAAAGTCGATTAAAAAACTTACCACTTGCCACAATCCGGACACTTTTTCCAGCCATCCTTCCTAGAGTCGTCCCGATGACTTTTAATGTGTTTCTTCAAGCCACTCTCGTTGGCGAATTCGCGATCACATTCGTTGCATTTGATAAGAATCTTGTGGGAAGCTTCGTGTTTGGTGAACTCCTCCGGCCCATTCAACACAACTCGACAGTGTTCACATTTGAATTTGTTTTCGGTTGGTATGGAAGTATCTGGCTTATTTGCACCAATAGGAAAAGTACCCTTAAAACTATTTGAGATCGGAAGGTGGTCTTTTGCAATCGTTTGTGCATTTTCGGTTCGTCTTTGCGCATTTGCCTGGTCGGGTTTTTGTGTTTGCTTGGTCTGTTTCCGACTTTTGTGTTTCATTTTTGTGGGAGATGGTAAAATAGGAGAAGGCATATCAGTCCACCATCCAGTTAGAACTTTGCTAACATCCACAAGTGGCGGCGGAGGAAGTAGGCTTTTGAAATTGATGTTCTCCACCGCTGATGTAGATCGATTTGCAATGGCACTGCTGCTCTCATCAGCTTGGGCACTTTCGTCGAAGACCTTCCAGAAGTCTGACGAAAGACTATTATTACAGATGATCGTCGGATCGGCGGATATAGTGACACATGCCGACAGATTGATGTCTAGCGACTCATCTTTGATGCTGTTATCAAAATTATTGATCTTCAAGAGCGACGTTAATATCTCATCGTTGTTGGGAAAGGAGGACGTGGGTTTACTTGGAAGGCCCTCTTCTTTCATTCTTTGACCGGATTAAACGATTTGTAAAAAACTTTTAATGAATAAAGTAAAAAACTAGATTGGTTTAACAAAGAAATGATAATAAAAAAAAAACTTCTAATATTAGGAATGGAGGCGCGCACAAATGTGTTACTTTAATTTCTCTACCACACACAGTATATGAATCACAAATTTTTAAGCTTGTGTATAGGCAAAAGTGTGGAGAAGATTTTTAGCAATAAATTTTTAAGTTTTGCACTAAACTTTTGGGAATATTACTAAAAAAATTAAGGACGATGACAAAGTGACGCTTTGTTTACTCGATACGCCATTGTTGTTTTCGGCCTTCGGTATTTTTTGATGGATAAAAAAGCCGCCATGTTGGCGAGATGATACAGAATTAGAACAAAGCAGAATTGAGCTAAAATTCAGCTGGATGCGGAATGTAAGTGCATGAGAACATCAGTATCTCTCAAACTAGAATTTCGACAAGTAGATTTAAAGCCTTGACTACATTGGCCACTATTATTATTATTTATTGTATTAAGGCTCTCCCAAACCAACGCGATTAATCGCCGCGACAATAGAAAACAATAACAACAACGTGTTATTTTGTTTGACAACCACGTGTTGTTATTGTTGTTTTCTTTTGTCGCAGCGATTAATCGTGTTGGTTTGGGAGAGCCTTTATTCATACTAGGATGTCAAGTGGTGTTATAGTAGATACATGCAGTTTAACTTACTATTAACATATTTACAGTATCACTATTGGAGTAAGAACTCTCCCCGTCATTTAAAGGATCATTATAGTACGATTATAGACGCATTGGCGCAATACACCTGTAAAACTAACAAAAAGTGCAACAGATGATATGTTTACGATGAGTTTGACTTCTATAACGTATTAACTTTCTGTCAGAGGTTTTAAATGGGTGTTAAAGATACGAATAACTCTAAAATATCTGAAATCGGAAGTAATTTTGTTAGTTGGGAGTTTATTAGACTTTGACCATTCTTTATTACATCAATTTCATTGATTTTTTTAACAACAACAACAACTCAAAGGTGAAATAATTTTAGGTATTTTAATTCGTTTTATTTTAGTTTGACTGGAGATATAGCTATTTCAAGGGGTGCCAAGCCCTATCATCAGTTCTTTTTTAGTGGTGATGAGCTTTAATCCAATTTTATTGTGAAAAACTTTCTACATGCACACCATGAGACTTGAACCCACGCATATATTCGATTTGCTCAGTCTTCGAAGTCGTATGCACTACGCATTCCACTACTTATGACCACTGAAGTCACAAGTCGAGATGTGCTGTTTTTTCATCCAATGCATTTTTAAAAGATGGCCACTTTTTTGCCAGCGCAGCTCTGTTTTGTGAAAAAGAATATACACATCATTTGTATAAGTTTTCCAGTGAGAAACACTATCCCAAAATGAGTTTGAAAATTTTCGCTTTTGTAATTTTTCACTTTTTTAGCCAATGTAGTTAAGGCCTAAGCCTTAAGCCAATGTAGTTAAAGCTTAAGCCTTAGCTGTCAAAGCACAATAAGTCAGTTGTCAAACGAATATGGAATGTTTTTTGTTTGTTTTTTTTTACTGTGTGAGTGCTTCGTGTGGAAATTGGAAATAGTCAAAACACGTTTTTCCGTAATAAAGATGAAAAAAAATTCACTAGGTCCAGTTTTACAAACGTGGTTCAATATTTAACCCGTGGTTCAGGAAACTTAGTCCCCTTTCACTGGAGATTTTTTGACGTTTTCTTTAAATCTCCTTAATAAATAATCTCTTGTAACTTTAACACGAAGATACAAGACCGGAGAAGACTTGCTGTATTTTCCTTTAAACTATCTACCTACGCACACAAACGTAGTGTGAAGAGAAACTTCAAAAAATCTCCTGAATTTGTTGACCGGGGAGATTTCGTTTACCCCTCTTTCTTCCTACCCTTCTCGCCTTTGAACTGATTTTTGCTGGAAACTCAGTTGCCTTGTGGGAAAGGGGACTTATATCGCCGATTTCGCCGGATTAACTGAGGTTAAACGATGGTTCAAGGTTCAAGTATGTGATAATAGCTAAGTACATGTCTGGACCATCATCGCTAAACCTCAGTTAATTCGCCGAAATCGGTGAATTAAAAATCCTGAACCACGGACCAATATTTAATCCACGATTGTACAACTGGCACTAATTGCACTAATATTAATCGAGTCCATTTTATGTTATTTGATTTTATTTTATTATTAATACGGACCCCAAAAAAATTTTTGCGTATGCAAAATTGAATACATATTCAAACTGACGTTAAGTTATGTCATTTATTTGATGTGTGTGTGCCAGTACATGTGAGAATCTGTGAAATCTGCCATAAAATCAAGATTTAAAAGATCAATCGAAAAAATATAGACACCTTGTAAAGTTATCTTTTTTGGTTGAATCGAAGGCGAAATCTGAAAAAGATCAACTAAGGGCCAGTTGTACAATTGTGGTTCAAATTTTGATCCGTGGTTCAGGAATTTTAATTCACCGATTTCGGGAGATTAACAAAGGTTAGGCGATGGTTTAGGGTAATAGTTGGGTTTTATTACATACTTGAACCTTGAACCATCGTTGAACCTCAGTTAATCCGCGAAATCGTCGAATTAAAGTTTCTGAACCACGGGCTTAATATTGAACCACGATTGTACACCTGGCCCTTAACCCCATAAAAGTCAACTTTTTTTTTGGTTGAATCGAAAACCACATAAAACAACTGAATTTTGAAAAATAAAATTTTGAGAATTAGATTTTTGAAAAGCAGAATTTCGAGGGCAGTAGTTTTAGAAAGTAAGATTTTGAAAAGTAGAACTTTGATAAGTAGATTTTTGAAAAGTAAAATTTTGAAAAGTAGAAATTTGAAAATTTGATTTTTTTAGGCGCCCTACTTATAGCTTTCATTGAAAACCATCATTGAAAATTTTGTCTCTTCATTTTGAGGCACTAATAGAAAGAAAAATGATGGCATTTTGGTACCAAAGTAAAGGGAATTAAAAGGAAGAGCCCTTCACCTAAATGTGGGAACTATTTGTAGAACCTATTCATCATCTGAGATTCTCACCCCAAGGTTTAAACATCAGATAATAAAAAAAATGCAATCCAATAATCCACAAAAAAAAAACATCCACCACGCACCACCGTTTACTCCATCAAGTCAGAGAGAAACACACGCAACGGTTGAACTCAGCATTGAAGTGTGTGTGCGGTGCGTGCATTGTTGCTTGTTTTTTTTTCTTTTTACTGTAGGTCAATAGAAAGAAAAAAAAAATTGAATACGATGATGAAAAGGTTAGACATTACTTGTGTGCTTTATTTGTGTGTTGTTTTTATGCAAAAAACTGGTTTCGTTGGTAGAGTAGGTGTATTTTCTCTTGATTGGTGTGACCCAGGTATATTTTTGCAAGATGGGTTTCATTCATTTTTGGGTTGTCTTTTTGATTTTATTAGATAATAAAGCCCTTCAAAAACCTTTTTAAATCAATTACTATTTTTAAATATGAAAACAAGCTTTTGATATTTAATTACAATTTTAAAAAGTAAAAACAAGTCACCTACATAGATTATTACAGTAAGTGTTTTTTTCTTTTGTTAATAAATTCACAGTAATTGGTCATACTGATTTGGTGTTGACTAGCATTTGTTTAGTAGGTACATTTTCTTCATAAATAGCTTTTTACAGTGATCGGGAAAAAATCCATATGTTATATATTTTAGACTGTGCGTAAGGAAAATTAGGGACAAGGTCGGTTTCTTGCTTCTTAGACAGAATTCACAACTTGTTGAATTTTGAAAAGTAGGTATAAATCATATTCACATAGGTATCAATTTTTAGAATATTACGAAATTGTAATTTCAAAATAGTAGAGAGATTGTTGAGAAGATTTGTTTTCTTTTCTGCATTTCGTTTGGTTTGATTATTGAAAAAAATGTTAGATTAAAAATGAAAATATACCTATGTACCTACCTACCTATACATGTATGTACATATGTAGGTAGGCAGTCCTACTATGATAGATAGGTATGTGAAATTTACTATTTCAAGCCACAAAGGCGACATAACGCTGCAATTTATGTATTGTAAACGGAAGTAGGTATAGGTAAATTATTTCTTGATTTACTGTGAGTACCTACATAGTATTAAAAACTTTGAATGGTACATCTAGGTTGGTAGGTAGGTCTTAGAAACTAAAATGAAATGTAAATTTAAAGCAAACTTTGTAATGTTAAATATTAGGTAGGTATACCTATATTATTGTTTAATTATAAATTTAGAAAAAATGAGAGGATGTAGGAAAGAAAGTTCCCTAGTATGTTCAATAATGGGTACCTAGAAAAGGTACCTACTTTCTAATGTTAGGTCTTTTCCACACCACCCATGAGGTAAGACATTTGGCGGGTTTTTTTTTTAAAGTGGTATTCTCACCTACTACATTCTTAGATAGGTATAACAATCTGGAGTTTAAGTTTATACATATGTTATATTATTTTCATTATTATTTACTTGGAGTACGTACTTCCTTACCACGAGGGATGCGGGGATCTACTAGCTCTGGCAAAAGCCAATCTTCATAAAAAGATGAAAGTTTGTTCACCATTTGATTTTCCCAAAAGTCGTCATCCTTTTCTATTCTTTCAACGTAAAGATCATATTTGCTGCTAGTCCAAATTGCAAAGACACAGATATTCCTTTTGGAAATATGCAATTGTCCTTGAATTTGATAATAGTAAATATGACTCTTACTAAGCCCTGTTATGGAACCTTCATCGGAAATTGTAATAAATTTAAGTTTCTTGTTTTTGATGGCTGTAATCGGATCCAATCCAGCAATTGAAAAAGGGCATTTGATCTCGCAAATAGTGTTTTCATCTTTCATTTATAATTGATAAACTGTAGTGTTATGTCATATTGTGATTTTAAATTAGGTAGATATCTACTAATTTCGCATACCTATGTAGGCATCTACCTACTCTCACTTTTATTTAAAAAAAAATACATTACGTACCTATACCTGAAATCTTACCTTCCCACCTATGCTTCCTTATTGAAAATATACCTAAGAACAAAAAAATACACGAAGTAAGGAAGATACCTATACATATTTTTGTACCTACATACGGAAAACAAAAAGTCACTTCATTATTATAACATACCTACTCCAGGTCCTATCTACTTATGTATACTATAAATACCAAACTACTTTTCTGCCTAACCAAACTAAACTAAACATACCTAGATAATGTACATATGTACCTACCAAAATATTTTAACTTTCAAAACATATTACAGAAATCTAATGGTTACTTGTAATCAAAAAACATGATTACAGAAACAACCAAAATCATAAAATTCAATAGAACACAGATTACCTATATTGAGATTTTTCGCAAAAACCAAATACCCATTTTCTTGGCAAACAAAAATAAGAAAACAAATAATTACAAAACGCCTACCGCACCAACACCAAGCATTCAAAGTAACCATATACACACATACAAACCATATTTCACATCTCCATACAGCGCACACCAAACTAAAAATGCACACGGTTTGTTTTTTTTTGTTCTTGATACAAACTCTAGCGGTTGCTCGGAGAAAAAAATAAATGGAATGATTTGTGTCTGAACTAAAATCTTTATAATTTTGTTTGGGGGAGATGTTTTAAAAATTCTTTGTTTTATATGAAAAACACGATTACTGATTAAATTTTTTGATTGAACTTGACTAAAGAAATATCAAATTGTTAGCAGGCATCATTACAGATGCAAAATTCGTTAATTGCATACAAGAAAAAACGTGTTGAAACACAGTATTTTTACTGTTTTTAAAATCAATATATTGTCGAAACGGTGCTGAAGTTTGTTTTTTTTTTTATTCCTGTAGTTTAAAGATCTATTTAACCCCTTCAAAACAAAACTAAATTAGATTTAATTAAGTTACTAATTTACCCAAAAAGCAGCATTTGGATAAGGAGTTTTTGCAAAAATCTGACAATATAGCAGTACATTTTTTGAAATATCTTATGTTTTATGCAAACTATCAAAAAAATAATACCTGCAGTTCAAAGGCAATAAACAACTCTTTTATGTGCTATTTAAATTATTGTCATACACGCTCAAATGACTTCGTAAAGTAACATAGCGAATGAGCATTTTTCGTTTTTTCCTCAAATGTAAGGAAAGGCCTCTTAATGTGCACATTCAGAAATTCTTCACATTAAGCAAAATTTTCACATGCAAATTTTCACATGTAAATTCTACCAACAACAAGTTAACAGCACATTATTTGTTCTTCAGTAAAAATATGGCTAAATGGTGAACATTGCACAATCGGCACAGTAAGTATAGCTCAACAAAATACAACTAAAGACGTTTTCCAATAGGGCAAAAAGTAAAAAAGTGATGAACTAAAATATGCCTAGAGCTGCTCTTGTGCGATGATTTGTGAAATTAATCTGAAATGACAATATACGAAACACAATTTTCGTACGCTTTTTTGCACACAGAAACTTTTACTGCGAGTTTTAGTTTTCCACTTTTGTAGTTTTTGCAAAGAGTTTTGAATGTAGTTAAGCCTTTATTCACTGAAGTTTTTTCCTCAAAAAAATATATGTTTTAAAACTTTCATTTAAAATTAATTTTATTATTTCAATGATCAAAATGGTTTCCAATGAACTGCTGATTTTTGTTTCTGAAAAGTGGGATACAGTCGTTCCAATGATTTTCTTTCTGTTCTCATGTGTCATATAATTTCGTTCAATGATCAAATCTAACCTCAAAATTAATTTTTCATGTAGGACGTGCACCAGAAGAGTTTTCAATGACACCAAAGTTTTGAATGATTGCTATAACCGACTTGTCAAAAATAATTCCACCATTTCACTGATTTGTGTTTCAATGATGGTTTCATATGAAAGCTATAACCGGCGCCTAAAATTGGCAGTAATGTGTACCTAGCTTTAAAATCATTTGAACAGTTTGACAGATACTGCTTGTTGTAGCTCAATTTTTCGGATTCCTACAAAAGGCCGAAACCTCTGAAACTACATTGTGAATGAGCTCAAAGTACAAAAATTGAATAACAGACGTCGCCATCATCGTATTTAACTTGTCATCTCCTTCACAGGTGTCAAGTTTTTTCAACCTATTGTGAATAGAAAAGCAAAACTTCGATCCATCCATATGAAAATTTGGAATTTTTCATTTGAAAAATTCCACACATAAAGGGTGTAAATTTCACAAATTGAAACTTTAAGTGTTTTATCTATTCATTTAATTCTATATTGCTTTGGTTGTATATGAAGTGAAATTAACTTAAAAGTTGTTCCAGCTTTATTTTCAAGTGTTATTGATTTTGCAAAAAAAGAAAAAAAAAATTCCAATTTCCGTGTTTTTTACAGTTTTCCTCTTGCGCATTTTTTTTTACTATTTCAAAAGCGGAAGCTGGAAACTAATTTGTCCTCGTCGATATTGTCAATCTACATACAGCTTCACAAAAGTTTTTGGAAGGGATATTTGTGCTGTTTGCCTTTGTAAGTGGATGCCCCAAATATACCTTTCCCCCCAAATCCAGTTGTATGTGTCATACGAACGACCTAAACGAATTAAAATTATTACAAAAAAAAAGGTGAGACTGCATTAGTTTGCTAATTACCGTTTAATCATCACAACTCGCAAGTTCGACGTGGAAAGAACTGTCTTAGGACAACACACTTCATTTTCTGTTGAAAAAAGAAGTGGAATGTCAGCACCCGTTCAATAGAAACAAGGCACCCGGAGTGTTTTTGGGAATTGGTTTTTGTTTGCTTAAATCCCCTCAGAGAATCATCTAAAATGTCGAATTCCATTCCACCATTCGTCTGTAATACTCCGCCACCAATCGACTGCATTGCCGATGCACCACCTCCCCTCGTAGAAGACGACTTTGGTGACTTTGCAATCGTAGATGATCATCAGCAGTTTGAAGGTAAGACATTTTTGCCACTAAAATCAAATATTTTACTAACTCTTGGTCCCGAAATTTGTATTGTTCTCGAGTAGTCTTTCATAAAACAGAAACATCCAAGTTTTTATAAATAAGCAAAAGTTACATTTTGTGTTTACATTTTGTGGACAGGGAGAAAGAAGAGATATCATCTTCTACCCACACCTGCTGATAACGCAAAAGCCAACTTAACGTTCTGATGACACAATTAACTGTGTTGATTTTTTTCTTCTGTTTATTGTTGCTAGCTAAACACAAATTGCCTCACAAATTATAACATACCTCCCCGCTTGTAGTCTACCTGAATACGCCCATATATTTTTCTACTTTGATTTTTTGGGTCGGGTAAAGCTAGGTATTTACTTTGTAACAAAAGCTCGGGAGGAATAAAGGCCGTAATGCTTTGTTTCGATTTCCTTTCAGTTGTTAGTCTATTATGGGTTTTGATTTTTAAAAGTATTTTTTTTTTTTTTTAGATTTGAGTAGGTAGGTACCAACAATTTGCTATCAAAACCTAGCCTCATAGACCGAGAGCCCACAACAATTTTTGTGTGTGAATGATAGCGAAAATTCAATGATGTACTAAAGCCAAAAACAGATGTGCAGCTTTTTCCCAGGCAGCGTAATTAGAAATAGATATTTCTTGCAGCGAAGGCTGCATGCAGAGCCTGAAATATGTCAGCCCTCATAAAATTTATTTTCGCTGCATTGGAAAAAGCTGCACATCTGTTTTGGGCTTAAGATATATCTTTACTTTTTATTTGAAAATATGCAAATCCTGCAAGCTAATTGCTGTGGGCTCTTAGCTTTTGTGTATATTTAAGTGGCATTTCGTTTCGTGGATTGCCTTGGAATATCAGTAGGTCCCACTGATTTGAAAAAAGCTTTCCCATAAGGCCTGTACTGACAAGAATAAATGGACGAACTATAGTCAATCACATTCACTTCCCCGCGGTGAACATCGTGTGTCAAGAAGCTTGTGCCACAATGCCTTTGAATGGTATTAAAGAAAAAAGATGATATAACCAAATACATCTTTTAAGAGCTTTTGGACAAGACAAGATGAGTATTTCCAAACGCCCCGAAGGGGCCAAAACTGCCGGAATAGTAATTCGTTGTAGTAAAGCTACGAGACCGGATATCTAGACCACGCTTCGATAACGGATGGCTGCAATCGCAGGAGATCTTTTTTCGATCTAGTCTATCTAGTGCAACCAAGCACGTTGAACTAAGTGCCCCGGGAGGAGAGTACACTGACTTCTGAGAAGTACAAAAAAGGAGCACGTTAAATGCACAAACAAACAAGAATGAAGAAGTTGTTGTTTGTCACAAATTCAATGAAATTGACGGAATAAAGAATGGTCAAGTCTAATAACCTGACATTCTAGTATGAATAATACAATAATAATAATAATAACAAGAATGAGGTTTGGAAGTTTGTAGAGCTTGAAGCTAGAACAGCAGTTGATACTGAAATTAACTGAAGTTTTAGGAACAAATCTAAAGTATGCTCAAAAGTTGCAAAACAAGTAATTTTAAGCCTCGGCCGCTTAAACAGAGCCATTTATCAATACAAAATTATTAAGAAAAACTAGCGGACCCGTGCTCGCCTTGCTTCGTATGCTCGAGAATTTTTTCTATATTTATTTTTTGTATGTATTTATTCATCATCAAAAAGAGAAATAACTCCTAAAGATTAAGATATAAATTAATTAAAACAAATATGGTTACTAAATTAACTTAACAATAGTCTTATGAAATCGTCTAATTAAAAAAGCCAGATCATTTTAGATTTTTCTCCTTTCACCATTGAAACATTTGAAAATCAATATTTGTAAATATTTATATTAAAGATATCTGAACGTTAAAAATGTCACTAAAAGATGTAGTAGTAGTTGTTAAAATATTTGAATTTATACAATCGATACCAAATAATATCGAGCACACGTTTTTTACTGATTTTTTTCAACTCATTCCAGTTTCTCGTCTGTAGACTGTATTTAGCTAATATTTCTTAGTAATTAAGTACATAGATAAAAAAAGAAATACAACCTATTGCATACATGTATACAAAATACCATTATCTTGAAAATTTTAATTTCTGAAATACCGCACTTATTTAGACTATAATATATCATTGTAGGTATTTGGGGCGAGATAAAAATATGAAACTTTCAGAATATTATGCTCCTACCGTGGAATTCAAATCCTGTGAAGCTCCTTTTTTTATTTGCATCATAATTGTATGGAAAGATTTTTATAGAATTTCCGCATACAATCTCGGCTAAGGCCAAGAGTACCCATCTTAACGTCAAGATTGGGCTCTATAATAATCCCTAGCAAAGAAAAGTTAAAGAAAACAAAGTTATTAGTTAAATAACTTAAAAATAAACTATAAAAACGTTAACATCATATAATTTGTGTATATATTTTGACTAAACGACGTTATTTTTAATAAAGGCACTAAGATTTTTTTGAATTGATTTATTCCGGTTTCAGTGTTTACCTCTGTAGGGAAATTATTAAAATGGATAAAACCATCATACAAAATTATGTGTTGTGTACTGCTTAATCTGCATCTTTCCGGTCTCAAGTTGTTAATATTTCTCAAATTAAATGGCTGAACTTCGGAAACCTTTAATAATTCATTACACAAATATTCCGGGAGCATACCATTACGCATTTTAAAAATAAAAACCATTGCATCAAAAATCAGTTTCTGTCATCCAATTTAATCATTCAAGCATAAAACGAATCGGAGTGTAAATATTCAGCTTCAAAATAACCCTCATTCCCCTGTTCTGAAGTCTTTGAAGTCTCATTTTGACATCTAAATTGGAATCAAATAACAATGTTGAGCAATAGTTGAAGTGTGGCACTACTAAAGCATTGTATAAAAGAAAAGACGCTTGAAAGGTTAGCTGCTTTCTTATTCTACTCAAAAAATAAATTTTTGTTGAAATTTTTGCACATACATATATGTCCCGCATGCTGCTTGAAATTAAAATTTTCATCAATAATAACACCTAAATATTTTATACTTTCAACACAGTTAAGTGACACACCATCCATGCACACATTTATTCCATCGTTCACTCTGAATTTCACACATTTAGTTTTACTCACAATCACTTTCAGTTTGTTTATTTTCAACCAATTATCAACTCTTCTCAAATCCTCATTTAATCTGTGACACATAGTTTCACCATTATCTCCATAAACGTGATTTGGTTGTCTTTCGCAAAAAGTTTTACACTACAATATTTAAGGCATTTCTTAAAGTCATTAATATATAAAAGAAAAAGGAAGACCCCCAGCACAGAACCCTGTGGAACACCCAGATCATTATAAATTGGATTAGATATCTCATCATTCACTTTAGATGTAAACCATTCCAACTCACGACCACGCACACCATAAAACCACAATTTTTTGTGCGAGATCTATCTATCGATAGTTTCAAACGCACGCACGTTTCAAATCCAAAAACACCGCTATAACCGAATTTCCACGGTCAATCTGTCTTTTCCACTTCCACACCACGCAATTAATGGCAGCTTCACATGAATGGCCTCTTATAAATCAAGACTGTTCTTCAATTAATAAATTGTTGTCCTCTAAATATTTTTGAAACTGTTCAGCAACAAACTTTTCTAATATTTTCTCAAACGTAGGCAACATATTAACTGGTCTAAATTCCTCACATTTATATGTATTAGCCACATTTTCTACTTGAATAACTATTGATTCCTTCCATACTTCCGGAAATGTTCCTGTTTGCAACGATTTGTTGATCAGTTTATAAAGAACTGGACCTATAATCTCGATTGACTGTATAATAATTTCTCTATTAATCTTAAATATATCATTTTTATTATTCAATAGTTTTAATTAACGTATATAATGTTCTTTCATTGCAAAACTCAAAAGTGAAAATAGAACTGCATGCAATGCTCGGCAACGCAAACAAAATATTTTCAATTGACGCGTTTATTTCAAAATGTGGTTCAATGATAGTGTTATAAATATTAACAGCACAGATTGTAGTTATATTTTTACGAATTCTTTTCAGAAATCCAATTTTTTGTCGATACTTTTTTCGATACATAGGTCATGTGACTGTTGAAACTCAAACTATTGTCCAATATTACCTCTAAATATTTCATTTCATTAACTTGTTCAATAGGATTTCCTTCAATTGATAAGTTTATTACGTCAGTACTATTTATCACCATACATTTAGTTTCAAGAACATTAATTTTAAGTTTGTTTGACTGTAGCCAAAGACATAAGTTGAATAAGTCTTCTTTAATATAATCCGAAATCAAAGATAATATTTTACCACTTACGAACATGAGAGCATCATCGGCGAACAAAGAAATTTTAGACATTTTTAAAACTTTACATACATATATCATTAATATAAATCAAAAATAGTAATGGACCAAGTATAGTTCCTTGTGGAACACCATAATATGTATTGATTGCACTTGAGGTTGAATTATTCACACAGGTCCTTTGAGTTCTATTAAATAAGTATGTTTTAAACCAATTAAGCTCAATGTCTTTTACACCGTATTTTGATAACTTATGGAGAAGTCTGTTCCGATCAATTGTTTCAAAAAACTTTTTTTATCAAAAAACTTTTTGGATTTTGGATTTAAAAGTCTTATAAATTAAACACTCAGTTTTAGACCCTCTCTTTTTGATATTAGTACAAGATTGTATGTAATGTATAGGTACATTTATGTATGTATGTTTGCTTGATTTTAAATGCAATATTATTCCTGTTGACATGAAATACTGAACGTTTAGTTGGAATTTATTATTTATTATTTTATTATTTTGATCAATATTGGTCGTATTTTGACTGTTTAAATTATGTCTAAGTATTTCGAAACAGTCGGAAATATGTTTTATTTAATAAAACAAATATTACATTTTTCAAGGTTTAGACAATCGATTACGTAGTTTAAAGTAAGATATAAAGTCAGATCACTTTAGCAACAATTAGGCCCATCGCTCACTAGGCAACTTTTTGTTGCGCAACTAAAAGTTGCCCGGAGTTGCTTGCCATCGCTCACTAGGCAATTTCCGAGCAACTTTTGTGTTCAGTATTTTTAATTGAAATGTTAAATTTACCTTGTATTTTGGATCAGTGACGATACAAAAGCCGGTCAGTGTGAAAATAAAACTTGTTTTTCGAGTTAAGAGCCCTCATTTGGCAAAAATTTTGGAAAATTCCCAAAAGTTGCTGGAAGTTGCTCGGAAATTGCCTAGTGGGCGAGGGTAAGCAACAAAAAGTTGCCGGGAAAAAAGTTCCGCAGCAACTCCGAGCAACATAAAGTTGCGCAACTAAAAGTTGCCTAGTGGGCGATCTCCCATATAAGCTAATGTAATTGGATTGGAAGCAACAAAAAGTTGTTGGGGCTAGCAACAAAAATTTGCCTAGTGGGCGATGGGCCTTAGAAAGGTTTTTTCAAAACTTGGACGGCTGTCTAAAGTTAGACAGTGTTTAGATATTTTATTTATTTCTGTCATATTTTCTATTTCTATTTTTCTATTTTTGTTTTTTTTTGTTTTTTTTTTGTTTTTTTTTTTTTATAGACAGTATAGTATATGATACTTTCAACTTCGTATATATTGTGGTAGGTTGTGAGCAGATTTTACTTTAACCAATTTACAAACCTTCCCGCCGCTTATAAACACATATTCTGTGAATTTAAACTGAATCGGTTTGACGGTGCGCCATCCTATAAAAGACGAACACATGACATTAATTTTTAAAAAGAAAATTATTTATTTAAAAATAAAAAGAACTCATAATAAGTGAGTTCTCTTATAAATATAAAAACTTAATTCAAAATTAGGCTTGTGATTCATTACCTAATTCTTATTCTTTTTTTTAGAGTTATAAAATAAATATAATAATAGTCTGAATTATTTATGATGATATCTTAAGATACGATAAGATGATTAGATAAGATAATTTATGATTCTAATTGAAATAACTTAAATAAGATTGGGTAAGGTTATTGTTGGAACATTTTCGGGCAGCTCTTATTCAAGAGTTTTTGTTTCGAATCGAATCCACTACAAAAGGGCAAAACTAAACATCGGAGGATGAGAAATAAGTATTTTTACATTTCTGTTCTGGTTGAAGAACTTTTGGTTAAATAAAAATTTAAAATATAAAATTTCACATATAGCCACTTGTTTTTAATCGCTCTTTACAGTGTGTTTCGAAGCTAAATTCCAACACTTTGGGAAATGTTTCTTGTGTAAAATCTAAGAAAAAAATATTTCAGGTGTGGAGTCTATCTCCCCCCGCTTATGAGAGAAGAGTATTTTCTTAAACATTGACTTAAAATATATAAAAACATCATTGAAAAGCAATGGCAACACTCTTCCAGTTTTGCAAAGTGATATTTATCCTAACGTGTTACTGGCTGAACAGAATGATGACGCAGACGGAACCGGAGACGGAGCCGGAATAGCTGTCAAAATATTGAATACAGGCAAATTCAATGTTGCGAACACAACGGAACGTAGACGCATACGGAGCTGCAGACGCAGACGGAAGAGTTCACCAACTTTTAACTTTTGACGTACGGCACTTTTGACGTTTCAATTTGTATGAAGAAAAAAAACAACTTTTTGGGTCGGAAAAAAATATTGTGGTTGTTTGTATCGCGAAAAAAATTATTTATTAAAAGGAAAATTATTGGAAACAAAAAATGTGAATTCTGAGCTTGTACACAATAAAATTCTTTTGTTTTTCTTCAAAATACTTTCAAAGCTGTACAACGTACGACACTTTTTGACAGCTCTTCCAGTTCCGTCTGCGTCTTCAGTTCCGTCATTCTATTCTGTTCAGCCAGTTAGTGTAAATTATCAGTTCGCAGCGTTGTTTACTTTTTATAAGATGGTGATGTTGAGATAGACAAATGCTCCAATAGAAAATTAAGACTCAAACAAATACAAAAAAAAGTCTATCTGGTTTTACGTTCCATGAATGGGACAATAGCGACGTAAGCTTTTTTGAGTTAGACCTTCTGCACATAATTCGTCGTGTCATAGACGCGTACAAGATTTATAATGTAGCCACGGTTCCACTACGGCTACATTCATAGTACGCGTCTATGATGAGACGCTTCGTGTGCAAAAGGCCTAAGTAGTTAAGTCACCATCAAGTTCCACAAAAGGCGAGACACTGCGGGATGTGTTCGTTCTTCGGAGCTAGTACATTTCAACATTATAAAAGCAAAAGTTTCTTGTTTATGACAAAAAAGTTGGAAAATCAGAACGCACAAACTTCAATAAGACGAGAATTTTAAATTTACGGTAAATTCAATTTTTTATTCTTGTAATAAAACCAAGAATACAACTTTATCTTATCACTTTTGAGATACAAAAATCTTTGTTGCAGCGCAATTTTGTTTGAAAAATTAATATGAACTCAGCGTTCAAATGATAAGATATCTTACTAACATTGATTAAAATTTTCTTGCTTGAACAACAATTGATTAATTCTATTTTTCTATTAGTTTCATCTTTGCCAGTGACACCTGTACACGTAGCGAAATTGCCCGATACCACAATCAGCACAGATAACAAATCATCCTCTACCCCACCTCTGCCTAACTCTGTTTATGATTTTCCATCAGAAGACACAAAAAGTGGCGAGACAATAGATAACAATTCATTTGACAAGAAAAACTCTTCATTTTCATTCTTTCCGTCACCGAATTCTTCAAAAACTGAAGTAAAAAATGATTTGCCCTATATAATCGAAGCTAACAGCCCACCACCGTTCGAATACGAACCAGAAGATGATGATGAGCTTCGGCAATGCGATGAACTCGATGATGACATAGAACCAGATGAATTTCCTGTCAATGATGACATGGCCAAATATGATGATAATATAAGTTTACCATCGCTTAAATTCGACTCACTAAGTAATCATTCTAACCACTCGAAGAGCACCACCCCAGTGTCAGAAGAGTTGACAAAACCAAAACTGGAAGAACTTGAAACGATTCCTAAAATCGATGCGGAGCCGCCAGATGTTATTGTTGATGTTATTCAAATAGTGAAATCAGCGGATGAGATATCTACGAAAGACGAAGAACTCAATTCAGTTCCGATTGAATCTTTGAATAATAGCGAGGAGCTCGAAAAATATGATGTTACTCATTTGCGAGAACCTAGTGAAGAGCAAGAAGATGATTTCGCAGAGTTTGAGGCGTTCCCTGTTCCTTCGGAATCTAATGAAGTGAATAAATCCCTTGATGAATCGCCAAATAATGATGATCTTCAGACAAAAGAAGTTATCGATGACAATACTGCGGGGCCAGTGTTCGAAGCTGATTTCAGTCAATTTTCTAGCTTTGCAGTAGAAACTGTTCCGCCACCAGTCATAGCTCAAACTATTGATAACAGTCAAATGACGGAGAAGTCGACTCTAGACGACTTGGAAGTCGATGATTTTGATGACTTTCAAGACTTTACAGTGCCCACAACTACAACGGAGCAGAGAAAAGCCTCAGTTTGTTCAACTTCATCGGCTGTGGCAGAGGAGCCTACCGAAACATCAAAACACACCGCCGATGAAGATGAAAACGACGACGATGACGACTTCGGGGAATTCAGCGAAGTTGTGGAAACTAATGAACCAAGCAGCATTCCATCAAGCAATAGTGGTTTCAATTTAGCAAACCTCAACGATAAACTTAAGCCGATTCTTGAGATGATGTTTCCCGTCGCCAATCCAAGCAATCAAGATGACGACGAAGGAGAATATACTCCATCAGCGACAAACGATCTAAATCAACTGACGGCGATTAATCAAATTGATACAGCAAAAGCCCTGGAACACCAATGGATCAATTCAGAAGTTCGACATTCGTTGATCAAATCACTTGGCGTCGATTCTAGGAATATCGTAAGTGATTGGATCTACCTCGGATAATCTTTTAAGTGTGTATGTATGTATTATGTATAACAAATCCCATTCCTATGCAGCTCTATGGCGAAAAATGGAATAGTTCTATGCCTCGATATGCGGCCAATTTGAGTTTTAATCCCTTGGAGCCAATGAAATCTGACAAATCATCTAATAATAGTTCATCATCAAGCACGACCGATTACAGAAAACGTTCAGAGACTCTTACATCCACATCGACGACTTCCAAAACCGATGTGCCAGCTGTTGAATTCGATTGGAACAGTTCGGGTTTGGTGAATCCATTAGATGGTATGCATAAATGTTTTAATCTACTTAATCGCTTTTTGTGTATTTAAAGGCAGTTAACCGCTATTTCTATTGCTTTCTCATAAATTTTAAGTACAACAAAAAAATAAAATAAATTCAGGGACATTTTGTGTTGGTTTCTGATGTTGAGTTTAAATACTAATCAATTGATAACGGCTTCTGAAAAAAGCTTAGCAATTTTTTTTATTGTTTTTCTAATTTAAAATATAAGCTATATGTTTTTTTTTTTTGTTGTATGCTTCTGTTTCGATTTACTTTCCTGCACATGTAAAAACAATGAGAGAGAACTTTCAATTTTTGTGCTTTATTTCAATACAGTTTTTTTTTTTCATTCTTGTTTTTTTTATTTTTTTATTTTAACATTCATTTTATTTAAATGTCAAAACTGCAATAAACATTAATTTGGTAATACCATTTAATTGCTCCTGATTTAGGGAATCACTAATTTGTTAGTCAATCACTAATTTTAAACATAAAAACTTTTAATTTTCAAAGATAATTAACTTCTGTTCTATAATTTTTTGTATGATATTTGCTGTTAAAATTGACGATATTTCTTCTATTTCACTTTAAAATTCAATGAAGGAATCGCAGAAAAAGATTGCATTCTGGCGTCATTGATGTTTATGTTTGTATACATAATGTAGTTGAACTTCCATAATGATGCCCATTTCGGTCATTTGGGTAACCCGTTGGTATTCGAATCAGCAGCCTGCATAGCTTGAGTGAGCAGTCTGCAGCCAATTGAAAGCTTGTCTAATATTTGTATGTTAGTGTAGAATGCTATTAAGGCTTTCTTCTCTCTTTCTTTTATTATTTTTTCCCGGTTTAATCTACGATCAAGTTTCAATCCAATAAATTTTTGCTTCAGTCTTCAAGTTTACACCTGGATCTGCAATGCATCAGAAGCAATTTCAAAATGTTTTGTCTCTATTAATCATTTTCTTTGGAAATTTCTTAGCATTCTCATTTAAAAATGTTCCAAAAATCGGTAGATTTGATTCCTATTTTTCTTAAAATATTATGGGAAACCTAGTAAACATTTCATATTTAGAAACAAAATAATGGTAGTGCACGGTTTTAGCATAACCATTTGTTATTTGCCTCTTGCGAGAAAGTGACAAATCCTCCAAGAATAACTCTTGTCATGAATAAATGCCTCTCACCTCACCTCCGTTCGGATTTGTCAGAAAACTGTAGTTCCTCTCCATTCCTTTCAATAAAACGCACACTGGAATGGTTGGTTTAGAGTTGTGTACTGGTTCCAAATTTAATTTAATTTATATTTGTAATTTGCAATATTTTTTATGCGACGAAAATAAACACATTGACAAGGCCCAGCACTAGTTAACTAATGAGTGCAAGTGAGATCGTCGGGAAAAAACGCCATTTTTATTTCCTGCCGGAAACATGCACAGAAGTGGTTGAGTCTTATGTATTTGCTGTCGATCCACTAAATTTATGTTTTAAAGGAAGTTTTTATACTTACGTGAAAGTATTCGAATAAATGGGAACGAAACAAATGAGGGAGATAACTTTTGCATGTCAAAAAACATAACAAATAAGCTTGAGTTAAATTATAATTTATCAATCTTTTGGGCGGTTATTTTCGACTGGAAGTCGACGTTTGGCGCTTTCTTAAGCTCTTTCAAAAACGATTCAAAAATAATCAGCCCTTTCGAGAATCGAATGCTTCCCAAGAGTTCTGAATGTTTGAATAATTGACATATAAATCAAATTGAAGAAAGAAAATAATTTATTACAGAATGAAATTTGTGAAAAAAATTACGGGCTGCAACTTTTGTTTGTCTCTTGATTTGTTTCTTCATAACTATTTTTTCAGTCCCCATGATAATTTCGTCATAAAATCGAAAAAAAAACCGCCTAAATCTATTGAACCTTTTCCAGATTGAGTATGAATTTCTGCAGAAAAAAAAAATCTAGCGCCGATGCTTGCTTATCAGCACGAGCACATTTCTTCCTTTACTCAAATAACTGTATTTTCTTTTATTAATCCCTTTACTCTCTGAAACAATCTACTCAACTTCGTCGCTTACAGAAAATAAAAAAAAAATCCACCTTATTTCGTTAGTCCTTTGATTACAACGCAAGCAAGGACGTGTTGAGGCACTCCACAAGGAGGGATTTTAACTCCCTGGTTTGGCTAGTGGTCGTCTTATTGAAACTTAATCTTGACTGTTGAAAAGTCGTGGCCTATGCTGACGACGTAGTAATATTGGTTTCAGGGAAATTCATACCCACACTGTGCGAGCTTCTACAAACATCCCTTGACAAGCTCAGCGATTGGGACAGCAGCTGTAAACTTAATGTCAACGCACTCAAGACAGAATTAGTTTTGTTTACAAGGAAACGTAATATTCCAAATATACAGCCCTATTCTGCTAAACGATTTGATCGAAACTTTCGATTCACTTGAATGTTTCATTTAATTTGTCTTAAATTATTTATAAAAATCTTTTGAAAGTCTAACTGTTAAAATTTTATTTTTGATCCTCCTACGGATAGCAGAATACAAACTTTCACGCGAACGTTTAGCAGAATAGGGCTGATAGACCCTTCCACCATAAATGGGATACTGCTCCATATAACTGGTACGGCAAAATATGTTGGTTTAGTAATAGATCCTAAACTAAACTGGAAAGAAAAAAATAAAGAAAGAGAGAAGAAAGCTTTTATAGCATTTTATACCTGCAGTCGAATTTTTTGGAAAAATATAGGGTCCCAGCCCCAAAACCATTCATTGGATGTACTCAGCCATAATAAGGCCAATTTTGACACGCATTTTTGGTTTGGTGGCAAGCCTTGACAAAGAAATTCAAACAGACTATACAATGCTAAGCATTGACTTCAACCCAGTAGCACTAACAGATATCCCCACAGGGGACCTCTGGACGGATAACCGGGTCATAAAGGATGATCATGTCTCGGTATTTACGGACGGTTCAAAGACGGATAAGGGGGTAGAGTCAGGTATCTTCCTAGATAATCCACCCCTAAATAAATCAATAAAGCTTCCTAATTTCTGCAGTGTCTTTTAAGCGGAAGTGCTTGCAGTTTATTAAGCTGCACGGAGTCTTGCCAAAATTAAAACTAGTCAATACAAATATCGACTTCTTTATTGACAGTCAGGCGGTGATCAAAGCCATCTCCTCCATCGTCACTAAGTCTAAACTGGTAAACCGTTGTCGTAACGAGCTAAGATTACTCGGTGCAACAAATACAGTGACCCTTCTATGGGTCCCAGAACATTGTGACATACTTGGGAACGAAATGACGGATGAATTGGTCAAGAACGGGTCATATCTTGCCCCGAGCCAAATATATTCATCTGTATTTATGCCACTAGAACAGGAAAAAAGTAGAATTTACCAGAGTTTCCTCAAAGCCGCAAACGACAGATGGTCATCAGTTGATACTTGTCGGGTTTCGATGATTTTATAGCCGGACATTTTTAAGAAAATAAAAACAGATTACCTTCTCGAGTTGAGCAGACCTTAACTGTCTTGGTCGGAATCCTAACGGGTCACAACTCAATGGGAACCCACATGAGCAGAATTGGTATCACGACATCTGACTTATGCAGGGAGTGTCAGGATGAAAAGGGGGAGGAGGACTCCCATCACTTTCTCTGTGTGTGCCCCAGCCTAGCAAGAGTCAGAAAGACAGCCCTCGGAGAATACTCTTTCAAGGAATTGGGCGACATCTCGTGTTTGCCCCTAAGAGACATTATGAAATTTATCCAGAATTCAAAATAATTCAAGGAGGCCCCCCATATCTGATCCTATGCTCCACCAACTCCTCGGGTAAGGTCCTTATACCTGCCTTGCCTTTATCCTGGGAAGCACAATGGATCCACTGAGATACGAGTGGGATGATGCGGCTTGCCGTATCATCACCCCTTCCAACCTAACCTTACCAAAATTGGTGTTTAAGTATGAATAAAAGTTCAGCTATCTTTGCTTTCCTCTCCATTATGATAGTCGTTTTACAAGAGCGGCAATTTCTATTTCTAGAGCGGTGTCGTTTACTGCCGTTTAAGTAAAACGGAGTTTAAACGATGAATTTAAGCAAAAACATCAAGCTATCTTCTTTACTAGTTATAAAAATAATCTTAAGAATTTTTGTTTTATAAATTAAAAATTCCATATTCGACAGTAAATATCACTTTATTCAAGTTGAAATAAAAAAGAAAAAACACATTTTAATTATTTTTACAAAATTCCTTGAAGCGATGCAGTGCATGGATCTTTCATGTTCTTCTTATGCTCCAGCGCATATGAGATTCGCAGTTCCAGTAAAACAGCTTCTTGTGCTCTTTACGCAAAAGTAATTATTTTTAATTCTTTTTATTTTAATGTTATTTAAATTATAATCTTAATTTTCGTTCTATTTTCAATCAAAAAAAAAAAAAAAACTTTTATGACAAAAAAAAATACATAAACCGCTTCAAGTTTGTTTCATTTCGATCCAAAAAAATGGTATGTTTATTTTAATTTTATCTTTTTCTCGAACAACAAAAATATAGAATTCCTCAAAAAAAAAAGAATTCCTCTTTAAGAAAACAAACAAAAAAGATTTGAAAAAAAAAAGAAAAACAACAACAAAAAATAGAAAACATTACGTTTTGTTTATTTCGGTTTCTTTGTTTTTTTATTTACTTTTTTAACTATCTCTCATGATTGAAAATTGTGTCCAGCATCACAAGCACACACTTTACTATTGGACCTAGACCAACTAGTGGTGGTGGCTAATCTTGATAAAATAAATCTTGATTCCTCCTGTTCCTCTCCATGTTTCGCAACACCGTCACCATCTTCGTCGTCATCGTCGTCACTTATTTCAACTCTACCTACTACCAAAACGGATGCGGCTACAATTATCACTGTTAAACAATCACACGCTGAATCACCGCAATCTTTTGATCTTATCACGATGTCATCGCCGGCGGCGTCTTTGTTGTCATCATTGTTGTTACCACCATGCAATTCTTCTGTTTTTGTAACTGGCACCTCTCGCACTAAAATATGTTTAAATGATTATTATAAACCAACTAATGACCATGTAACCAATGCTAATTTTATAAATACTACTACTACTACAACAACAACTACTAATGTTTTTGCTAACCTTGGATCCAATGATCATAACTTCAATCAATATTTGGACTTTAGTAAGTTTTCCACATTTTTGGTGTAAAATTGTTGTGTGGTAGTACTGTTATTTTTTTTTCTTTCTTTTTTTTTTTTTTGGTTTTTTACTTTGTATTTTTGTTTTCAATATCTTCTTTAAGTTAAATCTTTCGTTTATTTTGCATGATTCAATTAATGCCAATTGTTGAACAACTTACAGCCTTAGAAAGCTTAGCAAAAATAAAAAAAAAACATCGGCAGCACCATGCGTAAAAATTTATGCTCTGCAAAAAATAGTTACAAAATTTTCATAATGCATAATTCGGATTGCCGCACGAATTACTTAGCTATCATAGCACGTCATAAAATTGTATACTTATTTTAAAGATTTTTTTAAGGTTCACATATGAATTCTTCTAGAATTGGTGCTACGACTCTGTGATAGTTCTGGGACATTAAAATAATAAGTACTAGTTAATTCCAATGCTGAACATTGCGAATTAACCTATAACTTGGGCACATTACCTTGGAATGTCTCATGCCGTTTCGGTGCTTTCAAACGACGAATCATTTTCTGAGAGCAAGTCAATTTTTTCTTCCCTTCTTTACTTACTACTTAATGTTTACTATGGACCTCGGCTATAATTAATTCGTGGATCGATTTTACGCGCCATTGCCCTTTCCAAGTCTTTCCCAATCGTTCTGGTTCCTGTTCGCCAGTTCTATGGGGCTTAACAATAATCAAATTTAGTTATGACTTAAATATTGCAGTGAAATTAACCATAACGTTATGGATCCTAAATAATTAACCATATATAGCTTCGTTCGTTGAACATTACCCAGGGTTGACCCAGGTTTTCTTAACAACTAGCCCCAGAAAAAAACCTAGATCTAATTCAGGGCGACCCCAGGTTTCAAAAACCAGAGAATTTGATTCTTAGGGTGAGTTCAGAGTTTTCAAAAAACGCAACCTAGCAACCAGTCAGCAAAGAGTGTTAGTGTACTCTAACTCTAACCTAATAAATTACTTTTACTCTGAGGTCGAATGAATTATTTCTATCTGTATAGTTGAAACCACTTTTAAGAACATGTTCGTATGTATCACAGCTATTGGTAACAACAACGTTCTCGCAAGATATAAACAAAATATAAAGAGTAAATTTAAAATTAAGCTATAATTTCATTTCCAATTCTCACCAAACACATAAGCACTAGAATTGTAGCCACAATTATCATGCATTCCAAAAAACAGTTTTTGGCTAAAAGCGTATTAGTTCCAGTCGTGCTCCGTTCTTTTACAACAATAAATATGTCCTGGCTGCTTGTTTATTAATTTTAATTTAAATATTTTATTCTTTTGAAACTTAATAACAAAATCTTAAATAAAGTAATATTTATTAGACCACTAATATGAATTTATCTTTCCAACAACCAAATAGGGGTTAAAGAAATCTTACACGAAGGAACGATTGAAACGATTCACACGACGCAGCCTGGGGAATCTAATGCACCCGTTGACGACCAACCGAGTTCAGCCCTCAAAAGTAATAACATCATCAACAACAACACCATCTATGACAGCGACAAATCATTACGATGCTTTATCGACGGCGAGGAGGCAATCTCAACCACAATTGAATTTAAGCCGAATGCGGATGCATCAATTGCCATTTCAACAGCGCCAACAACAACAGCCATCATCACAGCCCCAACTTCATTATCAAGCGACTACACTGATATAACCGGCGGTGAATTTCAACCCAGTGTACTAGAAGACAATTTAGACACAATCACAGCCACATCACAAGTACTTAACCATAACACAAATCATACAGCCAAATATCAGGAAAGTCTTAAGACTGATCTGGAAACAGAGTCACAACACTCTGGGGTTGTGAGCACGTCTACTTATGCCGGTCCACTTAAGGAAACTCACATCTTTACTCCATCGAAAGGTGAGAATCCTCTCTCGTCGAGGTCGTCCACCGCAGCTAAGACACCACGCACATCAGAGAGCAAATGTCCAATTGATTTTGATTATGAAATTGCAGCGGCTGGAATTATAATCGATGAGACGGTTGTGAAGAAGGAGTACCGCGATGTCGAATACAATCCGGGTTTTGGGTCAAAATATCGTGAAGAGACAATTGAACACAGTCACCGTTTATCGCCAGATGTCGGGCTCTCGAAAAACATCTATTATAATAATGAACTCGTAAATAACAGAGACAACCCAAAAAATCCCCTTGACGATGACAGAATCCAACCAGACAAAAGTGTTGAGAAGAAAAACACATGCATACCTAAAAGCAGCTCTTTTGATGATGAATTTAGCGATTTCCAATCCGTCCCTGCACCTGCATCTGCAACAGTACTACCCACTATTGTACCTTCCGCTTCCACCATCATTCCATCTTCAGTTGTTGCTGATCCAAAAACTCCTAGTCCTAGTCATTGGCGAATTCTCAAAGAATCCGCAGAAGTTTCTTCACTGGGCAGTCGCACCGGCACTCCGGTTTCTCTCAATGACGAAATGATTCTCTGTCCAGCTATTTTGCTGCCACAAGCCATTCAGATGGAAAATAACCCAAAAATCGATTGGCCTGAACCAGGAATCAACCCCGAAGAACTTGCACGCATTGAAGAACTCTTTCCACAACCAAAAGGAAGCAGCAACAAACCATCACCTAGTCATAGTGGTCGATCTCAACAGCAGATTGCCAGCAATAGAAACACCCCTCAGTTGGCTGCGGATGACGATGACTGGTCTGACTTTGTTTCCGTTCCTGCAGCGCCATCCAATCACATCCAGAGCATAAGCCAGCAGTTTCAAAAGAGACAGGTCTCTCCAGCGAAAATGGCTACAGAACCGAACAATGATGATGAGTGGTCAGATTTCGTGTCGAGTGCACCACCACCACAAAATAACATGCGTCCATCTGTATATCCCCAGTTCAATAGTGCTTCATGGCAAAATGCAAATTTCTATAATAACCCAATGAGTGCATACGCTTCGCCACCAACAAGTTTCTACTACCAGCCGCCTGCACCGCAGCACAATCTAAGCAATAATCTTGTGCCAAATTTATCGAACATCAATAACAATACTGCTCTACCCGTAAACAACAACATCGTCAACAATAACTCAATTAACCAATATTTGATTAATAATCAGGCGAATCATTTGAACCACCATCACCAGCAGCATATTCAAATGATGCGAGACTTTTCGAGTGCTTCACCCATGGACGGCGGATCTCTCTCATCGGCAGCTCCATCCATGCATCATCAATATTCAATGCAATCGGCAACCAGTTATGGGTATAATCGTGGACTTCAGACACAGCAACAGCAGCAGCAGCATGGAAAATCCAGTCAATTCGGTAGCGGATCAAGTAAGATCGCTCCTAGTATATCATTAATTCCTGATTTAGGTTTTGTTGCACCGGCACACACAAGTTTCATTAGTGTTCCCAAAAATAGTTTTGCCACAAAGAAATGACGTTTGTTGAACTATGATCAAACTGAGGTTGTTGGTGGCGTCAGAAATGAATTAATTCGGCGCCGCAATAACGGTATAAATGGTTGTTCTATCAATAATGATATTATCACATAGGATTGACCTCATATTTGGTTGTTTATTTCTATTTATTTCAATATTTTATTTAGTTTTTGTTTCGTTTTTTATTTTAGTTTAGTCTTAAAGAACAGTTTATCTGTTGTTAGTAAATTAAAAGATGACGGCTAAACACCGTTGGTAACTGATTCCGTCTTGTATGCCCTTGGCAGTGAGTGATACGATTTATTAGATCTCTTCTTAAAAAAAAAAAAATAATTTTATTCAAGTTTAGCAAGATAATCACAATTCAATGAATTAAATAAAATTACAGTATAGTAGGGTGGTTTACGGTTTTTTCTATTTGTCTTCTCTTGAAATTATGCTTCTTTAAATAAAACATAATGTTTGAAGGAGCTTGAACATAGAGTGTCCGTTATTTCCTAAGACTAGAGAAATGCCAATTTATAACAGTTATAACAGTTTGTCGCCATCAAAAGTGGGTGTGCATAACGGCGCGAGCTGATAAAAATCCTTGGCCGAAAACGCCCATCCGCGAAGGGCTTTGGCCGCACAAATATTATACAGTTCTTTTGTAAGCAAAACTGTTACAAATTGGCATACCTAGACTCCTTAAATTTTATTCGATACCAAATTTTAATGTTTTTAAGTTTTTGTCAAAAAATAATCTTCGGATACAATTTTAACCAAATTTTAATCCGATTCGCATCTGTATTTAGGAACGTTAACTTTTTTTTCTAGGGTGTAAAATTTAATCGAAATTTTAATCCAATTCGTACACGGCCTCAATAGGTTAAAATTTTGCGCCATATTGTTTACTGACGAAACACATTTCTGCAGAATGCTATGTTTATTGATTTGTCCACAGCCCTAAGACAGTTGCATGAGCGGGACAAGTGACCCGAAAGGGAGTTCAAATCATTTTAACTCGCGAAGCTACGTGCCCACGGTAGCTTTCTTCAAGAAAACTGTTGACATAGGCGCTTGCCTGGCGCTTATCAACCCTTAAGCGGAACAACGGAGTTGCGTGAGCGTGACAGTGTATCCGAGAGGGAGTTTAATCGGTCTTACTCGCGATGCGGGCCACTTAGGCCAGGCGCGCACATGCAACTAAACAGTTTGGTTTCGATTTTGAGTACTATAGAATTATATGAGAGTCCGCGCACATAAACCCGCGCGCACTCCCATATAAGCCCATTGAGCTTAAAATCGAAACCATACTGTTTAGTTGCGTGTGCGCGCCTGACCTTAAGAATTGATGGAGGGCAGTAAATACCTAATACCGTTTTAGTATCTTTCACAAATTTGAAAAAAAGAATCAGTATACATTAGTTTCTAATTTTTTTTTTTAAGTAATTTTTTAAAAGCCAATGATAAACCATTGATAACTTGATATAATATAAAATAACAGATTTCTGGCTTTCCAAAAAAGGTGGACTTTTTTTTCGAAATTTTGCGTAATTAAGGCCCACTGTTTTTGAAAATATTCAATGCTGTTATCAATTCTGAGTCAAATACTGAAAGCCAGATGTAATTTTTTTTTTTTAGTTTTTGAGAGATTAAAAAAAACGAATTAATAATTTTTTTTTTAATTTTATGTCAATTTTTCACAAGTTGCCCCTCCCCGCCTCAGGGAGAGTGTAGATCGAGTTTTTTGCCCATACAATTTTTTTCTTAGAATAATTCCAGGATTCATCCCTTAAAATATAAAGCATGAATTGGGGGGCACCCTGTATAACAGTAATCCAAAATGATAAGATATAAAGTTAATTTAAAGTGTCAAATTCGTGTGTTTTCGGTTACATCAAAAGAGTTAAGGCCAATTTAATCTTGACCTGTCAGTAAACGAACTCAGTTTAATCATAAGTCAGGAGCAGAACTACTTAAGTACTATGCAATTCATTTAAATTGACAACAGAAACTTGGCAATACTAAACTTGTGTTTCCAAATTTAATATGCTGATTCAAAAAATTGAAACTAACTACTTCATAATACAAAAACAAAAAATTCTGTGCTGCTCTCATCTGTTCGAGAATCGGCTGGACAAGAAAACTTAATCTATAACAACACTTATGCAAAAACTCAATTATGTAGATTTAATTTTTTCGAAATATTGGTAAACGTGATACAAAAAACTCAAAGTAGTCGTGAATTGTAAAGTAATTTAGAAAAATAAACAAAAAAAAAAAAAAATAGTTGTACATGTAAATCTTAATTTTAAACCGATATTAAAATAAAACTATTAAACAATTTAAGAAGTAAATTATTGTTATACATAATCTTTAATTTTGTTTGTAGTAGTTGCATGTAATAATTGGTATTTGAGAAATATTATTTATTTATAATTGTTGTAAAATAAAAATTCAAAAGTCTTAAACTGTTAAATTGTGCTGTTTTTTCTCTGTCTTTTTTCAACATTTCTTCTATTTCATTATTTTCTGTTTATAATTGTACATATTATTAAGTACTTTTAACAATATTGTTTTAAAATATAAATAATTATGAAATAGATTTTATTGTCAATATAACATAATTATAATAATGTATTTAACAAAGTGTTGTCTAGACTTAAGAAAATTGTATGTTAATAAAAATATACTTATATAGTTTTTGTGAAAATTATGCTTTTCTATATCAAATCAAACGACTTTGCATGTATGGACCTTAAAGTGATCAGAATTCACGAAATATAAAATCGCTTTTACCGTTAATTCTAACATCAATTTTAACAGCCATATTATTCAGTCACTTAAATCTGGTTTTAAATGTAAACCTGGATTTAAAGTTAGTCAATACCATATGCCCAACAAAGCTCATAATATTCACTCGTTATACCACTCGTTTTCAACCTTATTAAGTTTAATTCGGTTAATTCGATGGGCCTTAAAGTTATTAAACTCGGGTGTAACCTCAAAATACAAAACACAGAAGCAAGCGACAAGAATTTTAAAATCATTTTTGCAAATTCAAATTATTGATATGACAAATCATTTCATCATTCATTCTTTTGCGAAAAATATCAAATTGAATCAAATTTTTTTTTACAAAAAGAAAACAATAAACATATACATAAGTAGTCCAAGCTATTTTCTAAAAATAGGTTCAGAAAAGTCGCAAAATTTTTAAAAAGCCAATTTTTTAAAAAGTCGTCTCATGGTCGCATGAGGCTCAAAAAGGGGCACAGCGGCAACATTGATGGAGAGTGAATAAACAGAAACGCTGCTTCAAACTTCAATTAGTGCGAAAAATCATTCATAAAAAGTGGATTTTAGAATTTTAGCCAAAAGTGCTTTTAAATTAAAAACTCGATTATTTATCAAAGTTGTCCTCAATAAAAACAGAAGCTGAATAAATGATTTTTTTTTTTTAATTTCTAATTTTTTTTTTTTTTTAATGCTGAATTTAAATTTAATGGCGAGTGAACGAATTCGCCCTAAATTAATTTTGTTAAAATCTTAAAACTTTTCACATATTTCATAATACGCAGGAATATAAAAAAAGGTTTCCACTTTTTCTAAAATAATGTATGTACATATACAGCATCTAACTGATGAGCCCAACTGTCGTGCCTGGGCGAAACGCATTGGACTAAAGGTCGCAAAAAATCTTCCAATTGAATTTAATTCAATAGAGTCCACTAAACAACAACAAAAATATTTTTCTTTTATTTTTGTTATTCCTCTTCTTAGTATGGACATATATCAAACCAGTTTAAAATAAAGGCTTAACTACATTCAAGACTTTTTGCAAAAAGTATGACAAAAAGTGAAAAAGTGCTTAAAGATGCCTGTGAGCGAAAAAATCGTGTTTGGTATGTGAAATCAATCTAAAATGACATCCCGAACACAATTTTTTTTGGCACCGAGTTTAGTTAAGCCTTAACAATAAAAATAGTTGTTATTTTTCTTATGGTTTTTTTTTTTTAACCCTACTGTAGGCAGAAATAGATATATCCAGAAAAAATAGACAGTGGATCACCATAACGATACCTACGGTTTTTAATTTATAGTTGTTATAACTATGGTTATAGGTAGGTTATAATTAAGGGTAATCGTAACCGTCTTAAACGAACTGTCAAAATTTATATTGAAAAGCTTTTCCAATAAATCGTAAGCTTTCCGTAACGAATTCGTGTGTTAAACATGCGCGTAGTTAGAGAGTGG
Source organism: Epistrophella euchroma (assembly GCA_947049315.1). NCBI lineage: Eukaryota > Metazoa > Arthropoda > Insecta > Diptera > Syrphidae > Epistrophella > Epistrophella euchroma. The sequence goes on from OX346246.1 coordinate 23,872,252, forward strand.
CAATGCCCCCCATAGAAAAATTCTTGCCCCCTGGAAAAATCGACAAAACTTAACTTGTGTACTTGTTCACAGTAACACCTGAGGGAATTTTTCCTTGATAAAAAAGTATCTACTTATTGACAAACAAGTCCAACCCCACATTAAACTAATTGTCCACCCTAAAAAATTCTTAATATTTATTTATTTTCTTACCCAAACTACCAATTTTACTTCGAAGTTACAAATGCCAAAGTTCATTTAAATAAAAAAGAATTAAATTAGTCTAAAATTGGTAATTTCGGGAATTCAACGAACATCGGACATTAAATTTATCTTTTCGCCCTGACATCTAGCAAAAGTTCATGAAGAGTAAAGACAAACAGTAACCAAATATTATATACAGTACGCTCGTAGAGTATATCTAGTTTGGGATAAGATTAAATTGTAAAGATCTACATGTTTTGCTTACTTATATGTATACATATAAACAATTAAAAAATAATCAATATCGACAAATTTATTGGGTGAGTGCGAAAGCAGTCTATGGCTTAAGGCCGCACAGGGTTTTATATCAACGTTTTTAAAATTAAATTAAGCTTAAAGCCCAGTTTTTATATTTAACTATTTTAGCAATCCATAAATAAATATTATTTCGCATTAACCAACAAAAAAAAATATATTTCAAAGAAACGTAACTACTTTAATAAATGGAACTTTAACACGTCAAACATTTCAGTTAAATTTAACAATTTAACTATAAAATTCAATTTTACTGGCAATGTATGAATTTCCATACAAGTTCGCATGGGGATTTTTCTTTAAAATTGAAATAAAGCAGAAATCTATGAAGTTTTCATGCACAGACTTGCCCTCAAAATGATTGCGCACATTAACCCCAAACGAAGATTTTTTCTATTTTTGCTAAAATTTAAACAAATGAATTATAGAAAGAATACAATTTTTATTGAATTATTATGCTTTATAATTTTTGCATCAATTAAATCAAAATTGTATATTTAAGGAAATTAGTGGCCTATTTCTTTAAATATATACAAAACGGTTTGAAAATTACGAAAAATTATAAGAAAAGTAAAGTTTTTTTAATTGTCTCTCATCAGCACATTAAATAAAATATCTGCTTAACTACAACTGATATCGAGGGTTGAAAACCTCCTTGATAAGGCATTTTCACTTATTTGAACTTCACCTCTCTCCCCTTTTTGTTTCGTTGAAGGTATTTGCTTTTTTATGCAATAAATAATTTTTTGTGTTTTTCTTAAGATCTATAGAGAAATAGATCTTAAAAATTTCAACGATTAATTAAAAAAAATTGGTTGAATAATCAATTTTTTGACTTAAGTTCGAAAGTAAATTACGTAAAAACGTAAAGTTAGCGTAAACACCGCGTAAACGTGGTACAAACAAGCAAACAGAAGATAATGTTGAAAATTTAACAAAAATTTGGTTACTATTATTATTATTGTACTATTCATACTAGTCAGTTTATTAGACTTGACCATTCTTTATTCCGTCAATTTCATTGAATTTGTGAACAACAACAACTTAAACTCTTGTAACGCAGTTTCCAAACTTATCAATTTAAAGGTCTTTAAATTTATAAAATGCACTTCAATAAACATACCATGAATTTTGTCGCCAAATAAACTCAATAATTAAAATATCTTTAAAGCAATTGGCTCACACAATTTGGCATCTTTTCAAACTGCAGATTAAACAAATAACGTAAATGAAAATTAAAGAATAATAGCCGCGTTTTATTATCTTTGGATCTGAATCAGGATCATCGCTTGAAAATAAAACGATATGGATCACAATGACAGCAGTGTTATATAACCATCTCTTTTTTACTTAAAAAATTAAATAAAATTTGATGGCACAACAGCTCATGAAGAACTAGGGCCTAGTGACTTACAACTCTCAACCATTCCTGTGTGCGTGTCTGCAGGAATGGAGGGGACCTACAGTTTATTGCCGAATCCGAACGGCTAACGAGCGGCACTTTTCTGTGACAGGAGATACTCTTGGAGGATTTGTCAATTCCTCGCAAGAGGCAGTAGCCGTTTTTTCTTTTAAATAAATAGGTGGCGAGGCTTGAGGTCGAACCTTAGACCTCCGGCATGACAGTCCATCGCACTAACCATCACGCCACGGCTACTACATTTTTTACTTACGTTTTAATTATTTTCAGTTGTTTCCCGTCTTTTTTCTTTGCACTTCAACAAACGCTACCTTACCATAAAAGCCATCTACCCGCCAAAGTAAGAATTCATTTTTGGATCTTCGAAATAGATCCAGATAGAGAGCAGGATCCCGAATTGTTTTTGTATTACGTGTTGTAAAATGATCCTTATCCAGATCCGTAGAAAATAAAACGCAGCTAATGTTTGAAACTTCGACGTTTACTAAACAGCTTATTGGTTTACCAAATCATTTCCATTTACGCAACAGTTTTTAAGGGCGTTCATGAAATGTCTATCGTAAACTTTACGATTTTACGACGTCGTTAAGTTTCCGAGTTTATACGGCATGCCGCGGCACTATAAATGATGATAGGCCTACTAGTTCCGGAGAGCCGCTTGCGTTTGTGTGACATTGCTCCCGTTGTGTGACATAGTTTTCGAATAACTATACTTTATCTAACAAAAACAGGCAGTGTAGGCAAGATAGGACGTTTGCCTCTGATTCTGGCTACAGTGGATTGCATAAATCTGCCCTTCATTAAAGCTCTCACAGGGTTGTCGTAGTGTTTATTTTAAATGGACCCAAATATAAAAGAATGGTATGTAGGATTTCCGCTCCTTTTTTTGATAGAATTTTTAATTAAATTTTTTTATTTATAATTACCTTTTTTATCTTTTTCCACACCACCATGAGGTAAAGTAAAAGGCGCCTCTTCAAAAATACATGAGGAAAAAATACAAATTGCAATAAATACGCCTTTTCAAAAAACTTAACAAACAATTCTTATAAAAAACTACAAGTCTTAAAAACACAAATTGCAAAAAACTTTAAAAAAAAATACACCGTTTAAAAATACAATGTATCTACTTACATAAAAATACTTTAAAAAATAAATAAATTTGATGGCATAACAGCTCATGAAGAACTAGGGGCTAGTGACTTACAACTCTCAACCATTCCTGTGTGCGTGTCTGCAGGAATGGAGGGGACCTACAGTTTATTGCCGAATCCGAACGGCTAACGAGCGGCACTTTTCTGTGACAGGAGATACTCTTTGAGGATTTGTCAATTCCTCGCAAGAGGCAGTAGCTGTTTTTTCTTGTAAATAAATAGGTGGCGAGGCTGGGGATCGAACCTTAGACCTCCGGCATGACAGTCCATCGCACTAACCATCACGCCACGGCTACTACATAAAAATACTTTACTTCACATTAATTGACATACCGCGCGCTACGAAAATCTACGCAAAAATGTTCGTCTTCAAAGAAAACAGCTTAAAATTTTGTAACTGCATTTTAACGTATTTTCCACACATTAAAAGAAATGCAAAAGATGAAAACACTCCACTATAACACTTATCATTACAAATTTTTTTTAAAGCTCTAAAATCAAAAGCACCTCAACAGAAACCCATGAAAAAAAATACTAAATGAGTTACTAAACGGACACGGGTAACTATGAATGCACATCAATATTTAATGGTGGTTGAAGTTGAATAGCAGAGCATTAGCAGCAGCCATAGGCCATATCAATTCAGCGCGCACCTGCGCACTCAGATGTAGGTACACTCAACAGGACGTCGGGTATGCGTCAGTCGTCGGATGCAATCGGACATTTACGATTTACGGGCGGGCAAACACTTTTTTATATGGAGGAGTTCTTTCAATTTAGTACGGTGCAAAAATATAGCACGCTACTGATTTTGAAAAAGCTTTCCCATAAGACGTGTACTGCCTATTTATGTTGGATAAACTATAGTTTGAAAAAATTTAAACTTATAAATACAGAACCAAATGGGAGGAAGTGGCAGTGTAAATTTGTAAACAATCTGAGTTGGTTTTATAATAGAAGCTGATTAGGCTCCGTCTCCGTCGAACAAAAAGTATTTCTATTTTCACGAAGTGTTTCATCAACGCGTGTCGCACATATCGTCTTTTTAATATGTCGCGAGCAGTGTTTTCACTTCACTTTACAACAATTGTGATTGACCTACCAAGATTTTCATAATCTACCCACAACCTTTTTTATGTACTTAAGCCAGGTACGCAGTTCAAGCTAAACTAAATTTTATCTCTACAATTCTTATCTCTACAATCGTTTGCTAAGAGCACAAATGTCAAAATTTATCTGTGAAAGAATGCGTTGAGCATTATTTCGCGTGCTAAATTAAGTGGAGACTTTATAAATTTAGCGCGTGAACTGCGTACTGCCTAGCTAAATGTCCTCGCTAAAATTTATCTTTGGAGGAATTTTGTATGGAAGATAAATTTTAGCGCGATCTGCGTACTAGGCTTTAGGTCAAAAATTGTACAACTATTTGTTCATTAATTAGCTACAAATTGAAATGTATCCAAATTTTTTGATTCCGCCAAGAAGTGTCTACTAACATAAGCGACGTGTGTATCAGCCTCAAATTCAGTTAATCCTGAAAGTTTTCGGACTCTTGAAATTCACCTTTTGGCCGCCATCTTGAATTCTACAATTTGTTATTCATAACGTATTTTAAAAAATATGAAATATTAATGAATGGACTGGCCTAACAGCAAAATTTCGTTTCGCATCTGCATGCATCATTCTAGGCCCCAAGGTAGGGTTACCATCCTTCTTGGTTTTCTCGGACATGTACTCTTTTTGATCTATGAGGGGAACGTCCGGGATTGCCCTCTATATCTTACAGATGCATGTCAAATTATTGTTATCAATCGAAATGCATAAACATAATACAAAGTTCATACTCCACTGAAAAGTAATGCCTCTGAGATAACTTGGTTTTGACGTACCTATTTTCAAAATTACCTGATTCATTGAATTTAAAGTTAGTTCAGCACTGAAAACGGGGCCTTAAAATCTAAAGTAATAGTGATGTTGATGTATGCTCTTAACAAAATTCGATCTAATGAAGACAAAAATCAGCATAAAAAACTGTTTCAGATTATTACCTATTATTTTTTTATTAAAATTTCAAAATCCAACAGGGATTCCTAAACTATAGGTTAGTTTTTTTTTTTTTTTTTTGTTACTTTAGTTTTCTTGCAATCGTAAAGGTAAAAAAAAAAACTAAAAAGTTCCTAGAAAGTGGGATTTACGTCCCTATTTTATTTTTTTATAGGCGTGTTTTTTTCTTTATCTATAAGTATAATGTCGAATTCCTTTTAACAAAAAATTCGATTTTCTTTCTAAACAGAATCGATTTATTTTTTACAAGGAATTTTTCCAGAAAAATCGATTTTTTTCGTCTAAACAAATCGATTTTTTTTTTAAAAGGAATTCGACATTAAAAAGTAGTTCAATAATAATTTTATAAAATGTTCCCTATTAAATTTGAAGCAAAAAATAAAAAAACACCATAGCAACTAAACTATACAGTTAATCGTTAGCCAGAATGTTTATTGAGGTTTATTTTCTTCACATTTCCTTAGCCTGGATAGAAAATTTATTCAAATTAAGAATATAAACCATGACGAATATCCATTTTTAACCAGCTGAATGCCATAATCAGTCCCCGATCTATAATTTTTCCGAACAGGGACAAAAACCTGATTTGGCGTCCCCTCAATATTTGAGGACTTGAGGTAAATACCTACCTGGCTACATGAAATTGGACCCCAATAAAAAATGGCCCCAAACAAAAAATGAAAAATGGCCTCAAAAATGTATATGAAAATTTTTCATTATTTTGGGGCTCCTTTTAATTTTTCATTTTGGGGTTGAATTTCATTATGAAAAATGGCCCCACTTTTATCTGTTGTTGTTGTTTGATGTATATATTTTTGGGCCCATTTTTCGGTTTTTGGTTTAAGCTTTTCTTTCTTTTTTGTGGCCATTTTTCATTGGGGTCAAATTTTTTGTAGCCTACCTACCTATACTTTGTTGTTGGATTTATTGAAACGGAGAAAAATTTTTGTTTAATTTCGAATTCCTTTTAACAAAAAAATTTATTTTTTTTTTCTTAACAGAGTCGATTTTTTTTTCTTTCAATACAAGGAATTTGTCTAGAAAAATCGATTTTTTTTTTGTGACATAAATTCAAGAACATATAACCGTCAAAATTTGTAGGCTTGTAGTTTGGGTGGACATAAGACAAAAATCGTATGCGATGTGGGATTATTTTCCCCTGTTTAGACGCCAGACGTGAGGGGAAATTTCTTTAAAAATCTTCCTGAAATAAAAAAAAAATCATTAAAAAATAATAGCAACACTAACAATGTCATGGTATACCTACTCTCCAAGCCATTAATCAATTCTTTTATTTCATTTAACTTATTTTAAATAAATAATTTTTGAAAAATATATTATCAAAATCAAAATTTTGAATAAAATTAAGAAAATTGTGATGAAACTAATTTTTTTTTCAAAATTTTACGTAGTTAAGTATCTAGTATTTTTTTTTCTTATATTCAATGGGGCTATCAATTTTAAGTCAAACACTAAGGCCCAGTTTTTCAGAAGTTTTTCAGTTGCGAATTTATGCAAATCGACCCAACGAATTTGGAGCATAAAATATTAAAAGCATCTGTTTATTTAATTTAGAGTTAGCTCACCGAATTTGGTGAGTTAATTCGGGTTAAACTTTAATCTCTCACTGAAAAACTGGGTCTAAATACCAGATCCTTTTCTTCTAGTTTTTGAGAAAATTTCAAATAGGTACCTAAGAAAATCTAATTTACTACTTGCTTTAGGCCTAGTGACTTACAACTCTCAACCATTCCTGTGTGCGTGTCTGCAGGAATGGAGGGGACCTACAGTTTATTGCCGAATCCGAACGGCTAACGAGCGGCACTTTTCTGTGACAGGAGATACTCTTGGAGGATTTGTCAATTCCTCGCAAGAGGCAGTAGCCGTTTTTTCTTTTTAAATAAATAGGTGTCGAGGCTGGGGATCGAACCTTAGACCTCCGGCATGACAGTCCATCGCACTAACCATCACGCCACGGCTACTACTAATAGGATCTTTGGAGACACAAAATAACGGATTGAAGTCGAATTTAAGGAAAACCTACTTAATTGTTGTTTTGAACTTTCTCAAAAACTAGAAGAGTTTTAAGCATGAGACTACGTTTTATTTGTACTCATCTGTAAATTGAATTAAATAAATGGAATAGAAATTGAATGGAATTGACTAAAATTGAAAGGAACATTTGAATATTATAAAAACAAAAAAATACCTACCATAAACGTAAAATTTTGGAGTTTAAAAATATTAATTTAAAACAATTAAGGCTTAACTACATTCAAGACTTTTTGCAAAAAGTACAAAAGTGAAAAACTTAAACGTGCGCTAAAAATGTCTGTGTGCGAAAAAGCCTGCGAAAATAGTGTTTGATATGTCATTTCAGGTTGATACTACAGACAAATCACAATTTTTTCGCACATAGGCATCTCCAAGCATATAGCTCATCACATTTTCCAATAATTTTCCTTTTAATAAATACAATCATTTTTTCCGACCCAAAAAGTTGTTTTTTTTTTCTTCATACAATTTGAAACGTCAAAAGTACCGTACGTAAAAAGTTAAAAGTTGGTGAACTCTTCCGTCTGCGTCTGCAGGTCCGTATGCGTCTACGTTCCGTTGTGTTCGCAACATTGAATTTGCGTGTATTCAATATTTTGACAGCTATTCCAGCTCCGGCTCCGTCTCCGTCACCATTCTGTTCAGCCAGTTAAAGTTGAAAAACTCCCGCTGGACACCATTTATTTTGTAAATTATTGTTTTTTTCTCAGCCGATATAAATTAGAAAAAAAAACACGCTTAATATTAACAAATAAAGTACTTTATGGGTACAATTCGTATGTTTTTTTCCAAATAAGTTATATGCGTGTTTTTTTTCCTTGTTTTGTACTAATTTTTGATCCTTAATCTGTCCGGAAAAGTCGGTTTACCAGTTTCATCAAAATATTTCTGGCAACCCTACCCCAAGGCATAGTTTGTTGGATACAACCAGGGCTGTCTTTTACTGAAACAAAGTAGTGTGTCGTGATCAGTGCTGTCTTTCCATTGAAATTGATCATTATTTAATTGAAAACAAAAATAGAAGTAGATCTATGAAAAGGGAAGTAGTAAAAAAGTCTTACATTTAGGTATATGGCTAGCGCATTAAAATTCACCTTCTAGGTTAACCAGTTAGTTTCTTATTCAATTCCAGTTGCCATTCTATTTTAAAGCCAATGCCCTCTACCCTGTAAGTAGTAAGATTTTTACTCAACGTGAGAATATGTAAAGTTCTCGTCAGCTTTATACATTATAAAAAAGCAGCTCTAATATCCGCAGAGATAAGCTTTGCCCTATGTTTTGGAAAATATGTGTAAAGCATGTTTAATTTGGAAAAGAAATTTTATTTTTATGAGGAGTAGACATGTGTGGTAAATATTTGTTCAAATGATGCGACTTAGTGTCAAAAACATGTTTACAAAATAGCTTAAGTCCTATATAACTTTGATGCTATATAAAAAAGTAATTATAACCGTTCAAAAATTAGTGTACAAAATGAGTTCACGTTTGATAGTAGTTGTCTTTGGTTTTATTTTGCTGATTGCAGAAGAGTTTGCTTGTACAGAAAAAATAACAACGGTAAAATAAATTAGTTTAACTATGTTTTCCTTCAATTCTATGAATTTTGTTTTCTTTTTTTTTAGGAAAGCTTAGTGCAAAAGCATGGTTATCCATTTGAGAAGCATACCGTTGAAACAGAAGATGGTTATCTCTTAGAGCTTCATAGAATTCCCAAATCCTCAAGCCAGGAATCACGTAACCAACAGAACTATCGAATCGCATTTATGAATCATGGTTTATTGGGTTCGTCTAGTGATTGGGTCATGTTAGGTCCTGGGAAAGCACTCGCTTATCTTCTTTTCGATGCCGGTTACGATGTTTGGTTGGCCAACTATCGGGGTAACACTTACTCCCGAAAACATGTTAAATACAATCCGAATACCATCATTGGAAAATTCTGGGATTATTCCTTTCACGAAATTGGAACAAAGGATCTTCCTGCTATGATTGATTACATTCTGCGGCAAACCGGACAAGATGCAATGCATTATTTTGGCCACTCGCTAGGAACATCATCATTTTTTGTTATGAGTTCTCTGAACGAAAAATATCAAAATAACATTAAGTCGGCACATTTACTGACGCCATTAGCATATATCAAAGATTTAAGCAAAACATTCCTTAAAGTTTCAAGCAAGGTTGCGACCCTTATAAATCCATTAGCGACTATTATTGGAAATTCGGAATTCAGACCAAATGGAACGATCACAGAATTAGCTGGTGCAGCTCTTTGTAATGATAAACCGCGTGAATTGTGTTCTGACATACTTTTCATTGTAGATGGATTCGATGAAATCACCGTTGAACCTGTAAGACTAATATTATATTTCAATGTCCTCAATGCCCTAATGCTGATTTAATTCCAGTCTATCATAAGCGATGTGCTGGCCACAACTCCAGCTGGAATCTCAACCAAGTGTTTTTTGCACTATTTCCAAATACATGAAAGCAATCAATTCCAGCTATACGATTATGGATTTATAGGAAATTTAGAAAAATACAAAAATAGCAAGCCCCCAATATATCCATTGGAAAAGATCAATGTGCCTGTATTTTTGTATTACGGTGAGAAGGATCGAGTGGTTCATAAACAAGACGTCGATAGAATTACTAAGAGTATAGGCAATCCGACAGGAGTGTATAGTATTAAAAATGCTACACACCAATACCTAATGTATGGTATAGGTGTCAAACAGCATTTGTATGACTTGATATTGGGAGATGTTGAGTCAGTTAATTGAATAAAAAGTACAAAAAGGAGTGTTGCTGGCTGAAAAAATAAAATAAATAAAAAAAAAATTGGTTAAAATTTCTATTTTCTAACGGCCATATTATTCACTCAATACATCCAGATTAAAACTTAAAACTGGATGTAAATCATACAAATTCAATGTAAATTCATCTGGATTTAAGTTTAAATCTGGATGTATCGAGTGAATAATATGGCGGTAAATTATAAGATTAGATATTAAGTTGAGTACTGCTTAATTTATAACCGAGAGAAAACTGGTAGACGATTTGCTCAGTGTTTAAACCGCCCCAAATTTTATCCACATAAAACTATGTACATTTATTCAGCCTGGGCAGCGATACCGTTGGCATAACACTATCATAATGCATTATTTAAAAAAATCGTTTTGTTTTGCATTTTGAAAGTTCTTTGTGATAGAATTAACTTGGACAGTTACCAATATTATGTACTAGTGAATAAAATTCGGAGGGGTATAAAAAACTTTAACTCAGTAAAATTCGGAGGGGTATAAAAAACTTTAACTCAGTATAGTAGCCTTGACATGATGGTTTTTGCGTAGCGTAGGACGTTCATGCCGGAGGTCTGGGTTCGATTCCCAGCTACGTCACCTAATAATAAAAAAAAAAAATACATAGAATTAATAAAAATAAAAAGAGGCTGGGTTTGAACCACACTGATAACTTCCCATTGGTTCCCTTTGAAACTCGAGACCCGATGTTATTTTTTATAAGAAAAAAACATATTAAAAATCTTCGAAAGATTTATCAGTTGTGCAATCAAGAGGTAAGGTTAGGTTAGGTTAGGTTATCATGGCTGTCAGCACAAGTGCTTGACACACTTAGACCATGAGTTGGTCCATTGTGATACCACATGAATCAAGTAGAATTTCTTCCTACTCATTGAACCACTTAGAGCTTCTTACGAAGCGTGCGAGACGACTGATGTCTATGTTTGCCAAATCGCTAAGATCATTATTGGCACCAGGAGTCACGGCACCTGGCAGTCAGTAAGTGAACTACTAGAGGGGGATAAAATTTTTTTCGATTTGACATTCAATGTATTTCCCATAAGAGAAAACGAAAAAATTGTCTGGAAAACATTAATTTTACTAATTAATTTTATATGAACGGGTATCCATATAATAATTGCAATAGATTAACAATGTATGTTAGTTTGTTAATCAAGAAGAATATATACCGAATATAACTTCTTATTTGCTTTATTTTGCCTATATATAATGTAAACAAACGTGTATTGTTGTTGTTGTTTTTCAAAATGGATGAACGTCGGGAGTTGAAACGAGATCATGTGCGTAGTGAGGGAAGGGTTTTAGGGTCAAAATAAATTATGGATTGAACTGAAATAATTTTTTAACATAGAAGTATAGATATATTATGTAGGTATGTATTTGCATTTTAGTATGTGAAATATGATAATAGGTATGTTTTATGTTTAGAACATTTTAACGTAAAACTTTCTAACAGAATATAAAGAAAACTTAAATAATTAATAGATATGGTAAATTTTTAAACACAGGATTGGAACAGCTTGTTAAGGGCACATAATTCACTTAAAATGTTGTTATTATTCTTGCTAAATTTTTGATTCTATTTTTGCTTTTGGGAGCTTTTCTTAGCATTAAAATTAAATTTTGTAAAACGTACAAAACAAAGTAAAAAATAATTTTCGGCATTATTCGATTTAAAAAAAACAACAAATTTTCACCATAAAAAATAATTTCATGTATTTTCATAATTATGGGCAAAATTTCTTTAAAATTATCAAACACATTTTACACAGCACAAAATAAAAACAAAACATATTTTAAATAAAACTGGCTACGCCTCTGCCTTGCTTTTTTCTTAACTGGGTATCGTTGTTGTTGGTTATCATTGTGAGGATGATTTGTTTACACTTTTTATCTATAAATTAAAGCATTCTAGTTTTAAGTTTCGATATATTTTAAGCTCGATTCACAAACTCACGTGTTTTATTATTACATTGCAATTAAAATACCGATACCCGTTCATATAAAATAAATTAGTAAAATTAATGTTTTCCAGACCATTTTTTCGTTTTCTCTTATGGGAAATACATTGAATGTCAAATCGAAAAAAATTTTATCCCCCTCTAGTAGTTCACGCGCTGATATGCAGGTGGTGTCGAAAGCAATTTCCCTGGTGTCAATAGTAGAACTCTCCTAGATGGAGCCTACGTCTTTGAGAGAGAGCGGGACATGTACAGAGAAGATGAGGGATGGATTCTTCCTCTTCTTCGTCCATACAGCTTCTGCAGAAATCGTTCGAGAGTAACCCAAGCCTCGTCGCATGTTTGCCTATTAGACAGTGTCTAGTTATGACACCTATTATGGAGCCGATTTGTGATCTACTTAGAGATAACAAACCATTAGAGCGCTTCAGATCTAGTTGTGGCCAGATTTGTTTTGTCGCCACACAGGTGGTGATGCTGTTCCAATTAAGGTTTGTTTTAATAATAGCTTCTTGTTTCAGCATAAGTTTGCATGTAGCGATAGGTATACCTTGCTCTGTGAGGCAAAATAGGTAGTGTTGTTCCTCTTCTGGCGAGTTCATCAGCTTTACAGTTACCTGAAATGTCCCTATGGCCCGGCACCCAGCATATTGAACTGCTGTGCCATCTCCATAAGAGATGATCGGCAGCTAAGGGCTGTTTTAGAGTTTGTACAGACAGAGTTCAGGGTTTTGATAGCGGCTTGGCTATCTGAGAAGATACGTAATTTTCAATTTAATTTAATTTCAATTGGCTATCTGAGAAGATACGTATATCACTGTTTGATATCACGTTTTCTCTCAGCCAAGACAGAGGAATTCTTTTATCGCCAGAAGTTCCGCCTGGAACACGCTACAATGGTTAGGAAGACGAAAGGAGAGACTTAAATTGAGTCTGTCGGAGTACACACCTGCACCAACCCCGTCATCAGTTTTTGAACCATCCGTGTAAAAATGAATTGATTCATCTTCTAAGAATGTCGGGTGCTCCCAGATGGATCTGGAGGGGATGTTGACCTCGAAGTTTTTATCAAACTGTAATTGCGGAATGGTGTAGTCTGTGTTGCTTGGTATAGAGCTGAATGAATTCAGAATAGTGGAGTGTCCAATGCCATTATTGGTCCACTGGGAGGAAGCTTTAAGACGAATGGCTGTACTTGCAGCTGTTTGTTTGCCAAAGATATCGAGTGGTGTAAGATGGAACAGAATATCAAGTGCAGCAGAGGGGGTTGTACGAAGAACACCACCTATGCACTTGCAGGCTGACCGTTGGACCTTGTTTAGTTTTTCTTTGTTAGTAGTTTTGTCTAAGGCGGTCCACCATACTGTCACACCATATGTTAGAATCGGTCTGATTACCGAAGTGTATAGCCAATGAGTAATTCGGGGTTGCAGACCCCATTTATTCCCAATGGCCCTTTTACATGAGAAGAGTGCTACTGTGGCTTTTCTGATCCTTTCATTTAAATTAGGTTTCCAGCTTAGCTTCTTATCTAAAATAAGACCCAGATATTTCGCTTCATCTGAAAAAGTTAGTGGTACACCTTTGATAGTAGGTGGGTCTATATGAGGGATTTTGTATTTCCTAGAAAAAAGAACAAGATCAGTCTTATGAGGGTTGACTCCCAGCCCACACTGATCTGCCCAGTTTGTAAGCAGGTTTAAAGCGTTTTGTAGGAGTTCTTTCAACGTATTAGGGTGTTTTCCCGATACGGCTATAGCAACGTCGTCCGCGTAGGCAATCACCCTGTAGCCCTCCCCTTCCAGGGTGATTAGTAGCTTATTGACTACCAAGTTCCAAAGAAGGGGGCAAAGAACACCGCCTTGCAGCGTACCTTTACTGACACATCTTCTTGCAGAGAATCCGCCCAGTCCTGAGTTAATAATCCTGCTGGTTAGCATTCCATTAATCAGTTCTACAAGCGAACTATCTAAGAGGTAATGCTGTGACACGAAAAATTTCAAGAATTATTAGCAGTTTCTTTTGCAGTTTTTTTGGCCTAGAAAAAATACCGTTAATTGAATTTTTTTACAAACTCGACCGATTATCAACTATAACTTTGTGTATTAAATAAAATTAACCCGAAGTTATTATCTTTGTGTGTTCTCAAGATATTCGATAATTTTTAACAATTTTTAATAGTTTTTTTAATAAAAAAAAAATGTGGGTTGATTTTTTTTTTAAGTATTACCAATTTTCCGCTACGTTATTATGCATAGAATGAAACTAGGCCGAAGTCGATAGCATTATTTGTTCTAGAGATATTCGAGAAACACAAATAAACCATATTACAACTTTTTTTTTTTAATTAATGTAATAAAAAAAATTAATGTAATAAAAATTTGTCGGAAAAATCTTTCAGGACGTTATGGCTTTATTATCTGAGAAAAAAAATTAATTTTGGACTGAACATTGTCTTCAACTCGACAAATGCTTCATCTTGTGAACGTGCAATGGAGCTCTTTAACAAACAACAATATACATATCTCTGTCTCGTTCATTTTTAAATGTCAAACTGAAATTCTTGGCACAAATGATATTTAAGCGACAGCCATTTGTTTGTTTTGTTTTTGAGGCAAATAATTATTCGGAATTGTTTTTTTTTTTACTTTTTTTTTTATAAAAAACCAGCAAGTAAAAATGTTTTTATACTTCATATAAGATATTTTAATCTTTTTATTGCACAAAATAGCTAGATTTTTGAAATTAAAACTAGCCCGCCTTTTTTTTTCTTTCCAATTTCAGCTGTCATTTGTGCCAAGGTTTTTTTTCTTTCCAATTTCAGCTGTCATTTGTGCCAAGTTTTTGCTGTCATTTGAAACTGACAATTTGGTAGAGATCTCTATTAGGTTTGTTCGTTGAGCCCTGAAGTCGCCCTGGGGTCGCCCCAAATCGTTTTTTGAAAACCCTGAACTCACCCGAACAATAAAGTTCTCTGTTTTTTGAAACATGGGGTCTCCCTGAACTCGCCCTGAAGTAGATCTAGGTTTTTTGCTGGGGCGAGTTGAGGTAACGAATAAACTGCCAAGTGACATACATTGTAATGTATTTATTTTGTTGAAGATTCGTGATTGTTCAATGGAAATTAGATAAAATAGTACACTAATTGAATAAATTAAATTGGAAAACACAATGGAAACGTTTAAAGTTGTTTTTATTCATTTTTCAATCGTATTTTATGTTTTAATTATTGGAGTACAGAAATTCTTTTTTGCTTAAAATGTCAACAACACAATTCAGAGCCCTAAACTGTTTTTTGAGAATCGAAAAACACAGGTTTTTTTGACAACTCTTGGGGTTGTCAAGAAAACCTGGGTCAGCCCTGGGTAAAGTTCAACGAACAAACCTATTATTTACCCTTTGAAGGCACTGCTCTGTATGCGTATGGGCTTCTAAAGCCGAAAACAGATGTAGAGCTTTTTCCCATGCAGCGAAATTAGAAATAGAGATGTCGTGCAGAGAAGGCTGCATGCAGAGCCTGGAATATGTCAGCCCTCATAAGAACCTGTGTAATTTTATTTTCGCTGCATTGGAAAAAGCTGCACATCTGTTTTCGGCTTAATACCGAGTCGAATTTTATAACAACTGATTTCAATCATTCAAAAAAAAAAAAAACTGCATATCTGCAATAACTCATATTCTTAAATAAAAAGAATGCAGTTCCCATTCTTTCTTTTTCTTGGTCATCATCAATTCCTTGTGCCGACACAAATAGTTCAAAGTGTCGAAACCGGAAACCATGATTTCAATTTAGTACCATCGATCTCAAATTTGAACGCTTGTAATCCAAATGCGAATGGTTTGATTTGTCCTTGTAAACTTCAAATAAATTTCTAACACTATCAATTCGTCATTAAACTTTGACGTTTCTACGTACAGAAAATTAATCTTCGGATAAAACATCATTAGCACGATTTGCAGTTAATTACACATGTATTTTTAAATAAACGCACGTATAACAAAAAATACAATATATAATTATAATTACACGTACATACAAATAATACGGGTAAACATTTACACGCGCATGAGAATGAAGAATTAATTCCACACATGTGCTGTACATTTAATTACTTTAATCCAAAATCAAACAAGTACATAATGTAGGTATCTAGGCTAAAGAATGAAAATTTACAGATTTATGCTTCTGTCTGGTATACCTAAACAAAAACAAAATAATTTATGTGCCTAATAAACTTATGACTTTAGTAGCAGTTTTGACGCAATTAAAGAAAGAAATATATTATTTAATTTATTATTGCAGATACGTTTTAGGGAAAATAGAGCAGAGAACAAAATAGTAAGTACCTACCTTATTAAATTTTTGACTACTTAGACATTGTCTAAATACTTCGAAATAGTTGGAAACATGCTCTATTTAATAAAAAGAAAAAATCACATTAGTCAAGGTTTATACACTCGAAACCGTTGTTAAAATAACTTTAAACAACAATTAAAAATGTTTATTTTTATCTTGGACATCTGTCTAAAGTTAGACAACGTCTAAAAATTCAACTGAAGGTCAGAAACAAAAATGATAGATTTTTATTTCCGAAAAAGAAAATATACCAGTTACATCGTAAATTAATTAAATTATTTGCACAAACTTTGGTTAAAAATGTTACTAAACAATAAAAAGTTTATAAAATATGCCACAAAGAAGCACAATTTTGTATTTGTTTGTTTTTTATCTTGGACTTGATGTAAGTTTTACAGCACCGAATCTACGACTTTTCCGAACAGGGGCAAAAACCTGATTTGGCGCCCCTGCAGCATTTGAGGTAAATGATTAAAAAAACAAACTGATGAATAATAGGTACCTATTTATACTTGTTGGTTGGATTTTTTGAAACGGGGAGAATACTTTTAACTTAGCAACTTTTATGTACGTGCGACATAAATAACAAAATAAATAACAGACCATATAACCAGTATACAGATTGTTTTGCATAAGATGCGTCAAAATTTTAAGGCTTGTAGTTGCACATACCTACCTGTAGTAGCCGTGGCGTGATAGTTAGTGCGATGGACTGTCATGCCGGAGGTCTAAGGTTCGATCCCCAGCCTCGCCACCTATTTATTTAAAAGAAAAAACGGCTACTGCCTCTTGCGAGGAATTGACAAATCCTCCAAGAGTATCCTCCTGTCACAGAAAAGTGCCGCTCGTTAGCCGTTCGGATTCGGTAATAAACTGTAGGTCCCCTCCATTCCTGCAGACACGCACACAGGAATGGTTGAAAGTTGTAAGTCACTAGGCCCTAGTTCTTCATGAGCTGTTGTGCCACCAAATTTATTTATTTATTTATTTAGTTGCACATATGTACCTACATTGAATTACATTTTTAGTATTTTTTACTTGTTTTGAGATAAATAAGCATTTAATTTTTTTAATTTTAACTGCCTAGGTATAAGTATAGGTCTAAATTTTTTTTTTCAAAATTTGTTACGTGTTGATGGTCTATTTACGAGAGTGTCTTCTTGAATTTGGTGCCCCCTGAAGCTGCCACCCGGGGCACGTGCCCCGGTTTGTCACCCACAGACCCGGCGCCGTTTTTAGATGATCCAGATGTATAAATGTCGAGTTCAGCCTCCTCACACGATAATCCAAAATAATAGTTTTTAGGCTTTCATGCTTCTGGCCAGGGCAGTAGCTTGAGCTGGTGGGGCCCAAAGTGAAACCTTGTTTTTTATGTTTTTGTTATATGAAAAAATTATTTTGTTAAGTAAAATTAATTTTCTTTATGAAATTATTTTTCTTTAAATGGGTCACGTGTGGATGTGGTTTGCATAAATTTTCAAAAAATTTTGTCAATTTGTAGAATGAAAAACATTCAAATACTTCAATATAACTTCTTTGTCATCGTTTGCTTTCGCTCAAATTTGAATGCCCTTGGTCTCCTTACATAAACAAAATAAAAACTATGGCGAAGTAATCGCAATCGAAATGAGCAAAAACCGAAATAATCGAAAAACTAAAAGGCGAAATGAAATAAAAAAATTAAAAACCAATTAAATAAAATACTGAATGAAAAAAACATAAACCAATTGAAAAATATTTTGGATAAAATGCTAAAACAACGAAATGCGAAACGACTACGAAATAACAAAAAAACGAGATAAAAAAAAAAAACGAAATATTATAAGAGCGGTGTATATGTATCGATCAAAGACAGTAAAGAATTTTGAATAAAAAAGAGCTAATTTTTTATCATTTGTCATGGATATCTCTAAAAAATGTTGGCCTCGTATAAAATAATTAAGTGGAAAAACCAGATGATTAGTCCACCGAACGTTTTTCAGAAAGCTTATAAGATTTTTTTTTTTTCAAAGCCACTCTTTGACGAATTTTTTAAAATGGAGGCTTGCAAAACTTCATAAGTATTTTCAATCCTGTGAACCTCTTTTCAAGCTGTGATGATATACATAGTAGCAATCATGTCGTAGAAAATTGTAATACGGAGACGCTGTTGATCTTAAACAATCTTCTACTGATCAATACTCATACTCCATTTATCGCAAGTCCCTTATAGCCCAGGAAAATTAGACTTTTACTACGAAAAAATTCTGACAAAGCTGAATTTTGGTAGAGATGTTTAGTTTTGTACCTTAAGCATTTTCCAAAAAGTACCCTAAATTTGGACCGGGGCTAAAATTTTTACTTTTGTAGCTTATGTAATTTTACATTAAAAATGTTATAACATTTTTTTTCGTACAATCAATAGGTTTTGAGAAAAACGTGCACAAAATTTATAGTCTACTGGATTTATTGAAAATTTTTTATTGAAGTTGCATGTTTTGACGGGCAAATATTTTTTTTATCTTATGTATTTGGGAACATCTCCACATTATAAAAAAAAATTGTCGGGGTGGTAGGGGCTAGGAAAAAGTGGCCATATTGAAACAGCTTGCTATTTTTATTTCAGTAAATAACTCGCCTGGATTTTTTTTGTAACGAAATGGCCAATGAAAAACTTTAACAGAATCAAAATACCTACAAAATGTGGTATTAACAATCTCTAAGACTTTTTTAATCGTTAAGTTATAGCTTGTCAAAGTTCACCTATATGTAATGGGGTTTAATGGAATATTTAGCTTTAAGACACCCCTGCTGCCTCCCCTGTGGCATTTACTCCACCAAATTCTATGACAAATTTGTAGAGGATCGTCGGTGAAATATGTTTGTCGAAGATCATTTCTTAAAATTGTAAAATTTTTCATCAACTTTTGCATTTTAAAAATCGAAAATCACATTGATGGCGGTTTCAAACACCCCTATCGACCGAAATTTGCTACCCCTCCTCAAAAATTTGTATTCAAAAATGTAATGTAATAATTGAAATCCATTTCTCAACTTCTTGATATTTGACAGTGAATTTTGAAGCCGATCATAAGCAAAAAGTAGATCGATATTAATGCTGGATTTACATGTATCTTCATGCAAGTTCTGCAAAAAATAAGGGATACAAAATATAAAATGCGTGTTTGTTGGATAGAGAGAGAAGAACAAAATGCAGAGATCTTGATTATAGGAACGCAGACGAATATTATAACGAAGACGAACATGTTCATCTTCATGGTGGTGCTCTTTCACACATTCGGTTTTTTGGTATCACTCTATCCCGCTCTACTTTTCTTGATGTTTGCAGATGAAGATACATGTAAATCCATCATAATGATTAAAATGATAAAAATTATTAATGATTTGCATGATTTCATCTTGAAGAACAAACAGGGACGCAAAATCAAAAGCCTCAATTTTCTTTTTTATTCCTAACGCGGCGCTTATCTCCGCAGACTATTTAAATTTTTCATTATACTTAATTTAGTTTAAGCTTAACCTTTGTTTCAGAGTACGAACGGCATCATATCTACCAGAAAAGCATGTCGGATTCAAGGTTTTCAAAATGGATGCATCTAATAATGCAATTGAAGCTTGCCCCCAACGAATTATGCTGTGACCGAAACTCTCAAAAAGTGTGCAGTTTTGAAGAAATACTTCTTCTCTATTTCTCGATACTGCATCTTTAAAAAACAAAATTCAAGTTATGAGAAGAGCTATGGATATGGACGAAATGTGCATGTGGAGCAGGAGCTACATCCATGACATTTTATTGCAAAACTGTATGCGCCGCCGCTTACAACTGCTGCACCATCATATCCCTGACCACGACATTTTCGGAGATTAATTTCATTGTTCTTTAGAGAAACCATCAAAAGATTTTCAAGACCTTCTATTTGTTGGTCACCGCCAATTTTGGTGAGTTAACTTTGAGATTTGGCCTGGCCTATACAAATGTAAAATTCCAAAAAATAATTTTGTACCATAAACAATGTAAATAATTTTTTTATTTTCATTCCCCCATTACACCTTTGTACGTAAACTAAGTTTCTAATTTTCGAGATTCATTAAGTCGATTGTTGCCGTGTTTTTTTTGTAAGCCCGAAGGAAATTGGATGCAAAAAAAACGATGTCGGGGCTAAACATTTTACGTGTTAAATGCAAAAATAACTAAGCTCATTCGGGCTTAGCTAAGCACGGAAAATTTTCGGTGCTTAACTTAAGCACGGAGAAAAACTGTGTTACCGACATGAATTCCATACATTTTATCGATAGTTTGTATGAAAACTCCATGTTTTTTCTGTGATGGCGTCGGTAGTCCCCGATATCGTTTTTTTCAACCAATTTTCTCCGTGCTTGCAAAAAAGCACGCCATGTTTTTATTTTACTTATTTTAGTTTGAGTCTTGCGTCACATGCGCATATAAATCGTATTCAATCAAATCGCTATCTTCCAAATGCGATATAAATACTTTAAAAAGGTAATATCCTTTACCCAGATATTTCCTGAAAACTCCAGCATCAAAAGCACATTTATCAAAAGTATATTTGGCCTCCTTCAAAGGGCACGCATCAAAATGGGGCGCTGTTGAGCAATCCTTGATACTGTCATAGAAAAATTTCTTATATTCATTTTGCAGCATTGCACAAATTCCTTTTTTCCCCTGAAGTGGATAGTTTAATAACGAGCGGTATTCACCATCGGCTGTATCGGATTTGAATATTTTTAAAGCTACCTGTATAAATTATTTCACGTGAATTAAAGAAAATATCAAAAGTTTAGTCCTTGATTTTTAATCTAATACAGTTTCTTTGATTTTAGTTAAACTCACGACTCACCGTCCATTCGTCATCAAACTCTTTGAAATGCTCGATATTTCCATTAAGGATGAAATTAGTGGGGCCAGTTTTTTCTATTTCCAATTCAGTTGCAGTTAGGATATCATTGCCTTTGACCATTTCCAATTTATCGCAGAACATTTCATAGTTATCCTTCAGTTAAGATTTATATTTATTTTTTATCAAAATTAGATTATGATTTTAAATTTCTCTTACATCATCTGCACGGGCTAAATTCAAAAATAAAGTTAATAAAACACAACATTTTAGTGTTAAGAACATTTTGAAAATGCAAAAATAAATCTACTTTATTCGTCAAAATACAATTACCTACCTATAAAAATTATTTTTGTTAAGTCCGATTTATAGTCTAGTTTCGATTGCATGTTTAAATGTTTTCATGTTTCATCCATGTCAATTGATTTGAAGATAACTTTTCAAAACATGTAACACAATTTATTTCTGCAGTTCAAAAAGATATTATTATTGATTAAGATGTACATATTTCATGATAATTAATTAATTTTTGTTTCCGCAGAAGATCCACACCCACCCAAGGCTAAGTGGCGGATCGAGGGAGGGTCCAGGGGGGGGGGGGGGTTGCTTTGGGGCTAAAGGCCCCAAATTTTTTACAAAAATTTGATACTAAAATTGAAAAATAATGTAAAAATATAAAACAAATATGTATTCAAAAATTTCTCTCGAAAAAGATGTTTTTAAAAAAACCCTGCGCCAAAAACAAGTTTATAAATTAAAAATTACTCAAACATAACTCAAATACTTTTCTATTATCTTTCCAAAAATATAAAAGTCAACAACTTCACTATTTGGTCAGTTCAGTATTATCGACAATAGTCGATATCCATCACTGGTCTGCACTCTACCCTTAATAGATATCTCTACCCAGTTATCAATTTCAAATGACAGCTAAAAACTTGGCACACTGACAGATGAAACTAGAAAAAAAAGGCGGGCTAATTTTAGTTACAACAATTTAGCTATTTTGTACCATTAAAAAATTAAAATATCTTATAAAAATTATAAAAACATTTTCAATCGCAAGTTTTCTATAAAAAAAAAGGAAAAAAAAACAATTCCAACTATTTATTTGCCTCCAAAATAAAACAAACAAATGGCCGCCACTTAAATGCCATTGTGCCTAGAATTTTAGTTTGACATTTAAAAATGAACGAGACAGAGATATACCTATAGAGATATCTACCAAATTGTCAGTTTCAATTGACAGCAAAAACTTGGCACACTGACAGATGAAACTAGAAAAAAAAGGCGGGCTAATTTTAGTTACAACAATTTAGCTATTTTGTACCATTAAAAAATTAAAATATCTTATAAAAATTATAAAAACATTTTCAATCGCAAGTTTTCTATAAAAAAAAAGGAAAAAAAAAACAATTCCAACTATTTATTTGCCTCCAAAATAAAACAAACAAATGGCCGCCACTTAAATGCCATTGTGCCTAGAATTTTAGTTTGACATTTAAAAATGAAAGAGACAGAGATATACCTATAGAGATCTTTACCAAATTGTCAGTTTCAATTGACAGCAAAAACTTGGCACAATGACAGATGAAATTGGAAAGAAAAAAATAAGGACGGCTAATTTTAATTACAAAAATCTTGCTATTTTGTGCAATAAAAAGATTAAAATATCTTATATAAAGTATAAAAACATTTTTACTCGCATGTTTTCTATAAAAAAAAGGAAAAAAACAATTCGAAATATTTATTTGCCTCCAAAATAAACCAAACAAATGGCTGCCACTTAAATGTCATTGTGCCAAGAATTTTAGTTTGACATTTAAATATGAACGAGACAGAGATATATTGCTGTTTGTTAAAAAGCCCTATTGCTGTTTGTTAAAAAGCTCTATAG
Source organism: Epistrophella euchroma (assembly GCA_947049315.1). Taxonomy (NCBI): domain Eukaryota; kingdom Metazoa; phylum Arthropoda; class Insecta; order Diptera; family Syrphidae; genus Epistrophella; species Epistrophella euchroma. The sequence continues at coordinate 23,895,333 of OX346246.1, forward strand.
GGAACTTTACGAATCTGTCAATATCAAAAGTGACAGCCATAACTTTGTGGGCTTGACAGATGCGAACGAAGAACGAAAATAAAAAAAGGCGGTTTTTATACTAGAAGTTTAGTATGTTGTTCCGAAGTGAAAACATGTCAAGCCCACAATGTGATGATTTTGACGTTTATTAGTGAAAGAGAGAAATAAATTGCTATTTTTTAAAGAGCCCTATTGTGTGCGGAAAAGTGACATTTGTTCTCTGTTCTCTGTTCGTGTTTGTATTTGTTGTTTCTTTCATCACAGCATTGCTTTCTTTGATTTGTATACGTATGTGTTTGTTTTTGGTTTTTGCAAACGGTGTTACTTTCAAGGGTTGATTACATGTTAAGCACACCAATAAACATACCATGATTTTCGCTGCCAAATAACTCAATAATTAACATGTCTTTAAAGCAATTGGCTCATACAATCATAAAAATTGTCTTTTATTATTTATTTTTAACAACTTTTATGACTGCATATTAAACAAATTACGTATAAATGAAAATTAAAGAACAATGTTTTAAACTCCGACGTTTACTAAACAGCTTATTGGTTTACCACATCATTTAGCACATTTACGAAAACAGTTTTTAAGGGCGTTCATGAAATGTCTATCGTAAATTTTACGATTTTACGACGTCGTTAAATTTCCGATGTTGCATGAATACCTTTAATATAGTTTATACGGCATGCCGCGGCACTTTGAATTTATAGTGATTGATGATAGGCCTACTAGTTCTGGGGGACCGCTTGCGTTTGCATGACATTGCTCCCGTTGTGTGACATAGTTTTCGAAAAACTATACTTTATGCAACAAAAACAGGCATTGTAAGCAAAATAGGACATTTGCCTCTCATTCTGGCTACAGTGGATTGCATAAATCTGTCCTTCATTAAAGCTCTGACAGGGTTGTCGTAGTGTTTATTTAAAATGGACACAAATATAAAAGAATAGTATGTTGGGCTACCGCCCCTTTTTTTTAGATAGAAATTTTCATTTAATTATTTTATGTATAAAAATTAACACATTTATCTTTTTCCATACCACCATGAAGATAAAAGGCGCCTCTTCAAAAATACATGAGTTTAAAATGCAAATTGCAATAAATACGGCTTTTCAAAAAACTTTACAAATGATTCATAAAAAACTACCCGTCTTAAAAACACAAATTGCACAAAACTTTAAAAAAAATACAACTTTTTAAAATACAATGTACATAACTACATAATTTGATCGATCGCGCGCTACCAAAATCTATGCAAATAATGTTCTTCTTAAAAAAAACAGCATAAAATTTTGTAACTGCATTTTAACATATTTTCAACACATTAGCCAATGTCACACGAGCGTCCTTCAGCCTTCCCTGTTGTAATGAGGTCTATCCAAAATATAACATTTTAGTATAGGGACGTTGGGCCAATAACAATGTAGAACATTGTTTTTCAAAATTCTGAAAATTTTCATTAACTTTTGAATTTAGAATATATTGTTTATAAATTGATTAAATAACCTCCATTGTCTCGCTTGTTAGGTTTATGCCTATAAAATTATTAGCATTATTTTGGGCAAGGGTTCATGGAATAACTTTGCATAATTAGTTTCTCAAATTTCTGAAATTTTACATCAACTTTTAAAGTTTGAGTTCCGGGAATCAAATTCAATTGCTCTCACATAACGTTTTTAGGGAAGAAGGGGGTACCCCTCCTCAAAAATGTTTTAACAAAATTGTAGCCTGACATTTTATATTTTTTTAAAGATCTTAACCTTGAAAATCGGATCATTACAACGAAAGATATAATTAAAAAAAAAAAAAGTTTCCACAATTTAGCAACTAACGGACCTTTCTTTACTGGTAGACTAGACTACCGAGAGCAATGAACCATAAACAAACAATTTCTATGCAATTTTTCCGTTTACTCGACTAGATTTAAAATAAAGACTGTGAGGCTTGTGGTGCACATAAAATATCAAAATAATCGTTGTTTTCCTGACATTCGGAATAAGAAAAAACTAAATTAAACTATGCATGCATTGATAAGATATGAGCTCTTAAAACAAGGGTTCCAATATTACCGTTATCTCAGCTAAACGGTACTTTAGGAACTCAATTTTTTCTAATTTAATCTGGGATACATTATTTCTATTATCTGTGAAAATTTCAGCAATATATGTATATTGACCCACTAAAAAGATAAATATAAAAAAGTTGGACGCGCGGACGAAATCAACAAGTGGACGCTCGTGTGTCCATTCTTATAAATATTCTTGGTTCTCAGGACGTACTTTCAAAGGGACGCGCAGAAAAAGACGCTCGTGTGACATTAGCCTTATGGGCGGGCAAACACTTTTTTATTCAAAAATATGGCACGCTACTGATTTTGAAAAAGCTTTCCCACAACAATATGTTCCCACTGAGCCTGAATTTGCACAATTTCGAGAACTCAATTTCAAAATTCCGCAAAAGTGTTCAAACTGAAAATGAAACAATTTCGTCTGACAGCTTACATTGGAAACCATTTTGATCATTGAAATAATAAAATTGATTTTAAAAGAAAGTTTTAAAATATATTAACTTATTTTTTGACTAAAGAAAATCACTGAATAATTCCTTCATTTTGTTACCAAAATGCCATCAACTTTCTTTCTTTAAGTGCCTCAAAATGGAAAGACAAAATTTTCCATGATGGTTTTCAATGAAAGCTATAACTGGCGCCTACTATTTTTTTGTCATTCTTTGTATAGGTCTGTCCACTAACTTTATTGGGAAATAATTGTTATAACTGTAATAAAACGCAATTTTGTTCGCAATTTCATTGAAATTGAGGGGATTTGAGATTATTTTGAAATTGCGTCATTGTATGGGAAATTGTGCAATTTTGAAGATGCTTTCGGAAAAATAATCCAAAATTGCAAAATTTCGTTCTGTGAGAACATACTATAAGACGAGTACTGCCTATTTTTGTTGGATAAACTATAGTTAGAAACAGTTTAAACTATAAATACAGAACCAAATGGGAGGAAGTGGCAGTGTAAATTTGTAAACAATCTGAGTTGGTTTTATAGTAGCAGCAGAATAGGCTCCGTCGAATAAAAAGTATTTCTATTTTCACGAAGTGTTTCATCAACGCGTGTCGCACATATCGCCTTTTTAATGTGTCGCGAGCAGTGTTTACACTACACTTTACCACAATTGTGATTGACCTACCAAGATTTTCATAATCTACCTACAACCTTTTTCATGTACTTAGGTCAAGAATTGTACAACTTTTTGTTCATAAATTAGCTACAAATTAAATGTATCCAAATTTTTTGATTCCGCCAAAAAGTGTCCACTAATATAAGCGACGTGTGATTCGGCCTCAAATTCAGTTCATCGGAAACAGAAATCATAATCCTGAGTTTTCGGACTCGTGAATTTCACCTTTTGGCCGTTACTCATAACGTATTTAAAAAAATATGAAATATTAAATGGACTGGAATAACAGCAAAATTTCGTTTTGCATCTGCATGCCCCAAAGTGGGGTTGCCATCCGTCCGGGTTTTCTCGGACATGCACGTCCGGGATGGTCTTCTATTTTTATTAGCGAAATGCATAGACATACAAAGTTCATATTCCACTGAAGAATAATGCCTCTGAGCTAACTAGGTTTTTGAGCTAACTAGGTTTTTCAAAATTACCTGACTCATTGAATTTAAAGTTAATTCAGCACTGAAAACGGGCCCTTAAAATCTAAACTAATAGTGATGTATGCTCTTAACAAAATTCGATCTAATGAAGACAAAAATCAGCATAATATAATTTAATAATTTCAAGCATCTGTATAAAAAAACTGTTGCAGATTATTACCTAATATTCTATTTATTAAATTTCCAAAATTCAACATGGGTTCCTTAAGTATATTTAGTTTTTTGTTTACGGATTTACGGATGTACCTAACGTAACTATATATTTTATTTATTAATATTAACAACTAAAGTAGCTTATACAATTAGTTTTTTTTTTTTTTAAATAAGTTATATGCATGTATTTTTTTTCCTAGTTTCGTTCTAATTTTTTATCTTTGATTATTATGTCCGGAAAAGTCCGGAATTTTAAATTTCCATTTATTAGTTTTATCAAAACATTTCTGGCAACCCCCACAAGGCCTAGTTTGTTGGAGACAACTAACTGGCTGAACATGATGGAGACGGAACTGGAGCCGTCAAAATATTGAATACACGCAAATTCAGTGTTGCAAACACAACGGAGCGTATCCGCATACGGAGCTGCAGACGGTAGAGCTCACCAACTTTTAACTTTTCACGTACGATACTTTTGACGTATGTATCAATTTGTACGAAAAAAAATTATTTATTAAAAGGAATATTATTGGAAACAAAAAATGTGAATTCTGAGCTTGTACACAAGAATATTCTTTTGTTTTTCTTCAAAATACTTTCAAAGCTGTACAGCTGCATTGTGGACACATACAAAAATAACGTACGACACTTTTTGACAGCTCTTCCAGTTCCGTCTGCGGCTCCAGTTCCAGCATTCTATTCTGTTCAGGCAGTAAAACTAAGGAGTGTGTGGTTATCGGTGCTGTCCTTCCATTTATTAAAATTGATCATTTTTCAATTGAAAACAAAAATAGAAGTAGATCTTTAAAAAGAAAAGTAAGGCATTAAAGCGCATTAAAATTCACCTTGGTTAACAAATTAGTTTCTTATTCAGTTCCAGTTTCATTCTATTTTAAAGTAAATACGCTCTACCCTGTAGGTAGTAAGATTTTTACTCAACACCAATGAGAATATGTTAAATCAGTTTTATACATAATAAAAAAAGTAGCTCTGATATCCGCAGAGATAAGCCTTGCCCCATATTTCGAATAAAATGTACATAGAACATGTTTAATTTGGAAAAGAAATTTTATTTTTATGAGGAGTAGACATGTGTGGTAAATATTTGTTTAAATGATGCGACTTGGTGTCAAAAACATGTTTACAAAATAGCTTAAGTCTTTTACAGGGTGATTCACCTAAGGTGTGACCAAAAAAAATAGAGCGTGTAGGTTTGGTCGAGATAAGGAAATGGCCAGGAGGGGCAATTTTCTAAAAAATTGATTTAAAACAGAAAAAAAAATTATTAAAAAACAACGGTTATACTTACAATGCCATGATATACTTTTTTGCAAAGCCAGAAATCTCCTCCTTTATCTTGTTTTTAAATAAATCTGTTTTATGGAATAATTATTTTCAAACTCCAAGGTTTTTCCTGTATTAAGTCAATTCTTTTAGAAAATTGCCTCTCTCGTCATTTTTAATTTACACAAAAACTAAAAGACATTTTAGCATCCGGTTTTCTGTTTTTGACTAAAAACTAATAAGAGCATTGAATTTTGAAAACAAAAATTACAGGTACATACAATTTTGAAAAAAATTAGTTTGAATTTTTTTTTTTAAATTTCGAGTTTTTAAATAATTTGTTTTCTCTGTTTTAAATCAATTTTTTTTTTTAAATTGCCCCTTCCGCCTAAACGGGGGAAATAGACACCCTCGCATACGAATTTTTTCTTGTCTTAATCCAACCTACTCGCTCTAGCTTTTTGGTGCACCTTATACCGAACACCCTGTATAGAGAACAAAATTATTTGCTGCAACGTGATTATGTTCAAATCAGTCGGATAGCGCTCAACATTTTATAAATCAGAAGTTACTGCGCTGTTAGAAAACTTTTGTACAAGTGGCCCTTAGTATTGTATTTATGATGTAAAAAGTTAACAAGTCAATTAATATGTAAAAAATTCAACTTAAAACACGTAGGTATTTTATTAAATATTGCTCATAAAGGGAATAACTCCACTGTAAAAAATCATTAATTTTTCTATAATAATGTTGATAAATATGATTGAAATAATAATAGTTGTGTGTCTCATAGAATACTTCCAATTAAAAATTAGTGAGATTTTTGTATACAAATTATACTAAACAGTTTTTTGTTTCTCGTGAAAAATTTTATAATAATTGATTCAATTGAAGTGTTTAGATTTTAGAAGATAAAGGTGCTAAGCGACATTTTTTGAAATTCGGTTTTTTTCTTACAGATGAAGATCTTATATAAAAAATTTAAATTTCTATCTTATCGTTATTTTTTTATATACGGAGACTTTTATATATGTAAGATGAACTAAACTTGATAGACATTGCGTATTGACAAGGCCCTCACTATAGTCAAACTGATGAGTCCAAGTAAGATCGCCGGGACGAAACGCCAATTTTTTGTTGAATAAAGGCTGTTAATAGCACAGTACACATATAGAAGGTAATATCTTCCGAGTTTTCATTTTTGTTCAGTTCTGCGCATGTCGTGTTTTTTGTTTTTGTAAATTGTGGACGAGGGTCACTGCGATTCGGAAACACTTGTGTTTTGTTTTTGTAAATTCTGACAGGCAGGTCACTATAATTTTCGGAGATGCGCAATATATTACCTTTAATATGTGTACTGTGTGCTAATAGCTATTTTTATACGGTATTTCTTTATCGCCGTAGTAGCCGTGGCATGATAGTAAGTGCGATGGACTGTCATGCTGGAGGCCTAGGTTCAATCCCCAGCCTCGCCACCTAATAAATTTAAAAAAATGGCTACACAGTTGCTCATAAAAATAAATAAATTTGGTGGCACAACGGCTCATGAAGAACTAGGGCCTAGTGACTTACAACTCTCAACCATTCCTGTGTGCGTGTCTGCAGGAATGGAGGGAACCTACAGTTTATTGCCAAATACGAACGGTTAAGGTGAGCGGCACTTTTCTATGATAAGAGATGCTCTTAAGAGATGCTCTTGGAGGTTTTGTCAATTCCTCGCAAGAGTCAGTAGCCGTTTTGATTTTAAAAATTATTAGGTGGCGAGGCGGGAGTCGAACCTAGACCTCCGGCATGACAGTCCATCGCACTTTTTTTTTTTTTTAATTCATTTTTATTTTTCATTTAACTTATAACTAGCTTAAAGCTACACAAAAATTAATAAAAACTAGCCTACTTATCAATAACTTACAACTAACTTACTGGCCCCATGCGGGCGCTCTAAGTTAAACTATGATTACCTAATACTAATGCCTTTCGGCCTAAAAAACTAAATTAATACTAAAGTTCTTGACGGTTTTATTTTTCACCGAGAAGAATTCCAAAAAACTCGGTTTTATTATCAATTTTTTTTTTTTTATTTTATTTTATATACATAAAACTTACAAACTAAATAAAACTAAACTAGGGCCTTACCAATAATCAAATTTAGTTATACAAGCAATAATAATTCAGTCGTAAGCTTGATTTTTGCATCAAATCGCTTTCTAACTTTTAACTAAAAATTAAATTTTAATCATGAGTTTCAATGAATGTTTTCTTGAAATAGCCAATTTGAAACTCTTATCTTATCTTATCTTTTTTGAACCCAAAACAATGTAGGTCTTACATCTAACGCTATAGTCCTTTTATCATAAAGTTTGTGTTTCAAAAAATTAAACAATAAAAACCTTAACTTTAATTACATGCGATTAAGGTGGCACCTATATAAGGGAAGACTCATGGCTATAATAATTGTTAGTCAAAAACAGGCCTTCAAAATGAACGCAAGTCTGCTAGTAGTATTTGGTCTTGTTGCCCTGATTGGGGGTGATTTTGCTTATGCTGACGAAATCACAACGGTAATTATGGCAAGTTTCCTTAATTTCTTCTTTAATTGTAATCATTTTTTTCTTCTAGGAAAGCTTGGTGAAAAAACATGGTTATCCATTTGAAAAACATACCGTTGAAACAGAAGATGGATATATTTTGGGTCTCTTTAGAATCCCCTTCTCCCCAAACCAGGAACCATCCAATCAACAAGTACAACAACGTCCAATTGCTTTCCTTATGCATAGTATATTTTGTTCATCGAGTGACTTTGTCCTGCTTGGTCCTGGAAGAGCATTGGCTTATAAACTTGTTAAAGCTGGTTACGATGTTTGGCTCGGCAACGCTCGTGGTACCGGTTATTCCCGCGAACATGTCAAATACGATCCCAATGCACTCATTGGAAAATTCTGGGATTTTACATGGCACAAAATAGGAACAAAAGATCTCCCAGCTTTTATTGATTACATTCGTAATAAAACTGGACAAGATAAAATTACATACTTTGGCCATTCACAAGGAACAACATCTTTCTTCGTTATGAGCTCCCTGAACGAAACATATCAAAATTACATTAAGTCGGCACATTTGTTGACGCCATTAGCATTTGCCGATGATGCAGGTAGTGTGTTTGAAATTGTAAGCAAGGTTATAGGCCTTACAAATCCAATAGCAACTCTTTTCGGAGATACGGAATTCAGACCGAATGGAACGGTCACAAAGTTAGTTGGTGATATTTCTTGTAATGGCGAACCACATGAATTATGTTCCGATATACTCTTCCTTGTGGTAGGATTCAATAACATCACAGTAGATCCTGTAAGATTAATTTGTATTCCGTCTGATTGGCCATGTAATTAATTAAATTTTATTTCAGACTATTTTAAGTGATGTACTGGCGACAACTCCAGATGGGGTATCAACCAAGTGTGTCTTACATGACTTCCAAGTCTATAATAGCAAATTATTCCAGCAGTACGATTATGGTTTGTTAGGAAACTTAGCAACATACCAAAGCCTTGAACCTCCAACTTATCCTCTGGAAAAGATCACTGTACCGGTATATTTGTATTATGGTGACGACGATAGATTGGTCCATAAGGAAGATATCGATAGGATTGCTAAAATTATTTCAACTGTAAAAAGAGTGTCTGTAATCAAAGGCGGTTCACATCAATCCCCAGTGTATGGTGTAGATTCGGTAACTAAACCACTGTATGATATGGTATTAAAAGATGCTGCTTCATTTAAATAAAAAGTGTAAAAAGTAGTTTTTTTGTTAAAAAATTTGGAAAAATTTAAAATAAAAAAAAAAGGGTGGATGCGACCTACACTGGTAACATCCCCTTTAGTACTTTTTGAAACTTGAGCCGTTTAATTTAAATGCGAGTATATATTTTGCAATAATTTAGTCCAGTCAACGAAGGAAAAAATATGCTTCACCTGGAAATAAACCCAATCCATAAGAGAGGCTTGGTGGTGAAGATTGTATAAAAGTCCCCGTAAATTAAATGTAACGTTTTTTCAAAAATTAATCTGAGACGAGAAAATAGTTTAAACAATTTTCTATAAAGTTGATTATGGCCAAATTTTTCATATTTTTCATTTTTTTTTAAAAACTTATTTGGTGGCACAAAAGCTCATGAAGAGCTAGGGCCTAGTGACTGACAATCAAGGAAGTTCAAAATCCATGTTAAAAACAACCTTTTCTTCGTTTAAGTGCCTAGGTAAAAAACTCGTATATAAGTCTAAAAAAAAAAACGTAAAAATCGCGTAGAAAACGTAAAAAAACTCGTAAAAAAGGTAAAAAAGAATTAAGGCCGTGTGTGAATTGGCTTAAAATCGCGTTAAATTTTATCCGGAGATTAAGTTTTGACACTAGTGAGGTGAATCTGTACGTAGAAGTGTCAAAATTTAATCTCGGATAAAATTTAATCGTAATTTTAAACGAATTCGCACACGGCCTAAAAAAGGAAATGACTGAGAAAAAAGAGAGAAAATGAGAGGACCCTTCAAGCAAATTCATTGGCCCAACTTTCTCGGTCTTTCTCGGTGCGAATCCAAATCAGAGTCTTTTGCTTAAAGGGGAATTGTCGCCATCTGTCAAAATCTTAGTTAAGAAAGTTTGCAGTCATTCAAGTGAGTTAAATTGTTTATAAAGTGCCAAAAATAATTATTAGAGCTACTTTTTCTAAGAAAAAGCATTTTTTTTAAATTTTAATATGGTTAAACGATTACTTACTTTCAGATTAGGCAAAATCTTTTTATTGAAATCGAAAGAACAAATAATTTATAAGAGCATTTTATAGTGACGGAAATAGATTAGAGATTCTGTTTTTATAAACATATCGAAAAAAAAAAATGAAAACCCAATAGCGTTTTTTAGATACCGCACGTTTTTTTTTTTTTTTTTTTACGTTTTTTACATAAACATAGTAAAAATACAGCAGACAAGAAACTAAAGTAAAAACGTAAAAAAAACTATGTAAAAAACGTAAAATAAAAAAGTCAAACAAACTTGCTCACAACCCTCAACCATTCCTGTGTGCGTGTCTGCAGGGATAGAGGGGACCTACAAATTTTCTGTGACAAGAGATACTTTTGGATGTTTTGTCAGTTCCTCGCAAGTTTTTTTATTTTTATTATTATTAGGTGGACGAGGCTGGAAATAAAATCGAACCTCGACCTCTGCGTCGGCAACTATTAATACTAAATACTTTTTTGCTTAGGAAATATTAAAATAAAATGCACGACGGGATCGTACAAGCTTACTCTTGTGGTTAAAGTTGGTTGGAGTTTTTTACTAGTATCTACATTCAGCCCTGTATGTATAATTGAAATACCTTTCAAGAAAATTTTATTTTTAAATTTATGCAGATATTTTTAAAATATTGCTGCCAATTAATAATACTCGGCATTTTCAGGAAAAAACAAGGAAAACAAAGATCTCAGAGATTTCACTCCATCCTAGCGAAGGTAGAAGTAGCTGTCGGAACCGACCCACATAGTTCTTCCTATTGAAACAAGCGAGCCAAAAAATTTGTCTCAGTTTTTTGACAGACGAAAAGACAGACATTTTGGTGGGGAGTCCTGTTCATTTAAGTGCTCTACCCTATCTCATACCTTTAAAATCAATTTATCTCACACAAGACATTTGTGACTGTGTTCGCCCCTTAACTTCCTTGCATTTGTTTTTTAAATTTTTTTGGTGAGGCACTCAGTCATAGACATAATATATATACCCAACTTCACTCGTGTGATGGCAACTATTGAACGATTTCAACTATCGATAGTTAGCAACTGAATGATTTAAACTATCGAACGAATTCCTTTATTCATTTGGTCAATTCAAGTAAAGCTTGTATTTAAATATTACTTTTTTATAAAATAACGATTAATTCGTTCTAAACGATAAAAAGAAGTCCAGGGCCTGTGCGAGCACTTGATGCGCTTTGGGCCGAAGGATAAAATAGCCGTGTTTTATTATCTGATGATCTGGATCAGGATAATTTTTTAACACGTAATACAAAAACAATTCGGGATCCTGCTCTCTATCTGGATCTATTTCAAAGATCCAACAATAATTTATTCTTACTCTGGCGTGTAGATAGCTTTTATGGTAAGGTAGTGTTAATTGCAGTGTGAAGAAAAAAGATGGGAAATAATTAAAAACCAACAAAACGTAAGTAAAACAGAGATGGTCATATAACACTGCTATCATTATGATCCGTATCGCTTTATTTTCAGGGGATGATCCCGATCCAGATCCGTAGATAATAAAACGCGGGTAATATCTTTTTATATTCCCTCATCAAACTAACCCAACATATTAAAAGGTACATACATATGTACATAATGTTTATCGATTTATTTTTAATGTTTGTTTACTTTTCAAGGAAGTTTCTTTTTTGTTAATGTAGGTATGTATATTTTTTTGTTTAATGTCATATTCATATGTATTGGCTTTTCAAATGTAATTAGTGTAAATTGCCCTTGCCATCATCTGACCGCTATGACCCTGGTGCCTGTTCCCAGGTTGACATATGGAAATTTGGAAAGTAAAATACTATTTAAATACAAAATTTTATCGAAATTTTCTTCAGCGTTTATTTTGGCACTGAATGGCACATATCTAGATAAATCTTGGATGTAAAATATTATCTAGACACAAAACTTCTTCCATACCGTGGGCGACACATCCAATAAATGAAAAAAAACAATAAACTCGGAAGGATTTTATCAAAACCATTTTAAAAATTTTTTTTCGGTTTGTAGCGGTAAAATTTACCACAACAAGTTCCAACAACCTATTATTAATTCCTTTATCCATTTTTAGCCTTCCTTTTTGTTGCTGCTCCAAAATCCTCGTAGAGTTCAGTTGAAACCTGGTACCCATCAACCAGAGTCCTGTTCTTAGCGGCCAGTTATAGCGATCAGGAAAACTCATCAGGAAAAATTTTCTTTTTGATAATTTAATGTTTTATCATACGATTTAAAATATACAAATGATACAAATCGATGATAAATCATTTAAAATATTTATTTCATTAACAAAATTTTCTTTGGAGGAAATTTTTATTCTATAAAATTCATTTCCTGATGGAAACTCGTTTTCCAATGAATAAGTACTTGTTTTAGACAAAGTATTTCTTCCAAATTAAATTTTTTTAATGAAAAAAATATTTCAATTGGTTTATCATCGATTCGTATCCTTTTTATATTTCAAATCTTATAATAAAACATTGAACTATACAAAAGAAAATTTTTTCCTGATCCATTCTCCTGATCGCTATAACTGGCGCCTTAGGGCTAGTTGTACAAATATTTGATCCGTGGTTCAGGAATTTTAACTCACCAATTTTGGCGGATTAACTGTGGTTCAACGATGGTTCAGGCATGTATTTGGCTTTTAGTGCATATTGGAACCTTGAACCATCGTTGAACCTCAGTTAACCCGCCGAAATCGGCGAGTTAAAATTCCTGAACCACGGATCAAAATTTAAACCACGATTGTACAACTGGCACTTAGAGTATTTTGGAAAAGTAACCAAAATAGTACTTGCTCAGTAAAGTTGTGTGACAGGCGGTCCACAAAAATGAGATATACTTTTGACAGTTTGTCGACAAAACATTTGTCGTGTGACAGATTGTCCTCGTGAATCAGCAACAAATCTCGATCGTGTGACAGGTGGTGCACACGTACCATAAAAACCAAAACTATGTGATAGGACAGATAGTCCACATGATGCTTGAGTGTGCGACAGATGGTCCACACAAGGATTAAAACATGAGGAATCAAACCCATGTTCAACGACATGTGTGTCACCTAGTTCACACCACCGTAAATTTAGTATGGCTTAGTGCCATACTAGAGAGTTATATTGGAACTCAACGTCGGAGTGCTACCGTAACCGAGTTCCACGAAAACTGTTGCTTAAGAGTGTGAATGTGTGGGTAAATGTGAAGGCTAAGAGAGGACAAAGTCTAAGCTTGACCAACCACTTTTGGGTTGTCAAGCATAGCCGATAGAAGTTTAAAAAAAATAGAGATTGAAAAGGAAAGAAAAATCAGAAAAAGGTTGAAAAGTATTTTGGAAATTGTGGAAAAAGTTATTTAGTGAAAGTAATTTTTCCGTGGAAAGAAATTATTTCGAATGAGGAGTTTTCTGGTGTCGATAAGTAGAGTGGTTTTTAATTTGATTCAGTGGGCGGATTTTACCAAAACCACTTTCTTAATTTTTGTATACCCGACAAACTATGAAAATTTCATCGAAATCGTTGCAGTCGTTACCGATATAGCAAGAAATGATAAAAAGTTGGCGTGGCACTTTGTTAATTTGTTTATACCTGACAAACACTGAAATTTTATCCAAATCGTTTGAGCCGTTTCTAAGAAATAAAGAAATAATAAAAGTGGGTGTGAGCATGAAATGAATAAAAATAGTTACTTATTATTCTTACTAAAAAAGATGTAATGGTTAGTGCGTTGGACTGTAATGCCAGAGGTCTGGGGTTCAATACCAGCCGCTTCCACCTTAAGTTTTTTTCGGAGCTACTACCTCTTGCGAGGAAGTGACAAATCCTCCAAGAGTATCTCATGTCATAGAAAAGTGCCGCTCACCTTAGCCGTTCGGATTCGGCAATAAACTGTAGGTCCCCTCCATTCCTGCAGACACGCACACAGGAATGGTTGAGAGTTGTAAGCACTGATCTCTATAATACACTGGATAGCGCATCCATACAAGAAAATTGATGCCATTTGAGAATTGTTATAATGTTGAGTTGCCTATTTTTTTGTATAACGGTATAACTGTATAACATAATGAAATGCAAATTTTTTTACAAAATTGGAACTAAAATATTTTTAATTCACTTTTACAATTATTTTAAATTACAAAAAATCAAATTTACAAACATGTGATGGATCTTTTGCTTTTTTTTCTTAGAAATTCCACTTTGATTTTTGCCCTTCTTCGGTTGTAGTAGTTCTCAGCCTCACTAAACATACCTAAAGTGTTGAGTTGCCTACGTACTTGTCATCTTCAATTGGAAGTAGAAAAACTGTTATACTTTGTAGGGAATCCACTATCCAGTGTATTATAGAGATCAGTGGTTGTAAGTCGCTAGGCCCTGGTTCTTCATGAGCCGTTTGTGCCACCAACTTTATTTATTTATTTTATAACTATAGAGTGAATGAACATTTAGCAACTATTTAGCCTACTATTAAACGATGACTCTAGAGTCATGACTCTTTTCAAAAGTAATGAGTGCGAAAGAGAAAAAGAATGAGATGGAAAGCCTTTGAACCGGAGAGTCGTGGGCCAAATTTTCGGCGACTCTTTTTGACGTTTTCCTTTTCTCTTGTTCGTTACTTTACCATGTCGCTTCATTTCTGTTCGTTTCTTGGCGAAAGCACATCATGTATACTTGTATGGTGCGGAGACAAAGAGCATTAACACGGACAACAAAACTAAAAGAGAACTGTCAAATTTGAGTCATGAATCGAGAGTCAGCGTGTAATAGCACTCAACTCACAGAATGATTTTTAAAGAGGAATTCGAAAAAAGAGTCATGACTCTAGAGTCAACGTGTAATAGCTGACTATCGAATAAGTCGATAGTTTTTATTCCATTGTTCCCATATTACTAGTTTACAGCAGCGCGCATGGTACCCAGTGATCATTGTAGAAAACTCCGCTTTAAGATACTAAAGTAATAATGCATTATATTGCCAAAAAAAACCAATTTGAAAGATCACAAAAATTTAGTTCGATAAAAATTTACCAAAATTATTCAATTTATGGACCGATAAACCGAAAAAATTTAAAAAATAATAAAATTGATATTCAATTCAAGTAAAAACGAACTTTTTCGGGTGCCAACTGCTGTCAGTTTTTCTTAAGTATGTAAATTTTAACTAGTTTTTTTAGTGTTCGGCGTTTATTTATAATAACAAATGTGGCCGCTCAGTCCCATAAGCGTTGCGATTTCTTGGAATATTTTTCTGCGTAAGAAATCCATGACGGTGGTAAGTAACTATAGCAGTCCATATAATACGTCATGACATTTCACCAATTCACTTCCGAAAAATACTTTACTTTTGAAACTCGTTTTTAAGCCACGTACGCTGCTGATACGAAACGAAAAATTACCCCTTGAAAGTTTCACCATTTGCAAAAACAAACACAAACGCATAAAAATCACAGAAAGCAATGTCGTGATAAAAGAAACAACAAAAAAAAACAAGAATAGAGACCAAATGTCACTGTTCCGCACACAATTAACGGTACAGGCAATTAATTATGTGCGAAAACGGAGGTGAAATCTCTCCAAATAATCTGCTTCAATTACCGAATTCGCCCATCGAACAGCGTACCGCAGAACGAAATTTTTCGTTTATGATTTCGTTGTGTCATTTTTGTATGGGATTTTTCTTTTCGCATCAGTAGCATACAAGGCTTAAATAGCGAACAACTGCGAAAAGATCTTGCACATTGACGTCTCGTTTTCTCGTCGCATTATGAAACAGCCTTGAGTGACTTGAATTTATTAAACTAAATATACTCTGTCTCGCTCGCCCTTCCTCCTTTGTTGTTTAATTTTATTTTATTGTTTATTTTTTGTTTGTGGTATAAAAAGTCTTTCCGGAAAATGATTTGTAGGAAAATTTGAGTCAAGGAAAATTTAGCAAATACTCACAGGGACTTTGCTGATAAAAACTTGTTGCGTTGGGCAATTTTCGCTATCTCATCAGAAATACCCCGTTAAAGCTTAGAATTATTCGTTCAACATTGTAGGGTAAGGTGGTCGAATCACGGTCACTTAAGGAAAAAGTATGAAAACACACTGCAGTTTAAAAAAAAAAATATTTATTTTAAATGCAAAATATAAATTACTTATTTCTTAAGGTTTTTCAAAAGAAAGTGAAATTCTTTTAAATATACTTTCAAAAAAGTACAACTTGACCGTCATTGCCCATCATAGTGGGTAATGAAGGTCATGAACACAGGTAACCACGGTCAAGTGATAAGTGTAATATCTTTTTTATATACACAAAAAGTTACGTACGAATAGCTAGTGTTGCGTTATTCAGCTCCAGCTAATTCTGTGCTAAAATTGGCTAAAATTGTTTGGGATGTGCCGTTTTGTTGCGCATATTCATAAACGTATTTCCCAAGATGCAATGCATTGAAGAGTGAGGCCAAGAAACATTTTGCCTAGAACAATTTACCTGATCAATAATTCCTTTTCCTGCTTCTGAGTGAAAATAGGCATTCTACCCATAGCTGGGGACTTTGAAGTGCCAATTTTCGTGCGTTGCTGGAGGAAGGGATTTTGTATTTTTTAACCGTAAATTTTTTATTTTTTAACTTTGGGGGCATTTTTCAAGTCCTGCTCAGCCATCCTCAAAGAGAAAATTTAGTACTAAACACAAATTTTAATGGCGGTCATCTGACCGTGATTACCCAATTTTATGAGCAAGCAAAAAACTATTTTTTATACAAAATACCATGTATTTTTTTTTTTTTTTGAAAAAAAGAATGAAAATATTTGCGCAAATATATAGAGTAACTAATTAATTAATTAAAAAATGCCATACTTAACTTACACCTGCCGATAATATAAATTCAGGCGTGTCAAATTGTTTAAGTCGTTATCTCTCATTTGCGTTCAAAAACGGAAATAATTTCTCATTAGTTAGGCCGAAACTACACTGACCGTAATTTCACTATTGTCCCCTACTTTTGTAATGCGAATTAGCCCAGTGCAGTGGTTACCGTACTGGTTACCGGAATTAGTACCTAAGCGAAAAGTCCCAGTATCGAATCTCATCAGAACCAATTTTATCTTTCTTTTTCTTGTCTCGCGGGGAAAATGGCAAATAATTGGAGATCGCTGCGAGGGGCTAGCTGATTTCAATAATTATTGGTCCCTTGTAAGAATCTGTGTAAAACAGGACCTAATCAAAACTAATATTTTATATTATATTTTTACTAGTTATCGAATTAAAAAAAAAAAAAAAATTATCAATCCGTAATCAATTTTTGTTTTTATATATCTTGAAAAGTTGTATCCACGAAAGGAGAAAGAAAGTTGGGAACCCTAATTTCAATGATCATTGAATAAAAGTAATTTCATTCAAAAAACAAAAAAAAAAAAAGAATTTGTTTTGAACCGCAAGCTTTATATTTGCATGAAAATAAATCAAATTCGCTTTTAAACTATTAACTTAAAATTAAAATTTTCAATGATGAGTTTCAATGAAATTACCAATTTGAGACTCTTATCTTATCTTTTTTGAACACAAAACTATATAAGTCTTACATCTAACGCTATAGTCATTTTATCATAAAGTTTAAAAAAAAGTTTAGTATTTGCCCACTTGCTTCAATATTTGTTTTTGAAAAAATTAAACAATGAAAACCTTAACATTTCATGTATACGATCAAGGTGGCACCAATATAAGGCAAGACTCAAAGCTATAATAATTGTAAAAAACAGGCTTTCAAAATGAACGCACGTCTGATAGTAGTATTTGGTCTTGTTGCCCTGATTGGGGTTGATTTTGCTTATGCTGATGAGATCACAATGGTAATTATGGCAAGTTTCCTTAATTTCTTCTTTAATTGTAATCATTTTTTTCTTCTAGGAAAGCTTGGTGAAAAAACATGGTTATCCATTTGAAAAACATACCGTTGAAACAGAAGATGGATATATTTTGGGTCTCTTTAGAATCCCCTTCTCCCCAAACCAGGAACCATCCAACCAACAAGTACAACAACGTCCAATTGCTTTCCTTATGCATAGTTTATCCTGTTCATCGAGTGACTGGGTCGTGCTTGGTCCTGAAAGAGCATTGGCTTATAAACTTGCTGATGCTGGTTACGATGTTTGGATGGGCAACGCTCGTGGTAACGTTTATTCCCGCAAACATATTAAATACAATCCCAATGAACTCATTGGAAAATTCTGGGATTTTTCATGGCACGAGATAGGAACAAAAGATCTCCCAGCTTTAATTGATTACATTCGTAATATAACTGGACAAGATAAAATGACATACTTTGGCCATTCACAAGGAACAACAGCTTTCTGCGTTATGAGCTCCCTGAATGAAACATATCAAAAATACATTAAGTCGGCACATTTGTTGACGCCATTAGTATTTGCCGAAGATGCAGGTAGTGTGTTCGTCGACATTGTAAGCAAGGTTTTTGCCCTTATAAATCCATTACAAACTCTTGTGGGAAATTCGGAATTCAGGCCGAATGGAACGATCACAAAGTTAGCTGGTGCTGCTTTGTGTAATGGCGAACCACGTGAATTATGTTCCGATATACTCTTCCTCTTGGTAGGATTCAATAACATCACAGTAGATCCTGTAAGATTAATTTGTATTCCGTCTGACTGGCCATGTAATTAATTAAATTTTATTTCAGTCTATTTTAAGTGATGTACTGGCAACAACTCCAGCTGGGGCATCAACCAAGTGTGTCTTACACGACTTCCAAGTCTATAATAGCAAATTATTCCAGCAGTACGATTATAGTTTGTTAGGAAACTTAGCAAAATACCAAAGCCTTAAACCTCCAACTTATCCTCTGGATAAGATCACTGTCCCCGTATATATGTATTATGGTGACGACGATAGATTGGTCCATAAGGAAGATATCGATAGGATTGCTAAAATTATTTCAACTGTAAAAAGAGTGTCTGTAATCAAAGGCGGTTCACATCAATCCCCAGTGTATGGTGTAGATTCGGTAACTAAACCACTGTATGATATGGTATTAAAAGATGCTGCTTCATTTAAATAAAAAGTGTAAAAAGTAGTTTTTTGTTGAAAAATTTGGAAAATTTTAAA
Source organism: Epistrophella euchroma (assembly GCA_947049315.1). NCBI lineage: Eukaryota > Metazoa > Arthropoda > Insecta > Diptera > Syrphidae > Epistrophella > Epistrophella euchroma. The sequence goes on from OX346246.1 coordinate 23,914,370, forward strand.
ATAAAAAAAAGACGCTGGATGCGACCTACACTGGTAACATCCCCTTTAGTACTTTTTGAAACTTGATACCCCATGTTATTTTTTATAAGATACGATATAATATAAGATCTCCAAAAACGTTTAAAGGTCTTCAAACAAGTGAAGACCGAAATTGGGCCGTTTAAAAATATGCCTTCACCTGGAAATAAATTCCACAGCTTTGAAACTTGATACACGTAGATATTAAGAGAGGCCTGAACATGAAGTGTATAAAAGTCCCCGTCAATCCGCTCTAGCGGCAGAAAAGTGCAACATCGTCCTTTCCGGTTTTCGTCTTTTATATGCTAGCAAACCGTCAAACCAATTCATTTGAAATTTACAGAGTTGGTTCATATTAGTAGTGGGAAGGTTTTTGGATTGGCTTTAGCAAAATCCGTCAACCAAACACTAAGTTAATAACAAAATTGGAATTTAAACACTATAATGTGTATACAAAACAATCAAAAAAATAAGAAACAGAAAAATATGACAGTAGTAAAAAAATTATTAAAAAAAATTTTAAGTTATCAATCAAAATAAAAAAATAAAATGCGAGTTATGTATGTAATTGCTAAATGATGACGACTGCTACTATTTGAGAATGCTGCTGATAAATGTCAAAGGTCCAATATCATTTCAGGATTTGAGAACGATCTATGGCGTAGAATGTTAGATTCAGACATTGCGAAAGCCAAAATTTACTTGAAAATGATCAGCATTGGGAAATTATTTTGATGGCCTGTATTTGTTGTCTTGTTGTCGCGAAAAATTAGAATATTATTCGCTTTCATTTTGACTACATGTTCAAAATTTCTCTTGGAAAAATTCAGAGAGCATTTGAGCGAAGACATTTTTGCAACGTATTCGCACCGTTAGCAACGATAATATTTCATTTTCGGAAAAAATTTCAATAAAAGTCTTTGTAGAAATCGAATCAATAACAAAATCAACAACAAAAAAACTCATTCAACTTGGCATAATTCCACCAGAACGTTCTGAGAATGAATTTTTTGATCGAGATTTATTGAGAGAACAAAAATTCAATGCTGACGACTTGCGTGCATTTGTCTGGGTACACAAAAAACTAATTTTTTTAATCAAAAACAGGCCTACGACATAACAATAAATTGGGTGGCCAACGGTTAAGGTGGTATGTTTTTCCTTGAAGCACCTGGTGGCACAGGGAAAATGTTTCTCATCAGTTTCTCATTAGCACAAATTCGCTTTCAAAATGGAATTTCTTTGGCTGTTGCATCATCAGGTATTATAGGGTGGACAGCTCATTCGGCGCTCAAATTGCTATTGAATATGAATTTTGCAGAAGCTTAAACATGCAATATTTCGAAATTATTCGGTGGAGTTCTTACTTTATTAGCAGGCGACTTCCGACAGACTATACCGGTTATGCCAAAATAAACACCAGCTGATGAACTCAACGCTTGCCTCACAGCATCTCATCCTCGGAGACATGTACAAAAGCTTACATTAAAGAAAAATATGAGGGTACATTTTTGACAATCCCAAGAGTTGTCAAAAAAAAACCTGGGTTTTTGGATTCTCAAAAAACACTTTTGGGCTCTCAATTGTGTTGTTAATATCTTAAACAAGGAAAAGTTTCCGTACTCGAATAATTAAAACTTAAAATTAGTTTAAAAACAAAAAAAAAAAAACGAATAAACAGAAATTTAAACGTTTCCATTTTCTTTTCATATTTAATTTTATTCAATTAGTGTACTATTTTATCTAATTTCTCCTTTAAAAACAAACAATCACGAATCTTCAACAAAATAAATGATTCACAAATTTGAGTCACTTTGGCCTTTTATTCGTTGCCTCAACTCGCCGCAGAGAAGAAAACCTAGATTTACTTGAGGGCGAGTTTGGGGTGACCCCAGGTTTCAAAAAACAGAGAATTTGACTGTCAGGGTGATTTCAGGGTTTTAAAAAACGCTTTGGGGTGACCCCAGGATTACTTCAGAGTTCAACGAACGAACCTTGAATCAAAATAGATTTCATTTCAAGTTAACTTTTGTGGCAATGTTCTATCAATCAAACAACTAATATTGGTGATTCAAAATGATATGCCATTTGACTTCAAAAGACTACAGTTCCCTGTTCGTCTTGCATTCTCAATGCCCATCAATAAAGCACAAGTTCAATCACATGAAGTTGAAACTAGCGCTAGGACCAGGATCCGACATTGTCTATCTATTTTAAAATTCAAAAGGTTGTACAGTACTGATAAATGAAAAATTTCGTTCTTTTTTTCGTTTTGGAGTACGCAGCTAGATTAGTTGTAATAGTTGTAGCAGATTAGGAGAAATTTCTTATCTATTTTCTTTTTTGTTGTTTCATAACATAGCTTTCTGGGATTTTTTTTTAGCAAATAGTGGAACTCTGCATGAAAACTTTCTGCTACGTTTTCATTTCGTCTTATTGTAGACCACAGAAAATTTCGTTTCGCATCGGCAGCGTAGGTGCAGTGCAATAAGACTTGCATGACTAAAACCCGTGGGTTATATTTCCCAAATTGAAATGAAATAACACCCGCGGGCTTCTTTTTTTTTTTCTTTTTAAAGATGGAAACAAAATCTATTAAGAACCTGAAACTGTGGACCTGGACAGATCCCACAAAACACATTAGTAGAGAAGCATTCTGGTTTTCAGCTGTCACAATCGAAGTAAATGAAAACTAAACCTGGCCCTTAACAATATTCCCCGTTTTATGGCTTAAATACTAAGATTCATGAAATATACGAAACACCTTGTATTTCTTGATACATATACATATATATTTATCTGAAAGTGGGTCAATATTTCAAAACATTCATATTTTGGACCTCGAAATGGACATTAACTAATATAAACTGCGGCAAAAAACTTTTAACTCCTGAGAAATGTCAAATCTTCGTAGTGTGTGTGCAAATCCGTGTAAACAAATCGATTTTTTTCTAAGCAGAACCGATTTTTTGTTGCATGGAAATCGCCATTAGTGTCGCACTAAACATTGACATCTTGACATATTTGCCATATCATACCTTTCTGTTTTCTTTTAGAATTGTATACTCAAATTTCTGTACCTATTAAATTTTTTTTCACTCTATCGCATTTAATTTATAAAAACGTTTCCAAATAAAAGAATTGCAGTAGGTATATAACAAAAAAAAAAAGCTAAAAGAAAATGGAAGAATCGGACGGAAAATTACCACTTCTTTTGAACCCGTCTATTTCTCACGCGTTTTACCACCTTTTACCTCATTGTTTTGTGTCCTAACGCAACAAACTCAATGTGAAAATCTTGGATATTCAAATGAATTCGAAAGCGAACTGGCTCCGTAGCAATAAAGACACGCGTCCTGACGCTTTGTATAATGTGTTCAAATTTAGTGGATTTAATTTCTCTTCACAGCATACAGTCAGCTTTTGTTTTTGACGTATGATTGGAACTGCCCTTCAAGCAAATTCACTGACCCAACTTTCTCGGACCTTCTTGGATCTTTGCTAAACTGAGTGTTTCACGCACACCTACAGAAATTCTTTGTTTCTACAGGCATTTTCCCCACACCTTTGTTTAGTTCATCTTTGCAAGTAGAGTAGTGAAGACGTAGTTCTTTTTTTTCTCTTTTCTTCTATTTTCTTATACAAAATTGAGAAATGGCCGCTTCATAAATTAAATGTTACTGTTTTTTTTGTTCATTTCGTGTTTTTGTAGTGCAATAAATTTATGTTTATAAATTGTATTTATATTAATTGATGAAAATAAAAGTGTCTTGAAATGAATACAAGCTATGTTTGTTTGTTGTAGGTAAATTGGATTGGAGAAACTTTGAATGAAAAAAGATTTGTTGAAGGTAGAACTCAAGTGGAGAAGTACTTTTTTTTTCGATTCATTTTGGATACGTTTTGGTCTCGGCTTTCGCTGAGTATGGTGAACTCTCACTCTCACAATACATGCGCAAGTGGGTCAGTGATGATTCTAATTTCCATACTAATTTGAGCCGACAAACGCAGTTTTGCGGATCCGTATTTGGATCCGTGCGCGGAGTCCTCCATAGGTTTTTGACTACGTGTGCGAATCCAAAACGGAGTCTTTTGCTTAAAGGGTGAAGGTTTCAAAAGGTGTGTTTGCTAAGTTCAGCTCTGAATTGCAACTGGTTTTGGAGTGGTTTTATATAAAACTTGTAGTTTTAAAAAACTTGTGGTGTAGCAAAAATGTACTTGTGTTTTCGATTAGGTTTTTGCCCAAAACCGATAATTGCGCGAAAACCAGGTTTTGGGCTTGGTGTGAAAACCCTATAAAAAACTTAAGGTGGAAGCGGCTGGTATTGACGCACTAACCATTACTTCCCGGGCTACTACTACACTTGCTCATATATGAAATAATTTACATTTTTATATTATATATTAACGCACATGATTTTACCCTTCACACAATCAAAATATTTATTCTGTAAGGTAACTCTTATTAATTAACTCCACAATTTTTCTTTGTAAATGAAAAATTTCGTTTTCTTCCTACTTCTACTTGGAAACTTACTGTGGATCAATTTAAATAAAACCATAAATGAATACCGTTTTTTTTTTTTTTTGAAATGTTATGGTGATTAAAATTTGATTTCTGCATTTATTTATATTGTCTGTAATTAAATCGATGCCACATTATTACATAACTACCTTTAACTATTTCAATGATCGTTGAATAAAAGTAATTTCATTTGAAAGGATGGAACAAAATGAACTTTTTTTAGATTGCAATAATAATTTAGTTGAATCTTCTATATTTACATAAAAATGATCAAATTTGTTTCTAACTTTTAACTTAAAATTAAATTTAAATGATGAGTTTCCATGAATGTTTTCGTGAAATAGCAAATTTTAGACTTGTATCTTATCTTTTTTGGCTTTTTTGAACACAAAACAATATATAAGTCTAACATTTAACGCTATAGTAATTTTTATCATAAAGTTTGTTTCAATATTTGTGTTGCAAAAATTAAACAATAAAAACCTTAACTTTCATATACTTAGGTATACGATTAATATGGCACCTATATAAGGGAAGACTCAATGCTATAATGATTGTTAGTCAGGAGCAGGCCTTCAAAATGAACGCACGTCTGATAGTAATTTTTGGTCTTGTTACCCTGATTGGGGCTGATTTTGAGTATGATGACGAGATCACAACGGTAATGATGGCAAATTTCCTAAATTTCTGTTTCAATTGTAATCATTTTGTTGTTTTAGAAAAGCCTGGTGAGAAGACATGGTTATCCATTTGAAAGTCATACCGTTGAGACAAAAGATGGATATATCTTGAGTCTTCATAGAATCCCCTTCTCTCCGTACCAGGAACCATCCAACCAACAAGAACAAAAAAGTCCAATTGCTTTCCTTATGCATGGTTTGTCCTCTTCATCGAGTGACTGGGTCATGCTTGGTCCTGGCAGAGCATTGGCTTATAAACTTTCTGATGCTGGTTACGATGTTTGGATGGGCAACGCTCGTGGTAACGTTTATTCCTTCGAACATATCAAATACGATCCCAATGAAGTGGCTGGAAAATTCTGGGATTTTTCATGGCACGAGATAGGAACAGAAGATCTCCCAGCTTCTATTGATTACATTCGTAACGAAACTGGACAAGATAAAATGACATACTTTGCCCATTCACAAGGAACAACAGCTTTCTTCGTTATGAGCTCCCTGCACGAAACCTATCAAAATTACATTAAGTCGGCACATTTGTTGACACCATACGCATTTGCCGAAGATTTAAGTAATATTTTTCTCAAAGCTGCAGGCAATGTTATAGCCCTTACAAATCCATTAGCAACTCTTGTCACAAGTACGGAATTCAGACCAAATGGAACGATCACGAAGTTAGCTGGTGCTGCTTTGTGTTATGACAAACCAAGTGTATTGTGTTCTAATATAATCTTCCTCGTGGCAGGATTCAATAACATCACAGTAGATCCTGTAAGATTTATTATTCCGTCTGACTGCGACCATGTAATTAATCAAATTTATTTTCAGTCTATTATAAGTGATGTACTGGCGGCAACTCCAGCTGGGGCATCAACCAAATGTGTCTTGCACTACTTCCAAATGCATAATAGCAATTCATTCCAACAGTACGATTATGGTTTGTTAGGAAACCTAGCAATATACAAAAGCAGCAAACCTCCAAATTATCCTCTGGAAAATATAAATGTGCCCCTATTTTTGTATCCGTGTGAGGAGGATAGATTGGTTCATAAGCCAGACATCGATAGGATTGTTAAAAGTGTTTCAAATGTATGGAAAGTGCTTACAATCAAAGGCGCTACACATGAATCCCCAGTGTATGGTGTAGATTCGATAACTGAACCATTGTATGATATGGTATTAAAAGATGCTGCTTCTTTAAAATAAAAAGTGTAAAAAGGAGTTTTTTTGTCGAAAAATTAAGAAAATTTTAAAATTAAAACAAAAAGACTGGTGCCCTTTGAAACTTGATACCCGATAATTTATTTTATCAGATAAGAAATAAGATCTTTGAAAACGTTATAAGGTCTTCAAACAAGTGAACACCAAGATAAGGTCGTTTATCTTAATGTGGGTCTATAAATATTTTGTAATTATTTAGGCCAGTCAACGAGGGAAAAAAAAAATATGCTTTCACCTGGAAATAATTCCAACAGTTTTGAAACTTGGCACACCACTGAATGCGCCATTCAGTAAAAACCCTTGTTAACAGAAAAACACAGATCATGCCATGATATTTCCATGTGCCGCAAGACATTTGTGACTGTTTTCGCCTCTTAACTTAACTTATATTCTGATGATGACTCAAAAATAATTGACGATTTATCCTCACTTCGACTACGCCTATTTAACGACGACGTTTCGAATTGTCATGGAAGAATCCTGGATTTGATTATCGCCACGATAAACAGAACCAAGGTATGCTCATTAGCGGTATGACGTCACAATCATCTGGGTTTCTTCGGAAAGCAAACAGATAATACCATTTCATTGTATTGTTTTTATTTGTTGTTTTATTTTCACAATCCCTAATTTGTTTAAATGCTAAATTCTAAATTATAATCTTAATTTAAAAATGAAAATAATACTCAAAGATGATTGTGACGTCATAAAAATGACAAGATGGCAACTTTGTTGTATGTAATGAGCATACCTTGTATCTGTATATCGTGGATTATCGCAACCTGTCATGAAGACATGTGGAAAAATCGACTGTAACTGAGGATAGCCATAATCCATCTTTAATTTTTTCCTTTCTTTTACTCAGATTTTCTTAACAATCATGTTGAAAACTTTAACACCTTTAATTTCAATGAGACAGATTTTAGCCAATTAAATTACCTATTTTTTTTTCAGTTTTCTTTTTTGTTTTTTTTTTCTTTATTTTTTTTTTTCAAATTAAATATAATTTCTTAAGATATTTCAAAGAATTACAAGCATGGATGTTGCCGTCTGCCGAAATAAATTTTCCGAAGTTAAACACTTGAACATAATTTATTAATGTAAATGTTCTAATTTAATTTAACTATAATAAATAAAACAAAAGAAAAGAAAAATTGAAATCAGTTTTTAAAGAAAAAATATTAAAAGTTTCTTATGTTTATCATTTTTAAATAAATACAAACATTATTTATTTCTAACTATAGCGATATTTGACAATACAATACTGAAAAAAAAATTGTTAATAATGATAGGTATTTGAAAAAAATTAAATTTGGTAATTAAGTTATCAAAGCTTTAAACAAAGATTCAAAATTTAAAATTATTTAAGGCTTTTAGTTTGGCTAAAACAAAAAAAAAGGGACGCAACGAACTGCATTATTAACAGAAATGAACTTTTAGTTTGGTCAAACAAAAATATAATAGATTTGGAAGAATTGAACCCAATAGAGTTGACTGTAAGTATTGCGATATGAAAAAGCGTGAGCCAAAAACCGAGTGAGTAACATCCAACCCATCTGCCCGTTCAGGAACATGATACACTCCTCGAATGAAAGAAAACTCTTGTTCAGGTACAATCTGCGAATTTTCTGTAACACTGGACACAACGCTAAAAATGAAAGATATTTTCTTCAAAAATACCAAAACATGAAAAGAAAAAAAAAAAAGGGTATACAAATTGAATAAGTGTTCCAGTTGGAAAGCATGTATAGCTTACCCTATGAATTCCAAATAAGAAAGGTAAACAAAAAAAAAACTAATTATGTCCAACGGAGCATTAACAATTGTTCCTCTTTTTTAACACGAAAATACATAAAATCTGAAAGTGAAAAACAAATAAAATCATATTAAATTGAATAATTAACAAATAAATATAAGCAGATAAACAAATAATAACAATTAACATAAATTACAACAACATACTTTTATCATTAAGGGGCAAACTGTTTTTTGAGCTTATATATGAAATAAAATAAAGCCAAAACTAAAAAAAGTAAAGAATTTAGTATAGTTTCCAATTTTATACAATCCAAGCAATATTTTAGCTCACATGACTTATTTCTTTTATATAATATAACACATTTAAAATTTTCGTTTCATGTGGTGAATAAAAAACAACATCCAAAAAGTCAAATTGGCACCACTAAGCTGCACGAAATTGGATATAAAAAGCGAGCTGATTGAGCAATAAGGTCTCCTTCTCTGAAACTAAATTAGTATCAAGGCATCGACTTTACGTTAATAAAATTGTTCAAAATTCAATGAAATTGACGGAATAAAGAATGGTCAAGTCTAATAAACTGACATTCTAGTATAAATAATACAATACAAATAATAATAAGTTAATAAAATAAGTACACCCTTTACCGCACAGACAAAGATCTTGGCAAAACTTGCACTGCCGTTCTGGTAAGATCAACATTTCAATGCCAAAAGGTCATTGTCCAAGGTTTGGTTACGTTTGAAGTAACCTGTGCAGTCATTTCACTCGAAAATAACGAGAATATCCTTCTGATATCTTTATATAATCAGTGCTCTGCATCCCAAACTGACATAAAACACGACCTTGACTTGCTTAACGCATTTTGTCAAAATTATATTCAGTTCATAATCAGCGGCGATTTCAACGCACGCCATCAATTATGGTTGGATTCTTTAAGCACTCCCCAAGGAGTGGCTATCTCTGACTGGCTCCCACAATCATTCCTTAAGATTATATCTCAACCTATTCCTACTTTCCCTCGAACTCCCTCGACTCGGGACTTTTTTATGTGTTCTCCAAGTCTTATTTGTAGAATTCCTACACTTAACAGAGGTGTAAAGATTGAAAAGGTCAGGCCCAAGGTGAGATCCTTGGGCTACTCCAGCGGAAGTGCTTTTAAGAATTGATTTATGCCGCATTTACACGAGTGACAAATTGTCATAATTTCGTTCATTATATTGTCATTAATGACCAATTCGTGTAAATAGTCCATAAACCTGTCATTATTGTTGTCATACAAATAATGACCATATGCAGATGACGTTAATTTTACCATTATACTGACATCGTGTAAATGAATGCTGACATCATTTTGAAAATAATGGCAATGCACAATAGAGAATGAACTTGCTCATTTTTTGTCATTATAATGCCAGGTAATCAGAGCGCCATTATTTGACTTCGTGTAAATGAGTGTTATTAAGGCATTGATTTTATTCACTATTTTGTCACTTTTATGGCAGAAATAATAGCAAATTTCGTGAGTTGTGTTGCAGTTGACCAAGTATAGGAGATTTCTTTCCTACAATTTGGTTAATTTGTTTAAAGGTGTCAGGTCCGGGTTTTATGACGTTAAGTTTTTTCCTGAATTGGGTGTCGATAAATGTTATAGTATTTTGGTCTATGAGGGTATTAATGCACTTGAGTTGTGAGAAAACACTCTGGTACTCATTTCCGTGGGTATTAGGGTACGGTGAAAAATTCTCTGGAGAATTTTTCGAAGTTTTTGTCTATGCTTATACATATTTTGAATGTGCTCGGGAAAGTCTTTGTATTTCGTTTTGAAGTTTCGAGGTTGGGCTTGTTCTGCAATTGCAGAGTCGATTTCTTGATTAATCAAGTTGGTTGATGTATTTGGTGCGTTGTTCCGTATGGAATACTTCCCAATTGATTTTTTTTTGTAATTTATATGTTAAAATTTGTCCAAAGACGAATAATTAGTTTTATTGCCAGATGATCCTCAGACTCTGGGAATATTACCTCCAATGGGGAATAAAAATTAACTCTGCTAAAACAAAGTTTATCTGCTTTAGGAATCTTTCGCATAATGGCTTAGCCACGAAATGCAAAAACCCCTCCCTGACTCTTCCTGATAACTCAGTTATCAAACCCAACCAAGTGTTAAATACCTCGGGGTTCAATTCTTCGAAAGGTTCAAATTTAACCAACACTCCGACTCCAAATTCACCATTTGTAAGGCTAACCATGCCTTAACTCTCCCACGTCCTCTTATGAAAGAAAGAGGTGGACTCCAAACCAAGACAAAACTTCTGCTTTACAAGTAGTGATGTGTCAACTCAAGTTAATAATCCGAGTCAAACCGAGTTACAGCTAAAGCGAGTCAAACCGAGTTACAGTTTTTGTAAACCGAATTAGCGAAACGGGTAGAACGAACGAACTTGTTCTTTATGTTTACTAAGTTCCCTATTACACGTTGACTATTTTAGAGTCATGACTTTCGAAATGGAATGAGTGCGAAGGAGAAAAAAGATCAGATTTCACCTTCGCACTCATTCAATTTCGAGAGCCATGACTCTAAAAGAGTCAACGTGTAATAGTGCACTAAACTAACAGAGTTGCATTGCCTACTTCAATGTTCAATACCTATTCGGTTTCTCTTTCTTTTCTTGTTATTGTTGATTTTCTATTTCTCAGGCTTGTGTGTTAGTTAGTTTTCTGTATACGTTGTTTTGTTGCGATTCAGTGCGAGTGAGTCAGTTGAGTATAATATCGGTTAATAATTCGGTTTAAATGTTATTGTGAATATGAAGAGGTTTTATTTTTATACAAACCGAGTCAAACCGAGTTGCACACCGATTCATCTGTATTGACTCGTATTCGTTCAGTTTGTTGTGTACTGAATGATTTTATCTTTTTTTCTTTTTGTTTCGTTATTCGTCTTTTTGACAGGTACGTATCCTCGTGATTACACGATTCTTTTTTTACATTCGTGAGACGTGTTTCGTTATTTTGACAATCAGATTCTCTGCGGTTAATATATTGGAAAACAAACAGTAACAATAATAATTAATAACTATTAAAAAAGGTTCCTTATCACTTTCCGTTCAAATGTATCCCTATTTTGAAATGAAAAGCAATGTTATAATTTATAATTTAATATTGAAAAATACTCAGTGATAAATTGACACAAAAATTTATCGAACCAATATATCGATGTTTTTTCAAAATGGATACTTGAAAACAAAAGAAATGCTTCTTCCTTTTCTATTTTAAAGACCAAATACGTAAAATTTCACATCAAAATGTGTTTTTGATTTAAGACAAAATAATATCATATTTTGAAAATTTCACAAACTATTTCCCCCCTTTAATTCTTCAATATTTCAATTAATAAAAAAAAATCGATTTGATGACTTTTTGGAAAGTTAAGAATATTGTTGCAAGTTGCAACCTTATTAGATATGAAATTGGCCAGTTTAAATTTCAGAGAGCGCAGTTGTTTTCTTCCGTTTCAAAGTTTCTCGAAAGCACTTTTTGTTCCTTTTTTACTTGCTATATTTCTTGTTTGATTTACTGCGACAGAAAATAATTGAGCAACAAATCCAAAAAATTCAAAACTAAGGATTTTTTGTAAAAAATTACTTGTTATCGATTGTTTATATTGAAACCTCTGTGACTTGTCGGTGTCGCAATCGTATGTTGTCGTTTTTTCATCTAAAGCCTAGTACGCAGATCGCGCTAAAATTTATCTTCCATACAAAATTCCTCCAAAGATAAATTTTAGCGAGGACATTTAGCTAGGCAGTACGCAGTTCACGCGCTAAATTTATAAAGTCTCCACTTAATTTAGCACGCGAAATAATGCTCAACGCATTCTTTCACAGATAAATTTTGACATTTGTGCTCTTAGCAAACGATTGTAGAGATAAGAATTGTAGAGATAAAATTTAGTTTAGCTTGAACTGCGTACCTGGCTTAATTGGAAAAAGTCACACCCGTTTTATTAAAACACATTTTTAAAACTAACTTTGGTATGAACATGTTTGTCGTGGTTAAAAAGTATATATTAACATAATATGGAATTTGTACCTTATTTATATAAAGTTGTTATCCACCCTCTTTGTTGAACTCCCCGCAAACTCCTTGGGAATTAAAACTATCCTTATTCCTTTCTCATGAAATAGTAATGAACCATTTGTGATTTTTTTTTAGAAACCATCAAGTCAAACATAGAATTACATACTTTCACATGATAATTATGATAAACTTTTGTGTAGAAATTCACACAAATGCACAGAGTTTTAAAATAAAGGAACACAGCTAAAGATGTCAAAACAACCCCTATCAGTTTCATCAGTCAATGTCAACGGATCGGTTGCCGCAACTCACGCGACGGATTCTACGGGTCGGCCCCTTCATTCCCGCTTTCGTTACTTCATTCCCCTTACATTTCTACACCCATCACCTTATCTGTCAAAATAACACAACACGAAACAATCGAAAAAAAAAGAATCGTGTAATCAGCGTCATAATAAAACGGCAAACACAATTTTTGTGTTACAATTTACGTGGTCTACAAAAGCCAAAGGCATATAAATTATATATCGTTGGATAGGTTTTTTTGCACAGAAGTGCAGAAATATATTAAACAATTACATCACAAAAACTAAAAAACAATAAAAGAAAATTGCACAATATGTGCGAGCGAGAGCCAGAGCGAGACCGAGTATTTTTGTTCACGACACTTTAAAATTCACGATACTACAGAAACAGAATAGGTACATACAAATGAATAAAACCGTTTTATTATACATAATGATATAATTGAATAAAAATAAATAAATTCAATTAAAACAAAGGAATAAAACAAAAGAAAAATGTGAGTTACAGTCAAGTTAATATCAATTATTGTAAAATTTGTTTTTATTTGTTGTAACCTAAATGTGACGATTCGATTTTTTCATCCACCAACCAACCAAATTTCCAGTCATGGCTGGAAAGATTATTGAAATATCAGTTGGCAGCGTTCAGAAAATAATTATAATGAAATGCAATAAAATTAAGGGTGGGACACAAGTCTGCCGCAAAACATTGAATTTTCTGGGGATGATCTGTTAAGCGGGGTACACATTATCGATCACGTATGACAGTTTTGCTCACGACTGATAATGTTTACACTCTGTTTGAGGGTTTGTCAGGCAAGCTCATGCTCAAAAATTTTTTTGATATTGACTGACAGTCAGCCGACTGTCATACGTGATCGATAATGTGTACCCTACTTTAGTGCCTGTTTACATAGGATTTTTAATAAAAGGAGACGGGTAGATCCTATATGTGTGAAAAAGAGAAGGGAAGATTCCACCCAAATTATGCCGATTCAATAAATGTTCTCGGATTCAGCATGAAGCTTTTTTTTTGTGTAAGTGAGAGATCCATGGATTTTAAGGGTGCAAGATAGGGAAGGGTAGATTAAAATGAAAGGATTTTTTATTTATAAAGTAAAACGGGGATTATAGTAATGAATGAAAACATGCTTCATTAAAAATCCAATATAAACATGCTTTTAAAGTAAAGAACTCATGTAGGTACAGTTTTCGAGAGGAGCAAGAGCATAGAAAGTTTTGAAAATATTTTTAAAGCCAAACAAGATTTTTGTCAAGCGATTGTTTTTGCGTTTCAATGATCCACCCATGTTGTTAAACATGCTAATCCTTGTGAACCCCCCTATTGGAAGGAAAATAAAGAGAGAGAATAGGTTTGTTCCCAACTTTTTTGGGCAGTTTTGGGCAATCTATCAAATTATGAGGAGTGGGGATGAAAATCTCTCAGAGAGAGAAAAAAGTGTGGAACGCTTTTTGGGCAAACAATTTCTGCCACTTTTTAAATGTCAAACACAAGAATCAACTAGAGTTGCCATGGATAAATGATAATTCATTATAGAAACAACAACAACAACAACAACAACAACAACAACAACAACAACAACAACAACAACAACAACAACAACAACAACAACAACAACAACAACAACAACAACAACAACAACAACAACAACAACAACAACAACAACAACAACAACAACAACAACAACAACAACAACAACAACAACAACAACAACAACAACAACAACAACAACAACAACAACAACAACAACAACAACAACAACAACAACAACAACAACAACAACAACAACAACAACAACAACAACAACAACAACAACAACAACAACAACAACAACAACAACAACAACAACAACAACAACAACAACAACAACAACAACAACAACAACAACAACAACAACAACAACAACAACAACAACAACAACAACAACAACAACAACAACAACAACAACAACAACAACAACAACAACAACAACAACAACAACAACAACAACAACAACAACAACAACAACAACAACAACAACAACAACAACAACAACAACAACAACAACAACAACAACAACAACAACAACAACAACAACAACAACAACAACAACAACAACAACAACAACAACAACAACAACAACAACAACAACAACAACAACAACAACAACAACAACAACAACAACAACAACAACAACAACAACAACAACAACAACAACAACAACAACAACAACAACAACAACAACAACAACAACAACAACAACAACAACAACAACAACAACAACAACAACAACAACAACAACAACAACAACAACAACAACAACAACAACAACAACAACAACAACAACAACAACAACAACAACAACAACAACAACAACAACAACAACAACAACAACAACAACAACAACAACAACAACAACAACAACAACAACAACAACAACAACAACAACAACAACAACAACAACAACAACAACAACAACAACAACAACAACAACAACAACAACAACAACAACAACAACAACAACAACAACAACAACAACAACAACAACAACAACAACAACAACAACAACAACAACAACAACAACAACAACAACAACAACAACAACAACAACAACAACAACAACAACAACAACAACAACAACAACAACAACAACAACAACAACAACAACAACAACAACAACAACAACAACAACAACAACAACAACAACAACAACAACAACAACAACAACAACAACAACAACAACAACAACAACAACAACAACAACAACAACAACAACAACAACAACAACAACAACAACAACAACAACAACAACAACAACAACAACAACAACAACAACAACAACAACAACAACAACAACAACAACAACAACAACAACAACAACAACAACAACAACAACAACAACAACAACAACAACAACAACAACAACAACAACAACAACAACAACAACAACAACAACAACAACAACAACAACAACAACAACAACAACAACAACAACAACAACAACAACAACAACAACAACAACAACAACAACAACAACAACAACAACAACAACAACAACAACAACAACAACAACAACAACAACAACAACAACAACAACAACAACAACAACAACAACAACAACAACAACAACAACAACAACAACAACAACAACAACAACAACAACAACAACAACAACAACAACAACAACAACAACAACAACAACAACAACAACAACAACAACAACAACAACAACAACAACAACAACAACAACAACAACAACAACAACAACAACAACAACAACAACAACAACAACAACAACAACAACAACAACAACAACAACAACAACAACAACAACAACAACAACAACAACAACAACAACAACAACAACAACAACAACAACAACAACAACAACAACAACAACAACAACAACAACAACAACAACAACAACAACAACAACAACAATAACCAACATTTTAAGCAATTGTAAAATAGTTTCCTATAATGTAGATGGGTTAAGCAGTAAATTAATATTTCCTGGGTTCTTTAATTACCTGTATTATTTTGATATTATTTTGTTATTGGAGACACACACAGAAGAAAATAAGATACAAAATTACGAAAAATACTTTTCCTCTTATGAATGCTTTTGGACACCAGCAAGAAGAACATCAAACAAAGGTAGAGCAAGCGGAGGAACTCTTATTGCAATAAAGAAAGACTTATTGTTACAATACAAAACTAAAACCTTTGAGGAATTGATTTATGTTGAGATCAAATATGAATGTAATCCTTTATATATTATGCCTGTCTACTTGAATTGTAATCATTGGCAGAAAGATTATGAAATATTGTATGATTGTCTATGTTCTGTTAAATCACAAAACCTTATGTTGGTTGGAGATTCCAATGCTAGAACAGCAAATTTAGAAGCGGAAATAGTGTTCAAAGACCGTAAGCGCATCTCTAAAGACACAAAAGTCAATTCTGAAGGAAGGAAAATTGTAGAATTGTGTAACGATTTTGCTCTTAGCATATTAAATGGCAGTGCTGATGGCGATAAAATGGGAGAACACACATTCATTGGAAAGCAAGGCAGCTCCACAATTGACTATGGGCTTATAGGTGGAGATTGGAATTTTATCTTCAAGGACTTCGAAGTTGGGAATGCAACATTCTCGAATCACCTCCCAATCACGATAAGTATGGAAAAAATATTCTCAGACTCAACAGCAGCAGTTGCCGACACTGGAAACATATGCCTCAGGTGGAACAAACGTAAAGAAAACGATTTTCAGAAAAAAATTGACACTATGCTCAATGCCAAAAAATGTGAATCAATAGCAAAATATGTGCCGATATGTGACCTGGAAGAAATCATTTATTCTGCAGCTAATTTACTACCGAAGAAATCTTCTTTACAAAAAAAATCTGAGTGGTACGATTATGAATGCGAGAACTTACGAAAAAAATGTTTTGAACTTCTTAACCTTCTGCGAAAATATGATGCACAGAGTATAAAAATAAAATATGTCGAAACCAACAAGCAATATAAAACGATATGCAAAGCAAAAAAGGAAGCTCATTTTGAAAAGCTGGCATTCCAGTTAAGTCAAAGCAGAGATTCGGCCGAGTTTTGGTCATTAACAAGAAAATTATCTGGAAATTTTACTCCAAAAGATACTGCCATCATTCCAGTGGAAAGATTTCGTGAACACTACACCTCACTTTTGTACTTGCCGAATCAGATCAAATGGGACTTTGCGCAGCCTCTTATCAAGGACGAAATTCTAGATAAGAATATTGAATTGGAAGAAGTAAAAATGGTACTGAGTTCTCTGAAAGACGGCAAAGCAGCAGGTTCAAACGGAATTCCAGCTGAGTTTTTAAAATACAGCACAGACGCTTTCAAAACAAATTTAACCACAGCACTGAACATAATTTTCAATTTTGGAACTATACCTGAGCATTTTTATGAAACGTTGATTTTCCCGATATATAAAAAGGGTGATCCGTCTGATCCGACTAACTACAGAGGCATATCATTCTTGAACTCAACACTAAAAACGTATACAACCTTATTAAACAGGGGACTGAATGTATGGGTAAACGTTAACAAAAAACTCAGTGAGTTTCAGGCTGGATTTCGTGCTGGTTATTCGACAGTTGATAACATCTTCGTACTTACATCTATAGCTCAAATGAAGTTGAACCAAAATCAAAAACTATTCACATTGTTTGTGGATTTTAGAGCGGCTTTTGATACAATAAACCGAAGTGCGATGTTCTATAAGCTACATAACTTAGGTTTATCCTCAAAGTTTGTCAGAGCTCTAGAAAAACTTTATCAAAAATCTACGGCATATATTGTTAAAGGAAAGGAGCGCTCAGGAAAATTAGAAATAAACCGGGGAGTTAAGCAAGGCTGCAATCTTAGCCCTCTACTATTCGCACTGTTTTTAGATGATCTTGTGGACTCACTTACATGTGGAGTAGAAATTGGCAGCACAAAAGTAAAAGTTATCATGTACGCAGACGATATTGTTATACTTGCGGAATCAGCTTCTTCATTGCAATTAATGATCAACAAACTGTACGGGTATTGCACAATGTGGGGCTTAGAAGTCAACGTTAGTAAGTCTAAAGTTATGATTTTCCAAAAAGGCTCAGGCAGGATAGCGGCAAGTGAAAAATGGAAATATGGTGACCATAACCTAGAGGTAGTAAAAAAATACACCTACCTGGGAATGGAGCTAGCTTACAACCTTAACATGGAAAAGCACCTAAAAACCAAAGTAGATAAGGCTAAAGTAGCAATATGCGTGAATTGGAAAAGAATTTTTAGCAATAAACTTATTGCTGTTAGCTCGAAATATGGTGTGTTTAATGCAACAGCGCAATCGATTCTTTTATATGGTGCACAAGTTTGGGGTGGCCAGCGATTCGAAGTGGTGGAATACTTGCTACGTTTCTTTCTTAGGAAAATTTTTTATTTGCCAATCAACACCCCCAGATATATGTATTATCTTGAGTCGGGCTTACCATCACTTTTTATCTCATCGCTAAAACAACATGCTGATTATTTATCAAGAGTGGTTACAATGGATGAAATTCGACTACCAAAGCAGATTTTGCGATATGCAGTGCAAAAGAATATACTTTTTGCCAAAAATTGGAGTAAACTGGCTGCAGATTGTGGTATAGTGCTGAGTTTATCGGAAGTTAGAATGGACCAATGGAAACAGACGTTTTATGAAGTTATCCGGACAACAGATGAGAATGAGAGATACTCTTTTATTGAAAAAGCTCGTGAGTCAACAGAGAGACTTTATTACTCGAAAGTAAATTATAATTTAAACGAAGCAAATTACTTCAACAGCAGTTTCTCATGCATTATGATCGGAGCAATTTTCAAAATAAGAGGAGAATTAATAAGCCTTAATTATTCACCGCATCGAACCGAAGGAACTGGCAACTGTGATTTGTGCAACCTACAGGAGAGAGAAAATATCTTTCATTTCATTGGAGTATGCCCCGTGTTGAAGGAGATAAGACGATCTTACTTTGGAAAAAATACTCTTGAAATTGATGAAGTTAAAAAGTATCTAAATGGGTTGGACTGGAAGCTTCTGTTCAGTTATTATCAAAAGGCCAGCGCTTATAGACGAAGAATAATCACAGAAAGCTTTTAAAATTGGAAATGTTTAAAAATATTTATCTTCACTAAAAGACTGCTTATAAAAAAAAAAAAAAAAAAAAAAAATGTTTTTTTTTCGCTAAACCAAAAACCCGCTAAGCTAAAAGCTCTGAGCTCTGATAAAAAAAAAGAAAAAAAAAAAAAATATTCAAACAAAAACAATAATTATATTTATAATTGTTAAATTTTGCTTAAAATTGAAATTATTGTAAAATTTATCTAATGTGTCACTCTGGCAAACGACAAATATTGTCATGCCTTAATTATTCAATTGTTTTTTTTAAATCTTAATTATACCAATTGTACAACTTTTATATTGAATAAAAATCTTATCTTATCTTATCTATCTATCTTATAGAAAGTTCCAAAAAATTATAACCACAATAAAAAACATTTTCAAAGTAGGTATTAATAAACTTGTAAAACATAAATTTAATTATAATAAAGCAACAATTTACTTCATTAACATTAAATTATAAAATTTAAATTTATTTTGTTGTAGAAAAGTATTTCAAAAAAGAAATTCATTATTTTTAATTACCTTTTTTCTTCAGAATTACTTTTGGTAAACGAATAGTTAATTTTATGAACATTAATTTACTAATTAATAGACTGGTAAAACGATACAAAAAAAAACACATCTACGAAAACTAAAATAAAATTAAAAATAAAACTTGGGCAACCCTTAGTCAACAGCATATTTGAATTTATTTCAATCGAAACTGCCATTTTTTGACAGAACTCAAACTTGCCAATTTCTGCCCAAAGAAATTTCTTGGGCAGAAATTGTCAGGAAGGGGAAATGTTTTACTCTCT
Organism: Epistrophella euchroma; assembly: GCA_947049315.1. Taxonomy (NCBI): domain Eukaryota; kingdom Metazoa; phylum Arthropoda; class Insecta; order Diptera; family Syrphidae; genus Epistrophella; species Epistrophella euchroma. The sequence goes on from OX346246.1 coordinate 23,934,448, forward strand.
CGTGAGCGCTCTCTTTTGCCCAAAACTGCCGAATTTTTGATGTGTGGAACAGGATTTGGCAACAATTGTTGACAAATTGTGACAATGGGCAGTTTTGGTCAAGGTCTGGAACAAACCTAATATTTGTAAAAGGAAATGGTGTGGTTGTTCTTCAGCGGAGAATCGCCATGAAGTACCCACAAAAAAGAAAAAAAAAAAAAAAAAAAAAAAAAACAATTGTGCATGTATTTGAGTAGAATACAAAGTCAGTTTATTTGAATTGGCTGTTTGCGGTTTCGCACCGACGCAATGGTAAAATCGTCATGTATAACAAAAAAATATATTAAGTTGGGTATTGTCGGTTCGGTAAGGTTTTAATAGGCGTAAATTCACGAAAAATGATGTATGTATGTAAATTAATACAAAGTACTTTGTAAATTAAAAGATAAATGGTCGTATTAATTAGATTTTTGACTGTTTAAACTATGTTTAAGTATTTCGAAACAGTCAGAAATATGCTTTATTTAATAAAAAAAATATTAGATTTGTCAAGATTTAGACAATCGATTACGTTGTCTAAAGTAAGATAAAAAGTCAGATCCCTTTAGCAGAGATTAAAAAGGTTTTTTTTTAAACTTGGGCAGCTGTCTTAAGTTAGACAGTGTTTATTAATACGGCCAAAAGTCTTTAATTGGCACTCGAATTTCGAGGGCTGGACATACTAGTAAAATAAATTACGAAAAGTAAACTTTTTCAGGCCTGTGCCGAGATTTAGCTAATTCGAAACCGTGGCGAGTGAGTGAGATGACTCACTTTTCATTGAAAATCGATTTAGCTAATAAAAGTGAGTGAGTAGGCGAGTGAAATGAAACGTCAGTTTACTCGCCGGATATTTCAGCGGTGACTTGGTGTATGTGTTGGTAAATTTACGCTTTTGCATAAGTATGCGTTCTTTTCCAAAGGAATGTCAACATATCTATACTCGTATGTGAAATGAAATAGAAAAACAACAATGTATGTAGGTAAAACTGAGTATGCAGTACATAAAAGATTTATTTTTTTTATAAAAACATACATTTATGTAAAAATTATATTTGATGAAATTTGTTATTTACATTTTAATTGTAGGTATACATTTTTTAATACAGGTGAAAAATATAATTCAGCATCGCAAGGACGACCTCGCCAACTTCGTGAGGACTAACTACAAAACTTTGGAAGAATGTTTAGGGGTGGATAGGGCACACTAATTACACACTAAATTAACACATTGATTAAATTTTATTTTCCTAAGATTCTTGATGAAGTTTAATTCAAATAAAAATACAAAATTGAAAGATTAAATCTCAAACAAACAAAACCAAAGACAACAAATTAAAAGATAATCTTTGGTAATGACATATCATGTGTTCGAAACTAGATTCGGAATTACTCATTTCACTTTAATAGCTAAATCACTTTTGCGAATGAAGTGAGATGAGTCGGCGAGTCATCTCACTTCACTCGCTGATATAGCTAAATCTCGGCACTGTTTTTAGTTTTCTCTTATGGGAAATACATTGAACGTCAAATCAGTAAAATTTTGATCTCTTACTCCCAGTTCATGATCTGAGATGCAGGCGGCGTGGAAAGCAACTTACCAAGTGTCAATGACACAAAACTACAAATCTGCAAGTCAAAATCAACTTGTAAGTTTGTGCTAGTGCTACAAGTGTAGATTTCTTTCTAACATAGAAAATAGAGCTACTTGTAGGAAATAAAAATTTCCTTACACTTGTAAGTAGATATTCGGTTTAGAAGTCCACCATGGTCTCCTGTAATATTTTTATTTTCTCATTCTTTATCAAGTCAATATAAATATATTAATCAATATTTTAAATATATCTGTGTTTATTTTATTGTGATCTTTTTTAATATTCATAAAAATTGATTAAAACTTAAAGTGGAAAGCGCAACATTTCCTTAAAATGCTTTAGGACAGATTTCTCAACATCATCGGCGATAACGATATTTAATGTAAAAAAAAAAAATATATGATAAAGCTGTAGGAAGGGTATGTCGTTGAAGTAATTAAACATTTCATAATAGGCTAACAACGTGAACGTATCGTTTAATGAACCGGACGTTAACTTAAATTCGGATAATATACAATAATTTCCACTCTGGGCTATTAGGTTTTTTTTTTTTATTTTTCTGTTAATTGTAAATAAAAAATTTCATTTTGTTTCTACTTTTACTTAAAAACTTACTGTGTTTACTGCATTTAGTTACATTGTCTACAATTATTTCGATGCTAAATTAAATCTTTATGATATATCTGGTCAAACATAAATTCATTTTGGGCCGAAATTTCTAATAAAATAACTTTAACTAATTCAATGATCATTGAATAAAAGTAATTTCATTCGAAAGGATGAACTAAGCTTTATATTTGCATCAAAATAGTCAAATTTGCTTTCTGACTTTTAACTTAAAATTTTAATGATGAGTTCCCATGAATGTTTTCGTAAAAAAGCCAATTTGAGACTTTAATCTTATCTTTTTTGTCTTTTTTGAACACAAAACAATGTAAGTCTAACGCTACAGTAATTTTTATCATAAAATTTAAAAAAAAGTCTAGTACTTGCTCACTTTGTTTCAATATTTGTGTTTCAAAAAATTAAACAATTATAACCTTATTTTTCATTATATGCGATTAAGGTGGTACCTATATAAGGGAAGAATCAAGGCTATAATGGTTGTTAGTCAGAAATAGGCCTTCAAAATGAACGCACGTCTGATAGTAGTATTTAGTCTTCTTGCCCTGATTGGGGCTGATTTTGATTATGCTGAAGAGATCACAACGGTAATTATGGCGAATTTCCTAAATTTCTTTTTTAATTGTAATCATTTTGTTGAATTAGGAAAGCCTGGTGAGAAGACATGGTTATTCATTTGAAAATCATACCGTTGAAACAGAAGATAGATATATCTTGAGTCTTCATAGAATCCCCTTCTCTCCATACCAAGAACCATCCAACCAACAAGAACGTCCAATTGCTTTCCTTATGCATGGTTTGTCCTCTTCATCGAGTGACTGGGTCATGCTTGGTCCTGGAAGAGCATTGGCTTATAAACTTTCTGATACTGGTTACGATGTTTGGATGGGCAACGCTCGTGGTAACTTTTATTCCCGCAAACATATCGAATACGATCCCAATAAAGTGGCTGGAAAATTCTGGGATTTTTCATGGCACGAGATAGGAACAAAAGATCTCACAGCTTCTATTGATTACATTCGTAAAGAAACTGGACAAGATAAAATGACATACTTTGGCCATTCACAAGGAACAACAGCTTTCTTCGTTATGAGCTCCCTGAACGAAACATATCAAAATTACATTAAGTCGGCACATTTGTTGACACCATTCGCATTTGCCGAAGAAGTAAGCAATGTATTTCTCGAAGCTGCAAGCAAGGTTATAGCCCTTACAAATCCATTAGCAACTCTTGTCACAAGTACGGAATTCAGACCAAATGGAACGATCACGAAGTTAGCTGGTGCTGCTTTGTGTTATGACAAACCAAGTGTATTGTGTTCTAATATAATCTTCCTCGTGGCAGGATTCAATAACATCACAGTAGATCCTGTAAGATTTATTATTCCGTCTGACTGACCGTCTGACCATGCAATTAATTAAATTTATTTTCAGTCTATTATAAGTGATGTACTGGCGGCAACTCCAGCTGGGGCATCAACCAAATGTGTCTTGCACTACTTCCAAATGCATAATAGAAATTCATTCCAACAGTACGATTATGGTTTGTTAGGAAACCTAGCAATATACAAAAGCAGCAAACCTCCAAATTATCCTCTGGAAAATATAAATGTGCCCCTATTTTTGTATCCGTGTGAGGAGGATAGATTGATTCATAAGCCAGACATCGATAGGATTGTTAAAAGTGTTTCAAATGTATGGAAAGTGCTTACAATCAAAGGCGCTACACATGAATCCCCAGTGTATGGTGCAGATTCGATAACTGAACCATTGTATGATATGGTATTAGAAGATGCTGCTTCATTAAAATAAAAAGTTTAAAAAAGAGTTTTTTTCTGTCAAAAAATTTAGAAAATTAAAAAAAAAAGGCTGGTTCCCTTTGAAACTTGATAGCCGATGTTTTTTTTATCAGATAAGATAATCTAGGCGCACGGTAGTGCGCCCGCCAACACGAGCGGTGAGCACTACCTATATTTTCTCGAAACGTTTCGTCGTATTTTCAAGCCCTCATAGCTTCGGAATGGATAGATCTAGAGACCTCAAATTTTCAGGATTAGATGTAGTCTGCGGCCTTATAAAATACACCGAATTTCATATTTTTAGCTTTTATAGTTTGGATGTTATTAATAGCCAAAAAACGTCGATTTTGTCACTGACCACTCACTCATCAAAACCCAAAGGGTACTTCCCGAAGTGCTAGAAAGCTGAAATTTGGAATGTAGACTAGGATTTGCATACAAACAACAAAAAATTAATAAATCTGTAACTTTCACCCTCCAACACCCCAAAAGTGGAGGTTCATAATAAAACCTCTAAAACGACAAAAATTTTTACAATCACACACAACAATGCAATGCAAACCCCGCCTATAATTGATGTGAGGGTTGTTTTTTTTTTTTATTTTATATTCACGAACACAAAAAACAATGCACAATATGGCTTTGCTTGAAATAAGGATAGATTTATTGTAAAATGAAGTCTGCCATGCTAAACTTCTATGTGAAACGACCAAGCCATAATTTTTGACCACGATTTAGGGTTTGTAGAGTTAGGGCTTGGAGAGTTAGGCCTAATAGAGTTAAGGGCTTGGCTCTTCATGAGATCTCATAACTTTTTCATAGCGAAAGCGTTATGAGCTTGTGAGTCTTGGCGACCTATTTTACATGAAATGTTTTTGGTGGGTAAGATCTTCGAAAACATTATAAGGTCTTCAAACAATTGAACACCAAGATTGGGCCGTTCAATCTTAATGCGAGTCTATAAATATTTTGCAATTATTTAGTCCAATCAATGAAGGAAAAAATATGATGTGCATCAACTTAGCAGGTCACTTTTTCCGTTGTAGATTAATAAGTATATAGTAATTAGTTGCTACTTAGTGCCAGTTGTACAATCGTGGTTTAAATTTTGATCCGTGGTTCAGGAATTTTAACTGGCCGATTTCGGTGGGTTAACTGAGGTTCAACGATGGTTCAAGGTTCTAATATGCACTAAAAGCCAATTACATGCCTGAACCATCGTTGAACCACAGTTAATCCGCCGAAATTGGTGAGTTAAAATTCCTGAACCACGGATCAAAATTTAAACCACGATTGTACAACTGGCACTAAGTAGCAACTAATTACTATATACTTATTAATCTACAACGGAAAAAGTGACCTGCTAAGTTGATGCACATTGTACAACTGGCCCTTAGTTGTTAACTAGTTACGCAAAAAAAAAATTAATTGCTCTGTTGGTTTGCGAGGAAATTGGTGTCCAACTTTCTCAAAACTATAGATAAATGGTCCCGGATTGGATATATATTGAGAACTACTTAATTGCTAATTAGTTACGCAAAAAAAAAGAATTAATCGCTGTTTTGGTTTGCGAGGAAATGGGTGTCCTTATATGATGACGTCATCCCTGTTTATTCGAAAACGAAAAAAGTGATTTAAATTTTTTTTTGCGTAACTAATTAGCAATTAAGAAGCAACTAATTATTATATATTTTTAAAATCTGCAACGGAAAAAGTGACCTGCTAAGTTGATGCACATAAAAATATGCCTGCCTTCACCTGGAAATAATTCTAATAATTTGAAAACTTGACACAAGCATTAAGAGATGCCTGATGATGAAGTGTGTAAAAGTCCCTGTGAATCCGAGGCGAGCTCTAGCGGCAGAAAAGTGTAACGTTTTTTCGTGTTTAACTTAGAAACTGTCTGTCTTTTAAAAAAATAAGACGAAAAAATAGCTTATAAAATTCTCTACAAAATTGATTATGACCAAATTTTTCATATGTATCTGTCATATTTATAAAGTTATTTGGCAGCACAACAGCTTATGAAGAACTATAGCAGGGCCTAGTGACTAACAACCCGCAAACATTCCTGTGTGCAGGAATGGAGGGGACCTTCAATTTCTTGCTGAATCCGAGCGATATTTTTGAAGAGATAGTCTTGGAGGTTTTGTCAGTTCCTCGCAAGTTTTTTTCTTTTTTTAGGTGGGCGAGGCTGGGAATCGCACCTAGACCTCCGGAATGACAGGTCTGCGCACTTAAAATCACTACTTTTTTGCTTAAAAAATAATAAAATAAAATGATGGTTAAATTTGCTTAAAGTTTTTACTACGTCCAGCTCCCGAAATTCGAGTGCCAATATCTATATTTTCGTCTGTTTTCGTCCCTTAACTAAAATTTTGATGAATGACTCAAAAATAATTGACAATTTAACATCACTTGGACTACGCCCATTTAACGACGCATGTTTCGAATTGTCATGGAAGAATCCTGGATTTTATTTTCGCAACCTTTGATGAAGATATGTGGAAAAGTCGACTGATCCTTTAGTAACTGAGGATATCCATCACCCATCTATAGTTTATTCCATTCTTTTAAACTCAGATTTTCTTATCAATCACGTTGAAAACATACAGTACCTGTTATCACAAGTTGGTTGGTCATATCTTAATAATTGTTTAAATGTTAATGCTATGGTTTTTTTTTGAGTTTTATAACGTCTTATTTTATTGTTTTCTTAAATCTGTACCTCTAGTTTCTTCAAAATCTAGATCATCAGTTCCAAATTGGTACGATAGTGAAATTGAAAGCCTTAAAAATCTTAGAGACAAGCTATGATCAATTTAAAAACTATCTCGAAGTGAAGCTGACTTTTATAGCTGGTGGGGCCCAGCAACAAAAAAATATATAAAATATGTTAATATTTATAAAATTGATACAATTAATTTCTAATAGTGAAATTTCATTCAATACGGGAAACATATACATTTTTTTGTTTCTAAATTTAAAAGAAGCGAACTCTACTAATCATGATACTTTACCCAAATCTAGGTGATTGCTGTTCTTATCGATTTTCAATTGATATCAATGATAAATTGCAATAGTAAATTCTTTGACATTTTTTATTGAACTAATATCTGGATTCTTCAAATCCCAGCTCTCAGCAGGTTCGAGACGACAAAGAAGACCGAACCTATCGCTATCGGGAATAATAAAGCGCTTGGCTTAGATGACTTGGAGCAACGTGTCTGGGATTGAGGAAGATTGAGAGCTGCCGTGTCTCAGGTCCTTCAAGTGCCGGGACCGCGTTAAGTAAGTTAGATATCTCTCAAAAATGTTGCCTTGATAGAAACCAACTAAGCGAAAAAACCAAATGATAAATCACCCGAAAGTCTTTCGAGTTTTTTTTTTTTTAAATGGGGCCTTGCAAATCTTCATAAGTATTTTCATTCCAGTGAACTGTGAAACTGTTTTCAAGCTGTGATATAGTAGCAAATAATCGCCTAGAAAATAGTATCACGGAAACGCTATTGAGGATCATCAAATATCTCGTCTTGGGAGAGTTCATCGAAGGAAATCTTCTTGTGCTTGTCAATACTCCATTTATCGCAAATCCTTTACGCATCTTCAAATACAGGTACCTGACGAATGAAATCCATTCATTCAACTTCTTGATATTGGACAGTGAATTTTGAAGCTGATCACAAGCAAAAAGTAGATCGATATAAATGATTAAAATAATAAATATTAATGATTTGCATGATTTCATCTACATAGAAGAACAAACAGGGACACAAAATCGAAAGCCTCAATTTTCTTTTTTATTCCTAACGGGGCGTTTCTCTCAGCAGATTATTTGATTGTTTTCACCCTTAATTAATTAAGTTTAAGCTTAACCTTTGCTTCAGAGTACGAACGGCATCATATCTCCCAGAAAAGCGTGTCGGATTCAAGGTTTTCTAATAATGGTATTGAAGTTGTCCCCAACGAATTATACTATGACAGAAAAACTCAAACCGATTGCATACAATGGATGAAAAAACAATGAAATATTTAATTTAATAATTTTGTGAAGTATTTTCTCTTTTAAATATAATTACCACATAAAATAAAAAAAAAAACGAAGTACGAATTTTATACAAAATGTGTATGTTTACATATTTTTTGGGGGTAACGTTGATCTTTTTTCAGATTTCACTTTCCATTCAACCAAAAATGTTGACAGATTCACTAAACAGCAAGTCAGAACAGTTTAAAACAGAACATTTCTCACCGAACAGCAAAAACTTGTTATTTTCTTTTCTTAACTGTTCCAAACAGCCTCACTGAACATATGTACCTAAAGTGCTTCACACACACCAATGTAAATGACATTTAACTAAACGTCAGTTTAAATATTAAATTCCGTAATAAATATGACAAAAAAAACTTCATTAATTGCACCGACCGACGATCGTTTAGTTACGTGATTTATTGGATGTGTGTGCAAGTACGTGTGAGAATCTGTGTAAATCTACCATAAAATCGATAAAATATAGACAACGCCAAAAGTGAACTTTTTTGGTTGAATCGAAGGCGAAATCTGAAAAAGATCAAAATAACCCAATAAAAGTCAACGTTTTTTGGTTGAATTGAAAACCACATTAGAATGCATAAGGCATAACCAGGGTGGTGGGCTATAAGGAAATGGATGTCTATCTAGAATATAATATAATATAGCGACTGACAGCTGCTAGCTTTGACCCCTATATCTGAAATGGTTGAATGCTAAATCTAAAACAAAACATGTGAAACAAATCTAGTTTTTACTAGTCAGGACTGAAGCAGAATTTAACTGACGAGGCAAAAGGTACATAACTGGCGAGGGTCTAGCGTCTAGCAAATATGTCTATAGTAAACCTTGCTAGATCCTTGTTAGAGACTGTGAAAAACTTGCCAGGGCCTTTTTGAAAACTAGATTCTTTTTCCAGCCGGTAATATCATTGTTCTCTGTATTTCTTTCTTTTCTTGCTCACTATTTGACGGAGCGAAGTTACAGAGATCTAATTTTCCTGAAAATGCCTATTGGTGCATTTTTCAACATTCAGACAGAATTGTTTTATCTTGTTTCCAGTTTTACTGATGCGTTTTATTGATCGATATAACTGGCCTCTATGTCAACCAGAAGGTCAGGTACGGCGTTTTATAATTCATAGCAGGCGAAACGATTAATACTAGTTGCAATAAAACCTTAAGACTTGACAACATTTAACACTTTTTGCAAAAAAGTAAAAAAAAAAAAACCTGTTTTAATAATAATATTTTTATCATTTAAATTCAATCTGAAATGGCAGATCAATTTTTGTATATAACGGGTGTTTTCTTAGACCTGTTGTTTTTAATATGGCAATACTTTTTTCGGAGTAGTCTTTTTGACAGATGTCACTTGTTTTTTGGTTTGCCATTTCATAATGAATAGACTTACTTCTGCAAAACGTTTGTAAATCGTGCAAATTTGGGCCCAAAACGAGATGGCCCCCGATCCCGATTTTCACAAGAAAATTTTGTTCAGCTATGAAGCTCATTTTTAGATGAATGGGTACGTTGATAAGCTCTATGGGCAGAGGGAATCATTGTTCCATATTTCTTCAAAAATGAGCCATGATAAATGACTTTTTCGTGCCTTAATTGGAGGATGTTGATGTGGATGACCTTTGGTTCCAACAAGACGGCGCTACATGCCATATAGCCAACGAAACAATCAATTTATTGAAGGAAACTTTTGGTGAGCGCATTATCTCGCGCCGTGGGCCTGTGGCGTGGCCTCCAAGATCGTGCGATTTGACAGCGCTGGACTATTTTTTGCGGGGTTATGTGAAGTCTCTTATCTACGCAGATAAGCCCGAGACGATTGATGCCTTGGAAGAGAAGATTCGGCGCGTTATTGCTGACACACGGCCCCAATTGCTGCAAAAAGTGGTAGAAAATTGGGCCTCTTGGCTGGAATTTATTTGAGCCAGCAGCGGTTGCGACTTGCCCGAAATCATTTTTAAAACATAATGGCAAGCCCTTATCTTTATAATAAAGCTAAACTCTTGGCCATAAAATTAAATTATATGCATTTTATTTCTTGTTGAAAACCACACGTCTAAAAACACCCCTAGCTTTGCTCTTCAGCCCGCAGAGGCATATCTAAGACGATGTTTACATTGTATTTTTGACGAACGGCGCATCCAGTGAGATGGGTAGATTTTATGTGAGTAAGAATAATTGCATGATTTTGTTTCTTACTTTTTCACTTTGTGCAAAAAGTCTTGAATGTAGTTAAGCCTTAAGAGTGCAATAGTGAAACACAAAAACATGCGCTAGATATTCCTGTCTGCAATGTGGAAAAAACGGATACAAATTGTGTTTGATATGTCATGTCGGATAATTTTGACAAATGAAACACAATAGCTGCATTTTATTTTCCCCCAGATCTGATCCGGATTGGATTTGGAAACATAAATATAAGTATTACAAAAACAACACAAGATCCAGATCTGTCTTTGGATTTGGATTTCAAAATCCATTTTCTGAACACTTTTCTAGCAATATTTTAATTTTATAAGTTGGTACCACTATTGAAATTTACAAAAAATCCTCAATTAAATTAAAAATTCTTGAAATCAAACACATACCGCCATCATTCCAATTTTTTTTTATGAGTTTTTTCTTCATTTAATAGAGCCGACGCGTCGCGAGGCACGGAAAAAATACGTACAAACTATTAACTGTTCCATTTTTAAACATTCGCTCTTCCTTAGATACCAAATATTATGTCTGTTCCTTTACTTTGCAACTCTGCGATTTTCTGTGCATTTAACTGCCGTTTTATTTTTTTTATATGAACTTTGACAGAACGTTGGACTGAAATTCACACAAATGCACAGAAAATCACAGAGTTTCAAAGTAAAGGAACAGGGCTATTATTTCAAACAAGATTTGTGAAAATTTTCCTTCTGTCAGTTTTATTGTGCAAATAAAGCCAACTGTGAGAAGTAAATACATTTGTGATCCAGTTTGTTTTATTATCATGATCTGATCCGGATCAGATCTGGGGGAAAATAAAATGCAGCTAATGTTCTCGCACACAAGTATCTCGATAGAATATTTTTGTTTTTCACTTTTCCACTTTTTGCCACTTTACTGCAAAAAGTCGTAAATGTAGTTAAGCCTTTTCTTCTTCTATGTACACTTTTGTTTCTGTATTCGCAAAGTAAGTATTCTTATTGCCATGATTCCACAAGGCATAATTGTATGTCTTGATTATCGATAGGTCGTTAAAATTGTCTTGCTTTGAAATGTTAAAATATATAGAGTGCCTAACTACTTCAAAATGTTCACCTGGAAAATACTAAAATCGCCCCCACCCTCCAGACCCCCACAGCCAAATCCTAGATCTGCTACTGCATGCGTCAAAGCGTCATACAAAACAACCCAACAAACTTGACGTTATCACTAAAAATAATTAAAGTTCTTCACACGTACATATTATGTCTTAGGCACTAGCCACGAATATAACAAGAGGACGTAAGAAATTTCATCAATTCTAAGCAGTTTTTTTTTGTGTTTTGCATTATCACGCTGTAAAAACGAAGTATAAATTAATCACAGCAAAAAAAGTCGTAAAAATCAGATTTTTTACTCTGATGTGGTTATATTTTATAAATACCTATATATGTTTAGAAGTACATATTTATACACGTATAATAAAATTTTTATTAATCAGCTAAACTTTTGGTTTATTACCCGGTTAAGAATTTTGACGCGAAAACAAATAAACCATCCATAATAATCTACGAACCAGAATATTCATTTTATACGTACATAATCAAGACTGATTCATATCGCCTTGCTTGTAGGAGTTTAATACAAATTATAATAATTTATTACGTATCATAAAATGATATGCGCCATGTAGTAAAATAATAATTTTTATTTTACCACCACTGGTATTATTTTATGATAGGATATTGGAATTTGATCGGAGCTCCATTAAGATAAAAATGCTTTATTTGTTTTTGTTTTTGTTTTTTTTAATTTGATAACGCTTCATTTTTTTAAGAAATCTCATAGTAGCATTTTTTATTATTATTATAAATTATTGTATTTTACGTCCAGCCCTCGACTCGAAATTTGAGTGCAAATTACCTACATTATCTTTTAATTGACAGAAACTTTGACTGAATCTAAAAATCTACAAAGTACCTGGTATGAATTTGCATCATTCTCCATTAATTTAAGCCTACTAAAATCTATAAAAAGACCTTAACAAACCTACTATACACTACACAACCAAATGTATTTTTTTACACTACATGACGGTTTTAATACCAATGCGACGCACGACGCACGATGCAAGCTGCCAGCTCCACTAACTTTGTATTCTATCTCGCTACCACTTACTACGTTTCCATGTGGTATTTAAGCGAGCTTGAAGCTCACTTAGACCCTTTGTATACCTGCATTGAGTTGAAATGAGCTTGAAACGACTCGACTGCACTTCAGGAGCGGAGTCGAGTCGAAATTAGTGCTAAAAAACCTGGGTTGAGGAGTTAACTTGAGAAACACCATATGTCATCTCGACACCAACTCAATATCGAGCTCTCAAATCTGTGAAGGAAAAACCTGAGTCGAAAATCCGACACAAATCCAACACGAGCTCTCGCTGAATATAAACGTAGTAACTTTTACCTACCTATCTAAACCAAACACATGACATGCACATATGTACTACCACCCGAATGCAAGCATTGTGTGCATTGGCCGCGTTCGGGGGTACTCAGATAGGCTATCTGAGATACTTTAGTATCTAATATGTTTTTGAACGAACTGGATCAACTGGATAGGTAAGTCTGGATTTACATTGTTCAACTTTTCCCATAAGTTTTTCCCAGAAATCGGGTGAAATGTTTATATGGTCCGATTTTTCCAATGAGAATTTCTGTCGTTGCACTCTTCGGTCTTATTGCTTTCCTCTTCATTTTTCATTAGGATTTACTCACACCATCAAATAAACGACACATGTATACTAAACACACACAAGAAACTGGAAAGGAGGTGAAAGAGAACCAAAATAGGCTGGAAAAATCAGATGAGTTTTGGGGAACAACCGATTTCTTCCATCCCCCTCACTTCTTACCCTGCTCACCAAGGAACAAGTGATCGGAACTGGAAAAGTTGAACAATGTAAATGCAGACTAACCTATCAAAAATCAAAACAGCTGACAAAAGTTTAAGTACGTACCAGAAATTATTTTTTCGCAAATCTCTGCTGTGTCCTCCAAAAAGTTATGTTGGGTACATACTTCCAATTGACAGATATCTTCATTTTGTTTATTTTTGCAACAATTTGTATAGGTATTTTTATGTTTAAAAGCCAAAAAGAAACAACATACAAAAAAAAACAAACAACTACTCAAGCGACACCCGAAAATCAAAAGTCAGCTGTAATCAGCAGTTCCTCAAACTGCGCATCGGATAGTTTAGTACAGAGCTGTAAAATAATTAAATATATTGGTACTTAAGTACAAGTTAAGTACAATTTTTCTTCGACGCTCACGTGCTTGCTGCGCTCGAATTTGTTTCGTTTTAGCTTCAACAGCAGTTTTATTCTTGCGACCAGCCATCGTTCCTAAAACGATTTCATTGAATGTCAAAAAAAAAATCAACTATTTAGAACTTATTAATTACATATTAAAGGAAAAAGACATTGAAATCATTTCCGTAACCGTCACGTCATTTCCGTAACTGAACGATAGGGTACGGAAATGACGAAAATCGATGTTTTTTTTAACTTTTTAGTCACGCAAAATAGACAGCTCAATTCTAAATATTCCCCGGGAAAAAACTCCCCGAGAGACGTATTCTTTCGGGAGTAGAATGCTCCTATTCCGAATTCTCCGGTAGATTATTTTTATCTTCGATAGCAGGAATAAGAGTTCTGAATGTTCAGAACAGCTATTTTATATTCTTTGACAATTATATCAAACTGCAGAGAAAAAAATAATTTAGGGAGACAATTCCCCGGGAATTTACATTTAGAATTGGGCTGAGAATGTATTTTTTTCATATTTGGTATTAAGAATTGTGCAACACAGTGCCACAAAACTATTACAAAATATTTTTTTTTTTACTATCAATTAACAAAATTATACTCACTTACGGAAATTACGATTTTTCTGTGCTAAAACGAGGAGGAGACACGTTACGGAAATGACGTTTGGCCGTTTAATGTTATTTTTTTGTTTTTGTTTTTTAAACATTTGCAAATATCTCAAATTGAGAAGTGGGTTAGTTGGAAACATTGCTAACGCTGTTATTGACATTATGATATTTTTAATTTTTTGATGTTTTTTACCATTTTTGGTCGGGGCCACGAAAAGGAGCTTTTAGTGGAGAATCACCCATATAGAAACAGTATACATAATTAAAGAATGCTTCTGTTCTATGGTATTAAGGAAATGATGTAGGTATGTGCTTAACATGCTTATTTGTTTTGTCGCAATTAAACGAAAAAATATGTTCAAAATATTGATAACTAATTAACGTATTTACATTAGGTTCTTTTTTGGAAATTTCACGCCAATTTATTATATCGTTCTCAAATAGATATAAGGGAAAACCGGGCTGCCATCGGTTATTTTTTGCTTCTGATAGAACGACAAAAAAAAGATGGATACAATAACGTCAGTCTTACAGTTGTGAATACAAAACAATATAAGTCTAACATCTAACGCCCTACTACTTTTATCATATAGTTTAAAAAAAAAAAGTTAAATATTTGTCCACATGCTTAAACATTTTTGTGTCTCAAGAAATAAAAAATAACTTTGATAAACACGGTGACACCCTATATAAAGGAAGACTTTTTTAATGATTGTCAATAAGAAATAGGCCTTCAAAATGAACCCACTTCTGATAGTAGTATTTGGTCTTGTTGCCCTGATTGGGGGTGATATCGCTTGTGCTGACGAGATCACAACAGTAATTATTACAAATTTCCTAAATTTCTTCTTCAATTGTATTAATTTTTTTTCTTCTAGGAAAGCTTGGTGAAAAAACATGGTTATCCATTTGAAGAACATACGGTTGAAACAGAAGATGGATATATTTTGAGTCTTCATAGAATCCCCTTCTCTCCATACCAGGAACCATCCAACCAACAAGAACAGGAACGTCCAAATGCTTTCCTTATGCATACTTCATCCTGTTCATCGAGTGACTGGGTCGTGCTTGGTCCTGGAAGAGCATTGGCTTATAAACTTTCTGATGCTGGTTACGACGTTTGGATGGGCAACGCTCGTGGTAACATTTATTCCCGCAAACATATCAAATACAATCCCAATGCACTCATTGGAAAATTCTGGGATTTTTCATGGCACGAGATGGGAACAAAAGATCTCCCAGCTTTTATTGATTACATTCGTAATAAAACTGGACAAGATAAAATGACATACTTTGGTCATTCACAAGGAACAACAATTTTCTGCGTTATGAGCTCTCTGAACGCAACATATCAAAACTATATTAAGTCAGCACATTTTTTGACGCCAGTAGTATTTATCGAAGATACAGGAAGTGTATATCTCGAAGTTATAAGCAAGGTTTTAGCCCTTACAAATCCATTTGCAACTCTTGTCGGAAGTACGGAATTCAGACCAAATGGAACGGTCACAAAGTTAGTTGGTGATATTTTTTGTAATGGCGAACCACATGAATTATGTTCCGATATACACTTCCTCGTGGTAGGATTCAATAACATCACAGTAGATCCAGTAAGATTTATGATTCCGTCTGATATGACTGACCATGCAATTAATTAAATTTATTTTTAGTCTATTTTAAGTGATGCACTGGCAACAACTCCAGCTGGGACATCAACCAAGTGTTACTGGCACTACTTCCAAATGCATAATAGCAATTCGTTCCAACAGTACGATTATGGTTTGCTAGGAAACTTAGCAATATACAAAAGCAGGAAGCCTCCAACTTATCCTCTGGAAAATATCACTGTGCCCGTGCATTTGTATTGGGGTGATGAGGATAGATTGATTCATGAGCAAGATATCGATAGGATTGTTAAAAGTATTCCAAATGTACGGAGAGTGTTTGGAATCAAAGGCGCTACACATCAATCTCTAGTGTTTGGTGTATCTTCGATAACAGAACCACTTTATAATATGGTATTGAAAGATGCTGCTTCATTTAAATAAAAAATGGAGAGGGGAGTTCTTTTTTTATTATCAGTCCCTATCTTATTTTACATCAGTTTACGTCAGTTAAAAAAAAAATATATTATGTCACTTCCTGATAAGAGGCAGAAGCTCTGAAAAACATTTATTGTTTTTAGGTGGTAGTTACAGCTAAATTATTTTCTTGCTTAAAAAATTATTAAAGGTTAAACTTTATTTTTTTCTTTGAACTTTATTGCACTCTTGAGAAAAATCAATCCAAAATAGACAAAAAGTTAAGACATTATTACATTTTACTTTATTTTATATCGGCTACTGCCTCTTGTGAGGAATTGACAAAACCTCCAAGAGTAGAAAAGAGTCACTCATTTCTCCATTCCTGAAGACACGCACACAGGAATGCTTGAGATTTATAATAAGTTTCCAGGCCTAGTTTGTCATGAGCTGTTGTGCCACAAATTTTTTTTTTTAAAGTTTTACAAATAAAACTAGCCTATATTTTGTATCGCACTGAATGTATTCATTTGAAAGTTTGTTTGGCCTTAAGTCGAGACGAATAAAATTTTTCACAAATGTTTAGTATCTAGTTGCCAGCAGTTTTTTTTTTTTTTTTTTTTAACTGCCAGTTCTACTTTTTTTTAACTCTAACACCAATACCAAATAGTAATCAACTATGGCATTGTGTATGCAGAATCAAATAAGCCCAAAGTAAATATCTAAATGTGCTCTTAAGATATTAAATAAGCGTCGCCGTCGCATGAGGTACGAGTACACGTGTATCAAAATTCAGATAATTAGTTCCACTACCTACCTTAAATCCGGAAAAAAAACCATAAATAAGCTAAATAATCACAGAATTTCAGATTAATGCTTCTCCTCATTTGTTTTTCATAACTGTTTTTTACCCCCAGTTTAGACAGGCGAGTAGAACTAGTAGCCTTTATGTGTGTTAGTGTATCCGTACACGAAAGAGCCGACTAGTAGCTTTAATAGCATAATATTTTTGCCTGCGAGTTGGTTGCTAATTAGCCTGCTAGTGATTTGACGTTTGTGTATTGTTTTCCCTTTTACACTTGTGCAGTATTTGTTTTCCGTTTCAATCGAAGAAACATTTTTCGTTGGAAATATATTTTTGCAGATTTACAATTTGAATTTGTCGTGTCGTAGAAATACAAAAACAATAAATTAAAAGGATTTATCCATCCTTTTATTTTTCTTATTTTCTTTTTCAGCATTTTGAACTTCTTCTAATTTTTGATGTAATACCTATTTCCAATTTTTTTTTTTGAATATCTTCATTTTGAATTTTTATGAAATAATTATCATACTAGTTGATCGAACACGCAATGAGCTACTAGTTACACAAACATTAACACAACGAACACTACGATACAAATCCTACTAGTTCTACTCGCTTGTCTAAACTGGGGGTTACGCAAATAAATAATAAACGAAAAATGCAAATAATCTTACGTACAATTAACGTATTTTTCTGGAGTTCTAAAATACAAAATGTTTTGGGGCATTTAGAATTTTGCTGGGAAGTAATTCCGATTTCCGAGACGGATTTTGGTTTTGTGATTCGAAAGCGTATTAGACGAGAAATGATTAATTATGTATTATTTCACAGTTTAAAATTATTTTTTAAGCCTAGTACGCTGCTGATACGAAACGAAATTTGTAGTTGGTCCAACATGACAACGAAATGCTTACGAAAACCATAACGAAAAATTACCCTTTGAAAGTGTCACCATTTGCAAAAACAAAAAACAAACACAAACGCATAAAAATCACAGAAAGCAATGTTGTGATGAAAGAAACAACACATACAAACAAGAATAGAGAGAAAATGTCACAATTAATGGTACAGGCAATTAATTATGTGCGAAAACAGAGGGGAGATCTCTCCAAATAATCTGCTACAATTATCGATTTCGTTCATCGAACAGCGTACCGCAGAACGAAATTTTTCGTTTAAGATTTCGTTGTGTCATTTTTGTATGGGATTTTTCGTTTCGCATCAGCAGCATACTAGGCTTTAAGAGAGAACAACTACGAAGAGATCCCGTCACGCTGACGTCTCGTTTTCTCGTCGCATTGTCAAACAGCCTTGAGTTTTGTTTATAGCTTCGCTCATAGTAAAATAGAGATGAATTCCCAGCGATAGCGATGGACTTTCTTTCATTGAGATATGATCATGGATTATTTTTCTTTCATAGCTTGATGTCTAAAAAAGTATTTCATCTCTGGTGGGATAAAAAGAAAATATTTTTAGGTGTAAGATTTACTTCGAAAAGATAAAATTACGAATTTTTGTTTTATTATTGGGACGAATTTCAGTGCACCTATAATAAAAAAAATAAATCTCAAAATTTTTAAGAATACATATCATAATTTTTTCCTCCTGGTGGAAGTTGTGCATTATACGCCGAATAGCTGCGATGTCAAACTCGTCTAGTCCAGTTTTCCACTTCGTATGTGGTACTTTTTTATTTGGTATTCCTTAATAATCCTTCTAATTGATCGCTCAGAAATTCCAGTAATTTCCACGGTATGCGTGGTTGCGTAATAACTCACAGGATTTTCAAGAAACAAATTCTTGGATGGATCCATACAAATTTTTGGTTGAATGGGTACGTTAATAAGCAAAATTGTTGTATTTGGAGTGATCATAATCCACAAGCCGTTGTTGAGACGCCCCGCACCGTTATATCCTCAAAAAGCCACTGTTTGGTGTGCTCTTATGGGCAGAGAGAATCATTGGTCCATATTTGTTCAAAAATGAAGTCGGCCATAATGTTACAGTCAATGGCGAACTGTAGAGCCATGATTAATCACTTTTTCGTGTCTGAATTGGAGGATGTTGAAGTGGACGACCTTTGGTTCCTATAAGACGGTGTTACATGCCATACAGTCAACGAAACAATCAATTTATTGAAGAATTATAAACTTTTATGTTGAGTATTAAATTAACTTCTTTTATTAATTTAATTATGTTGTGTGACCAATTATTTTCAATTATATTTTTTAATATTTTAGGTAGGATTTTTTGGTCAATATGTTGTTTAATGCAAATAAAACAAGTCTATTTCATCTTTTCCCAACGTTTCGTCATTATCCACGACTTCTTCAGGGGTTTATCTAGATCTTTTATTTTGACATATTTAATTTTACAATTTAATAATATTGTTTTTTTTTTAAAAAGAAAATTTACTTATTTTATTCAAAGAGATTTTACATAGCTTTTTAAAGGATTGTTTTTAGTGCAGAATTTTTTAAAATTAGATTTGAAACAAAACAAAATAAATTCTTTTATTTTCCTGAATTTTCAACATTTTTTCTTAAAAAAAAAAGCTAGCTTATGTTGATTGAATATTTAGGTCTTCATGTCGTTTTTGAGCCTTTGTATTGGGAAATAGAATTTATGTATATTGAAAAATGTACACAGCTAATTGAATATAATGATTTTTGGGATCAAATTCCAGTATTTGCTTAGGAATCTTTCAAAATATCTGTTGAGTTCTTTTATTTTCTTTTTATACGGTTGAGTTCTCATCAGAATCAGATTATCGTTATTCTTTTGAATAGAAAAAAATACAAGTTAATAAATTTGTCTGTTTTCCGCTGAATTTGAATACATACCTTTTGTAAAATTAACTTTCATTCTTCGAAACTAACATAAAATAGAAAGATTCAATGTATAGTTAACTGAAGTTCATATATTTTTTATTTTAAGGAGCAATAACAAAAGGACAAGATATTATATTAAATAGTCGGACAGCCCTCAATAATTTATAAGTTACTGCTATTAGAAATTTTTTTTGCAAGTGACCAAAGTGACTCTTGTATTTATGATGTCAAAAGTAAAAAAAAATCAATAAATATCCAGGCGCGTAGTTAGAGGGGGCAATGCCCCCCCTAGAAAAATTCTTACACCCCCCCTTCCCCCCTGGAAAAATCGACAAAACTTTACTTGCGTACTTATTCGCAGTAACACCTGAGGAATTTTTCCTTGATAAAAAAGTATCTACCTACTTATTGACAAACAAACACCATACCCTTATTAAACTAATTGTTCACCCTATAGTCCATTGAAATGTTACAAAATTTTGGCCGAACCTTGCATTTTGTACAGGACAAAATTTTTTTTGATCAATCTGTAGAAGGGATCAATGTGAGTGTAACAACGAGTTTTCGGGGTTAAACTCCTCCCCATTTGGCCGCCATTTTAGAAAAGGGGGCGTAAAAAGGTCCTCGCGATATCTTTAGAACCATACTCCCAAAAACAAAATTTTACCATATTTGTGTAGAGATTTAAATTCTCTACAAATTATGTTAACACGCTTTTTTTTCGTAAAATTGAAAACAAAAAAGTTATAATCAAAAAAAGATGACCATTGTCAAGAAAAGTATCATTATCTTCTTTTATTTATTTTATATAACTCTTTAAGAAAAATTTCTTAGAACGGTCATCTTTTTTTGGTTATAATTTTTTTGTTTTCAGTTTTAGGATAAAAAGTGTGTTAAAATGAATTGTAGAAAATTTAATTCTCTACACAAATATATGGTAAAGTTTTGTTTGTGCAATGCATGGTTCTAAAGATATCGCGGAGACTTTTTTACGCCCCCTTTTCCAAAATGGCGGTGGAGGGGAGTTGAACCCCGAAAACTCGTTTTTACACTCACACAGATCCATAAAAAAAATTTTTGTCCTGTATGAAATGCAAGGTTAATGTAACATTTCAATGGACTACTAGAAAAATCGAAAATTCTTGTAATTTTGTTCATTTGCGTACCCAAACTAACGATTTTACTTCGAAGTTACAAACGTCAAAGTTCAAAGAATTAAATTAGGCTAAAATTATTAATTTCGGGAATTCAACGAACATCGGACATTAAATTTATCTTTTCGCCCTGACATCTAAGAGAAGTTCATGAAGAGTAAAGACAAACAGTAACCAAAAATTAAATACAGTACGTAGAGTATGTAGCTTGGGATAAGTTTGCGCACTTTTGACTTTAAACCGGATTCAAAGTTTAATTGAAGAAATTTTAATTGGATTGTAAAGATATCTACATGTTTTGTTTACTTAGGGCCAACAAAACGAACGGATAAATATATAAAACTGAGGATAACTATCCCAGTTTAAATAAATAAATAAATATATAAAATCTTCTCGTTTTTAAATTGCACGAACGGAAATCAATAAGAAGCGGATAAGAATATTTTTTCAGAATAACCAACACAACAAACACAAAACACATTGAAAAATTAACAAACTCTAACGCTTTAACTTGCTTTCCCGTAAAAAATTCTAAAATTTGACGTGGGAGCTATTCAGAGTTTAAATATTTATCCAGAGAACGAGGAGAAGATAACTTTTTAAACTGAGATAGAGAAAAAATATTTTGCTACAACATGATCGCTTTAATTATTTATAAATCAGGAGTTACTGCTGCCAAAAAAACTTCTCTGCTAATGGCCCTTATAAACAATTAAAAAATAATCAATATCGACAATTTTTTTGGGTGCGTGTGAGCAGTCTATGGCTTAAGGCCGTACAGGGTTTTAGATCAAAGTTTTTTTTTAAATAAAATTAAGTTTAAAGCCCAGTTTTTACATTTAACTATTTTTACAATCCATAAATAAATATTATTTCGTATTAAACAAAAAAAAGAAACCTAACTACTTTGATAAATGGAACTTTAACACGTCAAACATTTCACTTTAATTTAACAATTTAACTATAAAATTAAAATTTACTGTCAATGTATGAATTTTCATAAAGGTTCGCATGGGGATTTTTCTTTAAAATTGAAATTAAGCAGAAATATATGAAGTTTCATACGATTTTCATGCGCAGACTTGCCCTCAAAATGATTGCGCACATTATCCCCAAACGAAGATTTTTTCTATTTTTGCTAAAATTTAAACAAATGAATTATAGAAAGAATACAATTTTTATTAAATTATTATGCTATACATATAATGTTTGCATCAAATTTAAACTAAAATTGTATATTTAAGGAAATTAGTGGCATATTTCTTTAAATATACAACACTCTTTGAAAATTACGAAAAATTAAAAGAAAAGCAAAGTTTTTTTTAATTGACTCTCTCAAAGGTTGAAAACCTCCTTGATTGTGCATTTTCACAAATTTTAAATTCACCCCTCTCCCCTTTTTGTTTCGTTGAAGGTATTTGCTTTTTTATGCAATAAATAATTTTTTGTGTTTTTTTTTAAGATCTATAGGGAAATAGATCTAAAATATTCCAACGATTAATTAAAAAAAATTGGGTGTATAACCAATTTTTGGACTTAAGTTCGATAGTAAATTACGTAAAAAGAAGTTAGCTTCAACACCGCATAAACGTGGTACTTATATAGTACACACAAGCAACAAATGTTGAAAATCCAACAAAAATTTGGTTACGCTTGCTTTCCCGTTATTTGATTTTGTCGAATTTCGGATATATGTTGTGGTATATGTTAATGACTGCTAAGGATTTCCTTTTGTAACAACTTGTCCGAGGTTAGACCTATATTTTCGGTAGATTTACCTGACTGAATGCTAAATGCTATGGTGAGTAAAATTTGATTTTTGTCTCCATTTATTTACATTGTCGATGCCAAATTAAAGTTTTATGATTTAATATACCATATCTGGTCAAACAAAATTTAATTTTTGGCCCAAAATTTGTGTTTGTATAAATTTTGTATTTAATAATGAACGAAGAAGAGGAATAACAAAAATAGAAGAAAAATATTTTTTATTATTAAATAATGGTATCTAACTTAATAATCTTATTCGCTTTTAAACTATTAACTTAAATTTAAAATTTTCAATGATAAGTTTCATAGGGATTTTTCGTGAAATTACCAATTTGAGACTCTTATCTTTTTTGAACGAAAAACAATATAAGTCTTACATTTAATAAAATAGTCATTTTTATCATAAAGTTTTAAAAAAATGTATTATTTGCTCACTTGTTTCAATATTTGTGTTTCAAAAAATTAAACAATAAAAACCTTAACTTTCATTATATGCGATTAAGGTGGCACCTATATAAGGGAAGACTTAAAGCTATAATGATTGTTAGAAACAGGCCTTCAAAATGAACGCATGTCTGATAGTAGTATTTGGTCTTGTTGTCCTGATTGGGGGTGATATCGCTTGTGCTGACGAGATTACAACGGTAATGATGGCAATTTTCCTAAATTTCTTCAATTGTATTAATTTTTTTCTTCTAGGAAAGCTTGGTGAAAAAACATGGTTATCCATTTGAAGAACATACCGTTGAAACAGAAGATGGATATATCTTGAGTCTCTTTAGAATCCCCTTCTCTCCATACCAGGAATCATTCAACCAACAAGAAAAAGAACGTCCAGTTGCTTTCCTTATGCATGGTGTAATGTGTTCATCGAGTGACTGGGTCGTGCTTGGTTCTAGAATAGCATTGGCTTACATACTATCTGATGCTGGTTACGATGTTTGGATGGGCAATGCTCGTGGTACCGCTTATTCCCGCGAACATGTCGAATACGATCCCAATGCACTCATTGGAAAATTCTGGGATTTTTCATGGCACGAGATAGGAACAAAAGATCTCCCAGCTTTTATTGATTACATTCGTAATGAAACTGGACAAGATAAAATGACATTCTTTGGCCATTCGCAAGGAACAACAGTTTTCTGCGTTATGAGCTCCCTGAACGAAACATATCAAAAATATATCAAGTCGGCACATTTGTTGACGCCATTAATATATGCCGAAGATGCAGGTGTGTTCATCAACGTTATAACCAAGGTTTTCTCCCTTATAAATCCATTAGCAACTCTTGTCGGAGATACGGAATTCAGACCAAATGGAACGGTCACAAAGTTAGCTGGTGCTGCTTTGTGTAATGGCGAACCACGTGAATTATGTTCCGATTTACTCTTCATCTTGTTAGGATTCAATAACATCACAGTAGATCCTGTAAGATTAATTTGTATTCCTTCTGAATGGTCATGCAATTATTTTAATATTATTTCAGTCTATTATTAGCGATGTACTGGCGACAACTCCAGCTGGAGCATCAACTAAGTGTTTCTTACACGACTTCCAAGTCTACAACAGCAAATTATTACAGCAGTACGATTATGGTTTGTTAGGAAACTTAGAAAAATACAAAAGCAGCAAGCCCCCAACTTATCCTCTGGGAAAGATCACGGTGCCCGTATATTTGTATTATGGTGACGAGGATAAAGTGGTTCATAGGTCAGACATCGACAGGATTGTTGAAAGTATTCCAAATGTAAAGGGAGTGTTTGAAATCAAAGGCGGTACACATCAATCCCCACTGTATGGTGTAGCTTCGGTGACTAAACCACTGTATAGAATGGTATTAGAAGATGCTGCTTCATTTAAATAGAAGTTATAGAAAGTTTAAAAATTTATAAAACTTAAAAAATTTAACAACAGATTGTTTGTTATGTTGGTATTTTTGTGTGGTTTCCATGCATATGTTCAAGACTATGTTAGTTTTGAACCTATTTTGAACACATAACTTTTGTATGAAGATTTAAAATTATACATACAGCAAATTATTCTATTAAAATATAACAAAATTGTTTTAATACAAATTATCATCCACAATTGCTCAATCTATATGACGACATTTTTACACAGAATAATATCGGCATGGATAAATAACCATCTTTATTGAACACATCCCTGTTTTTTTTTTTCAAATTTTCTAATTGGCAATATTTAGTTTTTGTATCTGATTTATTTTTTTAAAGTAAAGAAGGATGCTGTTCATTACAAAAACTTTCCGAGCTCGAATAGCTTGAATCGTTCGAAAAGCTTGTTGCAAAACTTGTTTCAAAAGAAATTTCTCTCATAGGTAATCTATAAAAACAATTTATTATTATAAATAAATTTGCAAAAATTTTGTATTTTTTTTTTAACTTACTTCTTTTAGGATATCTTCCATTATATTTTGACATTTGAAATCAAGAAACAAGAAACAAAGCAGGTTGAGCCAATATTCAGGATCAAAAAGCGAGGTCGTTTTCTTAAACAGTTCTCAAGTAAACATTATCGACCTCAACAAAACACAGTTTTTTATTATGTGCATATTTTGGGTGGAATCAACCCTTCTCTTTTTTACGAACATAAAATCTTCCCATCTCACTGGATGTGCCATTCAGTAAAAGGCCTTGTTAAAAGGAAAATACAGATAATACAATGATAATTAATTAAATGTGCCGGAAGCGTCAGCGCGACATTTGTGACTGTGTTCGCCCCTTAAATTCTTTGCATTTAAAAAAAAAAATTTTTCTGAAACAATAGCCGTGTTTTTTTTTTTTGGGAAAAGCTATACATAGTACAGTAGGATTTTACACCGCATTACAAATACAACATCCACAGCAGGATTACTGCTGAAGGAGAACTATACTACGTTTTCACTGCAAGTTAATCTCGTTAAAATTTAATAAATCCTGTATAGTGTTTTCACCAGCCAAAAAGATTCAAAAGTAGATTGACTTTGACAGCAGATGGTGGGTCATTTTTTTTATAAAGTGGAAGTAAGATGGCAAGTTTGCTTTGTTTCAAAAAAATCGATTTTCGCAGGTTGTTCTATCGATTTTCGAATATTTTATTGCGCTGAATAGGGAAATAGATCTTTTCGGTATTGGTCCTATGAAGATTTAAATGAGATTTATTTTAAATCTTGATTTGAGGAGATTAAAATTTTTATGGTAAATCACGGGATTTGTGAAGAGATTTGTGGTAAATCTACCTAAATCTCGGTTTAGTGGTCGGTGAAAACGTAGTATTAGAATCCTACTGCGGATGGGTTTGTGAATGGAATTTGGTGGTTTTGTTTTTAGATGTTGGTGCGATTGATAATTTCATTTGAATATCGATGGATGTGTTCGTAGAGTAGCTGTGCGTGTGTTTTTACATTCGGCAATAAAATTAATCTTTTTTTGTTCTTCTTTGAACAGGAGCAATTTTCCGTAACAAAATTACCAAATTTCGCTCAATCGTTCACACATCACATAAACTAGATTTTGTTTTGAAAACGAAATTCAGGGTCAGGGTTGATAGAAACTACAAAAAAAAAATTCTATTGCAATTAGGTAAGTGCAAGAATCCCAAGAAACACGCTCTCTTTGTCCATTGACAAAAAAAGGCTGAGTTCCAAAATTCATCAGATGCGCATTTACTGTGCAGTTTGCGCATCCATAAACCTTCTAGCTGCTTCGATTAAATTATTTTTTTTTGCATTCCGAAACGTCAGACTTATGTAATGTAATATTTCTACAAAGCATCAAGTTTCCGTTGCTGATGCGTATGAAAAATGAAGGCATTACTTCTGCATCAAAACATAGTCTACATTTTGGAACTCAGCCTTAGTACCTGAGTATAGTAGGTACAATAATAGACGGAGAGCTAGAAACAAAAAAAAAGTGAGTAAATTTTTACTGCAGAGAATCATTCAGAGTAGCTGAGCGCGGATTTGCACGTCTGCCAGCGCGATTCAGAGGTTTAAAGCGGGGGCGGGGGTCAAAGTTGCAAAATTTTGGTGAAAAAAAAATTATAAGGTACATGGATTCTGATTACGCAAATATCTTCATTCGGTCGTAAATAAGCGTAAAAAAAATGGCAGACGGTTTGCGTGAGGCCAAGTAGCCGGCAGACGACGCTAAAGTTGTAAAAAATTAGTGAAAACAAAATCATAAGGTACATGGATACCGTTTTTTTATTTTAATACTTATGTATCTAGAAGGCGAAATCCAAAACGGCAGACGAATATGTAGAGGCTAACACCGCGGCAGACGGGTTTGAAAAGTGCATTGTTAGCCCAGGAAAAATGTAATTTTTACTGCGGAAAAAATGCAAGAGAAGATTTTTAAATGCAATTATTTTTATTTTGGCAAAAGGAATATTGCTTAAAATTCCATTGTCGAAACTGGTTCGCATACAAAGTAATTATGATGTTTGTGTCGAAAATACAGGTTTTTTGCATATAATTTTTTAACGGTTAAAGCTAGAAAAAAGTATTTTAGAAAAAGCTTGTAGAACATAAAATTTTCTACAAAATAGGTTATGACACTTTTTTTCTTCCGACTTACCGTTTAGAAGATATGGCTATTTCAAAAAACGGAAAATGACGAAAATGTTGGTTTCTTGCATATAATTTCTAACTGCTATCTTTCTTTGAAATAACAGAAACCACAAAAAATGTATTCATTTGAAAGTTTGTTTGGCCTTAAGTCGAGACGAATAAAATTTTTCACAAATGTTTAGTATCTAGTTGCCAGCAGTTTTTTTTTTTTTTTTTTTTAACTGCCAGTTCTACTTTTTTTTAACTCTAACACCAATACCAAATAGTAATCAACTATGGCATTGTGTATGCAGAATCAAATAAGCCCAAAGCAAAAATATCTAAATGTGCTCTTAAGATATTAAATAAGCGTCGCCGTCGCATGAGGTACGAGTACACGTGTATCAAAATTCAGATAATTAGTTCCACTACCTACCTTAAATCCGGAAAAAAAACCATAAATAAGCTAAATAATCACAGAATTTCAGATTCATGCTTCTCCTCATTTGTTTTTCATAACTGTTTTTTACGCAAATAAATAATAAACGAAAAATGCAAATAATCTTACGTACAATTAACGTATTTTTCTGGAGTTCTAAAATACAAAATGTTTTGGTGCGTAGTACGGGGCATTTAGAATTTTGATGGGAAATAATTCCGATTTCCGAGACGCATTTTGACTTTGTGATTCGAAAGCGTATTAGACGAGAAATGATTAATTATGTATTATTTCACAGTTTAAAATTCTTTTTTTAAGAGAGAACAACTACGAAGAGGTCCCCTCACGCTGACGTCTCGTTTTCTCGTCGCATTGTGAAACAGCCTTGAGTTAAAGGTGTAAGATTTACTCCGAAAAGATAAAATTACGAATTTTTGTTTTATTATTGGGACGAATTTCAGTGCACCTATAATAAAAAAAATAAATCTCAAAATTTTTAAGAATACATATCATAATTTTTTCCTCCTGGTGGAAGTTGTGCATTATACGCCGAATAGCTGCGATGTCAAACTCGTCTAGTCCAGTTTTCCACTTCGTATGTGGTACTTTTTTATTTGGTATTCCTTAATAATCCTTCTAATTGATCGCTCAGAAATTCCAGTAATTTCCACGGTATGCGTGGTTGCGTAATAACTCACAGGATTTTCAAGAAACAAATTCTTGGATGGATCCATACAAATTTTTGGTTGAATGGGTACGTTAATAAGCAAAATTGTTGTATTTGGAGTGATCATAATCCACAAGCCGTTGTTGAGACGCCCCGCACCGTTATATCCTCAAAAAGCCACTGTTTGGTGTGCTCTTATGGGCAGAGAGAATCATTGGTCCATATTTGTTCAAAAATGAAGTCGGCCATAATGTTACAGTCAATGGCGAACTGTAGAGCCATGATTAATCACTTTTTCGTGTCTGAATTGGAGGATGTTGAAGTGGACGACCTTTGGTTCCTATAAGACGGTGTTACATGCCATACAGTCAACGAAACAATCAATTTATTGAAGAATTATAAACTTTTATGTTGAGTATTAAATTAACTTCTTTTATTAATTTAATTATGTTGTGTGACCAATTATTTTCAATTATATTTTTTAATATTTTAGGTAGGATTTTTTGGTCAATATGTTGTTTAATGCAAATAAAACAAGTCTATTTCATCTTTTCCCAACGTTTCGTCATTATCCACGACTTCTTCAGGGGTTTATCTAGATCTTTTATTTTGACATATTTAATTTTACAATTTAATAATATTGTTTTTTTTTTAAAAAGAAAATTTACTTATTTTATTCAAAGAGATTTTACATAGCTTTTTAAAGGATTGTTTTTAGTGCAGAATTTTTTAAAATTAGATTTGAAACAAAACAAAATAAATTCTTTTATTTTCCTGAATTTTCAACATTTTTTCTTAAAAAAAAAAGCTAGCTTATGTTGATTGAATATTTAGGTCTTCATGTCGTTTTTGAGCCTTTGTATTGGGAAATAGAATTTATGTATATTGAAAAATGTACACAGCTAATTGAATATAATGATTTTTGGGATCAAATTCCAGTATTTGCTTAGGAATCTTTCAAAATATCTGTTGAGTTCTTTTATTTTCTTTTTATACGGTTGAGTTCTCATCAGAATCAGATTATCGTTATTCTTTTGAATAGAAAAAAATACAAGTTAATAAATTTGTCTGTTTTCCGCTGAATTTGAATACATACCTTTTGTAAAATTAACTTTCATTCTTCGAAACTAACATAAAATAGAAAGATTCAATGTATAGTTAACTGAAGTTCATATATTTTTTATTTTAAGGAGCAATAACAAAAGGACAAGATATTATATTAAATAGTCGGACAGCCCTCAATAATTTATAAGTTACTGCTATTAGAAATTTTTTTTGCAAGTGACCAAAGTGACTCTTGTATTTATGATGTCAAAAGTAAAAAAAAATCAATAAATATCCAGGCGCGTAGTTAGAGGGGGCAATGCCCCCCCTAGAAAAATTCTTACACCCCCCCTTCCCCCCTGGAAAAATCGACAAAACTTTACTTGCGTACTTATTCGCAGTAACACCTGAGGAATTTTTCCTTGATAAAAAAGTATCTACCTACTTATTGACAAACAAACACCATACCCTTATTAAACTAATTGTTCACCCTATAGTCCATTGAAATGTTACAAAATTTTGGCCGAACCTTGCATTTTGTACAGGACAAAATTTTTTTTGATCAATCTGTAGAAGGGATCAATGTGAGTGTAACAACGAGTTTTCGGGGTTAAACTCCTCCCCATTTGGCCGCCATTTTAGAAAAGGGGGCGTAAAAAGGTCCTCGCGATATCTTTAGAACCATACTCCCAAAAACAAAATTTTACCATATTTGTGTAGAGATTTAAATTCTCTACAAATTATGTTAACACGCTTTTTTTTCGTAAAATTGAAAACAAAAAAGTTATAATCAAAAAAAGATGACCATTGTCAAGAAAAGTATCATTATCTTCTTTTATTTATTTTATATAACTCTTTAAGAAAAATTTCTTAGAACGGTCATCTTTTTTTGGTTATAATTTTTTTGTTTTCAGTTTTAGGATAAAAAGTGTGTTAAAATGAATTGTAGAAAATTTAATTCTCTACACAAATATATGGTAAAGTTTTGTTTGTGCAATGCATGGTTCTAAAGATATCGCGGAGACTTTTTTACGCCCCCTTTTCCAAAATGGCGGTGGAGGGGAGTTGAACCCCGAAAACTCGTTTTTACACTCACACAGATCCATAAAAAAAATTTTTGTCCTGTATGAAATGCAAGGTTAATGTAACATTTCAATGGACTACTAGAAAAATCGAAAATTCTTGTAATTTTGTTCATTTGCGTACCCAAACTAACGATTTTACTTCGAAGTTACAAACGTCAAAGTTCAAAGAATTAAATTAGGCTAAAATTATTAATTTCGGGAATTCAACGAACATCGGACATTAAATTTATCTTTTCGCCCTGACATCTAAGAGAAGTTCATGAAGAGTAAAGACAAACAGTAACCAAAAATTAAATACAGTACGTAGAGTATGTAGCTTGGGATAAGTTTGCGCACTTTTGACTTTAAACCGGATTCAAAGTTTAATTGAAGAAATTTTAATTGGATTGTAAAGATATCTACATGTTTTGTTTACTTAGGGCCAACAAAACGAACGGATAAATATATAAAACTGAGGATAACTATCCCAGTTTAAATAAATAAATAAATATATAAAATCTTCTCGTTTTTAAATTGCACGAACGGAAATCAATAAGAAGCGGATAAGAATATTTTTTCAGAATAACCAACACAACAAACACAAAACACATTGAAAAATTAACAAACTCTAACGCTTTAACTTGCTTTCCCGTAAAAAATTCTAAAATTTGACGTGGGAGCTATTCAGAGTTTAAATATTTATCCAGAGAACGAGGAGAAGATAACTTTTTAAACTGAGATAGAGAAAAAATATTTTGCTACAACATGATCGCTTTAATTATTTATAAATCAGGAGTTACTGCTGCCAAAAAAACTTCTCTGCTAATGGCCCTTATAAACAATTAAAAAATAATCAATATCGACAATTTTTTTGGGTGCGTGTGAGCAGTCTATGGCTTAAGGCCGTACAGGGTTTTAGATCAAAGTTTTTTTTTAAATAAAATTAAGTTTAAAGCCCAGTTTTTACATTTAACTATTTTTACAATCCATAAATAAATATTATTTCGTATTAAACAAAAAAAAGAAACCTAACTACTTTGATAAATGGAACTTTAACACGTCAAACATTTCACTTTAATTTAACAATTTAACTATAAAATTAAAATTTACTGTCAATGTATGAATTTTCATAAAGGTTCGCATGGGGATTTTTCTTTAAAATTGAAATTAAGCAGAAATATATGAAGTTTCATACGATTTTCATGCGCAGACTTGCCCTCAAAATGATTGCGCACATTATCCCCAAACGAAGATTTTTTCTATTTTTGCTAAAATTTAAACAAATGAATTATAGAAAGAATACAATTTTTATTAAATTATTATGCTATACATATAATGTTTGCATCAAATTTAAACTAAAATTGTATATTTAAGGAAATTAGTGGCATATTTCTTTAAATATACAACACTCTTTGAAAATTACGAAAAATTAAAAGAAAAGCAAAGTTTTTTTTAATTGACTCTCTCAAAGGTTGAAAACCTCCTTGATTGTGCATTTTCACAAATTTTAAATTCACCCCTCTCCCCTTTTTGTTTCGTTGAAGGTATTTGCTTTTTTATGCA
Organism: Epistrophella euchroma; assembly: GCA_947049315.1. NCBI lineage: Eukaryota > Metazoa > Arthropoda > Insecta > Diptera > Syrphidae > Epistrophella > Epistrophella euchroma. Next base: position 23,966,558 of record OX346246.1, read on the forward strand.
ATAAATAATTTTTTGTGTTTTTTTTTAAGATCTATAGGGAAATAGATCTAAAATATTCCAACGATTAATTAAAAAAAATTGGGTGTATAACCAATTTTTGGACTTAAGTTCGATAGTAAATTACGTAAAAAGAAGTTAGCTTCAACACCGCATAAACGTGGTACTTATATAGTACACACAAGCAACAAATGTTGAAAATCCAACAAAAATTTGGTTACGCTTGCTTTCCCGTTATTTGATTTTGTCGAATTTCGGATATATGTTGTGGTATGGATTTCCTTTTGTAACAACTTGTCCGAGGTTAGACCTATATTTTCGGTAGATTTACCTGACTGAATGCTAAATGCTATGGTGAGTAAAATTTGATTTTTGTCTCCATTTATTTACATTGTCGATGCCAAATTAAAGTTTTATGATTTAATATACCATATCTGGTCAAACAAAATTTAATTTTTGGCCCAAAATTTGTGTTTGTATAAATTTTGTATTTAATAATGAACGAAGAAGAGGAATAACAAAAATAGAAGAAAAATATTTTTTATTATTAAATAATGGTATCTAACTTAATAATCTTATTCGCTTTTAAACTATTAACTTAAATTTAAAATTTTCAATGATAAGTTTCATAGGGATTTTTCGTGAAATTACCAATTTGAGACTCTTATCTTTTTTGAACGAAAAACAATATAAGTCTAACATTTAACAAAATAGTCATTTTTATCATAAAGTTTTAAAAAAATGTATTATTTGCTCACTTGTTTCAATATTTGTGTTTCAAAAAATTAAACAATAAAAACCTTAACTTTCATTATATGCGATTAAAGTGGCACCTATATAAGGGAAGACTTAAAGCTATAATGATTGTTAGAAACAGGCCTTCAAAATGAACGCATGTCTGATAGTAGTATTTGGTCTTGTTGTCCTGATTGGGGGTGATATCGCTTGTGCTGACGAGATTACAACGGTAATGATGGCAATTTTCCTAAATTTCTTCAATTGTATTAATTTATTTCTTCTAGGAAAGCTTGGTGAAAAAACATGGTTATCCATTTGAAGAACATACCGTTGAAACAGAAGATGGATATATCTTGAGTCTCTTTAGAATCCCCTTCTCTCCATACCAGGAATCATTCAACCAACAAGAAAAAGAACGTCCAATTGCTTTCCTTATGCATGGTGTAATGTGTTCATCGAGTGACTGGGTCGTGCTTGGTTCTAGAATAGCATTGGCTTACATACTATCTGATGCTGGTTACGATGTTTGGATGGGCAATGCTCGTGGTACCGCTTATTCCCGCGAACATGTCGAATACGATCCCAATGCACTCATTGGAAAATTCTGGGATTTTTCATGGCACGAGATAGGAACAAAAGATCTCCCAGCTTTTATTGATTACATTCGTAATGAAACTGGACAAGATAAAATGACATTCTTTGGCCATTCGCAAGGAACAACAGTTTTCTGCGTTATGAGCTCCCTGAACGAAACATATCAAAAATATATCAAGTCGGCACATTTGTTGACGCCATTAATATATGCCGAAGATGCAGGTGTGTTCATCAACGTTATAACCAAGGTTTTCTCCCTTATAAATCCATTAGCAACTCTTGTCGGAGATACGGAATTCAGACCAAATGGAACGGTCACAAAGTTAGCTGGTGCTGCTTTGTGTAATGGCGAACCACGTGAATTATGTTCCGATTTACTCTTCATCTTGTTAGGATTCAATAACATCACAGTAGATCCTGTAAGATTAATTTGTATTCCTTCTGAATGGTCATGCAATTATTTTAATATTATTTCAGTCTATTATTAGCGATGTACTGGCGACAACTCCAGCTGGAGCATCAACTAAGTGTTTCTTACACGACTTCCAAGTCTACAACAGCAAATTATTACAGCAGTACGATTATGGTTTGTTAGGAAACTTAGAAAAATACAAAAGCAGCAAGCCCCCAACTTATCCTCTGGGAAAGATCACGGTGCCCGTATATTTGTATTATGGTGACGAGGATAAAGTGGTTCATAGGTCAGACATCGACAGGATTGTTGAAAGTATTCCAAATGTAAAGGGAGTGTTTGAAATCAAAGGCGGTACACATCAATCCCCACTGTATGGTGTAGCTTCGGTGACTAAACCACTGTATAGAATGGTATTAGAAGATGCTGCTTCATTTAAATAGAAGTTATAGAAAGTTTAAAAATTTATAAAACTTAAAAAATTTAACAACAGATTGTTTGTTATGTTGGTATTTTTGTGTGGTTTCCATGCATATGTTCAAGACTATGTTAGTTTTGAACCTATTTTGAACACATAACTTTTGTATGAAGATTTAAAATTATACATACAGCAAATTATTCTATTAAAATATAACAAAATTGTTTTAATACAAATTATCATCCACAATTGCTCAATCTATATGACGACATTTTTACACAGAATAATATCGGCATGGATAAATAACCATCTTTATTGAACACATCCCTGTTTTTTTTTTTCAAATTTTCTAATTGGCAATATTTAGTTTTTGTATCTGATTTATTTTTTTAAAGTAAAGAAGGATGCTGTTCATTACAAAAACTTTCCGAGCTCGAATAGCTTGAATCGTTCGAAAAGCTTGTTGCAAAACTTGTTTCAAAAGAAATTTCTCTCATAGGTAATCTATAAAAACAATTTATTATTATAAATAAATTTGCAAAAATTTTGTATTTTTTTTTTAACTTACTTCTTTTAGGATATCTTCCATTATATTTTGACATTTGAAATCAAGAAACAAGAAACAAAGCAGGTTGAGCCAATATTCAGGATCAAAAAGCGAGGTCGTTTTCTTAAACAGTTCTCAAGTAAACATTATCGACCTCAACAAAACACAGTTTTTTATTATGTGCATATTTTGGGTGGAATCAACCCTTCTCTTTTTTACGAACATAAAATCTTCCCATCTCACTGGATGTGCCATTCAGTAAAAGGCCTTGTTAAAAGGAAAATACAGATAATACAATGATAATTAATTAAATGTGCCGGAAGCGTCAGCGCGACATTTGTGACTGTGTTCGCCCCTTAAATTCTTTGCATTTAAAAAAAAAAATTTTTCTGAAACAATAGCCGTGTTTTTTTTTTTTGGGAAAAGCTATACATAGTACAGTAGGATTTTACACCGCATTACAAATACAACATCCACAGCAGGATTACTGCTGAAGGAGAACTATACTACGTTTTCACTGCAAGTTAATCTCGTTAAAATTTAATAAATCCTGTATAGTGTTTTCACCAGCCAAAAAGATTCAAAAGTAGATTGACTTTGACAGCAGATGGTGGGTCATTTTTTTTATAAAGTGGAAGTAAGATGGCAAGTTTGCTTTGTTTCAAAAAAATCGATTTTCGCAGGTTGTTCTATCGATTTTCGAATATTTTATTGCGCTGAATAGGGAAATAGATCTTTTCGGTATTGGTCCTATGAAGATTTAAATGAGATTTATTTTAAATCTTGATTTGAGGAGATTAAAATTTTTATGGTAAATCACGGGATTTGTGAAGAGATTTGTGGTAAATCTACCTAAATCTCGGTTTAGTGGTCGGTGAAAACGTAGTATTAGAATCCTACTGCGGATGGGTTTGTGAATGGAATTTGGTGGTTTTGTTTTTAGATGTTGGTGCGATTGATAATTTCATTTGAATATCGATGGATGTGTTCGTAGAGTAGCTGTGCGTGTGTTTTTACATTCGGCAATAAAATTAATCTTTTTTTGTTCTTCTTTGAACAGGAGCAATTTTCCGTAACAAAATTACCAAATTTCGCTCAATCGTTCACACATCACATAAACTAGATTTTGTTTTGAAAACGAAATTCAGGGTCAGGGTTGATAGAAACTACAAAAAAAAAATTCTATTGCAATTAGGTAAGTGCAAGAATCCCAAGAAACACGCTCTCTTTGTCCATTGACAAAAAAAGGCTGAGTTCCAAAATTCATCAGATGCGCATTTACTGTGCAGTTTGCGCATCCATAAACCTTCTAGCTGCTTCGATTAAATTATTTTTTTTTGCATTCCGAAACGTCAGACTTATGTAATGTAATATTTCTACAAAGCATCAAGTTTCCGTTGCTGATGCGTATGAAAAATGAAGGCATTACTTCTGCATCAAAACATAGTCTACATTTTGGAACTCAGCCTTAGTACCTGAGTATAGTAGGTACAATAATAGACGGAGAGCTAGAAACAAAAAAAAAGTGAGTAAATTTTTACTGCAGAGAATCATTCAGAGTAGCTGAGCGCGGATTTGCACGTCTGCCAGCGCGATTCAGAGGTTTAAAGCGGGGGCGGGGGTCAAAGTTGCAAAATTTTGGTGAAAAAAAAATTATAAGGTACATGGATTCTGATTACGCAAATATCTTCATTCGGTCGTAAATAAGCGTAAAAAAAATGGCAGACGGTTTGCGTGAGGCCAAGTAGCCGGCAGACGACGCTAAAGTTGTAAAAAATTAGTGAAAACAAAATCATAAGGTACATGGATACCGTTTTTTTATTTTAATACTTATGTATCTAGAAGGCGAAATCCAAAACGGCAGACGAATATGTAGAGGCTAACACCGCGGCAGACGGGTTTGAAAAGTGCATTGTTAGCCCAGGAAAAATGTAATTTTTACTGCGGAAAAAATGCAAGAGAAGATTTTTAAATGCAATTATTTTTATTTTGGCAAAAGGAATATTGCTTAAAATTCCATTGTCGAAACTGGTTCGCATACAAAGTAATTATGATGTTTGTGTCGAAAATACAGGTTTTTTGCATATAATTTTTTAACGGTTAAAGCTAGAAAAAAGTATTTTAGAAAAAGCTTGTAGAACATAAAATTTTCTACAAAATAGGTTATGACACTTTTTTTCTTCCGACTTACCGTTTAGAAGATATGGCTATTTCAAAAAACGGAAAATGACGAAAATGTTGGTTTCTTGCATATAATTTCTAACTGCTATCTTTCTTTGAAATAACAGAAACCACAAAAAATGTATTCATTTGAAAGTTTGTTTGGCCTTAAGTCGAGACGAATAAAATTTTTCACAAATGTTTAGTATCTAGTTGCCAGCAGTTTTTTTTTTTTTTTTTTTTTAACTGCCAGTTCTACTTTTTTTTAACTCTAACACCAATACCAAATAGTAATCAACTATGGCATTGTGTATGCAGAATCAAATAAGCCCAAAGTAAATATCTAAATGTGCTCTTAAGATATTAAATAAGCGTCGCCGTCGCATGAGGTACGAGTACACGTGTATCAAAATTCAGATAATTAGTTCCACTACCTACCTTAAATCCGGAAAAAAAACCATAAATAAGCTAAATAATCACAGAATTTCAGATTCATGCTTCTCCTCATTTGTTTTTCATAACTGTTTTTTACGCAAATAAATAATAAACGAAAAATGCAAATAATCTTACGTACAATTAACGTATTTTTCTGGAGTTCTAAAATACAAAATGTTTTGGTGCGTAGTACGGGGCATTTAGAATTTTGATGGGAAATAATTCCGATTTCCGAGACGCATTTTGACTTTGTGATTCGAAAGCGTATTAGACGAGAAATGATTAATTATGTATTATTTCACAGTTTAAAATTCTTTTTTTAAGAGAGAACAACTACGAAGAGGTCCCCTCACGCTGACGTCTCGTTTTCTCGTCGCATTGTGAAACAGCCTTGAGTTAAAGGTGTAAGATTTACTCCGAAAAGATAAAATTACGAATTTTTGTTTTATTATTGGGACGAATTTCAGTGCACCTATAATAAAAAAAATAAATCTCAAAATTTTTAAGAATACATATCATAATTTTTTCCTCCTGGTGGAAGTTGTGCATTATACGCCGAATAGCTGCGATGTCAAACTCGTCTAGTCCAGTTTTCCACTTCGTATGTGGTACTTTTTTATTTGGTATTCCTTAATAATCCTTCTAATTGATCGCTCAGAAATTCCAGTAATTTCCACGGTATGCGTGGTTGCGTAATAACTCACAGGATTTTCAAGAAACAAATTCTTGGATGGATCCATACAAATTTTTGGTTGAATGGGTACGTTAATAAGCAAAATTGTTGTATTTGGAGTGATCATAATCCACAAGCCGTTGTTGAGACGCCCCGCACCGTTATATCCTCAAAAAGCCACTGTTTGGTGTGCTCTTATGGGCAGAGAGAATCATTGGTCCATATTTGTTCAAAAATGAAGTCGGCCATAATGTTACAGTCAATGGCGAACTGTAGAGCCATGATTAATCACTTTTTCGTGTCTGAATTGGAGGATGTTGAAGTGGACGACCTTTGGTTCCTATAAGACGGTGTTACATGCCATACAGTCAACGAAACAATCAATTTATTGAAGAATTATAAACTTTTATGTTGAGTATTAAATTAACTTCTTTTATTAATTTAATTATGTTGTGTGACCAATTATTTTCAATTATATTTTTTAATATTTTAGGTAGGATTTTTTGGTCAATATGTTGTTTAATGCAAATAAAACAAGTCTATTTCATCTTTTCCCAACGTTTCGTCATTATCCACGACTTCTTCAGGGGTTTATCTAGATCTTTTATTTTGACATATTTAATTTTACAATTTAATAATATTGTTTTTTTTTTAAAAAGAAAATTTACTTATTTTATTCAAAGAGATTTTACATAGCTTTTTAAAGGATTGTTTTTAGTGCAGAATTTTTTAAAATTAGATTTGAAACAAAACAAAATAAATTCTTTTATTTTCCTGAATTTTCAACATTTTTTCTTAAAAAAAAAAGCTAGCTTATGTTGATTGAATATTTAGGTCTTCATGTCGTTTTTGAGCCTTTGTATTGGGAAATAGAATTTATGTATATTGAAAAATGTACACAGCTAATTGAATATAATGATTTTTGGGATCAAATTCCAGTATTTGCTTAGGAATCTTTCAAAATATCTGTTGAGTTCTTTTATTTTCTTTTTATACGGTTGAGTTCTCATCAGAATCAGATTATCGTTATTCTTTTGAATAGAAAAAAATACAAGTTAATAAATTTGTCTGTTTTCCGCTGAATTTGAATACATACCTTTTGTAAAATTAACTTTCATTCTTCGAAACTAACATAAAATAGAAAGATTCAATGTATAGTTAACTGAAGTTCATATATTTTTTATTTTAAGGAGCAATAACAAAAGGACAAGATATTATATTAAATAGTCGGACAGCCCTCAATAATTTATAAGTTACTGCTATTAGAAATTTTTTTTGCAAGTGACCAAAGTGACTCTTGTATTTATGATGTCAAAAGTAAAAAAAAATCAATAAATATCCAGGCGCGTAGTTAGAGGGGGCAATGCCCCCCCTAGAAAAATTCTTACACCCCCCCTTCCCCCCTGGAAAAATCGACAAAACTTTACTTGCGTACTTATTCGCAGTAACACCTGAGGAATTTTTCCTTGATAAAAAAGTATCTACCTACTTATTGACAAACAAACACCATACCCTTATTAAACTAATTGTTCACCCTATAGTCCATTGAAATGTTACAAAATTTTGGCCGAACCTTGCATTTTGTACAGGACAAAATTTTTTTTGATCAATCTGTAGAAGGGATCAATGTGAGTGTAACAACGAGTTTTCGGGGTTAAACTCCTCCCCATTTGGCCGCCATTTTAGAAAAGGGGGCGTAAAAAGGTCCTCGCGATATCTTTAGAACCATACTCCCAAAAACAAAATTTTACCATATTTGTGTAGAGATTTAAATTCTCTACAAATTATGTTAACACGCTTTTTTTTCGTAAAATTGAAAACAAAAAAGTTATAATCAAAAAAAGATGACCATTGTCAAGAAAAGTATCATTATCTTCTTTTATTTATTTTATATAACTCTTTAAGAAAAATTTCTTAGAACGGTCATCTTTTTTTGGTTATAATTTTTTTGTTTTCAGTTTTAGGATAAAAAGTGTGTTAAAATGAATTGTAGAAAATTTAATTCTCTACACAAATATATGGTAAAGTTTTGTTTGTGCAATGCATGGTTCTAAAGATATCGCGGAGACTTTTTTACGCCCCCTTTTCCAAAATGGCGGTGGAGGGGAGTTGAACCCCGAAAACTCGTTTTTACACTCACACAGATCCATAAAAAAAATTTTTGTCCTGTATGAAATGCAAGGTTAATGTAACATTTCAATGGACTACTAGAAAAATCGAAAATTCTTGTAATTTTGTTCATTTGCGTACCCAAACTAACGATTTTACTTCGAAGTTACAAACGTCAAAGTTCTAAGAATTAAATTAGGCTAAAATTATTAATTTCGGGAATTCAACGAACATCGGACATTAAATTTATCTTTTCGCCCTGACATCTAAGAGAAGTTCATGAAGAGTAAAGACAAACAGTAACCAAAAATTAAATACAGTACGTAGAGTATGTAGCTTGGGATAAGTTTGCGCACTTTTGACTTTAAACCGGATTCAAAGTTTAATTGAAGAAATTTTAATTGGATTGTAAAGATATCTACATGTTTTGTTTACTTAGGGCCAACAAAACGAACGGATAAATATATAAAACTGAGGATAACTATCCCAGTTTAAATAAATAAATAAATATATAAAATCTTCTCGTTTTTAAATTGCACGAACGGAAATCAATAAGAAGCGGATAAGAATATTTTTTCAGAATAACCAACACAACAAACACAAAACACATTGAAAAATTAACAAACTCTAACGCTTTAACTTGCTTTCCCGTAAAAAATTCTAAAATTTGACGTGGGAGCTATTCAGAGTTTAAATATTTATCCAGAGAACGAGGAGAAGATAACTTTTTAAACTGAGATAGAGAAAAAATATTTTGCTACAACATGATCGCTTTAATTATTTATAAATCAGGAGTTACTGCTGCCAAAAAAACTTCTCTGCTAATGGCCCTTATAAACAATTAAAAAATAATCAATATCGACAATTTTTTTGGGTGCGTGTGAGCAGTCTATGGCTTAAGGCCGTACAGGGTTTTAGATCAAAGTTTTTTTTTAAATAAAATTAAGTTTAAAGCCCAGTTTTTACATTTAACTATTTTTACAATCCATAAATAAATATTATTTCGTATTAAACAAAAAAAAGAAACCTAACTACTTTGATAAATGGAACTTTAACACGTCAAACATTTCACTTTAATTTAACAATTTAACTATAAAATTAAAATTTACTGTCAATGTATGAATTTTCATAAAGGTTCGCATGGGGATTTTTCTTTAAAATTGAAATTAAGCAGAAATATATGAAGTTTCATACGATTTTCATGCGCAGACTTGCCCTCAAAATGATTGCGCACATTATCCCCAAACGAAGATTTTTTCTATTTTTGCTAAAATTTAAACAAATGAATTATAGAAAGAATACAATTTTTATTAAATTATTATGCTATACATATAATGTTTGCATCAAATTTAAACTAAAATTGTATATTTAAGGAAATTAGTGGCATATTTCTTTAAATATACAACACTCTTTGAAAATTACGAAAAATTAAAAGAAAAGCAAAGTTTTTTTTAATTGACTCTCTCAAAGGTTGAAAACCTCCTTGATTGTGCATTTTCACAAATTTTAAATTCACCCCTCTCCCCTTTTTGTTTCGTTGAAGGTATTTGCTTTTTTATGCAATAAATAATTTTTTGTGTTTTTTTTTAAGATCTATAGGGAAATAGATCTAAAATATTCCAACGATTAATTAAAAAAAATTGGGTGTATAACCAATTTTTGGACTTAAGTTCGATAGTAAATTACGTAAAAAGAAGTTAGCTTCAACACCGCATAAACGTGGTACTTATATAGTACACACAAGCAACAAATGTTGAAAATCCAACAAAAATTTGGTTACGCTTGCTTTCCCGTTATTTGATTTTGTCGAATTTCGGATATATGTTGTGGTATGGATTTCCTTTTGTAACAACTTGTCCGAGGTTAGACCTATATTTTCGGTAGATTTACCTGACTGAATGCTAAATGCTATGGTGAGTAAAATTTGATTTTTGTCTCCATTTATTTACATTGTCGATGCCAAATTAAAGTTTTATGATTTAATATACCATATCTGGTCAAACAAAATTTAATTTTTGGCCCAAAATTTGTGTTTGTATAAATTTTGTATTTAATAATGAACGAAGAAGAGGAATAACAAAAATAGAAGAAAAATATTTTTTATTATTAAATAATGGTATCTAACTTAATAATCTTATTCGCTTTTAAACTATTAACTTAAATTTAAAATTTTCAATGATAAGTTTCATAGGGATTTTTCGTGAAATTACCAATTTGAGACTCTTATCTTTTTTGAACGAAAAACAATATAAGTCTAACATTTAACAAAATAGTCATTTTTATCATAAAGTTTTAAAAAAATGTATTATTTGCTCACTTGTTTCAATATTTGTGTTTCAAAAAATTAAACAATAAAAACCTTAACTTTCATTATATGCGATTAAAGTGGCACCTATATAAGGGAAGACTTAAAGCTATAATGATTGTTAGAAACAGGCCTTCAAAATGAACGCATGTCTGATAGTAGTATTTGGTCTTGTTGTCCTGATTGGGGGTGATATCGCTTGTGCTGACGAGATTACAACGGTAATGATGGCAATTTTCCTAAATTTCTTCAATTGTATTAATTTATTTCTTCTAGGAAAGCTTGGTGAAAAAACATGGTTATCCATTTGAAGAACATACCGTTGAAACAGAAGATGGATATATCTTGAGTCTCTTTAGAATCCCCTTCTCTCCATACCAGGAATCATTCAACCAACAAGAAAAAGAACGTCCAATTGCTTTCCTTATGCATGGTGTAATGTGTTCATCGAGTGACTGGGTCGTGCTTGGTTCTAGAATAGCATTGGCTTACATACTATCTGATGCTGGTTACGATGTTTGGATGGGCAATGCTCGTGGTACCGCTTATTCCCGCGAACATGTCGAATACGATCCCAATGCACTCATTGGAAAATTCTGGGATTTTTCATGGCACGAGATAGGAACAAAAGATCTCCCAGCTTTTATTGATTACATTCGTAATGAAACTGGACAAGATAAAATGACATTCTTTGGCCATTCGCAAGGAACAACGATTTTCTGCGTTATGAGCTCCCTTAACGAAACATATCAAAAATACATTAAGTCGGCACATTTGTTGACGCCATTAATATTTGCTGAAGATGCAGGTAGTTTGTTCATCGAAGTTGTAAGCAAGGTTTTCGCCCTTATAAATCCATTAGCAACTCTTGTCGGAGATACGGAATTCAGACCGAATGGAACGGTCACAAAGTTAGCTGGTGCTGCTTTGTGTAATGGCGAACCACGTGAATTATGTTCCGATTTACTGTTCATCTTGTTAGGATTCAATAACATCACAGTAGATCCTGTAAGATTGATTTGTATTCCGTCTGACTGGCCATGCATTTAATTTAATATTATTTCAGTCTATTATAAGCGATGTACTGGCGACAACTCCAGCTGGGGCATCAACTAAGTGTTTCTTACACGACTTCCAAGTCTACAACAGCAAATTATTACAGCAGTACGATTATGGTTTGTTAGGAAACTTAGAAAAATACAAAAGCAGCAAGCCCCCAACTTATCCTCTGGGAAAGATCACGGTGCCCGTATATTTGTATTATGGTGACGAGGATAAAGTGGTTCATAGGTCAGACATCGACAGGATTGTTGAAAGTATTCCAAATGTAAAGGGAGTGTTTGAAATCAAAGGCGGTACACATCAATCCCCACTGTATGGTGTAGCTTCGGTGACTAAACCACTGTATAGAATGGTATTAGAAGATGCTGCTTCATTTAAATAGAAGTTATAGAAAGTTTAAAAATTTATAAAACTTAAAAAATTTAACAACAGATTGTTTGTTATGTTGGTATTTTTGTGTGGTTTCCATGCATATGTTCAAGACTATGTTAGTTTTGAACCTATTTTGAACACATAACTTTTGTATGAAGATTTAAAATTATACATACAGCAAATTATTCTATTAAAATATAACAAAATTGTTTTAATACAAATTATCATCCACAATTGCTCAATCTATATGACGACATTTTTACACAGAATAATATCGGCATGGATAAATAACCATCTTTATTGAACACATCCCTGTTTTTTTTTTTCAAATTTTCTAATTGGCAATATTTAGTTTTTGTATCTGATTTATTTTTTTAAAGTAAAGAAGGATGCTGTTCATTACAAAAACTTTCCGAGCTCGAATAGCTTGAATCGTTCGAAAAGCTTGTTGCAAAACTTGTTTCAAAAGAAATTTCTCTCATAGGTAATCTATAAAAACAATTTATTATTATAAATAAATTTGCAAAAATTTTGTATTTTTTTTTTAACTTACTTCTTTTAGGATATCTTCCATTATATTTTGACATTTGAAATCAAGAAACAAGAAACAAAGCAGGTTGAGCCAATATTCAGGATCAAAAAGCGAGGTCGTTTTCTTAAACAGTTCTCAAGTAAACATTATCGACCTCAACAAAACACAGTTTTTTATTATGTGCATATTTTGGGTGGAATCAACCCTTCTCTTTTTTACGAACATAAAATCTTCCCATCTCACTGGATGTGCCATTCAGTAAAAGGCCTTGTTAAAAGGAAAATACAGATAATACAATGATAATTAATTAAATGTGCCGGAAGCGTCAGCGCGACATTTGTGACTGTGTTCGCCCCTTAAATTCTTTGCATTTAAAAAAAAAAATTTTTCTGAAACAATAGCCGTGTTTTTTTTTTTTGGGAAAAGCTATACATAGTACAGTAGGATTTTACACCGCATTACAAATACAACATCCACAGCAGGATTACTGCTGAAGGAGAACTATACTACGTTTTCACTGCAAGTTAATCTCGTTAAAATTTAATAAATCCTGTATAGTGTTTTCACCAGCCAAAAAGATTCAAAAGTAGATTGACTTTGACAGCAGATGGTGGGTCATTTTTTTTATAAAGTGGAAGTAAGATGGCAAGTTTGCTTTGTTTCAAAAAAATCGATTTTCGCAGGTTGTTCTATCGATTCTCGAATATTTTATTGCGCTGAATAGGGAAATAGATCTTTTCGGTATTGGTGCTATGAAGATTTAAATGAGATTTATTTTAAATCTTGATTTGAGGAGATTAAAATTTTTATGGTAAATCACGGGATTTGTGAAGAGATTTGTGGTAAATCTACCTAAATCTCGGTTTAGTGGTCGGTGAAAACGTAGTATTAGAATCCTACTGCGGATGGGTTTGTGAAAGGAATTTGGTGGTTTTGTTTTTAGATGTTGGTGCGATTGATAATTTCATTTGAATATCGATGGATGTGTTCGTAGAGTAGCTGTGCGTGTGTTTTTACATTCGGCAATAAAATTAATCTTTTTTTGTTCTTCTTTGAACAGGAGCAATTTTCCGTAACAAAATTACCAAATTTCGCTCAATCGTTCACACATCACATAAACTAGATTTTGTTTTGAAAACGAAATTCAGGGTCAGGGTTGATAGAAACTACAAAAAAAAAATTCTATTGCAATTAGGTAAGTGCAAGAATCCCAAGAAACACGCTCTCTTTGTCCATTGACAAAAAAAGGCTGAGTTCCAAAATTCATCAGATGCGCATTTACTGTGCAGTTTGCGCATCCATAAACCTTCTAGCTGCTTCGATTAAATTATTTTTTTTTGCATTCCGAAACGTCAGACTTATGTAATGTAATATTTCTACAAAGCATCAAGTTTCCGTTGCTGATGCGTATGAAAAATGAAGGCATTACTTCTGCATCAAAACATAGTCTACATTTTGGAACTCAGCCTTAGTACCTGAGTATAGTAGGTACAATAATAGACGGAGAGCTAGAAACAAAAAAAAAGTGAGTAAATTTTTACTGCAGAGAATCATTCAGAGTAGCTGAGCGCGGATTTGCACGTCTGCCAGCGCGATTCAGAGGTTTAAAGCGGGGGCGGGGGTCAAAGTTGCAAAATTTTGGTGAAAAAAAAATTATAAGGTACATGGATTCTGATTACGCAAATATCTTCATTCGGTCGTAAATAAGCGTAAAAAAAATGGCAGACGGTTTGCGTGAGGCCAAGTAGCCGGCAGACGACGCTAAAGTTGTAAAAAATTAGTGAAAACAAAATCATAAGGTACATGGATACCGTTTTTTTATTTTAATACTTATGTATCTAGAAGGCGAAATAAAAAATGGCAGGCGAATATGTAGAGGCTAACACCGCGGCAGACGGGTTTGAAAAGTGCATTGTTAGCCCAGGAAAAATGTAATTTTTACTGCGGAAAAAATGCAAGAGAAGATTTTTAAATGCAATTATTTTTATTTTGGCAAAAGGAATATTGCTTAAAATTCCATTGTCGAAACTGGTTCGCATACAAAGTAATTATGATGTTTGTGTCGAAAATACAGGTTTTTTGCATATAATTTTTTAACGGTAAAAGCTAGAAAAAAGTATTTTAGAAAAAGCTTGTAGAACATAAAATTTTCTACAAAATAGGTTATGACACTTTTTTTCTTCCGACTTACCGTTTAGAAGATATGGCTATTTCAAAAAACGGAAAATGACGAAAATGTTGGTTTCTTGCATATAATTTCTAACTGCTATCTTTCTTTGAAATAACAGAAACCACACAAAATTTAACACTCCGCGGGATGTCACCGCGAGTGAGTACGCGGATCGAGTGGAGAAAGATCTCCATGGAGAAGATCCGAGGCCGGGTTGCAGTCTATACCTTAAGAGGATGCCTCCAAGGTATTTACCGCACCAGGCAGACATTAAAGAGACATCGTCCACTAGTCAGGGGAGAAAACCTCCCGGGCAAGTGAAGGATGTTTCCCCCAGTTCATCATCCACTAGCCAGGGGAGAATACCTCCCGGGAAAGTGGGAAATGCAATGGAAACCAAAGGAGGCGACTTAGATGGGAAAACATCACCACCCAGCAAAGACTCAATACCACCAAAACGACCACCCAACAGCCGAAATAGAAGGCTTCGTCCACTTCCAAAACTGGGCGAACCAGGCGCACTGGACGACCCGTACAGGGAAGGACTGAGTGGAGCCGGCACAAAGTGGTTCTTTCGGTTCCTAGATAAGGAGATGACCCCACAGGAAGCCAGGAAAAAGGTGGATGAGAGGAAAACAGCATCCTCGCCGATCCATACTGAGGGTAAGAGAAAAAGCCACCTTATTACCCCTCCACAAAGGCAAGAGGCCAAAAGACCCAAAGCAGTGGCATTTAAAGCAGCGAGATCAAGCACCGCATATGCAAAGTCCAGCGAAAACAGGGTACCCTATTATACAAACACGGCGAAGAGCACTCGCATTGCAGTCCTTCCAAAGGAATACCCTCAGGTTATTCTGAGTGCCGAACAATTGACGGTACTAGAAGATGCCATTATTGAGGAAAACTCCAAAGGATGAGAAGTTAAGCTTAAGTTTAATGGCATTCACTTCAGAACTGGTCTGCTTGTGGTAGGCTATGCTGGTCAGCAGACTGGCTGAGGGGAATGGCACCAAAACTAAGCACTTGGAAGGGCGTTGCACTAGTTGCATGCTTGGGGGATGAAATCCCTAAGATGCACACTATTACAATGTTCCTTCCAAGAAGTGTGGGTCAGGACGACAAGAAATCCTTGGCTCTGATCCAAGCCCAGAATGAAGGCCTAAATGTCCGAGCCTGGAAAATTTTAAACAGCAAAGCCGAGGGTAAAGGGCAGCTGTTGGTGATCAATATTGATGCCCAGTCAGCAGACGCCATAGTGAAGGCAAACCACGAACTTCACTACAAATTCGAAACAATTCAGGTGTCGGGACAAAGAAAGAGTACAGGTCCAAGATCACATGAATCTAAAGGAGATGGGGACTGCGCTCGCAACATTATACCGGCCATTGAAGACAGCTTCCAAGTCCCAAACCCCAATCCAACCATCACACAAATAAGCCTCCCCTCCACTTCCTTACCTATCATCCCAACAAATAACCCACCAAGCCATCTCTCAACTACCTTACCCCCCATCCCAATCCATCCCGACTTCCAGTCCAGTCGAAAAAGAAAATAATACTAAAAATAAGATTGTGACGACACAAAGATTCCAAGACGGCGGCTCGGGTGTATAAAATAAGCATACCTTGTATCTGTTTATCGTGACTGTCAAAAAAATTCAGTTTGAAGTGAGATAGCATGTATAGGTACAAGAAACATTCTACATCAAAAATTGTAATAGCCAATCACATCCTTGAACCCTGGCTGACTCTCAAGTTAACCCGCCGAAATCGGCGAGTTAAATTTTTCG
This sequence comes from Epistrophella euchroma, assembly GCA_947049315.1. Taxonomy (NCBI): domain Eukaryota; kingdom Metazoa; phylum Arthropoda; class Insecta; order Diptera; family Syrphidae; genus Epistrophella; species Epistrophella euchroma. The sequence continues at coordinate 23,982,871 of OX346246.1, forward strand.
TGGTTCAGCGGTGAGTTAAGTCTTAAACCTCGATTGTACAACACTTCATAGCAGTTGAACTGAGTTCAAATCTTGAACCACTGCTGAACCACGACTGTACAACTGGCCAAAGATAAATAAAATAGGGCCCAAATGGCTCGCCTGTGGAATTCAAGAATTTACTGTAAAATAGTCTGATGTGCATTCGTTAAACAACACTGAGTATAATCTGTTTAATAAATAACACTGAAGCCACAAAACAAAATTTTAGCCTAAACCAAGAATTCTTAACTTTTTCAGTAAGATCTTATTAGAAAGTTTATCAAACGCTTTACTAAAGTCTGTAAAGACACAGTCTTCTTCTTTTTGTTTCTTAAATGCATCAATGCAAATTTCGGTTAACTCCATAAGAAATGTCACAGTAGAACGACCTTTCGTAAAGCCATGTTGATTTGAGACAATGACTGATTTAACATAAAAACAGAAAGATTCACAAATAATAGCCTCGAACAGCTTCGGAATATGACCGATAATCTAGCTATAGGCCTGTAGTTTTGAACTTCGTCTTTTCTACCCTTTTCATGTAGAGGGATTATAAAAGACTTTTTCCAAACACAGGGAAATTGACAAGAAAACAAAGAACATTTAAAAAGAGTGGACAGTGGTAGAAGCAAATTATTTGCACAGTTTTTTAAAATAATAGAAGGTATACCCTCTGGCCCTGGTATACAATTCTCGTCAAGATTAGATATAAACCTAGCAATTTTATCTGGGTGTATATTAAAGTCTATGTCAGTCAAATAAAAAAAAAGTTTCGAATAGCCAACATTTTGGCTATTTTCGTCAGATATATCACAGTTTGAAGAATCACAGCTTAAATTATCACAGATGTTGGTATCACACTTGAAGGCACTTTGAAAAAAGTCTGAAAATTATTGAGTAATAACAAGAGGGTCATGACTAGATATTTCATTTGACTTAAGAACAGACGGAGATTGATGAGACTTCCGTTTACTATTTATATATTTCATTTCGGATTCAATTTTAGATCTCTTTGTACCTTCTGCAGATAGTTTATATATTTTAAGCTAGAAATTCTATTAAAATTTTCACGAGCACGACAGAAATTATTAAAGTCAGCTTCACTTCGATATAGTTTGTAGATTGACCATAGCTTGTTTCTAAGATTTTAAAGGCTTTTAATTTCACTATCGTACCAATTTGGAACTAATGATCTCGATTTTAGAGAAGCTAGAGGTACAGATTTAAGAAAACAATCAAATAACCCATTATAAAATTCAAAAACCATAGTATTAACATTTAAACAATTATTCTGATAATAGATTATTTAATTTGCTAAAATCTGTCTTTTTTAAATTAAAAGTGTAAAAGTTTTCAACAGGATTGCGTTAAGAAAATCTGAATTTAAAGAAATTGAAAAAGTTAAAGATGGGTGATAGCTATCCTCAGTTACTAAAGGATCGGTCGAATTTTCAACATCAATATCTTCATCACAGGTTGCGAAAATTAGATCCAGGATTCTTCCATTACTTTTTGAAACGTCGTTAAATTGGCGTAGTCCAAGTGAGGTTAAATCGTCAATTATTTTTGAGTCATCAGATTTAATATGTCCAGCTGGCAACATAACATTCAGGATTCAGGACATCGCATCCAAGCAATGTTGCTTAGATTAAAATCGCCAAGGCAGATTATTTGGTCATTATATTCTTATATTCTAATAATTCATTGATGTAGCTTATGAATTCATAGGCTTTGTTATACACATCATAAGAACTTCCAGGAACGATGTATATGGTTATAAGATAGACGTTTTTGCATAATCCATGCTTTTCGTTGGCAATTGTTCGAGTTTCGGTCTCGCGTTGTTAAAACGTGAATTTACGTACACAGATATGTTGTCACAGCTTGTGTTGGGGTCAAAATTAGACAAGAAGATACATTTAAATCGCTCAGCCGCTTTCAGTTGTACTTCAGGAGTTTTATTTGACCGGAATTGCGGAGAAGCAATTGTAGGTAAATTTGGCGGTAAAGAGACTATAGATGAAGACGTCATAGGTAAAGCAGATACATTGGGTGAAAAAAACGTGAGTGATGCTGGAGTTGCAATTATGAAAGATGAAGATGAAGGTGTTGTTTCATTTGAGAGAGAAGTAGAAAAGGATGAAGATGTACTTAAAATTGGAAGAATTAAAGATGACATAGAAGTTGATATCGTAGGCGGTAGAGGAATTGCAGTTGATAAAGTAGATGAAATTGAAACTGAAGGTGATACAGATGACGTAAAAGATGATGATGTTGGGCGAGCTAGAAGATGTAGATGAGATAATTGTTGGCGATGGTGAAAAGGACGACGTAGATGAGGATGATGTAGAAATGGTAGATGGTGAGGATGTGACAGTGACACACGGGGATGAGGTTGATGATGACGATGATGATGACATTGAAGGAAGTGTTTACTTCTTCGTCTTTTTAATTAAAGGCGTGAGAGCATTCGCTCTTTTTGAAAGTACTTCGAGTGACACGAGTAGGAACACTACGATCACTTAACTTTGGGGATGATAATAGTGCCGTCTTTCTTAAATTATCAATTGTTGGTGTCCTCGGTATTATTCCCTCAGATGTTGATGGACGACAAAGTGATAGGTGATGCTCATTAATAAGAGCAACCGTGTCAATGAGTTTGTCGATTTTTTGTTTCAAAGTATTTGTATCTGCTCTCAGGTTTTCCATTTTTTTTTTTTTTTTTAATAAGTTTAAGCTTAGTAATTAATGTAAAAATATTTTTGATCGCTACTGTCGAACTTATTATCAGATGGTTCTGTTTTTCGATAATGTGGTAAAGTTCAGATTTGGTGTAATTGATAAGGTTTGTGTATTTGGTTGAGGTGTATAGAATGGTTTTGATTTCTGCTAAATAGCTTACAATCCATACAATTACCCCTCACACACGCCACATCGAACAACCACATCGATAAAGTATTTCGTTTTTGTATCGGCATTTACACGCCAATACGTCGATGTAGAAGTATATGCCAAAATCAGCTGTCTTTAATTATTTCCAATAAAATAATTATTTCGTTATGAGTCCAAATACATTTTTCTTGATAATTTTCCATTATTATTTGTGTTTAAGATACTTTTAATGAAATTATCAAAAAACTATTCAGTGAATCTAAGATAAACGGGACCAAAAACACTAGTTGACAACAAAAACCGAATAACAACATACAAAACTGTGTCGACGAACTAGTTCGCTCCTTTTCACACGCCATATCGGCATACTACTTCGACTGCCAGAGATCGCACTGCTGTGTCGACACATTTTCATTTCACACGACCAAAAAACCTTACCGACAATATGCTTCGGTGAAGTAGTTCGTGGCGGGTGGTAGGGGTAAATTATTGGTATATTATAGGTATATGTGGATAGGTTTATTTAGGAATAAAAGAACCTTACCCATTGAAAAAGTTTAATAAATACTTTTTTGTAAGCTCATAATTTTTAAAAAGATCAAAGAAGAAAAACTTTTAATACTAATTTTTTTAGTTTTCAAAAACCGATAGTTAGGTACCTACATTATATTTTTGATTTTATTGTTTTTCAACGATACAATACAATACATATACAGGGTGATTCACCTTAGTTGTGAAAAAAGCTAGAGCATTTATGTTGTTAAGTAGTATTTTTGTGTTAAATATTCAATGCACCCATCAATTTTTAGTCAAACACTAAAAACCAGATGTCAAAATGTTTTCTAGTTTTTGAGAAAATTGAAACTAGCAAAAGTAATTTTTCTTCGACTTCCATCCGTTATTTTGTTGCTTTAAAGAATCTATTTCTACTAATTAAGTTGTAATCTAGATTTCGTTATTTTCAATTTTCTTAAAAACTAAAAGACTTTTAGGCATCCAGTTTTTAGTGTTTGACTAAAAATTGATGGGGGCATTGAATATTAAAATCAAAAATATTACTTAATAACGTAAAATTTCTTACAAAATTTATTATTTTGTTAATAAATAATTACAAATAAATATATATTTTTTCAGGAGAAAAAATTGGTCTTTCACAATAAAAAAAAGATAAATGATACATAATATTATTGCGTTTTTTCAATTGCATTTTGTTTGAGAAAAAAAGTATGCATATACCTATTCGAAAAATATAAAAAGATAGGTTGTAGCGGATCGCCGCAATTTTATTGATGTTCACACCATCGTGTAAACGATACCCATGGATTTCCTTCCAATTTAAGGAAATTAGATTCTGGCATCACTTATTCGTTCGTTAAAAAATTGAATGCTCCCTCCCATCACTTTCGTTCACTGAACGAACCGCGCAATTTCCTATTAAAACACCTGAATTCGTCCTCCGGCCATGGGCATCGTGTTCTTTTTCCTTTCGCTATTTGACCAGAGCAGACGTCCGCCATCTTATCAAACAAATCAAACAATATATCTGATGAAAAGGAAATTATTACATCTCACAATTTGCTTATTTATAAAAGATTCCAATCTCGATCGAGAAACTTCAGACTTGTTCTTCAAAAATTGTGTGTCGGTGGTGCTATAGTCGCACGGTGGCGTGCACACCATCGTCAAAGCGTTTTTTTTTTGTTTTGGTATTGGTGCTATGAAGATTTAAATGAGATTTATTTTAAATCTTGATTTGAGGAGATTAAAATTTTTATGGTAAATCACGGGATTTGTGAAGAGATTTGTGGTAAATCTACCTAAATCTCGGTTTAGTGGTCGGTGAAAACGTAGTATTAGAATCCTACTGCGGATGGGTTTGTGAAAGGAATTTGGTGGTTTTGTTTTTAGATGTTGGTGCGATTGATAATTTCATTTGAATATCGATGGATGTGTTCGTAGAGTAGCTGTGCGTGTGTTTTTACATTCGGCAATAAAATTAATCTTTTTTTGTTCTTCTTTGAACAGGAGCAATTTTCCGTAACAAAATTACCAAATTTCGCTCAATCGTTCACACATCACATAAACTAGATTTTGTTTTGAAAACGAAATTCAGGGTCAGGGTTGATAGAAACTACAAAAAAAAAATTCTATTGCAATTAGGTAAGTGCAAGAATCCCAAGAAACACGCTCTCTTTGTCCATTGACAAAAAAAGGCTGAGTTCCAAAATTCATCAGATGCGCATTTACTGTGCAGTTTGCGCATCCATAAACCTTCTAGCTGCTTCGATTAAATTATTTTTTTTTGCATTCCGAAACGTCAGACTTATGTAATGTAATATTTCTACAAAGCATCAAGTTTCCGTTGCTGATGCGTATGAAAAATGAAGGCATTACTTCTGCATCAAAACATAGTCTACATTTTGGAACTCAGCCTTAGTACCTGAGTATAGTAGGTACAATAATAGACGGAGAGCTAGAAACAAAAAAAAAGTGAGTAAATTTTTACTGCAGAGAATCATTCAGAGTAGCTGAGCGCGGATTTGCACGTCTGCCAGCGCGATTCAGAGGTTTAAAGCGGGGGCGGGGGTCAAAGTTGCAAAATTTTGGTGAAAAAAAAATTATAAGGTACATGGATTCTGATTACGCAAATATCTTCATTCGGTCGTAAATAAGCGTAAAAAAAATGGCAGACGGTTTGCGTGAGGCCAAGTAGCCGGCAGACGACGCTAAAGTTGTAAAAAATTAGTGAAAACAAAATCATAAGGTACATGGATACCGTTTTTTTATTTTAATACTTATGTATCTAGAAGGCGAAATCCAAAACGGCAGACGAATATGTAGAGGCTAACACCGCGGCAGACGGGTTTGAAAAGTGCATTGTTAGCCCAGGAAAAATGTAATTTTTACTGCGGAAAAAATGCAAGAGAAGATTTTTAAATGCAATTATTTTTATTTTGGCAAAAGGAATATTGCTTAAAATTCCATTGTCGAAACTGGTTCGCATACAAAGTAATTATGATGTTTGTGTCGAAAATACAGGTTTTTTGCATATAATTTTTTAACGGTAAAAGCTAGAAAAAAGTATTTTAGAAAAAGCTTGTAGAACATAAAATTTTCTACAAAATAGGTTATGACACTTTTTTTCTTCCGACTTACCGTTTAGAAGATATGGCTATTTCAAAAAACGGAAAATGACGAAAATGTTGGTTTCTTGCATATAATTTCTAACTGCTATCTTTCTTTGAAATAACAGAAACCACACAAAATTTAACACTCCGCGGGATGTCACCGCGAGTGAGTACGCGGATCGAGTGGAGAAAGATCTCCATGGAGAAGATCCGAGGCCGGGTTGCAGTCTATACCTTAAGAGGATGCCTCCAAGGTATTTACCGCACCAGGCAGACATTAAAGAGATATCGTCCACTAGTCAGGGGAGAAAACCTCCCGGGCAAGTGAAGGATGTTTCCCCCAGTTCATCATCCACTAGCCAGGGGAGAATACCTCCCGGGAAAGTGGGAAATGCAATGGAAACCAAAGGAGGCGACTTAGATGGGAAAACATCACCACCCAGCAAAGACTCAATACCACCAAAACGACCACCCAACAGCCGAAATAGAAGGCTTCGTCCACTTCCAAAACTGGGCGAACCAGGCGCACTGGACGACCCGTACAGGGAAGGACTGAGTGGAGCCGGCACAAAGTGGTTCTTTCGGTTCCTAGATAAGGAGATGACCCCACAGGAAGCCAGGAAAAAGGTGGATGAGAGGAAAACAGCATCCTCGCCGATCCATACTGAGGGTAAGAGAAAAAGCCACCTTATTACCCCTCCACAAAGGCAAGAGGCCAAAAGACCCAAAGCAGTGGCATTTAAAGCAGCGAGATCAAGCACCGCATATGCAAAGTCCAGCGAAAACAGGGTACCCTATTATACAAACACGGCGAAGAGCACTCGCATTGCAGTCCTTCCAAAGGAATACCCTCAGGTTATTCTGAGTGCCGAACAATTGACGGTACTAGAAGATGCCATTATTGAGGAAAACTCCAAAGGATGAGAAGTTAAGCTTAAGTTTAATGGCATTCACTTCAGAACTGGTCTGCTTGTGGTAGGCTATGCTGGTCAGCAGACTGGCTGAGGGGAATGGCACCAAAACTAAGCACTTGGAAGGGCGTTGCACTAGTTGCATGCTTGGGGGATGAAATCCCTAAGATGCACACTATTACAATGTTCCTTCCAAGAAGTGTGGGTCAGGACGACAAGAAATCCTTGGCTCTGATCCAAGCCCAGAATGAAGGCCTAAATGTCCGAGCCTGGAAAATTTTAAACAGCAAAGCCGAGGGTAAAGGGCAGCTGTTGGTGATCAATATTGATGCCCAGTCAGCAGACGCCATAGTGAAGGCAAACCACGAACTTCACTACAAATTCGAAACAATTCAGGTGTCGGGACAAAGAAAGAGTACAGGTCCAAGATCACATGAATCTAAAGGAGATGGGGACTGCGCTCGCAACATTATACCGGCCATTGAAGACAGCTTCCAAGTCCCAAACCCCAATCCAACCATCACACAAATAAGCCTCCCCTCCACTTCCTTACCTATCATCCCAACAAATAACCCACCAAGCCATCTCTCAACTACCTTACCCCCCATCCCAATCCATCCCGACTTCCAGTCCAGTCGAAAAAGAAAATAATACTAAAAATAAGATTGTGACGACACAAAGATTCCAAGACGGCGGCTCGGGTGTATAAAATAAGCATACCTTGTATCTGTTTATCGTGACTGTCAAAAAAATTCAGTTTGAAGTGAGATAGCATGTATAGGTACAAGAAACATTCTACATCAAAAATTGTAATAGCCAATCACATCCTTGAACCCTGGCTGACTCTCAAGTTAACCCGCCGAAATCGGCGAGTTAAATTTTTCGTGGTTCAGCGGTGAGTTAAGTCTTAAACCTCGATTGTACAACACTTCATAGCAGTTGAACTGAGTTCAAATCTTGAACCACTGCTGAACCACGACTGTACAACTGGCCAAAGATAAATAAAATAGGGCCCAAATGGCTCGCCTGTGGAATTCAAGAATTTACTGTAAAATAGTCTGATGTGCATTCGTTAAACAACACTGAGTATAATCTGTTTAATAAATAACACTGAAGCCACAAAACAAAATTTTAGCCTAAACCAAGAATTCTTAACTTTTTCAGTAAGATCTTATTAGAAAGTTTATCAAACGCTTTACTAAAGTCTGTAAAGACACAGTCTTCTTCTTTTTGTTTCTTAAATGCATCAATGCAAATTTCGGTTAACTCCATAAGAAATGTCACAGTAGAACGACCTTTCGTAAAGCCATGTTGATTTGAGACAATGACTGATTTAACATAAAAACAGAAAGATTCACAAATAATAGCCTCGAACAGCTTCGGAATATGACCGATAATCTAGCTATAGGCCTGTAGTTTTGAACTTCGTCTTTTCTACCCTTTTCATGTAGAGGGATTATAAAAGACTTTTTCCAAACACAGGGAAATTGACAAGAAAACAAAGAACATTTAAAAAGAGTGGACAGTGGTAGAAGCAAATTATTTGCACAGTTTTTTAAAATAATAGAAGGTATACCCTCTGGCCCTGGTATACAATTCTCGTCAAGATTAGATATAAACCTAGCAATTTTATCTGGGTGTATATTAAAGTCTATGTCAGTCAAATAAAAAAAAAGTTTCGAATAGCCAACATTTTGGCTATTTTCGTCAGATATATCACAGTTTGAAGAATCACAGCTTAAATTATCACAGATGTTGGTATCACACTTGAAGGCACTTTGAAAAAAGTCTGAAAATTATTGAGTAATAACAAGAGGGTCATGACTAGATATTTCATTTGACTTAAGAACAGACGGAGATTGATGAGACTTCCGTTTACTATTTATATATTTCATTTCGGATTCAATTTTAGATCTCTTTGTACCTTCTGCAGATAGTTTATATATTTTAAGCTAGAAATTCTATTAAAATTTTCACGAGCACGACAGAAATTATTAAAGTCAGCTTCACTTCGATATAGTTTGTAGATTGACCATAGCTTGTTTCTAAGATTTTAAAGGCTTTTAATTTCACTATCGTACCAATTTGGAACTAATGATCTCGATTTTAGAGAAGCTAGAGGTACAGATTTAAGAAAACAATCAAATAACCCATTATAAAATTCAAAAACCATAGTATTAACATTTAAACAATTATTCTGATAATAGATTATTTAATTTGCTAAAATCTGTCTTTTTTAAATTAAAAGTGTAAAAGTTTTCAACAGGATTGCGTTAAGAAAATCTGAATTTAAAGAAATTGAAAAAGTTAAAGATGGGTGATAGCTATCCTCAGTTACTAAAGGATCGGTCGAATTTTCAACATCAATATCTTCATCACAGGTTGCGAAAATTAGATCCAGGATTCTTCCATTACTTTTTGAAACGTCGTTAAATTGGCGTAGTCCAAGTGAGGTTAAATCGTCAATTATTTTTGAGTCATCAGATTTAATATGTCCAGCTGGCAACATAACATTCAGGATTCAGGACATCGCATCCAAGCAATGTTGCTTAGATTAAAATCGCCAAGGCAGATTATTTGGTCATTATATTCTTATATTCTAATAATTCATTGATGTAGCTTATGAATTCATAGGCTTTGTTATACACATCATAAGAACTTCCAGGAACGATGTATATGGTTATAAGATAGACGTTTTTGCATAATCCATGCTTTTCGTTGGCAATTGTTCGAGTTTCGGTCTCGCGTTGTTAAAACGTGAATTTACGTACACAGATATGTTGTCACAGCTTGTGTTGGGGTCAAAATTAGACAAGAAGATACATTTAAATCGCTCAGCCGCTTTCAGTTGTACTTCAGGAGTTTTATTTGACCGGAATTGCGGAGAAGCAATTGTAGGTAAATTTGGCGGTAAAGAGACTATAGATGAAGACGTCATAGGTAAAGCAGATACATTGGGTGAAAAAAACGTGAGTGATGCTGGAGTTGCAATTATGAAAGATGAAGATGAAGGTGTTGTTTCATTTGAGAGAGAAGTAGAAAAGGATGAAGATGTACTTAAAATTGGAAGAATTAAAGATGACATAGAAGTTGATATCGTAGGCGGTAGAGGAATTGCAGTTGATAAAGTAGATGAAATTGAAACTGAAGGTGATACAGATGACGTAAAAGATGATGATGTTGGGCGAGCTAGAAGATGTAGATGAGATAATTGTTGGCGATGGTGAAAAGGACGACGTAGATGAGGATGATGTAGAAATGGTAGATGGTGAGGATGTGACAGTGACACACGGGGATGAGGTTGATGATGACGATGATGATGACATTGAAGGAAGTGTTTACTTCTTCGTCTTTTTAATTAAAGGCGTGAGAGCATTCGCTCTTTTTGAAAGTACTTCGAGTGACACGAGTAGGAACACTACGATCACTTAACTTTGGGGATGATAATAGTGCCGTCTTTCTTAAATTATCAATTGTTGGTGTCCTCGGTATTATTCCCTCAGATGTTGATGGACGACAAAGTGATAGGTGATGCTCATTAATAAGAGCAACCGTGTCAATGAGTTTGTCGATTTTTTGTTTCAAAGTATTTGTATCTGCTCTCAGGTTTTCCATTTTTTTTTTTTTTTTTAATAAGTTTAAGCTTAGTAATTAATGTAAAAATATTTTTGATCGCTACTGTCGAACTTATTATCAGATGGTTCTGTTTTTCGATAATGTGGTAAAGTTCAGATTTGGTGTAATTGATAAGGTTTGTGTATTTGGTTGAGGTGTATAGAATGGTTTTGATTTCTGCTAAATAGCTTACAATCCATACAATTACCCCTCACACACGCCACATCGAACAACCACATCGATAAAGTATTTCGTTTTTGTATCGGCATTTACACGCCAATACGTCGATGTAGAAGTATATGCCAAAATCAGCTGTCTTTAATTATTTCCAATAAAATAATTATTTCGTTATGAGTCCAAATACATTTTTCTTGATAATTTTCCATTATTATTTGTGTTTAAGATACTTTTAATGAAATTATCAAAAAACTATTCAGTGAATCTAAGATAAACGGGACCAAAAACACTAGTTGACAACAAAAACCGAATAACAACATACAAAACTGTGTCGACGAACTAGTTCGCTCCTTTTCACACGCCATATCGGCATACTACTTCGACTGCCAGAGATCGCACTGCTGTGTCGACACATTTTCATTTCACACGACCAAAAAACCTTACCGACAATATGCTTCGGTGAAGTAGTTCGTGGCGGGTGGTAGGGGTAAATTATTGGTATATTATAGGTATATGTGGATAGGTTTATTTAGGAATAAAAGAACCTTACCCATTGAAAAAGTTTAATAAATACTTTTTTGTAAGCTCATAATTTTTAAAAAGATCAAAGAAGAAAAACTTTTAATACTAATTTTTTTAGTTTTCAAAAACCGATAGTTAGGTACCTACATTATATTTTTGATTTTATTGTTTTTCAACGATACAATACAATACATATACAGGGTGATTCACCTTAGTTGTGAAAAAAGCTAGAGCATTTATGTTGTTAAGTAGTATTTTTGTGTTAAATATTCAATGCACCCATCAATTTTTAGTCAAACACTAAAAACCAGATGTCAAAATGTTTTCTAGTTTTTGAGAAAATTGAAACTAGCAAAAGTAATTTTTCTTCGACTTCCATCCGTTATTTTGTTGCTTTAAAGAATCTATTTCTACTAATTAAGTTGTAATCTAGATTTCGTTATTTTCAATTTTCTTAAAAACTAAAAGACTTTTAGGCATCCAGTTTTTAGTGTTTGACTAAAAATTGATGGGGGCATTGAATATTAAAATCAAAAATATTACTTAATAACGTAAAATTTCTTACAAAATTTATTATTTTGTTAATAAATAATTACAAATAAATATATATTTTTTCAGGAGAAAAAATTGGTCTTTCACAATAAAAAAAAGATAAATGATACATAATATTATTGCGTTTTTTCAATTGCATTTTGTTTGAGAAAAAAAGTATGCATATACCTATTCGAAAAATATAAAAAGATAGGTTGTAGCGGATCGCCGCAATTTTATTGATGTTCACACCATCGTGTAAACGATACCCATGGATTTCCTTCCAATTTAAGGAAATTAGATTCTGGCATCACTTATTCGTTCGTTAAAAAATTGAATGCTCCCTCCCATCACTTTCGTTCACTGAACGAACCGCGCAATTTCCTATTAAAACACCTGAATTCGTCCTCCGGCCATGGGCATCGTGTTCTTTTTCCTTTCGCTATTTGACCAGAGCAGACGTCCGCCATCTTATCAAACAAATCAAACAATATATCTGATGAAAAGGAAATTATTACATCTCACAATTTGCTTATTTATAAAAGATTCCAATCTCGATCGAGAAACTTCAGACTTGTTCTTCAAAAATTGTGTGTCGGTGGTGCTATAGTCGCACGGTGGCGTGCACACCATCGTCAAAGCGTTTTTTTTTTGTTTTGGTGCGCAACGAAATTTGATATCGTGTTGTACGGAGTGGTGTGTTCTAAAACGATCACGTTAGCCCTCGTGCTCCGTGAAGTGGTATCAGGCCTACGCCACATGCCACCGAACCCCGTCAACCCAAAGCATCCTCCTAAAGCCCTACGACAACCGGCAAAGATAGCACCACATCCAATTAGAACGCCCGCACTCGTGCTCTTCCAACTCGTGCCATTTTATGCCACCGAACACCGTCAATCCAAAGCATCCTCCTAAAGTCCTACGTCAACCTGCAAAGATAGCACCACATCCAATTAGAACGTCAGCTCTAGTGCACATGCAACTGGTGTTATTTCATTCCTCCGAACCCCGTGTTAAATCGCAAGTATCGAGATTGTGGTATATCGGCAGCATATACTTACGCCGTATATTTTACATCACCATCCGTTCCACCGTGTCCAATCCAATATCGGATCTTTCTTCGGGCTACTTACCTGCGTCATCCGTCAACGAGAATCCAGTTTGTGCTAAAAAGATTTTTTTTTTTTGTGTACTTTAAGATTTAGTCCTATTCTTGTAAAAGTTTAAATCCGATCGGGTTCCCTATTATTAATTTTTTTTTTTAATAGTTCGTGATGCTAATAAGTTCGTTGTAAGAAAAAAAAAGAAATCAAAAAAAAAAAACCTAATTAAGATAATAAATTCGCGTAAGAAAAAAAAAGAAAGAAAACCACCCTACTTACATGATGAGCAAAAAAACAAAAAATAATAATAATAACCTACTTACCTGATATACCTACCTTCTTATAAAAAAAAAAATAAAACCTATCCGTACTCACCTGAAAGAAAAAAAAGAAAATAATAGTCTATTTAATAAACACCGGCAAGGACACTGGAGTTATCAGCCCCAAATTTAATTTACTTTCATTGACTTACAGCAACCGGATCTTCGTGCGCACGGATCATCTTGGTTCCTGAATCCTGATTAAAGAAATTGTAAGTAATTTTTTGTATAATATTATATTGCTATGTGCTGATGAATTCAATTATTTGCCAGTTTTGTGTATTATAAAAAAAAAAAGAACAAAAAGAGTTAAAGAAAATAAAAAAAATTGCAAAAAAAAAAGAAGAAAACTAATAAGAGAATACATTTGAAAACCCTAAATATTTAAAGTGACGAAAACCTTCCTAATACAGACTTACCTGCCGATTTTCCTATTTTTTTCCCGTTTCTTATCTGTTTACCTAACTGACGTGATTTTTTTTTTGCGTGATTATCGGAAAAGTTATAATTATTTATCTCCTGCATAAGATCGGATTTTCACTTATAATTTTAAGTAACGTTATATATAAACTTAGCTTACCTTTGATGTTAAACGTATGTATATCTAGACTTACCTTTGATTTTAAGAACAACCAAAGAAGAATAAAACTGAAAGCTCTGTTGGATTAAAACAGATTTACATTGAATTTAAAACGAAACTCAGTTGATTTTACTAAGTTTTTTTTTGTATATAGGAATTTCCTTTAACTTACCTTTGATAGTCATTTTGATTAGCTTTCTATTGTATCACGATTCCTTTTTTGCGGTCAAGTCATTGCTTTGACATTTAAAAATCTTAAATATTTTTTTTGGATATTTACACCGTTTTTAAATTCAAATTACTCCTCTCGATATGGTACTTTACCCCCTAGTGTTAAAAATCAAAGTTTCTTTTTTTGGATTGAATTATCCCCCGGAATAAAAAAATGTATATGACACAACCTCTCTTTTTATTGATCTCAAGGATAGTTAAAATAGCTATGATATGTTAATCACTTGATCTTTCGGCGATGTAGGTATGTGGTGGATGAAGGTTAATCCGTTTTTTTTTTTGTTTGGGGCCGTCTACAAATTTCCGGCTGACGTATTTGAGTCAGTGGTGTAGGGAGGGTACAGCCCGGGTCAACAACACCGACCCATTTTCTTTTTTTTTGTAATCCTTGTCTCGTCTTCCCTCTTCCTCTTCCTACAATATTGCAGCCCTCCTGCATATTTTCATCCTAGGTACGCTTTCGAGAGTAACTCCAGACGATCTTTTTTTTTGAATACAACTTTACTATTTCCTAATATGGAATAAACTTCCCAACTGCCTCATTTCCCTTAAGTTCCTGACACGGCATGATTCTTATTTTTGTGGACAATACGACGGCGTAAAGAACCCCCCCCCCCCCCCTCCGACGAGTTATAGCCGCGCTATAATGCCAGCATGCCGTAACCTCCGCCTGGGTAAAACAAATTTTGGTTTTCCAAAATTTTTTTTTGTCAACCTACCCTTAGTCCCTCACAAGGTATAGGTCAGCAAAAGTTTCAAAAATAAGTTTTTTAGGTTTTGAAATTAAATAATTATTTTGAGGAAATAACTGCAATATAAATTAAATAGATAAAGTAATAATAAGTAACTTCTTAGATTTTTCGATTAAAGGAAACTTCACAAAACCAGGAAAATAATTGTTTTTTATTTAATGTGTCATTATATCTAGTATTTTCAATGTTTTCATTGAACACTTAGTTCTAGCGTTTACAATTTTAATTTTTGTTCTTTACTACTATAAGTAAGATATGTTTAAAAAAAACTTTTTATGTTCATTGGACGAACAGGGATACTTTTCTTTTTCATTGCAAATATTATACAGGACAGGATGTTCGGTACAAGGTGCACCAAAAAGCTAATGCGAGTAGGATGGGTTAAGACAAGAAAAGAAATCATATGGGAGTGGGGTCTATTTCCCCCCGTTTAGGCGGGAGGGGCAATTTTCTAAAAAATTACTTAAAACAGATAAAAATTATTTAAAAACAACAGTAAATTATACAATGCCATGTTATACCTTTTTGGAAAGCCAAAAACCTCTTCTTTAATATCCATTTAAAATTTGGTTGTGTTACTAAATAGTTTTTGAAAAATTAATTTTCAAACTCGAAATTTTGAAGAAAAAAAAAAAATTTAAAACTGATTTTTTCATAACTTTACTTATTAAAGTACTAATTTTGTTTTCAAAATTCAATTCTCTTATTAGATTTTAGTCAAAAACAAAAACCCGGATGTTAAAATGTCTTTTAGTTTTTGATCAAATTAATAATAACGGGAGGGGCAATTTTCCAAAAGAATTTACTTAATACAGAAAAAAATTTATTAAAAAACAACGGGAATGGTTAAAACAACACGCTATACTTTTTTTGTTAAGCCAAAAATATCTGATATTATTTTGTTTCTAAACTCTGTTGTTTTAGCAAACAGTTTTTCAAAACTTAATTATAAAACTCAAGTTTTCGAAAAAAAAAAAAATTAAAAAATTGTGCTCAAACTAATTTTGTTAAAAATTTTACGTTATTAGGTGGTATTTTTGTGCTTAGTATTCAATGCTTTTTTCAATTTTTAGTCAAACACTAAAAACCAGATGTCAATATGTATTCTAGTTTTTGAGAAAATTGAAAATAACAAAAGTAAGTTTTCCCTAAATTCGACTTCCATCCATTTGTTGCTCCTAAGATCCTATTTCTACTAAAAAAGTAGTAAAGTAGATTTGATTATTGGCAATTTTCAGATTCAGAATTGTTGAATATAAAATTGAATTTATGTCTTTATAACAATTTATTAACTAATTTGTAAGCTTGCTTTAATCCAACCAATATTTTATGGTAATGTCCAACCAATATTTTATAGTATACTATCGCTCTTTCTTTCTATCCAGCCAGCTTTTTAGTTAGTTATAAAATTTGACGAAAAAGTTATCGCCTCTCGCCCTTACGGAACACCACATTTTATCGAAAAAAAAGATATGAGTTACAGAACCCTTATCATGCGATAAAACGAGTTTTTGGGTGAAGTATTTTGTGCGGCGCGAAGAAAACATAAAACAACTGCGTTTAATGAGTCTCATTTGTTGTGCGAAATTTCGAAATTGTTGTTGTATCAATATATTTTGAGGCGCCTCAAAGTTTATAATGTAGACACGACGACCTTCACCAGTCAAGACTCAATTTTTCCAATCTCAACAGAGTCATAGTTACAGAACATGGGTACTCGTACTGGTGTCATTTGGCTACCATCATGTTTTAACGGCTGTGTTGACTACCGCCGTATTAGTTATCAACTATGGCATTATGTGCATGTATACAATCAAATTATCCCAAATTCAATATCCAAATGTGCTCTTAAGATATTAAATAAGCGTCGCCGTCGCATGAGGTACGAGTACACGTGTATCAAAATTCAGATAATGAGCTCCACTAAGTATAATATGCACATTATATTGTATTCCTACCTATATCGCTTAAATAAAAAAAAACACATACATTTGCACAATAAACAAAGAATTGCAGATTCATGCTTCTTCTTATTTATTTCATAACAGTTTTTTACGCAAACAAAAATAATAAACGAAAAAATGTGTGCAAATAATCTTACGTAACGTATTTTTCTGGAGCTCCGAAATACAAAATGTTTTGATGCGTAGTACGGGGCATTTAGAATTTTGCTGAGAAATAATTCCGATTTCCGAGACACATTTTGACTTTGATATTCGAAAGCGTATTAGTACATGAGCCGAAAACCACTGTCTTTAAAATTCTCGTTCTGTGAAGCTGTGAAGTGATAAAAGAAAATATCATTTCTGTTTTCACAGCTACTTTTCATTTTATCACTTCACAAATATGCCTTATGCGATTCTGGAACTGATTGTGATAAATGTGTTCTAAAATGTAGGTACTCCTCTAACAATTTCTCTCTTCAAACGAAACTGAAAACTAATACACATACAAATTTGTACTTTTTCAACCGACAATGCGACGAGAAA
Source organism: Epistrophella euchroma (assembly GCA_947049315.1). Lineage (NCBI taxonomy): Eukaryota > Metazoa > Arthropoda > Insecta > Diptera > Syrphidae > Epistrophella > Epistrophella euchroma. The sequence goes on from OX346246.1 coordinate 24,000,143, forward strand.
ACGAGACGTCAGCGTAACGAGATCTCAGTGCTTGCGTTCGGGTGATAGTCAGATAGGCTATCCACCTATCCCAAAAATTGTTGTTGTTGCATCAGCTGACATCAGAAGTTTTTCAACAAGGGATTACAACAATACAGACCTATCTGGATAGCTTTAGATAATTGCCCGAACGCGGCCAGTTGTTCTCTTTAACACGAGTTTTAAAGAACAAAATAATACATAATTAAGAAGTATTTCTCCTCGTCACGTTGCGTATTTTTTTTTTCTCAATTTTTCGAACTTTATGTCGTGACGTGACGATGAGGAATGCTTAATTATGTATTATTTCACTGTGTAAAATTCTTTCTTAAGAGAGAAACTGGCACTTTTCAGGTATCCAGAATCGTTCACAGCTTCACAAAACGAAACTGACCCCCATGGTGTCGTTTGGCCGCCATCTTGGTTCTATCGGTTGTTTTGACAAAACTAGGGGTTGATGTTTTTATGATAAATCAAACAAAAATACTAACACAAGGAAAAGAGCTTCATGTAGGTATATACATTTTTTTCTCACAGAGTAATTCATTTCGTGTGCTCTCGTTTCCTTTCGTGTGCTTTCGTTTCGAATTAAAGTATACAACTATAACTTATTTTTTCTTTCGGTTCAATTCTGCTAATGATTTTCTTCACAGCAGCTTCACAGAATAACTTGTCGGTGATAAAAATTTTATCACGTGAAGAGATTATGACTTTTGGTTTCACTTTTTCAGGCATCCAGAATCGAATTTCGTGTGAAGGTGTGAACAAATTTATCACTTCACAGCTTCACAGAACGAGAAGATTTCGGTAAGGAAAGCCTAGAAGAGGAAAACATGACAGGACCCTATTAGTGCCTCGCTGAGAACTTTTAATTAATAAAATACTGGTGAGGTTCTTGATAGTAACTATGTAAGAATAGTGAAGTAATTTTATGAAAATTAATAAAAGCGGGATATTATTACATAGTAAAAAAAATTTAATGTCGTTCTTAATTAGCTGTGGAAATTACTAATAATTAAATTGAATCAATCTGTCAAATAGTTAAATCTTAGTTGCAGACAAATATGAAAATCGTCTTTTAATTTAATAATCTTGTGAAATATTTTCTCTTTTAAATAATATTACCATCTACAATAAATAAACGAAATCCGAATTTTAATTTTACGTATATGTATGTATAATATTTTTTGGGGTCACGTTGATCTTTTTTTCTGATTTCTCTTTCCATCCAACCAAAACTGTTGACAGATTCACTAAACAGCAAGTCAGAATAGATTAGAACAGAACATTTCGCACCGAACAGCGAAAACTTGTTCTTTTCTGTTCTAAACTGTTCCGAACAGCTTCACTGAACACACACCAAAGTAAATGACATTTAACTAAACGTCAAGAAAAAACGTGTTTAGAATACCTCCGAATCTCGAAATAAGCAACAGAAAGTGCACCCCTGCAGAAGCACAAACGATGACACTGCTTATTGTAGTCCGAAGTTCTGTCAAAGTTCATATAAAAAAAAAATATAATTGGACCAAATCTGGCTGTTTTGGGAAGTAAACGAAAGACCCACTACCGGGCGCTGCACGCGTTTAAACTGACGACGACGTGACGTAAATGCACACAAAGCACAAACGGTATGAATATTGGGACTATGAGTGCTATGTAGTAGACAGGACCAACCAGGACAACCATCATCAGTTTATCGGCAAACTGGAATGTGGTAAGTACATCTTAAGTCTTCGAAGCAATCAACATAAACAACGAGAAGTGCCTCTTAAAATAAAAACCATGGAGAATTTTTGTGGAGGATGTTGGCTATTGGGAGATTGCGAGGTATTCAAAACAGGTTTTTTCGTGATAAAAATAGCAAAAGTTTATTTCTAACTGTATCATCCTGCTGGCCATCGTCAAGGAATTGTCTCCCGGCAACAATACAGACTATAAGCAACTGTAGGTATCAGACTAAAATAAATTTGATGGCACAAAAAGCTCATGAAGAACTAGGGCCTAGTGACTTACAACTCTCAATCATTCCTGTGTGCGTGTCTGCAGGATTGGAGGGGACCTACAGTTTATTGCCGAATCCGAACGGCTAACGAGCGGCACTTTTCTGTGACAGGAGATACTCTTGGAGGATTTGTCAATTCCTCGCAAGAGGCAGTAGCCGTTTTTTCTTTTTTTTAAATAAATAGGTGGTGAGGCTGGTCATCGAACCTTAGACCTCCGGCATGACAGTCCATCGCACTAACCATCACGCCACGGCTACTACAGGTATCAGACACTGACTGAAATATTCGGAACAAATCTAGTTTTTACTAAACAGGGTTAAAGCAGAACTTAACTGACGAGGCAAAAAGGTACATCACTGGCGAGGGCCTAGCGAATGCCTATAGTAACCCTGGCTAGACCGTTGTTAGTTACTATGAAAAACTTGCCAGGTCCTTATTGAAAACTAGATTCTTTTTCCAGGCGGGCAAAAGAACTGTATACTAGGCTTTATCAAAAAAATGTTGTTTTCAATTAAAAAAAAATCATAATGAAAGTTGTAGATCCTTTAATTATGTAGATAATTAAGACAATCGATTGAACGATCGTCATTTTGGCAATAGATACCTCTATCACATCTCTAGCAAAATACTGAGAGAAATCGTCAAAACGATGATCGTTAAATCAATCGTCTGACGCGATGTAGGCCCTGGACATATTTAGTATAAACAAATTGTGATCGCAGCCATTTGTCATGAGTGCTATTCATAACCTTAAGCGATCAAAAAGTCTTTCTTATCTTGGCACTTGGCTTAAAGAAAACCTGATATCCATATCAGGTATCCACATCATCTAACTCAAATAGACAATTTGGTTATTCAATGGATTCTGCCCCTATGAATTCTAAAAATGTCATAAATTGTCGATCATATCCGATGGGACATTCAAGGAGATTTATACAAACCCGCTTAAAGTGGAAAATCACTAGTTAGGTATTTTAACAGACGGCATAACGTTGTACCCATCGCTACATGTAAACTTATGCTTAAGCAGGAAGGAATAAAGAGCACAAAGCTAATGGGTGGAACAAAGCTCACTTTATTGTGAAAAACAAATCTGGCCAAATATGGATCTAAATGCTATTAAATATACATACATACATATATTTTAGCAGATATAGTACATACATTAGCTCCATAATTTGTGTCATAAGAGGGCACTGTTTTTGATATAATAATGCAATGCGACGTGGCGCTTATGCAAATAGTTCTGCAAAGCTGTATGCTTCTTACATATTTGTCGTCCTCTATCCTAAAGAAGCAGGACCCTTTAGAGAGTTTTCTATTACAACTATTCTAGTGGTCTGGCATGCAAATACACAAATGAGTAATCTTTAAAAGAAGATTTATTGCACTTAAGATTAATTGTGCAATAGAGGTTAGCCCTATTTTTTCCGTAGATTTATCTGATTAAATGTTATGGGGAGTAAAATTTGACTTTTTTGTCTGCATTTATTTACATTGTCTATAATTTCGATGCGAAATAAAAGCCTTATGACTTAATATAGCGTATCTGGTTCAACAAAATTTAATTTTGGCCCAAAATTTGTATTTGTATTTATTTTGTATTTATTTAATAATGGTAACTTAATTTTATGATTTACATCTTTCTCGTAAAATAACTTTAACTATTTCGATGATCATAGAATAAAAGAATGAAAGTAATTTCTTTAGAAAGGATGGACCAAAATGAATCGCAAAAATAATTCAGTCGTAAAAGCTTTATATTTGCATCAAAATAATCAGATTCGATTTCTAACTTTTAACTAAAAATTAAATTTCAGCAATGAGTTTTCATGAATGTGTTCGTTAAATAATTTTAGACTTTTATTTTATCTTTTTTGGTTTTTTTTTGAACACAAAACAATATAAAAATTAACATCTAACGCTATAGCTACTCATTTTTATCATAAAGTTTTAAAAAAAAAGTTTAGTATTTGCTCAGTTGCTTCAATATTTGTGATTCAAAAAATAAAACAATAAAAACCTTAACTTTCATACAGATATACGATCAAGTTGGCACCTATATAAGGGAAGACTCAAAGCTATAATGATTGTTAAAAACAGGCCTTCAAAATGAACGCACGTCTGCTAGTAGTATTTGGTCTTGTTGCCCTGATTGGGGGTGATTTTGCTTATGCTGACGAGATCACAACGGTAAATTTGGCAAAATTTCCTAAATTTCTTCTTCAATTGTATTAATTTTTTTCTTCTAGGAAAGCTTGGTGAAAAAACATGGTTATCCATTTGAAAAACATTCCGTTGAAACAGAAGATGGATATATCTTGAGGCTTAATAGAATCCCCTTTTCTCCATACCAGGAACCATCCAACGAACAAAAACAAGAACGTCCAATTGCTTTGCTTATGCATGGTATATTCACTTCATCGAGTGACTGGGTTGTGCTTGGTTCTAGAAAAGCATTGGCTTATGTACTTTCTGATTATGGTTACGATGTTTGGATGGGCAACGCTCGTGGTACCGCTAACTCGCGCAGACATATCAAATACAATTCTAATGCACTCATTGGACGATTCTGGGATTTTTCATTGCACGAGATAGGAACAAAAGATCTCCCAGCTTTTATTGATTACATTCGTAATAAAACTGGACAAGATAAAATGACATTCTTTGGCCATTCGCAAGGAGCAACAAATTTCTGCGTTATGAGCTCCCTGAACGAAACATATCAAAAATATATTAAGTCGGCACATTTCTTGGCGCCATTGATATATGCCGAAGATGCAGGTTTGGTCATCAACGTTGTAACCAAGGTTTTCTCCCTTATAAATCCAGTAGCAACTCTTGCCGGAGATACGGAATTCAGACCGAATGGAAAGGTCACAAAGTTAGCTGGTGCTGCTTTATGTGATGGCGAACCACGTGAATTATGTTCCGATTTCCTCTTCATCTTGTTCGGATTCAATAACATCACAGTAGATCCTGTAAGATTAATTTGTATTCCTTCTGACTGGTCATGCAATTAATTTAATATTATTTCAGTCTATTATTAGCGATGTACTGGCGACAACTCCAGCTGGGGCATCAACCAAGAGTGTCTTACACGACTTCCAAATCTATAACAGAAAATATTTACAGGAGTACGATTATGGTTTGTTAAGAAACTTAGCAAAATACAAAAGCGTTAAACCTCCAGCTTATCCTCTGGAAAAGATCACTGTGCCCGTATATTTGTATTATGGTGACGAGGATAAAATTATTCATAAGCCAGACATCGATATGATTGTTGAAAATATTCCAAATGTAAAGGGAGTGTTTGAAATCAAAGGCGGTACACATCAATCCCCACTGTATGGTGTAGCTTCGGTAACTAAACAACTGTATGAAAAGGTATTAGAAGATGCTGCTCCATTTAAATAAAAGTTGTAAAAAGGAGTTTTTTTTTGTTGAAAAATTTATAAAATTTAAAAAATAAAAATAAAGAGGCTGAATGCGCCCTACAATGCTAATTTCCTCTTTGGTATACCCTATGTTATTTTTTATAAGATAAGATCTTGGAATACGTTATAAGGTCTTCAAACAAGTGATGACCAAAATTGGGTCGTTTAAAAATATGCCGTCACCTGGAAATAAATACAACAGTTTTTAAACTTCACACACGTATTAAGAGAGGCCTAATGAGGAAGTGTATAAAAGTCCCTGTGAATCCTAGCGGAAGAAAAGTGTAATATGTCGTCTTTTCCGGTTTTTCGTGTTTAAATTTAAAAATAATTATCCTTTCAAAAAATGATCTTAGATAGAAAAATAAGCTTATACAATTCTTCAGAAAATTGATTATAACCAAATTTTTCCTATTATTATATATACAATATGTAGTTGTTTGGCGCCAAAAATTTTATTTAAAGTTTTTTTGCTTAGAAAAAATAAATTAAGTGGCACAACAGCTTATAAAAAACTAGGTTCTAGTGACTTAACCTTCAACCATTCCTGTCTGCGTGGCTGTAAGAATGGAGGCGACCTACAGTTTATTGATGAATCCGAGCGGCTGTCATGCTCATGAGCAGCACTTTTCTTTGACAATGGATTTTGTCAGTTCCTCACAAGTTTTTTTTTTTTATTTTTACTGGGTGGACGAGGCTGGGAATTAGAATTTTGTGTAAAGATGGTATATATATATACAAACAAATCGCCCCAAAACTCATTATGAGTGTGTTTCTTTATTCATTCCGGTATGTCCAGAATATTCGGAATACCAGTTTTGCGTTTCTTTATTCCACGGAACATTCCGGATAAACTATTTTGTTGTTTCTTTATTCATTCCGGAACGTTTGGAATGCATTCTTTTTATTCCATGTGAAGTGTGGAATAAAAAGAATCGAAAAAGAATACTGGGCGCGTTCAGTATAATTGACGTTCTTAACCTCAATTATGGCAGATTCACATTGGTGTTAATTATTTAAAAACAGAATAATACCGCGAATTAATGTACCAGAGTATAATTTTATGCATTTAATGTAAAATTTACTACACTTTTGACTTTGAGAATACATAAATATCCAAAATAAAAACATTTATTTCTTCAATTGTTTTGACATTTCACCGAACAACTGGATTGCCATTCTTTTTGTTCTAGTTTTGTTTCTTTATTCATTCAATTCTGGATATTCTGGATAAACATTTCGTCTTTTCCATTCATTCTTTTCCTTATCCGGAATAAATAAAGAAACACACTCTATATATCATAAAAGAAGAATTTTTTCCTAGGCTTGACCAACATCTGTTCACATTGGTTGTATGGTTTGACAAAGTTAGGAGCCAGGTTTCCACGGGGATCTTTTTCGGTAAACGAGAAGTGGCGGCGGCGGCACGCGTATGTGCTTGTGCGGCTAAGCTCGTCGCGTGGGGTGGATCTTGCCACTTCTCTATGTACCTCCTGCTCTACTAAACATTATTTATTCGTGCATAGGGTAAACATTTATGATGGGGTGTCACAAATCTAGGGACCTTGAGGATATCTGAGAGAATCCTTAGTTTGGTGCTTCGAAATCAATTAAAAAAATCAAATAAGAAAAAGTAAAAAAAAACTAATCTAACTAAGCCTATTCAATCCTAAAAATCCATTACCAAACCCTTCACCTAGAAGTATTTAAAATAAATTACGTAAAAAGAAATAATTAAAAAATATACCCTAACTTAAAACTAATCGAAACCCTAAACTACTTTGTATCATAAAAGCCTATTCCTTTGTATCCTGAACAAAGGAAATCTTTTCCTCCAAGGATGCTTTGAACGGTGTTCCAAAGGGCAAAGGTTAAAATTTACAGATTTCACTCATAGAGTAACCATGGGGACATTGAAAATGACACCTGAATAATCTTTTCAATTTAAATTAATTAAAACGTAATAAGCTGTTTCAGACACCAATATAGGTTCTAAAGTTTCTAGGTACCTTTAAGCATATTATATGTATTAAATGTCACTTTCCATTTGGCAAAAAATAAATCTTCTTAATTTTTTAAACTAACTCATCAACTTTCCTGTCCAACCAAAAAAATAGTTTTTTTAAGATCTGATATCAAAACTCATATACATATATGTACCTATTAGGGCAAACACAAATATGCCCTAAAAAACAGTTTTAAGCACTAAAATTATGCCCTTAAAAATAAATTACATACATATATGCCCTTAATAAATTATTATATTATGCTCAAAAAAAAATGATTACATGCTTAATAAATAGGCTAAAATAAATTTTGTGGTACCATTTTAAAGTATTTGGTCGATTTCGATAAATTTTATATGGTTTGAAAGCCACAATTGCGGAGATGTGCAGAATCTACTTGAGACACGCATTTACACACTGTGGGTCATTTTTGTTTTTTAACTGTCGAACACTGCATATTTAAAAGAAAATATGTTTTTTTCCTTTAATATTTTAAAACAAATTTAAAATTTGTCTCCTTCCTAGAGTGTTTCAGTTTTTGCTGGCCGAGTTTCGGCCACGGGACGATACTAGTATGCTTAATTTTGCTTGTAAAAATATATTCTAAGTAGGTTTTTGTATGTTTAAAAACTGCACTAAAAAGAACGACATAAATCTAAAAACAAAAAAAAAATATGTAGTGTACAAGCAAATTTTCAAAAGCTATCTATACATATTGTTTAGGCCGTGTGCGAACTGGGTTAAAATCGCGTTAAATTTTATCCGAAGATCTTATTTTGAACTAAATTCAATCGAAATTTTAATTCAATTCACACACGGCCTTAAATATTTAGAAGCACTAGATTACAAAATTGAAATAAAATCGTTCGAGTCGCTTTAACCAACTAAAAAAAAGGTTAATTTTCTCAAAAAAAAAACTCCAACCCAAATTTCCGTAAATCGAAATTTTGCGACATAACCTGAAGTAGGTTTTAATTTTTTTGTTATGCTTAAATGCTGGTAATGCTGCCCTATAGACCTTTATTATTTATTGAATAAACATTAGAAGATACTGAACAAACTATAAAAATACTGATGCTCCAAATGCATTTGATAAACAAACAGCACATCTCGACCAGTGACGTCAGTGGTCATAAGTGGTGGAATGCGTAGTGCATACGACTTCGAAGACTGGGCAATGGGTTCAAACCTCATGGTGTGCATGGAGAAAGTTTTTCACAATAAAATTGGATTAAAGCTCAGCATCACTAAAAGTAGACTGATGATAGGACTTGGCACCCCCTGAAATAGCTATATCTCCAGCCAAACAAAAATAAAACAAATTAAAATACCTTAAATTAATTCTTAAACAATTGGTGGTAGCGCCTTTAAGTTGTTGTTGTTTGTTTTTCAAAAATTCAATGAAATTGACGCAATAAAGAATGGTCAAGTCTAATAAACTGACATTCTAGTATGAACAATACAATAAATAATAATAATAACTGAACAAACTATGTTTTTTTTTTATGAAAAATATACATACCTAAAAAAATTGTCATGTCAAAATATGCATGTAAATCGTAAATATACAAAAATATGCATTTACTTATAAAACGGATTTCTAATTTAGTTCTAGTCTTTTCTTAATAGAGTTACTAAAAAAAGTATGATGTAGCATATTTTTGGTTGTCTTACATATTACATACCTACATAAGATTTCAAGAAAGCTTAACTCCGGCTTTCACACTCAACTGCATCACTGGCCTTTCTTATAGGACCGAATTGTATTCTGCATCGAATAAAAATAAATACCTATCATTTTCAATTTCAAAAAATCACAACCTACCTACCTCCATTATTATGTTGATGCATAGCATTTATATATATACCTACACTACATACAAAAATCTGGCAAAGTACCTATAGATACACTTTTGTTGGTTGCGTTGTACTTGTTGTTGTTTTCTCTTTTTGAATATTCTTCATTGAATATTCCTCCACTGAAGCTTGTCTGTTGACGACGACTTTTCTTCGCTTTTTCCCCGTATACCTATTGCCAACGTCTGCTGTAATTCATCGCTTGTGTTCGTTTGTTTATTTTTATCATTCTAGTAATGTTTTAGTAACACCAACCAAAAATTTGATAGTGTTGTCCTCCTATACGCTGGAGTTCATTTTTCATATTCTACGTTCATGTGTTCATTTCAATAATTTCGGTCATTTCTTTAGTAACACCAACCAAAAATTTCGTTGTGATGCCCTTATACGCTGGAGTTCATTTCTGATTTATTGAATTTATTTCATTTAATCATTTTGGTAACACCACAACTCTGTCAAAACGATCCTATAAACATTTTCAATGTTAAAAAACTAGCAGAGGCCGTGTTGCGGAAATTCGGGCCTAGACCTCTGCTTAAAATTTGGCAATGGGTCTGCGAAAAATCTCTAGGATTCGTCTCCTTATCCTCAGTGGAATTAATTTCTATATACGTTACGTATATTTCAATATACCTAAATTCCGTATAAATAATTTTTTCTTCCACTTAATATATTTTCTTATGTCCGGAATAATTATATTTCCAATAAGAACGTTTAAAAGAAAAATCACAATTTCAAATTTAAAATTGAAAAAAAAAATTGGCAGTTTAAAACTTTCACTCAGCACTTTCTTCTATCAGCTTCTCGAAATCGATCATGATGAGCATAAAATCCCATAGGCAAGTTCCAGGTCTTTATCTAATTACATACATAAGTAAATAGTTACCACTACATCTGAATGAGATATTAATCATTATCATCATATCATTAATATTTACCCCCCTCAACCATACCTAAGATTCTCACACACACATATTCACTTCCCGACAACCTTGTTTATGTTTGTCTCAGTCTTACATCTCATAATAATAAAATATAATATCGATTTCAATCAATTTAATTATTCTAATAAAATGTATATTTTTTCCTAATAATTCCTTTTTTTATATGTACACAATTTCTTGTGTACAAGCTCAGAATTCACATTTTTTGTTTCCAATAATTTTCCTTTTAATAAATAATTTTTTTTTGCGATACAAATAACCACAATATTTTTTTCCGACCTTTAAAAGTAGTTTTTTTTCTTCATACAAATTGAACCGTCAAAAGTGTCGTACGTGAAAAGTTGGTAAACTCTTCCGTCTGCGTCTGCAGCACCGTATGCGGCTACGTTCAGTTGTGTTCGCAACATTGAATTTGCGTGTATTCAATATTTTGACAGCTATTCCAGCTCCAGCTCCAGTGACGTCTCCGTCATCATTCTGTTCAGCCAGTTAAACTGCGCGAAATCATTCTGCGCATGTGTCAGAGAATTATTTTGAAACCCCGTTTTCCCTTGGGCAGAAAGAGATAGATCCTTTACTCCATGCGCAGAAGAAATCAGCTAGCTATGACTTTTATTATTTTGTTGTAGTAAGTTATTTTGTAAATTTTGATTGTTTCTAATGATTTTAATTCTGTTTTTATTAATCATTTATCTTTTCTAGATGACGATCAATGTTTTAAACTATACATGTGGTCAGTAATTTAGTTTTTAAAGGTACAATAATTATTGATGTGAAAATACAGGGGTGCCCTCTGTATTTTCGCAACAATCAATTATTCAATTATTTTTTTTCTTTTTTTTTCAGTTTACTGATTTTTCTTTTATTTCCACAGAATCTACATCAAAATAAAGGTTGGTTCAGTAAATGCCCTAAGGATACCAAAAAAAATTTAAAGGAGCTGATCCCAAAGTAAAAACTACTTTGGGCCATAGGAATTAGGGCTCCCTCAAAGCAGGGTTAAACGGAATAAAGGCGCTGTACCTCCTTGTTTAGTTTTTTCCTGCGGTAACTTTTGGCCATGTAACAACAACACGGCAAGTTTTCAAAATATTTTGAAAACCTGCAACATGTGTGTCAAGCAGGTTGTTTTTCCGTTCGGATGATCACACATCAGTATGGTTGTCATGCCATGTTGTCACACATGCTAATCCATGTGAACATTAAAGCGCTCAACAAAACACACCTTTTATTGAAACTAACGCATGGGCATATTTTGGGTGGAATCAACCCTTCTATTGTTTACGCACATAAAATCTTCCCATCTCACTGGATGCGCCATTCAGTTAAAAGCCCTTCTAAACAGGAAAATACAGATAATACAATAAAATAAATCTAATCACTACAATAAAAGAAAAAATGTTAATAATTTCAGCTCATCTTAACAGATAATACAATGACAATTAAATGCGCCGATGTTCAAAGGGTAGATACGTGGATTCAAGAGGACACAAGCGTCCACAAGCTTTTTTCAAAGCGCACCTATGTCTATCAACTCCTACTCTCACCTCCAAGTGGTGAACATCGGGTGCCTAGTACCTTTAACTAAGGATGGGGTTCCAATCCCTGTGGACGGTTTTAGGCGGCAGCAAACGAGAGAGACACCCCGGTTGCGTCTCAATATGCGCGTAGCTTAACGGTTCTGAAACAACTACAAGCCTGGGATATGGATGATTTTAATGTTGACGACCCCAGCAAACGAAACAAGGACAATGAGTTTCGGATCTGCACGTGGAGTTTACTTCAGAAATGTAAGCGAGCGCCTGGTCATAATCCGCATCAAGTCAAAATTCAAAAACATTACGCTGATCTGTGCCCACGCCCCCCAAGACAAAGATGACTCAGCCAAGGAATAATTCTACGATCTCCTCGGGAATACGTATGATAGGTGCCCCAAGTACGTCGTCGTCAAAAATATTCTTGGTGACTTCAACGCCAAGATCGGAAAGGAGGGCATATTTGGTTCGATAGTCGGAGGACACTGTTGCGAGGCAAGAGGATAGGAAAGGATGGGTCGGTAAGTTGGTAGGGCAGGAAAAAGGAATAGGTAGGAATATGGAAAAGGAAGAGGTCAGAAATAGGTAGGAATGCTAAGTTCCGGAGGACGCGGCCTGCTTGCGACGCGCGGCTAGTAGCTCGCCGGAATGGGGGGGATCTTGCCCCCGAAACTTAGCCTCACCTGCAACAAAACACAAATCAGGCCATAGAGGGAAATAAACTGAAAGTGACGTCAGACGGACAATCACCAATTCAAGGGTACTGCAGGTGTTGACGCAGTAATGCCAACCCTCCCAACCAAGAAATCCGTGGCGAAATCAGGAATTCCCCTAAATGGTCGATGACCACGTTCCGGTCACTCCATCTTCACCGAAATTGTCCAGCTACCATCGGCACCCCTGAAAATTGGATCTTCAAAACAACATATTTCGTTCAACACGGAACAAGAAAAACAGAAAATTTCATCCAAAGGCGTTTGAAGAAGTTTTATTGAAAATGACCATAAAGTAATAAAAGGTAAATTTAACAATTCAAGAGATGAATTACGAACATTTTTAATTATGTAGTTTTATACAAATAAATAAGAAACAACAATGGAAATCTAAAAAAAAAGAACAAGGTGCAACAAAAAAAAAAAAACCTGAGACGGAGATGTTTCCAACGAAGTAGGATATTAGCACCCTTTTTGGCGCTTGAGAGATGAAACTTCGGCCGGCGAAAATCTTTTTCCCTACCTACAAGGAGCTCTTTGGAGGTGGAGTAAAAGCTGAAAACAACAAAAAAAAGGAATCACGACGGAAACGTAGGAAACACTACCTTTCACTTACAAAATAAATATTTAGTTATAAAATAATTGTTATTTAAATTGGAAAAAAAGGAAACAAATAAAAAAAACTTCAACGCCACTTAAAAGTAACAGCAAGAAAAACTTTACAAATAAGAAAACAGGTAATTGAATTACTATATTGTATGTATAAATTGTATAATGTTGTAATGGTTGATTTTATTCTCTTGGGTTTTGGTTTATCTTCGCCGGTAAAGTTTGGCCAAAATTGGTGAAAATCTTATGTTCGGTGTGAACCCGTTTCCAGATTTAATAAGTTTTAAATATTAGTTAAATACCTTTTCTTCCTTTTCTAAATAGCTTTTTCTTGACCACACAAAAACTCACAGCGATACCGTTGTCAAAGACGATGATGATTTCGGGTGCTGCGGTGGAATTACTCAGTTTAGAGCAACAACCTGTGAATCCCGCACCACTGAGCTTCTTGGACGTGGTCAGGACTCCGGGGGAGGTATCAATTCAGTGCAGATAGCGAAAGTCGAGGACTTTTAAGTACGGAGTCCTTGAAGATTCCGTGTGCACCCGTAGTCCAGCGAAGATTTATCGTCTGGTTAAGATTGTAGGTAGTGCAACGGTCTTAAAACTTCGATGACAGGGCTGAATTCTCGAGGATTCGGTTGACCCCCAATCAATCGTCACGGATTGCACTTGTAAAGACGAACCAAAAAAATTAAAAAAAATCCAGTGGCGGCCCAAGTCTTCGATCTTGGTACCTGGGACCGCCAGAAGTTTTTAAAAAACGTACATGCAGAAATAACCTGTGTAATTTGTTCACTTTAAACATCTATTTTTAATTAAACATTATGATTTACAACTCACCCTATGCAGTTTTATTTCTTTTGCATAAAATACAAAGAATGTAGTTCCAAAGCTTTTATGGTTATATTTAAAAGTAAGTATGGCTCTATGACGAGGTTCTGATTTCACAAAAAAAAAATAGATCACATGACATAGGAACTAATGAAAAAAAAAACTTTAAAATAAAGAACAACTATGATTACGCACCAGTAAGTATTTTATTAAAAGATTTTAACCAACTTAAAAGACAAAGCGTATAATAATCACGTATAGCCGACTAGTATGGTTCTTTTTTAATTTTAATTTATTCAAAATTTAATGGTATATTGTGTAAAGGCAAATTAACCGCTTGGTGACATTCGTTTTTATTTGAGTCAGCGAACACGATCTTTCAATACCCATCGTCAGAGTAATCTACGTCATTCGATTCTATATTGCATCCAGCTTTCCTTTGGTAGATCAGAAAACACACCACTTTTCCTACATTGCTCCTCTCACGCTATCCGGGTCACCTGATCCAACTCTTCCGCTAGCTAAATTTTTTTTTCTGAGTATCTCAATGTAGTAGTAGGTAACCACCTCGACGCCAGCGGGCGAACTGTCGATTTTGACCAAAATAAAAACGCTATCCGATGTATTTCTAATTGCACATTTCATTTATGCAAATAAAAAAAATTGCACACCCCCCTTTTTTTTTTAAAAATATAAACAATTTTCATTTTGTATGCAATTTTCAAATGGCTATATCTCGGTAACCAAGTTGAATTTCGAAATGCACAGGGGCTTAAAAAATTGCACATTTGGAGATTCAATTTGCACACCAAAAATTTTAATTTGCACACCTCTCATTAATTAATAAATCAACAATTAAAATTTTGGTAATAAGCTGCATAATTAAAATCCGTATTATAACAAAATAAACACCGAAATCTATTGTTAGCAATAGCGTGTTGGTAAAGTGCCCGGCCGGTACACGAGGGGTCGCAAGTTCAACTCCCACAAATCTCTCTTTCTTTTTTTCACTTATAATTTGTTCTTTATTATTAAACAAAAAAAGAAAATTGATTAAGTTCAAATTGAACATTTAACTAACAAAAAAAAAATCTCGTCGATTTAAAACCAAAAAATTAATTGACTAAAAAAACAAACAAAATTTAATTTCCATGCAACACTAAAATGGAAATATTTCAGTAACCAAATCGAATTTTGAACTTTTCAAAATTTCTAAAAATTAACAATGCATAAATCTAATTTGCACACCAAAAATTTGAATTTGCACACCTCTGGTTAATTTTTAAACCAATGATTAAAAAGTGCTAAAAACATACAAAAATGAACTTTGCCATGTCTGAATAAAATTGAAATATTTCAGTAACTAAATCGAATTTTGGACTTTTTAAAATTTCGAAAAATCAACAATGCCCAAATCTAATTTGCACACCAAAAATTTGAATTTGCACACATCTGGTTAATTTTTAAACCAATGATTAAAAAGTGCTAAAAACACACAAAAATGAACTTTGCCATATCTGACTAAAATTGAAATATTTCAGTAACTAAATCGAATTTTGGACTTTTTAAAATTTCGAAAAATCAACAATGCCTAAATCTAATTTGCACACCAAAAATTTGAATTTGCGCACCTCTGGTTAATTTTTAAACCAATGATTAAAAAGTGCTAAAAACACACAAAAATGAACTTTGCCATGTCTGACTAAAATTGAAATATTTCAGTAACTAAATCGAATTTTGGACTTTTTAAAATTTCGAAAAATCAACAATGCCCAAATCTAATTTGCACATCAAAAATTTGAATTTGCACACCTCCGGTTAATTTTTAAACCAATGATTAAAAAGTGCTAAAAACACACAAAAATGAACTTTGCCATGTCTGACTAAAATTGAAATAGTTCAGTAACTAAATCGAATTTTGGACTTTTTAAAATTTCGAAAAATCAACAATACCCAAATCTAATTTGCACATTAAAAATTTTAATTTGCACATCTCTGGTTATTTAATAAATGAATGAATAAAAAAGCGCTTAAAACATACAAAAATGCACTTTGCCGCGTCTGACTAAAATGAAAATATTTTACTAACAAAGTCGAATGGTGAATTTTTGAAAATTTCTAAACATTCACAATGCCCAAATCAAATTTGCACATTAAAAAACTTCAATTTGCCTACCTCTGGCTAATAAATAAATTAATGATTAAAAAATCATTAAAACATACCAAAATGCACTTGCCATGTCTGACTAAAATATATATACGGGGTGATTCACCTAAGGTGTGACAAAAAGCTAGAGCGTTTAGGTTGGATCGATGTTAGAAAAAAATCTCATGTGATGGGGGGGTCTATTTTCCCCGTTTAGCCGGGAGGGGCAATTTTCTAAAAAATTGACTTAAAACAAAAAAAATATTCTCAAAAAACAACGGTTACACTTACTGTGCCAAGAGATACCTTTTCGTAAATTTAGCGATCTCTTACTTTATTTACTATCAAATCAAAATTTTTTTTGGGAATAGTTTTTAAAATATTAATTTTCAAACTCAAAGTTTTGAAAAAAAAAATTTCAAATCTGATTTTTTCAATATTTTACGTAATTAGGTACTAGTTTTGTTTCCGAAATTCAATTCTCTTATTAGTTTTAAGTCAAAAACAGATAACCGGATGCTGAAACGTCTTTTAGTTTTTGAGAAAATTAAAAATAACGAGAGAAGCAATTTTCTAAAAGAATTGACTTAATACAGAAACAAAAATTATTAAAAAACAAAGCTAATGGTTAGAACGCCACGTAAAATACTTTTATTCTGTTTCTAAATTGAGTTGTTTGTCAAAAATTATTTTCAAACTTAATTTTTTGAAAAGAAAAATTTAAAAAATTTTTTCAAAATTTTACGTTATTAAGCAATATTTTTTGTTTTTAATATTCGATGCTCCAATAATTTCAAGTCAAAGACTGGCATCTAGTTCTTAGTATTTGACTTGGAATTATTGGAGCATCGAAAATAATTTTTGACAAACGGCTCTCTAAAACAACTCAATTTAGAAACAGAATAAAAGCAAACATTTCTGGCCTTCCAAAAAAGTATTGCGTGGCGTTCTAACCATTAGCTTTGTTTTTTAATAATTTTTGTTTCTGTATTAAGTCAATTCTTTTAGAAAATTGCTTCTCTCGTTATTTTTAATTTTCTCAAAAACTAAAAGACGTTTCAGCATCCGGTTATCTGTTTTTGACTTAAAACTAATAAGAGAATTGAATTTCGGAAACAAAACTAGTACCTAATTACGTAAAATATTGAAAAAATCAGATTTGAAATTTTTTTTTTCAAAACTTTGAGTTTGAAAATTAATATTTTAAAAACTATTCCCAAAAAAAATTTTGATTTGATAGTAAATAAAGTAAGAGATCGCTAAATTTACGAAAAGGTATCTCTTGGCACAGTAAGTGTAACCGTTGTTTTTTGAGAATATTTTTTTTGTTTTAAGTCAATTTTTTAGAAAATTGCCCCTCCCGGCTAAACGGGGAAAATAGACCCCCCCATCACATGAGATTTTTTTCTAACATCGATCCAACCTAAACGCTCTAGCTTTTTGTCACACCTTAGGTGAATCACCCCGTATATATATTTTAGTCAGACATGGCAAGTGCATTTTGGTATGTTTTAATGATTTTTTAATCATTAATTTATTTATTAGCCAGAGGTAGGCAAATTGAAGTTTTTTAATGTGCAAATTTGATTTGGGCATTGTGAATGTTTAGAAATTTTCAAAAATTCACCATTCGACTTTGTTAGTAAAATATTTTCATTTTAGTCAGACGCGGCAAAGTGCATTTTTGTATGTTTTAAGCGCTTTTTTATTCATTCATTTATTAAATAACCAGAGATGTGCAAATTAAAATTTTTAATGTGCAAATTAGATTTGGGTATTGTTGATTTTTCGAAATTTTAAAAAGTCCAAAATTCGATTTAGTTACTGAACTATTTCAATTTTAGTCAGACATGGCAAAGTTCATTTTTGTGTGTTTTTAGCACTTTTTAATCATTGGTTTAAAAATTAACCGGAGGTGTGCAAATTCAAATTTTTGATGTGCAAATTAGATTTGGGCATTGTTGATTTTTCGAAATTTTAAAAAGTCCAAAATTCGATTTAGTTACTGAAATATTTCAATTTTAGTCAGACATGGCAAAGTTCATTTTTGTGTGTTTTTAGCACTTTTTAATCATTGGTTTAAAAATTAACCAGAGGTGTGCAAATTCAAATTTTTGGTGTGCAAATTAGATTTAGGCATTGTTGATTTTTCGAAATTTTAAAAAGTCCAAAATTCGATTTAGTTACTGAAATATTTCAATTTTAGTCAGATATGGCAAAGTTCATTTTTGTGTGTTTTTAGCACTTTTTAATCATTGGTTTAAAAATTAACCAGATGTGTGCAAATTCAAATTTTTGGTGTGCAAATTAGATTTGGGCATTGTTGATTTTTCGAAATTTTAAAAAGTCCAAAATTCGATTTAGTTACTGAAATATTTCAATTTTATTCAGACATGGCAAAGTTCATTTTTGTATGTTTTTAGCACTTTTTAATCATTGGTTTAAAAATTAACCAGAGGTGTGCAAATTCAAATTTTTGGTGTGCAAATTAGATTTATGCATTGTTAATTTTTAGAAATTTTGAAAAGTTCAAAATTCGATTTGGTTACTGAAATATTTCCATTTTAGTGTTGCATGGAAATTAAATTTTGTTTGTTTTTTTAGTCAATTAATTTTTTGGTTTTAAATCGACGAGATTTTTTTTTTGTTAGTTAAATGTTCAATTTGAACTTAATCAATTTTCTTTTTTTGTTTAATAATAAAGAACAAATTATAAGTGAAAAAAAGAAAGAGAGATTTGTGGGAGTTGAACTTGCGACCCCTCGTGTACCGGCCGGGCACTTTACCAACACGCTATTGCTAACAATAGATTTCGGTGTTTATTTTGTTATAATACGGATTTTAATTATGCAGCTTATTACCAAAATTTTAATTGTTGATTTATTAATTAATGAGAGGTGTGCAAATTAAAATTTTTGGTGTGCAAATTGAATCTCCAAATGTGCAATTTTTTAAGCCCCTGTGCATTTCGAAATTCAACTTGGTTACCGAGATATAGCCATTTGAAAATTGCATACAAAATGAAAATTGTTTATATTTTTTAAAAAAAAAGGGGGGTGTGCAATTTTTTTTATTTGCATAAATGAAATGTGCAATTAGAAATACATCGGATAGCGTTTTTATTTTGGTCAAAATCGACAGTTCGCCCGCTGGCGTCGAGGTGGTTAGTAGGTATAGTGTTCTTCTTATTATTCCATCTTTCGTTGGACATTTAAAAAAAAAATGGTTTCAGTCTCAGTTAGACACCACAGAGTATAATGCTGCTTTTATACATTGCAATTCTCTTGCAATTTTGAAAAACTTTTGTGAAGGACTTATATGATGGCCGTGATCGAAAAGTGAAAGAATGATTAAAATCACTGTAGTGCAGAAGCATAGCTACTAGGGAGGTTATTGATCGGTTGCCTTGACGCATACAACCAATCTCCATTCCGTCTATATCAAAACACTACGCAACATCGAAATACGGCCTCAGATGGTTCCACTTACGCATCTTCTGTGACTTCCCCTCACCCGATTATTGGAAATGGTTAAGAGGGATTTCTATTTATCTGACTGATATAACCTTTTATTTACCGAAGTGTTTCTCACCATTTCTTACCTAAACAGTATCTTTAATTTCATTTGTAATAATTTCTCTATAAATCTGTCGAATGTCAGTTTCACTTTTGTGAGTAAGTGAGAGAGAGATATATTCCCGTCTTATGAAAAGTATTATTTCACTGTTGTGTGAAGTCTTTGGTCATAGCGAATATGGAGTCGACCATTACACGATGGCTCAAGAGACATGACTCTTGAGTCAACGTGTAATCGCCGACACACGGAGTCGACCCAACCTTCATCCTCAGTTCTTACATGGGGTTGAGAGTTCGGTCAGTTGACACTCGAACCAATAAGGTTTGTTGATTTCTTTGAATGGTTGACCCATTTTCCATTTCCATTTAAGGAGGACGGAACGGCGACCCAGGTAAGTAGTTTTGTTATTAAATATTTATATTTCTTATTATTTTTATGTTTTATTGTTTGTATTTATCTATTACATATATACTCCTATTGTTTTCCTTCCAGCTGCACCTGGATTCAGGACAAACCCAAGAAGCATGACCCTCCCATCCTCATCTAGTTTGTTGGTAAGTACATGAATTCATACAGAAACCTTCCTTTACAATTTGTTTTTATATTAGTACGTCCAGACCTCCAATAATTTGGACAGGCGTACGCAACAACACAGCCTGCACCACAACACTTTCGGTAACGGACTCAGGCTGATTGATTTCGCGGCTGGGCGAAATGTCATCATAGCAAGCCTTCGATTCCCACACAATATACACAAAGGGACCTGGCGGTCTCCGGATCAACGAACCGTCAATCGGATTGATCATGTTGCGATAGACGCCAGACATGCTACCAGTATCCTGGATACTGCCAATATAGACTCGGACCACTGCTTGGTGGTAGCTCAAGTACGAATGCGGAGCGGATGGATATCCATGACGCCACAACGACGAGCAGATGCTGTAAAAAGATTTACTGGGCGAACAGAATAGAATGACGGAACTGAAGCCGCAGACGGAACTGGAATTCACGTCAACATATTTTACTTTAGGGTTCCATCGGAAGATGATGAATGTGACTGTGCCCCTTTGCAAAACGACGAATGTGCCCCGTCGTCACAAATTTATTTTAAAAATTTGTTTTGAAAAAGGATATGAAACCTGAACCGATTTCTGTTGTTTAATGTAAAGACTAATGGTTAACAAGACTGTTCAAAAAATATCTCTTGTTTAAAAAAAAAAACAAATCCGTAAAATTTCTTACCTACCTCAAGTGGAAAATTACAGCTAGGGCCAAAAATACACATAAACACTTCTAACTTTTTCTGCCAACTAACTAGAACTGCCCAACTACAAAGAACCCTGTATATTTGTACAAGGTTGCGTTCAGCATTTAAATTATAGGGTTACACAGTAGCGAAGATAGTTAAAAACCGCAAAGCCGAATATGCCCCAAAGACGAATGTGCCCCAGTTTACCATAGGCAGGACCAATCAGCACGACTATCAGCTGGAGTGTGGTAAGTGCACTTAAGACTTGATTCACATTATAGTGCCGATAACGATAGAGTCTCAAAACGTTCTCGCTCCGATAGAATCCCTTTCTGTTGTAACTTTTCAACGCATTGATATCCCATATTTAAACTTAGCAGGTAATAGCAGTATTATATAAGCATGATTGAGAGAAAATATAATAAAATATAAAAAGGGTCTGTATTACTCCATAGTCGATTTGAATTTCCGATTTGAACTTAAAACATCTAATTTTCGCATGGCGGCTTCTCACTGAAACTTATTAGGTGTGTTTTGTTCAACTCCTTAATGTGCACATTAAGAAATTCTTCACATAAGGCAAATTTCACATGCAAATTCTACCAACAACAAGTTAACAGCACATTTGATCTTCAGTAACTCTATGGCTTAATGTGGAACATTGCAGAATTGGCACAGTAACCAGCTCAACAAAACACAGCTATTGTATCTTATAAACGAACGAGAATCCACTCTAAAACTTTCCGTAAATTATCTAAATTTAAAAACCTACATTTTGAAGTTTAAAAAAAAAAATATCAAAACGGTCCAAGTTACCTAAAAATTGATTTGAAATGCTAACTTCCGGTTTTCTACCAAAAATAAAAATCGATTTCCGATTTTGATATCATAAATGAAAAGAGCATCTTATTTGTCACCTATTTCACCATTGAAATAATTTGTATATTTTTTTATTTATTTATTTGACGAAATTTTAGAAGCCCATAATTCTAGGACCAGGCCTTAGAAAACAAAATCCTTTGGTATTCACGTTAGAAAAT
This sequence comes from Epistrophella euchroma, assembly GCA_947049315.1. Taxonomy (NCBI): domain Eukaryota; kingdom Metazoa; phylum Arthropoda; class Insecta; order Diptera; family Syrphidae; genus Epistrophella; species Epistrophella euchroma. The sequence goes on from OX346246.1 coordinate 24,022,113, forward strand.
ACACAAAAAAAAAAAAAAACAACCCAAAGATGAACCAATTTCAAAACCCACCCCTTTTTTCGTTGTCCGCTAACGTGAAATGCCCATTTAAATGATTAGAATAATTTGACATAAAAAAAATAATTGTTTGAATAAAATCTTAAGTCCTCTTTCTCAACTCAAAGCAAGTTTAGAATTTAATGAAAAAACACCCTTTTTCATATAGCTTCGAGATGAGGTAGAGGGCTAAGGAATCAAATTGAAATTATTCTAATCGTTTAAATGAACAAACTGGAGGTATTCGAAGAAACTGATTCAACAACTTTGTTTTTTTCTTCATAGATTGACGCTCCACCCTAATTGAGCACCTCGCGAAAAACTTTAAAATAGGTTCTGAGAAAAATAATGGTTGGAAAAGGAATTGCTTTAGATGGAATCCACCTCCTCTGCAGTTTGCAGTATCAAATCTTTCTTTTTTCTTTCTTCATCTTCTTCGTCACTGCTGCTCCAAGAAAAATAACTGTTTTTTCTTATGTTTATAATTTCCAAAAACCAAATTATTTAATTTGTAAGCAATTTGAAAAGTCAAATATCAGTTTTTTTTTTTGTGGATCGTATTGTGGAATGTAAGAGCGAGAAAAACGCTGGTTTTAGCTACGGAATACCAATAAAAAAACGACACGACTCCAAAAACATAAGTTGGCGTTTTAGAAAAACGCCTTTCGAAATAAGTTTACACCAAAATTTGATATGGCGTGTGTCCGAAATATTGACTTTTGCGTTTTGTCGATTTGCGGGCGAATTTTGAATTTCTCGCAAAAAATGGTTATAATAAAATTCATAGAGAATTAAATTTTCTATCTTTTTTACCTAGACAATGTTTTTGTACAATAATTATTTATTATTTATTTATTTTTGGACCATTTTTATTGAAAATAGGTGACACATTTATATCACAAAGTTGTAGAGGAATTTACGTATACAAAAGTCTTTCGTACGACGAATAGATCACTGTCGGGAGCAAGCTAAACTAGTTTTCTTCACCACCGTGAAGGTAGAGTTTTTTCTACGCGTTTTTTTTTGAACGTGGTTTCCCCAGTAGGCATAATCCACAAACAACTATTTTTACTCTTAAGGCTGTTTCACAATGCGACGAGATAACGAGACGTCAGCGTGACGAGAAACGCTTTCATCTTTTTCTCGTTATAAAATCGTTCCCCAACTCACAATGCAGCGAGTTCTTCACACCGACAGCGTAGAATTATTCGTGTTTGTCAGTGAATTTGGGAAATAAAATACAAAATTTGAAAAAAAGGAAAATGAAAATGTTAAAAGAATGCTTTTAGTACTTTTCGGAGTGTTCGTTTACAAAAAAGCAAAAGGCAAAAAAAGACCAAAAGTGAGCAGAAGAAGACGGTGGGAATGTTAATGAAGACAAAATTAATTAGTCGTATAATAAAAACACTTATTTGCTAGCCATTTTCGGTATTTTATTTATTTATCTACACAATTAATAAATAATAAATATAAATACAAATACAGATACGCTCTGTGGCCTGTGCCGAGATTTAGCTAATGGCGAGTGAGTGAGATGACTCACTTTTCACTGAAAATCGATTTAGCTAGTAAAAGTGAGTGAGTAGGCGAGTGAAATGAAACGTCAGTTTACTCGCCGGATGTTTCAGCGGTGACTTGGTGTATGTGTTGGTAAATTTCCACTTTTGCATAAGTATGTGTTCTTTTTCAAAGGAATTTCAACATACCTATTCACGTATGTGAAACGAACTAGCAAAACAACAATGTATGAAGGTAAAAATGAGTATGCAGCACATAAAAGATTTGTTTTTTTTTTTATACAAACATACATTTATGTAAAAATGATATTTGATGAACATTATTAATTTGTTATTTACATTTTATTGGTAGGTATAAATTTTTTTAACACAAGTGAAAAATATAATTCAGCATCGCAAGGACGACCCCATCAACTTCGTGAGGACTAACTACAAAACTTTGGAAGAATGTTTAGGAGTGGGTAGGGCACACTAACTTCACAATAAAGTCACACATTAATTAAATTTTGTTTTCCTAAGTTTTTCGATAAACTTTAATTAAAATAAAAATACAAAATTGAAAAATTAAACCTCAAACAAACAAAACCAAAGACAACGAATTAAAAGATAGCCTTTGTTTATGACATTTCATGTGTTCGAAACTTGATTCGAAATTACTCATTTCACTTTGATAGCTAAATCACTTTTGCGAATGAAGTGAGATGAGTCGGCGAGTAAGGCGAGTCATCTCACCTCACTCGCTGAAATAGCTAAATCTCGGCACTGTTCTCAATTGTCAAAATGAAAATTGTCGTCTCGTCGCGTCTTTTGTTCAATTTTTCGAACTAATGGCGTGACGGGACGACGAGAAACGCTTTATTGTGAATACTCTGGTATATTCTCATTACTTCAAATCGGTTTGACAGCTACGACGAATTCTCGTCACGTTCACGTCTCGTTTCCTCGTCGCATTGTGAAACAGGCTTTACTCTACTGCAATCTCAATCTTTTTCGTGGACATACAACTTCAGTTTTGACTGAAGATTTCGCCTCTATAGTTTGGTCTTCGTTTTCGGTTTCTTCGGCGCATTTTTTCTCTAACTGCGCATAGAAATCGTCATTAATTTAATCCTTATTTTCCACGTCGATTTGGTTGTTCGGGGCATTTTTGCACGAATTAACACTACACATTTCACAAATAAGCGTGCATTTAAGTCCAGCTATATATTGAGGAAAGCGAACATTTGTAGAGACCACCACCGAACGGTTACCGTTGAAAGGCGTTCTAAGAAAGCCAAATCACGCGCACGCGCTCGCAAAAGCATCGTTGCCAATTGGAAAGTCAATCGGCAGAAAATTCAAATAACAGTAATCTGGCATCTCTGATCCCAGATACCCAATACCCATACCTTCGAGTTCCCCCGGACCGCTGTGTTTAGCATGTTCCCGGCCGTGATTTATTCGTCTTTCGAAAAATGTTTCTACTATAAAAGTTGTAGGAAATTTATCCCCCTACAACTTTGCAATATAAATGTGTTGCTTATTTTCAGTAAAAATGGTCAAAAATTTCAAAAAACTGGGCCAATCTCCTAATTTTTCACACTTTTTGCCTATTATTATCAATAAATAATTATTGTACAGCAAAATTGTTTGAGTAAAAAAGAAAGAAAATTTAATTCTCTATAAATTTGGTTATAATCATTTTTGGCGAAAAATGCGAAATACGCCCGCAACTCAACAAAACGCAAAAGTCAAAATTTCGGACACACGCCATATAAAATTTTGGTGTAAGACTGTGATTTCATATTCTACTCCATCATTTGAGCCTAACTGCGTCAAAGAATTCTGTGCTTCATTTTTTTTTGAGAAAAATCCTAGATTGATCCGGATATATAGCTCATATGTATTTAATTAAAAATTAAAAAAAAAAAAGTTAGATACATAAATTGTTTAAAATTGATTCAAATTTGACATTTCTACATACAGATTCACCTCACTAGTGTCAAAAATTAATCTTCGGATAAAATTTAACGCGATTTTAACCAAACGATTTTAACGCGATTTTAACCAAACGATTTTAACCAAACGCAGTTGTCACCCCTAATAGAATCCGAAATCCACCTTTTGTCATTTTCAGAAAAGGTAATCCTAGGCGGAAGAGGCGCGCTGCGCGCCAGAACAAAATGTTGCTTGCGCAAGATCAAATCCGCAAGGCCCTTGTTGAAATGAAGAATGAAGTGTCTTTTTCAGTTTTGCGCTGCATCATTATTTGAAAAGAAATTAAGTATGTAGGAATCCACAACTTCGTCCAATTCAATAGTTTTAGTATAAAAGTATGTGCACTGTATAGCAAAATTATTATAACACTTTTTTTACCATTATTTGATATTAAAAGGGAATGCCCATTTTACTATGGAACTTTGGCCAAGAGTGTACACGAATGAGTTTGGTGTCAAATGAAAGGTGTAGTTGAGCTTATTATGTGAGTGAAATATTTTAAAAATCGTCGAGATATTTGAGCCCATTGCAAAATAAAGATTTTAGCTTTTTTTTTCCCAATAATTGTTAATAACGAGAGAAATAAATGCCGTAGAAAAAGGTTTTGATCTCAAATGAAATTTGATTGTTTTGCAACCTTTAATTCATTTTGAGATGTTAAGCTTTAATTTCATGAGAAGCAACTATTTTTACGTAGTCTTTGACACTCCGATATATCGAAAAATTCAGTGGTGACATATACTTTTTTTTTTAGCACCAGTGGAAAGCTTTTTTGGTCACCTTTAATTACATTATAAAAATAAGTTTTCTGAATCAAATAAATTCCTTATTATAAGGAAAAAAGATTCTAAAAAGGTACTAAACTATGCTTGAGGTAGTTTTTTTTCAATTCCAAAAATTAAAAAAAACGAAAAAGTCAATTTTCTAAATTTTTGGAATTAAAAACCAATTTATTTTGTTTTTAATAAAAAAAGTGCAAAAGTTATTAAAATTTTCTACCGATTATGTTTTGGCACCAATATTGCTGCAAAAGAAAATCGATTCAAATGGAAGATTTCTTGCGACTTTTAGTCCAATGCGTTTCGCCCAGGCACGAAAGTTGGGCTCATCAGTAAGATGCTGTCGTACCTTTTTAAGACGCAATATTTTGGTCGATGACCATCGACCGACTCTTAATAAAATCTACAGCGCATATGCACTACAAATTGAATTATTCTAGGGGAACATGGTTACATTCTTGCACCCAGAAAATATGTTGTTGTTGTATACCCGTGGTCTGGCTAATGTATTCAGAAGAGGAATAACAAAAATAAAAGAAAAATATTTTTGTTGTTGTTTAGTGGACTGTATTGAATTAAATTTAAATGGAAGATTTCTTGCGACCTTTGAAAATCGATGGAATTTATTCATTTGTAGTCATGGTACTCAAAACCGTAAAGTAAGTAAAAAAAAATACACTGAACGAAAAAATGCGCATATTTTGAGTACCCTTTGAGATAGCCCCTTTTCATTTCCGAATTCGGAGCAGTCATAAAGTGGGCTATATGCCGTTACAGGATTATCCATCTGGAATGAAAATAGTTCATGCCGAGCTTTGCGTGCCGATGCTTTCTGGTCATTAGTTCCGTTTTGGAATATGGGTTTCAAGCACTCTAGGTACACATCATAAAAATCCTATAACCAGAACCTATAACATGAACTTTTTATTGTACCAAATTCATAATTTTCAAGTACTGTATTGCGTGCTATTTTCGAAGATGCGGAATATTCATATTAACTTCAGTATATTGTGTACTGTGACCCTTACTTACATGGTGGCTCCACGAGAAAGATTTCGTAGAATACTGCTATATTGCATGTTATGAAAATTGCTCATGGAGGCTACTCCTAGTATTCTTGCCACATATTGCTCATAAAAAGCTATGAATAGTACCTATTCTATGAAGAAGCAATTTTCCCTTTGACATCTGTGGGTTTGTTTCAATTTTTTTTTTGTTTTGTATTTTTTCGAATGTAATTAATTGTTGGTGCCAAAAGGAAGTTTTGGTCTTTTTCTTGTAGATGTAAGCAAAATTAACAAAAAATCAAATCGTTAGTGATGATGTTGAGAAGCAACCTTTAAATTCTCAAAAAATTTCATAAATAAATCAAATCTTTTAATTATTTTAACTCTATAACTTTGCCCTGTGAAATAACTATAACTTTGAAACTATGGCATTGTGCATGTATACAATTAAATTATCCCAAATTCAATATCCAAATGTGCTCTTAAGGTATTAAATAAGCGTCGCCGTCGCATAAGGTACGAGTACACGTGTATCAAAATTCAGATAATGAGCTCCACTAAGTATAATATGTACATTATATTGTATTCCTACCTATATCGCAAAAATATAAAAAAAAAAAAAACATAAATTTGCACAATAAACAAAGAATTGCAGATTCATGCTTCTTCTTATTTGTTTCATAACAGTTTTTTACGCAAATAAAAATAATAAACGAAAAAATGTGTGCAAATAATCTTACGTAACGTATTTTTCTGGAGCTCCGAAATACAAAATGTTTTGATGCTTAGTACGGGGCATTTAGAATTTTGCTGAGAAATAATTCCGATTTCCGAGACACATTTTGACTTTGATATTCGAAAGCGTATTAGTACATGAGCCGAAAACCACTGTCTTTAAAATTCTCGTTCTGTGAAGCTGTGAAGTGATAAAAGAAAATATCATTTCTGTTTTCACAGCTACTTTTCATTTTATCACTTCACAAATATGCCTTATGCGATTCTGGAACTGATTGTGATAAATGTGTTCTAAAATGTAGGTACTCCTCTAACAATTTCTCTCTTCAAACGAAACTGAAAACTAGTACACATACAAATTTGTACTTTTTCAACCGACAATGCGACGAGAAAACGAGACGTCAGCGTAAAGAGATCTCAGTGCTTGCGTTCGGGTGATAGTCAGATAGGCTATCCACCTATCCCAAAAATTGTTGTTGTTGCATCAGCTGACATCAGAAGTTTTTCAACAAGGGATTACAACAATACAGACCTATCTGGATAGCTTTAGATAATTGCCCGAACGCGGCCAGTTGTTCTCTTTAACACGAGTTTTAAACAACAAAATAATACATAATTAAGAAGTATTTCTCCTCGTCACGTTGCGTATTTTTTTTTCTCAATTTTTCGAACTTTATGTCGTGACGTGACGATGAGGAATGCTTAATTATGTATTATTTCACTGTGTAAAATTCTTTCTTAAGAGAGAAACTGGCACTTTTCAGGTATCCAGAATCGTTCACAGCTTCACAAAACGAAACTGACCCCCATGGTGCCGTTTGGCCGCCATCTTGGTTCTATCGGTTGTTTTGACAAAACTAGGGGTTGATGTTTTTATGATAAATCAAACAAAAATACTAACACAAGGAAAAGAGCTTCATGTAGGTATATACATTTTTTTCTCACAGAGTAATTCATTTCGTGTGCTCTCGTTTCCTTTCGTGTGCTTTCGTTTCGAATTAAAGTATACAACTATAACTTATTTTTTCTTTCGGTTCAATTCTGCTAATGATTTTCTTCACAGCAGCTTCACAGAATAACTTGTCGGTGATAAAAATTTTATCACGTGAAGAGATTATGACTTTTGGTTTCACTTTTTCAGGCATCCAGAATCGAATTTCGTGTGAAGGTGTGAAAGAATTTATCACTTCACAGCTTCACAGAACGAGAAGATTTCGGTAAGCAAAGCCTAGAGGAGGAAAACATGACAGGCCCCTATTAGTGCCTCGCTGAGAACATTTATTTAAAAGAATACTGGTGAGGTTCTTGATAGTAACTATGTAAGAATAGTGAAGTAATTTTATGAAAATTAATAAAAGCGGAATCTTATTATAATAGTAATAAAAATGTAATGTCGTTGTTAATTAGCTGTGGAAATTACAAATAATTAAATTGAATGTGTTGTGTCTTGTGATCCACCTGAAATTTACCTGATGAAAGGAAAACACGTCTATTCTCTATGGATTCAGGAACAAGAAGGAGGTTTATTATTTCAATATAAAATGGCGATGTCTCAAAAAGGAAATACAAAAATGACATATAGAATGTTTAGTGTTGCCAACAAATATAAATATAATGTATGTATATGCGTTGCCAACATCTCCCCCCTCAGAAAAGCTCGTAGTCCCTCAAGTATGCTCGGGCTCTTCGTTGTCGTGGAGCTCGTCTTATAGATGAGTTTGGTTCAGTGCTTACTTCTGGAGGTACCTGAATGCTGGATATTGAAGTAGTTGCAATGCTCGTATCTGTATCTTGTGTTGCAGGTACCGATGGGGAATTTGGTGGTTGCGGCGTTGACATCTGTTGTGGTTGGATCTCAAAAACATCAATTAGTGTGTTGAATGGTATTTGCAGATCTGAAGACCTCTGTCCATCCGTAGTCCTAGGAATCATTTGGTCTATGTGGGAGCGGATCAGTTCGTTTCGATGTCGTGCCTGGTTTACGATGCAGGTGTTGTACATCACTTGGCCGATACGCTCAATCACTGTGCCGGGTGCCCATTCAAATTTCCTGTTCGAGTTGTGAACTCTTACGTAGACTGTGTCACCAGCCTGGAATGATTTTGGTTTGACACCGTACTTTCGGTTATATTGTAGTTCAGCGTACTGTTGGCTAGCTCCTTCACTTAGTACTGGGCACTTTGATGGAAGCAGGAGGTCTAGTGTTGTACGTAATCGACGTCCGATGAATAACTCTGATGGGCACTTCCCATTGATTGCATTGCGATTCGGTGTTGCTCGATATGTTGATAGGAAAGACTCTAAATGCTTTTGTGGTGGTGTCTCCCCCCCTTCGAATTTCTTAAGCGCGCGTTTGAATGTGTCCACGAACCGTTCAACCTGCCCATTTGACTGTGGGTGGTACGATGTGGTCCTGATGTGTTTGATTCCACGTTCTCTGCAAAACATCTGGAACTGCGCGCTTGTAAACTGCGTTCCATTGTCGCTTACAATGATTTCAGGATTTCCAAATCTTGAAAATAGACTGGATGTCGTTGTTGTCTTTGTAGGAAATACTTCTGGCCACTTTGAGTAGGCATCTACGATGATGATGAAAGACTGTCCTTTGACTGGACCAGCAAAATCGACGTGTATACGTGTCCACGGTCCTTCTGGTTTCGGCCATGGATGTAAAGGCACACGTATGGGTGATTTGCTGGCTTCGATGCATTTGACGCAACGACGTACATATTCCTCTATTTGCTGGTCTATATTGGGCCAGTACACAAAACTTCTGGCTAGACTTTTCATACGGAACTGTCCTGGGTGGTCCTCATGAAGTCGGGTAAGTATTTGATGACGAAAGCACTCTGGAACAACAACTCGTTCGCCGAACATAAGACATTGGTTGGAAACTGAGAGTGATGATCTGCGGTGATAATATGGAGCAATCGTTGCACTTAATTCAGCTTTATTTGGCCAACCATTTGTCAAATATTTTATAACAAGTTGAAACGTTGTTGATTGTTCAGTTTCGTGAACAATATCTGCGTGTGTCAATGGAAATGTAGATATTGCGTTGACTAAAGTTGATCGGATGTCTTCTTCTAATGTGACAGATGCCACGACGATATCTTCCTTATTTGTTTCATGTGTATTGATTAGCCTTGACAATATGTCTGCATGTCCAAAATGATCGGTTTGAACATATTGAATTTTGAAGTCGTAGGCCTTTAACGTTAAAGCCCAGCGTTGAAGCCGGTTGGCTGTGTAGACTGAAATGCCTTTTTTGGAGCCAAAGATTGCCAGAAGCGGTTTTGGTCAGTCTGGAGCACAAACTGACGTCCATACAACATCCGATGAAACTTGGTTACTGCGAAAATGAGGGCGAGTCCCTCTTTCTCTATTTGGCTGTATTTTTGTTCACTGCTTGTGAGTGTCCTAGATGCATGGTAGACTGCTTTGACTGAGCTGTCTTTAAATCGATGTAGAATACATGCACCAATTCCACTGTTAGATGCATCACCAGCGACGATAAGTTCAAGCGCTGGATTATAATGTGTGAGAAGCAAATCTGACTGTAGAATTTCCTTGAATGTGTCGAAAGATTGCTGGCACTCTGGAGTCCATAACCACTTCGCATTCTTTTTCAGCAATTCATTGAGTGGATGCCGAAGCTCATGCGTTTTCTTCACATATTTAGAATAGAAGTTAATTGCTCCGAGGTACGCTCGCAGTGTAGCTAAATCTGTAGGTGCTGGCATTTGGGCAATGGCACGAGTTTTAGATGGATTTGGGCGGATACCATTCCTGTCGATGACATGGCCCAAATACTCGAGTTCATGCATTGCAATGTTGCACTTTTCTGCTTCGATTGTGAATCCGAAACTTTGGATGCGCTCAAATAGACGTGTCAGATTCTTGTTGTGATCTTCGATGCTTTTTCCAGTGATTAAGATGTCGTCCAGGTATGCTGATGTTCCCGAGAGTCCTGTAGTCATCATGTCTATGACCTGTTGGAATGCACCTGGGGCAATTTTAACACCAAATGGCAGTCTGTTGTAGCGGAATAATCCGCGATGGGTGTTAATCGTCAGGAACTCACGGGAATTTTCATGTACCTGGACCTGAAAGAAAGCATCGGATAGATCAATGAGACTAAAATATTGACAATTGGATAACCTGGAGAAGATTTCCTCTGGTGTCGGCAGCGGGTATGGATATGGCTGCAAAACTTCGTTTAGTCCCGTTGAAAAATCTGCGCAAATGCGCGTTGAACCATTACTTTTGCGAACTGCAACAATATGGGTGCAGCCCACTGTGAGTAGTCAACTGCTTGAATGATTCCAAGTTCTTGGAGTCGTTCGAGTTCCTTGTCGATATGGGCCACTGCTGCAAACGCTACTGGTCGTTTTGGCCGGAATACTGGCTGTGAATCAGGTTTAACTCGAAGTTCGACTTTGAACTTTGTACACAGGCCTGGGCTGTCACGAAATACCGCTGGGAATCGAGATACTCTCTGTGATTAGTTGGCTTGCGACTGGAACAGCTTCTGTATTGACTGCGTTACAAATTGAATTGATTGGCACTTCCCAAATTCCAAGCTGATTTATCCAATCGATTCCGAGAAGATTGAGATTTTCTATCGGGGTCAGATAGCTGGTACCTGTGAACGAACGCTGGCCGAACTGAACGGAGCACTTAAACTCGGAACTGATTTCCATGACGTTGCCGGATGCGTTTCGAACTGACTGGCTGCTTTGCTGGCAATTTGGCTTTCCAATCTGCTTCCACATCTTCTCGCTGATCAAGGTGATGTCGGAACCGGTGTCAATCTGTAGATTACAATTTTTGTTGTTGATAAGTAAATTGATGTACTTGCGACTGTCTTTTGTCTGTAGTTGGTTGACTTTTGTGATGACCTTTGAGTAGGTCGTTGGCTTCGTTCGCTTATTTTCATTTGACATGTCACAGAATCCATCCCGATGACCTTTTTTGTTGCACTTCCGACACACATGTGTTTTATACGAGCAATCTCTTGAGTAGTGCATATCGCCACAGAACCAACAAGGGGTTTTCGGTGTAGCCTTTGGTTTCTTCTGAGAATTGTTTCGTTTTGGTATGTCTTGCTGCTGGTGTCTTTGTTTTTGTCTGGGTGCTGAATGATTTTTGTACTGGACCGCGTTGACGTTGTTAACCTCAATTAGTGCGGTGTCACTCATAAGACTGGATATACGATAACATTCGGTCACCAGGCTCTGGAGAGTGATTTGTATTGCTTTTGGTCCATCTATTGTGGAAAGCAGTTTTGTTCGTATGTCGCCATACTGGTGCGACTGAAGTCCACACACAAAAACAAGACACTTGAACTGGTCTGGCGTCAGATCTGAAAGTTTGAATTCCTCGCACTGTTTGTTAACTTTCGCTGCATATTCATTGAAGTCTTCCAAATCCGACTTGTTTAGTTGTAGGCATTTGTAGCGAGTGCTAAACAAAGATTCGTGCCTGCCGAATATACTTTTGAGACGCTCAACTGTGTCGCTGAATGAAATTTCTTTTGCCGACTGCGGAAGAATTGAATTAATGTAGAGTTGATGACATCGGGTATTTAGTTTCCTTAGCAATAAACGTGTTTTAGCCTCCTCAGACAAATGAACAGCATCTTCTATGAAAAGGCTTTCGTATCGGGAATACCACGCTTCAAAAGTGATATTGTTTTCGGGCGCGAAATCGAATTCGGCTATACTTTGCCCTAAACTTTCCATGCGAAACTCACTGTCTGCACGCGTAGTTGATGTGAGGATTGTGCCTGAGGCTCCGCCACCACCTTTAAATGTTGCTGCTAGTTGCTCCAAAAAGTTCTGGTGTGACTTCGCCATGTTTTCTTGTTGAATTTTGTTCTGCTCCTGCTGGAGTTTAATAAACTGCAACAAGTTTTGATTGAGGTTGTCCATTTTGTGTTAAAATTTTTTTTTTCTCTCGTCGCCACTGTTGTGTCTTGTGATCCACCTGAAATTTACCTGATGAAAGGAAAACACGTCTATTCTCTATGGATTCAGGAACAAGAGGGAGGTTTATTATTTCAATATAAAATGGCGATGTCTCAAAAAGGAAATACAAAAATGACATATAGAATGTTTAGTGTTGCCAACAAATATAAATATAATGTATGTATATGCGTTGCCAACAGAATCAATCTGTCAAATAGTAAAATCTTAGTTGCAGACAAATATGAAAATCGTCTTTTAATTTAATAATCTTGTTTAATAATTTTGTGAAATATTTTCTCTTTTAAATAAAATTACCATATAAAATAAATAAACGAAATCCGAATTTTAATTTTACGTATATGTATGTATAATATTTTTTGGGGTCACGTTGATCTTTTTTTCTGATTTCTCTTTCCATCCAACCAAAACTGTTGACAGATTCACTAAACAGCAAGTCAGAATAGATTAGAACAGAACATTTCGCACCGAACAGCGAAAACTTATTCTTTTCTGTTCTAAACTGTTCCGAATAGCTTCACTGAACACACACCAAAGTAAATGACATTTAACTAAACGTCAGTTTCAGTTTAAATATTTATTTTTCATGCACAGGAATTTTTTAGTGGTTCGTGTTTTATAATAAAATAAAAGTAAAAAATTAAATAAAATGGATTCGCGTATGATTAGTGAATATAGTGAACTTTTGCTATTTTTGTCAAGAAAAAAACGTGTTTAGAATACCTCCGAATCTCCCAATAAGCAACAGAAAGTGCACCCCTGCAGAAGCACAAACGATGACACTGCCCATTTTAGTCCGAAGTTCTGTCAAAGTTCATATAAAAAAAAAATATAATTGAACCAAATCTGGCTGTTTTGGGAAGTAAACGAAAGACCCACTACCGGGCGCTGCACGCGTTTAAACTGACGACGACGTGACGTAAATGCACACAAAGCACAAACGGTATGAATATTGGGACTATGAGTGCTATGTAGCAGACAGGACCAACCAGGACAAACATCATCAGTTTATCGGCAAACTGGAATGTGGTTAGTACATCTTAACCCGCCTGGAAAAAGAATCTAGTTTTCAATAAGGCCCTGGCAAGTTTTTCATTGTTACTAACAAGGGTCTAGCAAGGGTTACAATAGGCATTCGCTAGGCTCTTACCAGTTATGAACCTTTTTGCCTCGTCAGATAAATTCTGCCTAAGCCCTGACAAGTAAAAACAAGATTTGTTCCACATATATTCTCCATGGTTTTTATTTCAAGAGACACTTCCCGCCTGGAAAAATGGCAAGTTTTTGGTAAGTTTAGGTAAGGCCCCGGCAAGTTTTCGGTAAGGGAAACATGGAAGAGGAAAACATGACAGTCTCCTATTAGTGCCTCGCTGAGAACGTTTATTTAAATAATCATGTCGATTATGGAAACCGCAACAGTGGATCCGCAGTGATTCGCAGTACATTGTTCTCTTTTCTTTCCACGTGAAATTGATAAAGAAAAAAGAGAGCACTACACTGCGATTCAGTGCGGATGTAGTTTTGCGGATTCCATAATCGACATGAATGGCTTTGAATCGGTGTGTCAAGTAGTAAAATCGCAACTGCAGACAAAACAGAATAAGACACAGCTCACAACTGATTTTGACATTTATTAGAAATCTATTCTAGGTTGTTCTACCTAAAAAGCAAGTGCAAGAATTTTTTAGTGTCAGTGTTTTATAATAAAATTAAATTTAAAAAAAATAGATTCGCGGTTAATTCGTGAACTTTTATTATCTTAAACAAGAAAAAACGTATTTTGAATACCTCCAAACCTCCCAATATAAGCAACAGAAAGCGCATTACAGCAGAATCACAAACGATGACACTACCGGACGCTGCACGTTTTTAAACCGACACGTAAATGCACACAAACGGCAGGATAGGTACCATGAGAATTATGTTGGAGACAGGTCCAACCAGGATGACCACCAGTTTATCGGCAAGCTGAAACGAAAAGTACACTGAAGTCTTCGAAGCAACACAACAACAAAAAGTGCCTCTTGAAATAACAACCATGGAGAATATATGTGGAACAAATCTTGTTTTCGCTTGTCAGGGCTTAGGGGCCGGTTATAGCGATGAGGAAAACGCATCAGGAAAAATTTTCTTTCTGATAATTTAATGTTTTACCATACGATTTGAAATATAAAAAGGATACAAATCGATGATAAATCATTTAAAATATTTATTTTATTAAAAAAATTTTCTTTAGAATAAATATTTATTCTATAAAATGCATTTCCTGATGGAAACTCGTTTTCTGTACGGAATTTCCATCAGGAAAATGAATAAGTATTGTTTTTTAGGCAAAGTATATCCTCCAATTTAAATTTTTTTCATGAAAAAAATATTTCAATTGATTTACCATCGATTCGTATCCTTTTTATACTTCAAATCGTATGATAAAACATTGAACTATACAAAACAAAATGTTTTCCTGATGCGTTTTCCTGATCGCTATAACTGGCCCCTTAGGCAGAATTTATCTGACGAGGCAAAAAGGTTCATAACTAGTGAGAGCCTAGCGAATGCCTATTGTAACCCTTGCTAGACCCTTGTAAGTAACAATGAAAAACTTGCCAGGGCCTTATTGGAAACTAGATTCTTTTTCCAGGCGGGTTCTTGTTGTTGTGTTGCTTCGAAGACTTCAGTGTACTCACCACGTTTCAGCTTGAGCTGGTGGTCATCCTGGTTGGACCTGTCTCCAACATAATTCTCATGGTACCTATCCTGCCGTTTGTGTGCATTTGTCGGTTTAAAAACGTGCAGCGTCCGGTAGTGTCATCGTTTGTGATTCTGCGGTGATGCGCTTTCTGTTGCTTATATTGAGAGGTTTGGAGGTATTCAAAACACGTCTTCTTGTTTAAGATAATACAAGTTGACTAATTTCACGAATTAACCGCGAATCTATTTTTTTTTTTTAATTTTATTTTATTATAAAACACTGACACTAAAAAATTCTTGCACTTGCTTTTTAGGTAGAACAACCTAGAACAGATTTCTAATAAATGTCAAAATCAGTTGTGATTCTGTCTTATTCTGTTTTGTCTGCAGTTGCAATTTTACTACTTGACACACCGATTCACAGTCATTATTTAAATAAACGTTCTCAGCGAGGCACTAATAGGGGCCTGTCATGTTTTCCTCTTCCATGTTTTTCTTACCGAAAACATGCCGGGGCCTTACCTAAACTTACCAAAAACTTGCCATTTTTCCAGGCGGGAAGTCTTCGAAGCAATCAACATAAACAACGAGGAGTGCCTCTTAAAATAAAAACCATGGAGAATTTTCGTGGAGGATGTTGGCTATTGGGAGATTGCGAGGTATTTAAAACAGGTTTTTTCGTGATAAAAATAGCAAAAGTTTATTTCTAACTGTATCATCCTGCTGGCCATCGTCAAGGAATTGTCTCCCGGCAACAATACAGACTATAAGCAACTGTAGGTACCTATAAGACTAAAATAAATTTGATGGCACAACAGCTCAAGATGAACTAGGGCCTAGTGACTTACAACTCTCAACCATTCCTGTGTGCGTGTCTGCAGGATTGGAGGGGACCTACAGTTTATTGCCGAATCCGAACGGCTAACGAGCGGCACTTTTCTGTGACAAATGTGCTCTTAAGATATTAAATAAGCGTCGCCGTCGCATGAGGTACGAGTACACGTGTATCAAAATTCAGATAATGAGCTCCACTAAGTATAATATGCACATTATATTGTATTCCTACCTATATCGCTTAAATAAAAAAAAACACATACATTTGCACAATAAACAAAGAATTGCAGATTCATGCTTCTTCTTATTTGTTTCATAACAGTTTTTTACGCAAATAAAAATAATAAACGAAAAAATGTGTGCAAATAATCTTACGTAACGTATTTTTCTGGAGCTCCAAAATACAAAATGTTTTGATGCGTAGTACGGGGCATTTAGAATTTTGCTGGGAAATAATTCCGAGATGCATTTTGACTTTATATTCGAAAGCGTATTAGTACATAAGCCGAAAACCACTGTCTTTAAAATTAAAAATTAAAAATTAATTTGTTTATGATAAATCAAACAAAAATACTAACACAAGGAAAAGAGCTTCATGTAATTCATTTCGTGTGCTCTCGTTTCCTTTCGTGTGCTTTCGGTTCGAAGTAAAGTACACAACTATAACTTGTTTTTTCTCTCGGTTCAATTCAAATAATGATTTTCTTCACAGAATAACTTGTCGGTGCTAAAAATTTTATCACGTAAAGAGATTATGACTTTTGGTTTCACTTTTTCAGGCATCCAGAATCGAATTTCGTGTGAAGGTGTGAAAAAATTTATCACTTCACAGCTTCACAGAACGAGAATTGACCCCCTAGCAAGATTTCGGTAAGGAAAGCCTAGAAGAGGAAAACATGACAGGCCCCTATTAGTGCCTCGCTGAGAACATTTATTTAAAAGAATACTGGTGAGGTTCTTGATAGTAACTATGTAAGAATAGTGAAGTAATTTTATGAAAATTAATAAAAGCGGGATATTATTACATAGTAAAAAAAATGTAATGTCGTTGTTAATTAGCTGTGGAAATTACAAATAATTAAATTGAATCAATCTGTCAAATAGTTAAATCTTAGTTGCAGACAAATATGAAAATCGTCTTTTAATATAATAATCTTGTGAAATATTTTCTCTTTTAAATAAAATTACCATATACAATAAATAAACGAAATCCGAATTTTAATTTTACGTATATGTATGTATAATATTTTTTGGGTTCACGTTGATCTTTTTTTCTGATTTCTCTTTCCATCTAACCAAAACTGTTGACAGATTCACTAAACAGCAAGTCAGAATAGATTAGAACAGAACATTTCGCACCGAACAGCGAAAACTTGTTCTTTTCTGTTCCGAACAGCTTCACTGAACATACCTACAGTGCTTCACACATACTTGCACACACACCAAAGTAAATGACAATTAACTAAACGTCAGTTTCAGTTTAAATATTTATTTTTCATGCACAGGAATTTTTTAGTGGTTCGTGTTTTATAATAAAATAAAAGTAAAAAATTAAATAAAATTGGATTCGCGTTTGATTAGTGAATATAGTGAACTTTTGCTATTTTTATCAAGAAAATACGTGTTTAGAATCAGCCTTTAAACTGACGACGACGTGACGTAAATGCACACAAAGCACAAACGGTATGAATATTGGGACTATGAAGGCTGATTTTCAATGGCGCGTTCGCGTTAGATACGCTTACGTATACATTTACAAGCTTTACGAACGCGTCGACATGACAGACGACTTGAAGAGAACCTGAAAATCAAAATGAACCTACATAACTGTAATTTCGAATTCCTTTCAACAAACTATTCCATTTTTTTTTTTTAAACAAAATCGATTTGTATCTTTCAATAAAAGGAATTTGTCAAGAAAAACCGATTTTTCTTCTAAATAAATCAATTTTGAAAGGAATTCGAACATTAGTTTAACTGTCAAAACACACGCTGAAGTTGACTTTTTTCAACTTTAACGTTGAATAGGCTTATGTTACGTTGGTTTGTGTTCATGCTAATAGGTGCCAAATCGTAACATAATACCCAACGCGTCATTGTAAACAATTTGCTTAAATTGCTATGTGTGAGCTTTCGCGTTGAAAGAAAAATCTGTCAAAGCGACGCTGAACGTGGCATTGGAAATCAGCCTTGAGTGCTATGTAGTAGACAGGACCAACCAGGACAACCATCATCAGTTTATTGGCAAACTAAACTAGAATGTGGTAAGTACATCTTAAGTCTTCGAAGCAATCAACATAAACCACGAGAAGTGCCTCTTAAAATAAAAGACCATGGAGAATTTTCGTGGAGGATGTTGGCTATTGGGAGATTGCGAGGTATTCAAAACAGGTTTTTTCGTGATAAAAATAGCAAAAGTTTATTTCTAACTGTATCATCTGGCCATCGTCAAGGAATTGTCTCCCGGCAACAATACAGACTATAAGCAACTGTAGGTATCAGACTAAAATAAATTTGATGGCACAAAAAGCTCATGAAGAACTAGGGCCTAGTGACTTACAACTCTCAACCATTCCTGTGTGCGTGTCTGCAGGATTGGAGGGGACCTACAGTTTATTGCCGAATCCGAACGGCTAACGAGCGGCACTTTTCTGTGACAGGAGATACTCTTGGAGGATTTGTCAATTCCTCGCAAGAGGCAGTAGCCGTTTTTTCTTTTTTTAAATAAATAGGTGGTGAGGCTGGGCATCGAACCTTAGACCTCCGGCATGACAGTCCATCGCACTAACCATCACGCCACGGCTACTACAGGTATCAGACACTGACTGAAATATTCGGAACAAATCTAGTTTTTACTAAACAGGGTTAAAGCAGAACTTAACTGACGAGGCAAAAAGGTACATCACTGGCGAGGGCCTAGCGAATGCCTATAGTAACCCTGGCTAGACCGTTGTTAGTTACTATGAAAAACTTGCCAGGTCCTTATTGAAAACTAGATTCTTTTTCCAGGCGGGCAAAAGAACTGTATACTAGGCTTTATCAAAAAAATGTTGTTTTTAATTAAAAAAAAAATCATAATGAAAGTTGTAGATCCTTTAATTATGTAGATAATTAAGACAATCGATTGAACGATCGTCATTTTGGCAATAGATACCTCTATCACATCTCTAGCAAAATACTGAGAGAAATCGTCAAAACGATGATCGTTAAATCAATCGTCTGACGCGATGTAGGCCCTGGACATATTTAGTATAAACAAATTGTGATCGCAGCCATTTGTCATGAGTGCTATTCATAACCTTAAGCGATCAAAAAGTCTTTCTTATCTTGGCACTTGGCTTAAAGAAAACCTGATATCCATATCAGGTATCCGCATCATCTAACTCAAATAGACAATTTGGTCATTCAATGGATTCTGCCCCTATGAATTCTAAAAATGTCATAAATTGTCGATCATCTCCGATGGGACATTTAAGGAGATTTATACAAACCCGCTTAAAGTGGAAAATCACTAGTTAGGTATTTTAACAGACGGCATAACGTTGTACCCATCGCTACATGTAAACTTATGCTTAAGCAGGAAGGAATAAAGAGCACAAAGCTAATGGGTGGAACAAAGCCCACTGTATTGTGAAAAACAAATCTGGCCAAATATGGATCTGAAGTAAGTTGGTACTCGAAATGCTATTAAATATACATACATATATTTAGCAGATATAGTACATACATTAGCTCCATAGTTTGTGTCATAACAGGGCACTGTTTGATATAATAATGCAATGCGACGTGGCGCTTATGCAAATAGTTCTGCAAAGCTGTATGCGTGATGCTGATGATAAGGAGAAAAAAATTCCGCTTCTTACATATTTGTCGTCCTCTATCCTAAAGAAGCAGGACCCTTTTGAAAGTTTTCTATTACAACTATTCTAGTGGTCTGGCATGCAAATACACAAATGAGTAATCTTTAAAAGAAGATTTATTGCACTTCAGATTAATTGTGCCGCCATCTAGAGCTAGATGAAATGCTCATCTATCACCCTGTAGATCTTCTTCCAGATGCTTTGATTTTCTTTCACGTAAGGAATTCCTTAATTTGACGTGAGAGCTACTCGGAGTTTAATTATTTATCCAGAGAACTAGGAGAAAATAAATTTTTAAACGTTATATAGAGATTAGAGACAAAAATTATTTCCTACAACGTGATTATATTCAAATTAGTCGGATAGCGCTCAAGAATTTATAAATCATAAGTCACTGCTGTTAAAAAATTTTTGTGCAAGTGACCATTAGTATTGTATTTAGTCAAAGTCAAAAAATATCTGCCATTTCCCGGTGTTGGATTTTGTCGAATTTTCGATATATTTTGTGTTACATGTTAAAGAACCTAAGTGCTAAAGATTTTCTTTTGTTACAATTTGTCCGAGGTTAGCCCTATTTTTTCCGTAGATTTATCTGACTAAATGTTATGGGGAGTAAAATTTGACTTTTTTTTCTGCATTTATTTACATCGTCTATAATTTCGATGCGAAATAAAAGCCTTATGACTTAATATACCATATCTGGTTCAACAAAATCTAATTTTGGCCCAAAATTTGTATTTTTATTTCTTTTGTATTTATTTAATAATGGTAACTTAATTTTATGATTTAAAAAAAATAACTTTAACTATTTCAATGATCATAAAATAAAAGAATAAAAGTAATTTCTTTAGAAAGGATGGACAAAAATGAATCGCAAAAATAATTCAGTCGTAAAAGCTTTATATTTGCATCAAAATAATCAGATTCGATTTCTAACTTTTAACTAAAAATTAAATTTCAGCAATGAGTTTTCATGAATGTGTTCGTTAAATAATTTTAGACTTTTATTTTATCTTTTTTGGTTTTTTTTTGAACACAAAACAATATAAAAATTAACATCTAACGCTATAGCTACTCATTTTTATCATAAAGTTTTAAAAAAAAAGTTTAGTATTTGCTCAGTTGCTTCAATATTTGTGATTCAAAAAATAAAACAATAAAAACCTTAACTTTCATACAGATATACGATCAAGTTGGCACCTATATAAGGGAAGACTCAAAGCTATAATGATTGTTAAAAACAGGCCTTCAAAATGAACGCACGTCTGCTAGTAGTATTTGGTCTTGTTGCCCTGATTGGGGGTGATTTTGCTTATGCTGACGAGATCACAACGGTAAATTTGGCAAAATTTCCTAAATTTCTTCTTCAATTGTATTAATTTTTTTCTTCTAGGAAAGCTTGGTGAAAAAACATGGTTATCCATTTGAAAAACATTCCGTTGAAACAGAAGATGGATATATCTTGAGGCTTAATAGAATCCCCTTTTCTCCATACCAGGAACCATCCAACGAACAAAAACAAGAACGTCCAATTGCTTTGCTTATGCATGGTATATTCACTTCATCGAGTGACTGGGTTGTGCTTGGTTCTAGAAAAGCATTGGCTTATGTACTTTCTGATTATGGTTACGATGTTTGGATGGGCAACGCTCGTGGTACCGCTAACTCGCGCAGACATATCAAATACAATTCTAATGCACTCATTGGACGATTCTGGGATTTTTCATTGCACGAGATAGGAACAAAAGATCTCCCAGCTTTTATTGATTACATTCGTAATAAAACTGGACAAGATAAAATGACATTCTTGGGCCATTCGCAAGGAGCAACAAATTTCTGCGTTATGAGCTCCCTGAACGAAACATATCAAAAATATATTAAGTCGGCACATTTCTTGGCGCCATTGATATATGCCGAAGATGCAGGTTTGGTCATCAACGTTGTAACCAAGGTTTTCTCCCTTATAAATCCAGTAGCAACTCTTGCCGGAGATACGGAATTCAGACCGAATGGAACGGTCACAAAGTTAGCTGGTGCTGCTTTATGTGATGGCGAACCACGTGAATTATGTTCCGATTTCCTCTTCATCTTGTTCGGATTCAATAACATTACAGTAGATCCTGTAAGATTAATTTGTATTCCTTCTGACTGGTCATGCAATTAATTTAATATTATTTCAGTCTATTATTAGCGATGTACTGGCGACAACTCCAGCTGGGGCATCAACCAAGAGTGTCTTACACGACTTCCAAATCTATAACAGAAAATATTTACAGGAGTACGATTATGGTTTGTTAAGAAACTTAGCAAAATACAAAAGCGTTAAACCTCCAGCTTATCCTCTGGAAAAGATCACTGTGCCCGTATATTTGTATTATGGTGACGAGGATAAAATTATTCATAAGCCAGACATCGATATGATTGTTGAAAATATTCCAAATGTAAAGGGAGTGTTTGAAATCAAAGGCGGTACACATCAATCCCCACTGTATGGTGTAGCTTCGGTAACTAAACAACTGTATGAAAAGGTATTAGAAGATGCTGCTCCATTTAAATAAAAGTTGTAAAAAGGAGTTTTTTTCTTTGTTGAAAAATTTATAAAATTTTAAAAATAAAAATAAAGAGGCTGAATGCGCCCTACAATGCTAACTTCCTCTTTGGTGCCCTTACAAACTTGATATACCCTATTTTTTTTTTATAAGATAAGATCTTGGAATACGTTATAAGGTCTTCAAACAAGTGATGACCAAATTGGGTCGTTTAAAAATATGCCTTCACCTGGAAATAAATCCAACAGTTTTTAAACTTCACACACGTATTAAGAGAGGCTTTATGAGGAAGTGTATAAAAGTCCCTATGAATCCTAGCGGAAGAAAAGTGTAATATGTCGTCTTATCCGGTTTTTCGTGTTTAAATTTAAAAATAATTATCCTTTCAAAAAATGATCTTAGATAGAAAAATAAGCTTATACAATTCTTCAGAAAATTGATTATAACCAAATTTTTCCTATTATTATATATACAATATATGTAGTTGTTTGGCGCCAAAAATTTTATTTAAAGTTTTTTTGCTTAAAAAAAATAAATTAAGACAAAGATGACTCAGCCAAGGAATAATTCTACGATCTCCTCGGGAATTCGTATGATAGGTGCCCCAAGTACGTCGTCGTCAAGAATATTCTTGGTGACTTCAACGCCAAGATCGGAAAGGAGGGCATCTTTGGTTCGATAGTCGGAGGACACAGTCTGCACCACAACACTTTCGGTAACGGACTCAGGCTGATTGATTTCGCGGCTGGGGAAATGTCATCATAGCAAGCCTTCGATTCCCACACCTCAATATATACAAAGGGACCTGGCGGTCTCCGGATCAATCAGATTGATCATGTTGCGATAGACGCCAGACATGCTTCTAGTATCCTGGATGTCCAAACGTTCCGAGCTGCCAATATAGACTCGGACCACTACTTGGTGGTAGCTCAAGTACGAATGCGGAGCGGATATCCATGACGCCACAACGACGAGCGGATGTTGTAAAAAGATTTAACGTCGCGAAGTTAAAATCGCAAGAGATAACCAGGAGTTTTGCAGACCACGTCTCTCTTAAACCCTCAACAAGCCCGCCACAAGCATCATCTGTAAAGGACCAGTGGAAGCACTGCCAAAATGCCATCAAATGCGGCGCTACTGATGTGCTGGGTTTCAATAGGCCATTGCCACATCGAAACCCCTGGTTCGATGAAGAATGCAGACTGGTGCATACAGAATAGAATGAGGCCTACCAAACAATGCTGCATACTAGAACCAGAGCTGCTGAGTGAGCAGCCCGGGAGCTCTACGGGCAAAAACGAAGGGAGGAACGCCGACTTCTCAGGAGGAAAAAGAGAGAGCATGCGAAGCGGACGGTCGAGTCTATTGAGGACTGTAGCGGCAGAGGGGATGTCCGAAAGTTCTACCGAAGGGTGAGGCAATCTACCCAGGGCTCAGCGCCGGATTTACGACTTTTCCGAACAGGGGCAAAATCCTGATTTGGCGCTTCTTCAGCATTTGAGTTAAATGATTTAAAAAAAAACTAAATAATAGGTAGGTACCTATTTATACTTGTTGGTTGGATTTTTTTAAACAGGGAGTACACTTTTTACTTAGCAACTTTTATGTACATATGTGTGACATAAATGATAAAATAAATAACAGACCATAAATAACCATTATACAGGGTGTTTTGCGTCAAAATTTTAAGGCTTGTTGTTTGGGTGGAAGAGACATTTTTTAAAATTCGTGTTGAAATGAAAATGTCATTAAAAAATAATAACTAATATTACCGCAATATTTTGGTTTGTTTCCGTTTCTAGTTGTTGTTTTACTTCTATTTCAACGCCTGCTATTTAATTCTTAACTAAAAAAATAGAAAAAAGCTGGAAAATTTAAATCATCGGTCTGTCGACTAGTGTTCACATTCACTAACCCGGTCGACCGACCGAGCAAAATATTAAAAAAAATGAACTACACAACAAGTTGATCGACGGTCGTTTGACTGCTGTTCACATTACAAAATACTGCCGACTAGATACATGTTGATCAACTTGTCGTTGAATGTGAACCGCCCTATTGATATAGTTTCTATGGAAAAAAAAAAGTAAAAAATATACAATTCATGTATGTAGGTATAGTTAGATATAAGTATCTATGTATTTTAAATTAATAGAAAGGAGAACAAATGATTTAAATAATTTTGAATCGGTATCGGTATTGGAGCGGCAATGTGAACAGAAAGGGATTCTATCGGAGCGAGAACGTTTTGAGACTGTATCGTTATCGGCACTATAATGTGTGTGAATCAAGCCTTAAGTGTACTTACCACATTCCAGCTTGCCGATAAACTGATAGTCGTGCTGGTTGGTCCTGCCTATGGTAAACTGGGGCACATTCGTCTTTGGGGCATATTCGGCTTTGCCGTTTTTAACTAACTTCGCTACTGTGTAACCCTATAATTTAAATGCTGAACGCAACCTTCTACAAATATACAGGGTGCTTTGTAGTTTGGCAGTTCTAGTTAGTTGGCAGAAAAAGTTAGAAGTGTTTATGTGTATTTTTGGCCCTAGCTGTAATTTTCCACTTGAGGTAGGTAAGAAATTGTACGGATTTATTTTTTTTTAAACAAGAGATATTTTTTGAACAGTCTTGTTATCCATTAGTCTTTACATTAAACAACACAAATCGGTTCAGGTTTCATATCCTTTTTCAAAACAAATTTTTAAAATAAATTTGTGACATCGGGGCCCATTCGTCGTTTTGCAAAGGGGCACAGGCACATTCGTCATCTTCCGATGGAACCCTAAAGTAAAATATGTTGACGTAAATTATTGATGCAGCATCTTCAGATGAAACATAAAACGGTCAGACCAGTCAGATAATGCGTGAGCCACAAGGTAGTTAAAAGATCGGCCCAGTACCGAACACGCACACCACACCTTTCCACTTTTTCTTCTAAGCCGCTCAAGTTTTGGCAGCGTGACGGCCTCGCCCTACCGAATACCAACTAAAAGTCCAGTATGGTAGTTATCAAAATTGTTGACTCCACAACCGTTGGTGCAATGTTGTGCATCATCCAAAGCTATTCCTAGAAAATAAAAGGAAACGTAAATTGTTTTTTTACTTTTAGTGGATAAATTGGTTAACGTTGCTTCTCCTGGTCGGTGGAGCAATTAGCTCTATAAGATCTGAGGAACGGAACTGGCCAACGGGATACGGTAGGCAGTGGTTCTGGCTCTGCTTGTTTTTGCTTGTGTATGGGGATTGGGATATCCTTTATTTGGTGTTCTATTGATGTTGGTGGGTGTTGTTTTTCATTTAAGGCTGTATTTGGAAAAGGAAAGGATTTTATAAAAAGAATAATTGAAAATAAATTGCAAATACGAACCAAAAGCCAAACCATGTATCCGTCTAAGCGTTTTTTTTGTATTTTTATTTTGATTTCGACTTTTCGGATGACAGCTGTTGAAGTTCGAAAGGGTGAAACCATTCAGGAACCAACCGAACGAAAAAGTTAGGTTCGGATATGAGATATGCGTTTGAGGAGTGGACACACTATGGTAGATTTTTCATAAGCTTTACGCTATTTGTAAAGGGGAGGACATGAAGAGGACAGGAGCCCCTGTAAATTGATGCGGTAGCTTTAAACGGGTCCCATATACCTTACCGAACAAACGGTTAGCGGTGGTGGGATTTGGAACCGAAAAATGGGGATTAGTTCGAAGTAAACTGTCGTAGAGCCTGCTCCAAGACCTACGTGGTATAAAGTCCGGTAAAATTAAATTTTGTAAGATAGGGTGTATTCATTTGTTAATTTTATTTTTTTTATTTTAGTCTGGTGTAATTTTTTTTTGTAATTGCCAACGCAAAGACGGCGTCTAATTTTTAAATTAAATTGATAAAGTGTTGTAGTTGTGAGGTGAGTGATCGTGTTAACCGTTATCGATTTAGGGTTCGGTAGGAGAGACGGGCGGTCACCTATAGAGGTCGAAGTCGGTGCCGCCATATTTTTTTTTGGTGGCAGTATTTTTTTTTTGGAACCAAATAATCGCCTACGAGGGAATTGACTAATGCCTAAATTCATGAGGCTTAGGAAGGTGAAAAGCCTGCAGAACAGGACCGGCACGATAAGTACCTTTTTATAAACATTTATTTATTTTACTTCGAACAACAAAAAAAAATACCTACTGAACGATACCCTATCTACAAAACACATAGTAAAAATTGGTGTCGAATATTGCGTCCCACAACCGCTCAACGAAACTTCGAATTATTAAGACGCAAATATAACAACCAACGAACGAAAGTTCGAAAAGTGATTTCATCAACCAAAGCGAAAAATCGAACCAAAGGCGAAACGGGTCAGATGGTGGTTGCAGATTTCCGGTGTTTGAATTTTAAGCGTTGGCATTTAAAATATTTTCTTTACTAATTTGTTTTATTCCTTTTAAATTTTTACGTTTTATTTTCAATAATTTCATTTATTTCGGTGGTAAGCGTGTCGTTGACGCATTGGCCCGACAGGTCGAAGCTGGTTTCTCCCAACAGAAAATTGTAGCGGCGGCATTAGCACATTCATTTATGTGCATACCCCTTAGAGCGCTCTTAGGCAGGTTCGGGTTTAGAAAGACTAATTGGTCCCATAAGCGATTGAAGGGCGAGACTGGGCTCGATTACCAATTTTGAGGTCGAGTGGTGGCGTAGTGGTGTTGGATACCTCCCTGGTACTCTATTGAGTTAACCAGTGACGTGCCACTCCAGAGAGACAGAAAGGTCCTACAACGGGTGGAGCTACCTTCTTTACTTGCCTTGTTGTGCTCTTTTATTAGCTGATGTTTTTTTTTGCTATGATTTATTTCTTTTTCTTTGATCTTTTTGTTTCCCTATTGATTTTTTTTTGTAAATGATTTTTAATTTCGGTTGTTTTTTTTTAATATCAACACGCATCCATATACTATTTATCCTTTTTTTGTATTAGATTTTGTTATCTTGTTGTATTTATAGACTCATGGTTGCATTTTTTCATTAAATAAAATACCCTTGTAAGCCACGCTTATATACGATCTTTTCTTGGAACTATTGAGTTCTAGCAAAATGATTTGTTAAGGTTGGACATTTTCAGGGGGTGTGAGAGGGCGCGCGAGCCCGAACGGTATGGAGTGACGACATAGCCGAGGTGAGTGCCGATACAGGGGAATCTGAAATCGAATGGCCGTACAGATTCCGAGGAGAGGAGTGGGTAGGCCCGTCTGCATACCATCTGCAGACGCATTAAGGGTAGCAGCTTAAAATAATGTGAGATAAATGAAGTTTCGGCATGAAAGTTTTTTTTTGTAGCGAGGTGAGGTTTAGCGGAGGTGCAAGATCCCCACCCCCTATTTCCGGCGAGCTAAGCCGTGCCCCGCCAGCATGCAACTGCACCTTTTGCTGAACATTCGGACCCTTCCTTTTCCTTTTTTACCCACCTTCCTATCAATTAAATTTGTGGAGAGCCACCCTATAGGCAACCGACTACCTTTTCTGCTTCTATCATGAACCCAATGTCCCTTCCTGTTTCCTTTTCATTCCCCCCATTCCCAATTCCTACTCCCCGGTCCTCATCCTTTTGCCCCGTTACAACTTTCTTGACTTCCATCTCTTCATCAGGATTTGTAATTGGTAAAACGTATGGCCAACATAACCTTCTGATTTGCTCAAGAGCCCGAGAGTCACCAAGTCAGCAGGGTTATCACTTGATTTGACATGTTTCCAGCGCAGATTTCCGACGTTATCGAGAATCTCACTGGTTCGATTGGCCACAACCGTTTTCCAAGTACTTAGGTGCTTTTGCAACCAAGCTAGCACAATGGCGGAATCGGTCCTAAGATGAATTTGGTACGAAGTATTTGCAAACTGAGGAATGTATGTTTTAATAAGTTTTGAAAGTAAAACAGCTCCACAGAGCTCCAGTCTTGGCAAGGAAACTGTAGGCTGTTTCACAATTCGACGAGGAAACGAGACGTGAACGTGACGAGAGGTCGTCGTAGCCGTCAAA
Organism: Epistrophella euchroma; assembly: GCA_947049315.1. Taxonomy (NCBI): domain Eukaryota; kingdom Metazoa; phylum Arthropoda; class Insecta; order Diptera; family Syrphidae; genus Epistrophella; species Epistrophella euchroma. Next base: position 24,050,098 of record OX346246.1, read on the forward strand.
CCAATTTCAAGCAATGAGAACATACCAGAGTATTCACAATAAAGCGTTTCTTGTCGTCCCGTCACGCCATGATTTCGAAAAATTGAAAAAAAGACGCGACGAGACGACGATTTTCATTTTGACAATTGAGAAGAGGACACCGAGCGTATCTGTATTTGTATTTATATTTAATAATTGTGTAGATAAATAAATAAAATACCGAAAATGGCAAGAAAATATGTGTTTTTATTTTGCGACTAATTAATTTTGTCTTTATTAACATTCCCACCGTCTTCTTCTGCTCACTTTTGGCTTTTTTTGCCTTTTGCTTTTTTGTCCCAAAAGTACTAAAAGCATTTTTTTTAACATTTTCATTTTCTTTTTTTTTCAAATTTTGTATTTTATTTCCCAAATTCACTGACAAAGACAAACACGAATAATTCTACGCTGTCTCTGTGAATAACTCGCTGCATTGTGAATTGAGGAACGATGTTATAACGAGAAAAAGATGAAAGCGTTTCTCGTCACGCTGACGTCTCGTTTTCTCGTCGCATTGTGAAACAGCCTTGTCTTTAATGGCGCAACTCGAGTTTTTGCACAGATCAAGTGCCATCACAGCTTTTAATTCTTACATACAGGGTTGCTGCGTAAGCTTTTTGTGATGCATCACAAGATCCGTGGAACTGTACATTTACCGACGGTGAATATTCAACCCAACGCGAAATGTTGATAAATTGAATATTGGAAAAGGATTTCACGAAAAGTTGCCAAGTTTCTAAGCTGCTACCTTGGATAGGTTCGTCCCATTCAGTCTCTTCGACCCAAATTCTTTGTATCAGCATTTTAGCAGTGATAATGATTGGAGCTAACCAACCGGCCGGATCAAAGAGCTGCGCAATTTGAGAAAATACTTCTCTTTTACTCGGAGTGTTTGCCAATTGAATCGGAGGGGGTGCAGAAAAATGAAAATTGTCTTCTTTAGCATTCCATCGAATGCCTAAAGTTTTGGTTGTGCTCCCTTTATCAATCTTTAAAAAGGTGTCACTTAAAACATGGTTGTCTGGAAGTTGGTTTAAAAGCTCAGAGGAATTAGATGTCCACTTGCGCAGTGGAAACCCTCCAGATTCTATAAGTTCTATTAATTCACATTGTGCCCGTTGAGCAGTAGCAATATCATGAGCACCAGAAAGGACGTCGTCGACGTAAAACTCTTGAAGCACTATCTTTGACGCAAGTGGGAACTGTTCTTCGTTATCGTGTGCCAGTTGTTCAAGGGCACGTATGGCCAAAAACGGAGCGCAGTTGATGCCGAAGGTCACCGTGAGTAACTCACGATTTTTGATACGATGTATCAATTGGATGGACTGCGATCTGGTGGTACATTTTTACGTCAGCATTGAATACATACCGGTAAAACCGCCAGCGCACAATCAACGAAATAATATCCCGTTGAAGAACGGGGCCTGCGCAAAGGAGGTTATTTAAACTTTAGTCCACTACTGGAAGCACTAGATGCGTTAAACACGACGCGAACTTTAGTGGACGAACTTTCGGGTTTCAGCACCGCATGGTGTGGCAAATAAAATGATGAAACTTTGCCATTCTTGATAACTTTCAAATTCCATTAGAATAAAAAAGGGAAAAGTGATGAAAAACTACCTTAGCGCATATACCTAATGTATACTTTCATTACCAAAGCTAATTATTTGCATTGGTTAGAGATCCTAAATGAAAACATAAAATACAGAGACATTTTTGATTCTCTATTATCTGCGAAGAATTTCAGAAATGCAGAACTTTTATTTGTCATTTATCAACGCCCGAGGTTTGAAGCCACATTTCGTTTTGCAATTTTAAAGGTCGTGATGACACATGTTATCGAAAAGTCGATCAAAAGCCCATCAAAGCCCGACCGACCGAACGCGTGATTATGATTTGGCCATTAAGCTTGGCTATCGCTAACCGCACTTCATTTAAGTCGGGTGGACGGAAGTTTTGACCATCATCATCCAGGTTGAATGGAGTGTTCTGTCTTACAGCGGAATTTTGGCCGTTTAGCAGTCTAGAAAAGTGTTGTTTCCAGATCCTCAGCACCGACTGTCTGTCTACCACCATATTCCCACTCGCATCACGGCGGGCTTCCGTTCTGGCCTTGTAACCCTGTGTAGTTTGCCTCACTAGAAACTTTCGAACATCCCCCCTGCCGCTACAGTCCTCAATAGACTCGACCGCCCGCTTCGCATGCTCTCTCTTTTTCCTCCTGAGAAGTCGGCGTTCCTCCCTTCGCTTTTGCCCGTAGAGCTCCCGGGCTGCTCTCTCAGCAGCTCTGGTTCTAGTCTGCAGCATTGCTTGGTAGGCCTCGTTCTTTGCTTCATGCGCCAGTCTGCATTCTTCATCGAACCAGGGGTTTCGTTGTGGTGGCCTAGTGAAACCCAGCACATCAGTAGCGGCACTTTTTATGGCATTTTGGCAGTGCTTCCACTGGTCCTTTACAGATGATGCTTGTGGCGGGCTTGTTGAGGGTTTAAGAGAGACGTGGTCTGCAAAACTCCTGGCTATCTCTTGCGATTCGCGACGTTAAATCGTTTTACAGCATCCGCTCGTCGTTGTGGCGTCATAGATATCCGCATACGTACTTGCGCTACCACCAAGTAGTAATCCGAGTCTATGTTGGCACCTCGGAACGTTCGGACATCCAGGATACTGGAAGCATGTCTGGCGTCTATCGCAACATGATCAATCTGGTTGATCCGGAGACCGCCAGGTCCCTTTGTATATATTGAGGTGTGGGAATAGAGTGCTTGCTATGATGACATTTCGCCTCGCCGCGAAATCAATGTGCCTGAGTCCGTTACCGGAAGTGTTGTCGTGCAGGCTGTGTCCGACTATCGAACCAAAGATGCCCTCCTTTCCGATCTTGGCGTTGAAGTCGCCAAGAATGATCTTGACGTCGAACTTGGGGCACCTATCATACGTATCCTCGAGAAGATCGTAGAATTCTTCTTTGGTTCAGTCATCTTTTTCTTCCAGATCATTATTATAACTCCAAGGACGGGGAGCCGGATAAACCGCTCCTTAAAGGCCTGAGCTACGAATACGTCGTAGAAGCCCATATAGTAGTTTATACTGACTGGAACTGTAGACGCCACCGTTGATTCCATCCGGGGAATTCTTCCGCTGCCGCCTGGATAAAGGAGAAGTGCCTTAGTTGGAACACTCCTCTCCCCCTCTCTCATTTGCTGCCACCTAAGCCGTCCACGGGGATTGGAACCCCATCTTCAGTTAAGGTACTAGGCACTCGACGTTCACCAAGGGGAGGTCGAGAGTAGGAGTTGATAGACAGAGGTTATAGAGGACACTTGTCTACCCATTTGAACGTCATACATAGGTAAGCAAGAAAAATGAGAGTTTGAGGTTAAATTCGAGCGAATTTCCTATTCGCTAATTTTCGGAATGCGTCCTGCTGTTGTGGATTGCGAATCGACGTTTAAAATTTCTCAGAAGATACGATTTTGTTTGCGCAAAAAGTATTAAAATGCAAAATATTTCAATTTATAAAATAATTGATTCGATCATTAATTCATTTCGTCGTAAAGTTTAAACAAAACAAAAGTTGATATTAGTTGTGAAAATTTCTTCAAAACATTGATTCGCATTCGCAGGTCGCAGCTCATGTGTAAAGCACTTAAGTATTAAAAAAGGTAATACGTTAAAAAAGTAGCCCGTGGTGTCATCGAAATGGTTATAGTGAGTTTGACTCTCATGCCAGAGGTATGGGTTCGGTTGCCAGCCTAAAAATGTTTTTTTCAGGGTTACTGCCTCTTGCGAGGAATCGACAAATCCTCCAAGAGTGTCTCCCGTCATAGAAAAAATGCCGCAAGGAAACTGTAGGTCATTCAGATAATGAGCTCTACTATGTACAATATGAACATTTTATTGTATACTTAGATATGTATTGTACATATATCGCTTAGAACCAACAAAAAAACCATAAATTAGCTTAATAAACAAAGAATTGCAGATTAAAATGCTCCTCCTTATTCGTTTCATAACAGTTTTTACGCAAATAAATAATAAACGGAAAAATGTGTGCAAATAATCTTACGTACATAATTTACATATTTTTCTGGAGTTCCAAAATTTAAAGCAAAATGTTTTGATGCGTAGTACGGGGTATTTAGAATTTTGCTGGGAAATAATTCCGAGACGCATTTTGACTTTGATATTCGAAAGCGTATTAGAACTTGAGCCGAAAACCAATTTCTTTAAAATAGCACCTGTACCCATATGTTCTGTAGCTCAGGCGATAACTTATCACGTGCGTCGTTGAAAAATGAAACGATTCATTCCTCTCTTATCACCTCTGGAAAAAATTTGGTTTCTGTAATTCGATGCGATAACTTCAATTTTTGACTGGAATTTACATTGGAATGCAATGAGATGAACTGTCGTATTGACATTTAACAATAAAACGAAGGAAAATAAATTTTTTTACGTTTTGTTTATTTTATTATTATTTTATTGTCATATAAATAGTGAAACAGTGTTAAAGATGGCCAACCTCATCTTCGCACGTCAACTGGCGGATTTTTCACAAAAAATCTTTCTAGTTGAAAAAGACGGATGTCAAGAAACCCTTCACCACTGAACCAAATAAACTCACGAACATCAGCTCTAACAGGTACAGTGGCCTGAGAAGGGGTTCACCGTTGTTCGTTCATCGACAGCGTAAAATCATCGTGTCGTCGCGTCTTTTTTTCAATTTTTCGAACTCATGGCGTGACGGGAAGACGAGAAACGCTTTATTGTGAACACTCTGGTATATTCTCATTGCTTGAAATTGGTTTGACAGCTACGACGAGTTCTCGTCACGTTCAAGTGTCGTTTTCTCGTCGCATTGTGAAACAGGCTTAATTCTTTTTCTTGTTTCCTTTTACGATCACGCAACACACAAGCAGGCGCAAACGAGTTAGCATAATTCAAAAAATTTTGTTTTCTTAATTTATTTATTGATTTTTTTTTTTAAATTAGCTAAATTAATCGGGAACGGGTCGCTCTACTGTATTCCAAAATCTTGCCTGATATAATTCTGTATTCCAATATTCTGTAAATTCATTTTTCTGTATTCCAAATTTTGTATAAATATAAAATTCTGTATAACAAAATTCTCTAAATCCAGATTTCTGTATAAAAATTATGGATTCTGGTATTGCTTTTATGTGCTTATTCTATTCAAGAAATAAAAGCCTTGTTCCTTTACTTTTAAGCTCTCTGGTTTTCTGTGCAAAGTCAAAGTCCATATAAAAAATTAAATTGTTCTAAAATGCACAGACAATCAAAAAGTTTCTAACTTTAAAGAAACAATCCCAATGCTTGTCTTTTTATTAATCTTGCATTGTTCTATCATGGCGAGTGCAAAAATGTATTGAACTCCAAATACGGTGTAAATTTATTATCTATTTATTATCTTTATATAAATAGCCTTAGATAAATTTTGTGGTAAATGGTACCACTCACTCAAAAAGTATTTGACCGATTTCGATAAATTTTATATGGCCAGAATTGTGGAGATATGCAGAATATACTTGAAACACGCATTTAAACACTGTGTGTCATTTTTGTTTTTGTACTGTCGAACACTTGCATATTAAAAAAAAAAAAGAAAAAAAAAACAACATTTAAAAAAAATGTTTTTTTTCCTTCAATATTTGCAAACAAATTTGTTTGCGAAATTGAAAGTGTCGAATCGACAGAATTAAATAATAGTAAAAGAAAAATTGCGTAATTGCGTAATTTTGGACTATTTTTCCGAAAGCATCTTCAAAATTGCACAATTTCCCATACAATGACGCAATTTCAAAATAATCTCAAATTACCTCAATTTCAATGAAATTGCGAACAAAATTGCGTTTTAAAACAGTTATAACAATTATTTCCCAATAAAGTTATTGAACAGACCTACAAAGAATGATAGTAGGCGCCAGTTATAGCTTTTATTGAAAACCATCATGGAAAATCTTGTCTTTCCATTTTGAGGCAACTTATAGAAAGAAAGTTGATGACATTTTGATATCAAAATTAAGGAAATTATTCAGTGAATTTTTTTCGTCAAAAAAAAAAGTTACCTTATATATTTTAAAACTTTCTTTTAATCAATTGTATTAGTTCAATGATCAAAATGGTTTCCAATGTAAACTGTCAGAAGAAATTATTTCACTTTCAGTGTGAACGCTTTGCGTAATTTTGAAATTGAGTTCTGGAAATTGTGCAATTTCAGGCTCAGTGGGAACATGTTATTAGTTAAGTGCGAATGAATTCTGCGTTCTATGTTCTTAAATTCTGTAAATTATAAAAATTATAAAAGAAAAACAATTTTCTATAATAAAAAAAAAAATCAAATCCAGATTGAATTTTGGATTTTTAGGGCATAAAGAATTCTGACCCCAGCCTCAACCCGAATTAATAGTTAAAATAACATTATATTTCTACTGCGAAAATGTTGGTTTCATTGCGATAATTTTTTCAGTTTTCTGCGATTTACGATTTATCAAGTCCGAACCCTCTTCACGGCATATTTACGGCATTTATACGGCAATTTCTGAGACAGTTAAAACTATCTTTTTCGAAAGTTGTCATGCTTACTTTATACGGCTGGAGATATAGCTATTCCAAGGGGTTCAGAGCCGCCTATTATCAGTCTTCTTTTTAGTGGTCCTGAGCTTTAATCAAATTTTATTGTAAAAAACTTTCTACATGCACATTATGAGATTCGAACCCACGCATATCAGATTTTCTCAGTCTTCGAGTTCGTATGCACTACGCATTTCACCGCTTATGACCACAGGTCGAGACAGGTGCTGTTTGTTTATCAAATGCATTTGGAGCATCAGAGTTTTTATAAACGCCCTTAAAAACCACTTCAATAACCCCAATTTAATTACAAGAATTTCGTATGAATTTCTCTTGAATTTCTTGTAAGTGTTACTTATAAAATGGTCTCATTTTAAACGTACTTGCTTCATTGGGGTGATTGAAGCGGTTTTTAGTTTTAATTAAGTCCATTTTGTGATTTCTAGAAACCGTTTCCAATTCGACCAAAGATAACAAAAAATCCATACAAAAGTATTTTCGGCATTTTTCGATTTTCAAGCCAAGTGACCCTTAGTATTGTGTTTATGATGTCAAAAGTTAAAAAAAAAAGTCAATAAATATCTGCGATTTCCCGGTGATAGATTGTGTCGAATTTGTGATATAAGTATTTGTGGTACATGTCAATAAAACTAACTGCTAAGGCTACGATTAAACGGTCAATGCAAATCGTCAACGCGTTGACTCTCTGACGTCAAAATAACGTCAAAAAAAAGTTACAATTTGTCCGAGGTTAGGTCTATTTTTTCCGTATATTTACTTGACTGAATGTTATGGTGAGTAAAATTTGATTTTTTTCTGCATTTATTTTCATTGTTTATAATTATTTCGATGCAAAATTAAAGCCCTATAATTTAATATACCATATCTGGTCAAACAAAATTTAATTTTGGCCCAAATATAATGGTAACTTAATTTTAAGCTGTACATCTTTCTCGTAAAATACCTATAACGACTTTAGTGATCATCGAATTAAAGCAATTTCTTTAGAAAGGATGGACCATATTGAATCGCAAAAATAGTTCAGCCGTAAAAGTTTTATATTTGCATAAAAATAATCTAATTTGCTTTCTAACTTTTAACTAAAAATTAAATTTAAATGATGAGTTTCCATGAATGTTTTCGTGAAATAGCCAATTTGAGACTTTTATCTTATCTTTTTTGGCTTTTTTGAACACAAAACAATAAAAGTGTAACATCTTACGCTATAGTCATTTTTATCAAAAGGTTTAAAAAAAAGTTTAGTATTTGCCCACTTGCTTCAATATTTGTGTTTCAAAAAATTAAACAATTAAAACCTTAACTTTAATTATATTCGATTAAGGTGGCACCTATATAAGGGAAGACTCATGGCTATAATAATTGTTAGTCAAAAACAGGCCTTCAAAATGAACGCACGTCTGCTAGTAGTATTTGGTCTTGTTGCCCTGATTGGGGGTGATTTTGCTTATGCTGATGAGATCACAACGGTAATTATGGCAAGATTCCTTTATTTCTTCTTTAATTGTAATCATTTTTTTCTTCTAGGAAAGCTTGGTGAAAAAACATGGTTATCCATTTGAAAAACATACCGTTGAAACAGAAGATGGATATATTTTGGGTCTCTTTAGAATCCCCTTCTCCCCAAACCAGGAACCATCCAACCAACAAGTACAACAACGTCCAATTGCTTTCCTTATGCATAGTTTATCCTGTTCATCGAGTGACTGGGTCGTGCTTGGTCCTGAAAGAGCATTGGCTTATAAACTTTCTGATGCTGGTTATGATGTTTGGATGGGCAACGCTCGTGGTAACCTTTATTCCCGCAAACATATCAAATACGATCCCAATGATCTCATTGGAAAATTCTGGGATTTTTCATGGCACGAGATAGGAACAAGAGATCTCCCAGCTTTTATTGACTACATTCTTAATATAAGTGGACAATATAAAATGACATACTTTGGCCATTCACAAGGAACAACAGCTTTCTTCGTTATGAGCTCGCTGAACGAAACATATCAAAATTATATTAAATCGGCACATTTGTTGACGCCATTAGCATTTTGCAAAGATATAAGTAATGTATTTCTCGAAGCTGCAAGCAGGGTTATAGGCCTTATTAATCCATTGGCAAATCTTGCCGGAAGTACGGAATTCAGACCAAATGGAACGATCACAAAGTTAGTTGGTGCTGCTTTGTGTAATAGCGAACCACGTGAATTATGTTCCGATATACAGTTCCTCGCGGTAGGATTCAATAACATCACAGTAGATCCAGTAAGATTTATGATTCCGTCTGATATGACTGACCATGCAATTAATTAAATTTATTTTTAGTCTATTTTAAGTGATGTACTGGCAACAACTCCAGCTGGGACATCAACCAAGTGTTATTTGCACTACTTCCAAATGCATAATAGCAATTCGTTCCAACAGTACGATTATGGTTTGCTAGGAAACTTAGCAATATACAAAAGCAGGAAGCCTCCAACTTATCCTCTGGAAAATATCACTGTGCGCATATTTTTGTATTATGGTAACGAGGATAGATTGGTTCATAAGCCAGACATCGATAGGATTGTTAAAAATGTTCCAAATGTAGAGAAAGTGTTTGAAATCAAGGGCGGTACACATCAATCCCCAATGTGTGCTGTAGCTTCGGTAACTGAACCACTGTATGATATGGTATTAAAAGATGCTGCTTCGTTTGTGTAAAATGGAGTTTTTTTTTTGTTGAAAAAATTTAGAAAATTTTAAAATTAAAATTGAAAATTGATACCCGGTGTTATTTTTTATGAGAAATAAGATCTTCGCAAACGTTATAAGGTCTTCAAAAAAGTGAAGACCAAAATTGGTCCGTTTAATCTTCATGCGAGTCTACAAATATTTTGCAATAATTATTGAAATAAATCCAACAGTTTTGAAACTTGGTGTACGTATTAAGATAGGCCTGATGTTGAAGTGCATAAAAATAAAAATTCCCCGTGAGTCCAAGGAGAGCTCTAGCGGCAGGAAAGTGTAGCGTGTTTAACTAAGAAAATGTCTACCCTTTCAAAAATTATTCTGAGACGAAATATAGCTTATAAAATTCAATAAAATATTTATTATGGCTAAATTATTCATATCTGTCATATCTCATATTTATTAAGTTACAACAACCATTCCTGTGTGCTTGTCTGCAGGAATGGAGGGGACCTACAATTTGTTGCTGAATCTTTGGGTTGTTGCCAGTTCCTCTCAAGTTTTTTTTTATATTTTTTAGGTGGACGAGGATGGGAATCAAACCTATACCCCCGAAATGACAGTCATCATATCACGGCAACTACTTACCATTTTTTACTTAGAAAGTAATAAAATAAAATGCACGACGGGATTGCAGGAGCATGCTCTTGTGATTAATTTGTAACGTACGCCTCGAGATGTTGTTCGAGTTAGAGATGAACAATTAAATTATTCACCTCAATAACCACCCACTCTCCACGCTACCATTATGACCCAGAACTTACAGGAACTCTGAGAAAATCCTGGAAGCAAAAGTGGATGGGTGTCCAGGTTCCAACTGCGTGGCATGCTTGCACAGCCGATGATTAGGTCGTCGGAGGGGGGGTTCTTGCTGTCAGTAACCTGGACGGCCGTTACTTATTTTCATGCCTAACATAAACCGTACTTAAAAAAATTCGCGAAGCCTGCTTGTCCCAACGTAAAGAAATCAAAATTATTTCCGAAAAAGTGAGGAGAACTTAGGTGTAAGAGTCCTCTGAGGAGTGACCCACCCCAGTATCACATGACGTATCCTATGGATGCACCATACGACACAACCTGGCTATCATGTCCTCGATTCTAATGATAGCCCCTAAAGGGTATGAAAATATTATGCCTATTTATACTTTCATCTATTCGCCTTCCATCGTCCTACAGTATCTTGAGTGTTCCCAACAGAGTCAAATCCACCTAAAAAAAAAGTATTAAACCATAGCCATGGTTTACATCGAGTTCAAGATTCCAATAACAAAATAATCACACAAAAATTCAAGAAACTTCAACTAAGAGGTTACAACTGTATAATTCAGAGTACGTCCGTAACTTATTCCAAGGTATTCTCATTCAGAAAAATAAAAAAATTAAGTTTTAATTTACTAAAAAAAGCACAATTTCAAAAATATTTTTATTAAAGTATAAGAAGGAATTATAATTGTAATAAAAAATTGAATTTAAAAATTCTAATATGAATCAAAAAATAAGCAAAAAAAAATCGAGTGATATAAGCTGTTTAATTTGTGATCGCAAAAATAAGGCAATGAAATATACTCGACTACTCGACAAAAAGCAAACGTTTAAAAGAAAAATAAAGGAACAACAAAATCGACCTATGTATAAATCTTAAATTGTAACTCAATTTAAAAAAAAAACGTTAAAAAGAAAAATGAAATCAATAATATCGAATACTTGTCCATATGGACATTTGCAAAATTATATTCTAAGTTCCTTTCTATCTTCTTTATTTTCTTGTGATTCTCAAATGTTTTGTTTAAAAAAAAAATTAAATTACTCTCACTTTATATAACAGATTATCACTATGTTCTCTGAGTGATACAAAAAAAGTAAATTTAAAAACTCAATTAATTAAAAAAAAAATCACTAAAATCAAAGTAAAATTTATATCCTGTCCGTTCAAATTCAATGATAATATTATATGATTATGATCAATAATCACTTACCCCGTATTCAAGTCTTTTATTTTTTTGTATAATTTTATGTAGTTTATGTTTGATGTTAATTCCGCTTTTTATTTCGATGTAATGAATTCGTTGATATATATTTAGTTTGTGAATGATGTTTAAATTTGTCTCCCAGATGGTGTGCACAGCATCCAGGGCATTTGTAGATTTGGTTTTACTGTTTTTGTCTTGAAGCTAACTAAAAAAAATGCAAAGATACAATTTCGACATGTGTCTATTTTCTCGTATCGTATCGTACGAAGTCCTTTGGTGTTCCATTATTAGCATCATCAGCATCATCCCCCTGCTATACTCTAGAATCTAACATCTTGTCTATCCAGTCTCTAGTCCGCCTGCAAATATGCAACCTTGTTCACCACTTTACCAATATCGTAGCTCTGCTAAAGTTTCACTCGGACTCGACACGATCTGTTAAAATTATTAGTTGAAATAGCTCAAGGGCAGAACACCATAGCTTCTTAAACTTTTTAACATTAAATGATTTATCAGTAGTGTATTGATTATTGAGTTAAATGAGTTCTTAACAAAAATAGGAGGAGAAATGAAAGAGATCCAGTGATGGTATATACACTGATAAGGTACCTACTTCGAAAAATCGTAGGGAAGGGTTATGTAGGTATAGGAAAAGCTAAAAGCAGAAATGTCAGTTCTATTAAAGAGACCATTTTAGAGGGGAGAATAAGTCATGCGTCTATCATGTGAGAAGACCAATTGAATGATCAAAATTCATGACTTTGATGACAGTGGCTAAGGTTTCCCACAAATTTTGCTTGAAGTTTTTTACTAGTACCTATGTACGTCCAGCCCTCGAGTGCCAATTATCTAAATTTTTCTCTAATTAACACAAACTTCTAGAAAATATTCTGTATAGACATCACATACTATTCTAGAAAATTTAATTTTTAAAAGTATGCAGATATTTTTAAAATATCGTAACATTTTCTTTTCCCTATCTCACACCTTTAAAGCCATTTATCTCTCACTCACACTGTAAAAAGTCGGTCATGCTAAATTCGAGAATATTTTTATTGACTCTGGCGGATTGGCAATTTTGGATTGAATAAACCTTTCTCTTTTTTACGTACATAAAATAATCTACCCGTCTCACTGAATGCGCCATTCATTAAAAATCCAATGTAAACAGGCACAAAAAATACAGATCATGTCCACGGTTGCCACTTTGGTCATTTGTGACCAAATTTGGTCATTATTTTTTCACTTGGTCACATGGTCATTTTTTAGTTTATTTGGTCATTTTTTTTTAAATATCGATTTTATGCACATAATGTATATATGTTTATATTAAGCTTCTACTTTGATCCATTTTAAAATGCTCTGAAAAGTTATTATTTTTATGTTTTTTATATTTATGATTCGTTACTTTTATTTATTTATGTTAGTCCAATAATTTAATTAAGTTCATTAGGTACCTACTTTGTGAATTTGTTGGTTTTGTTTATTATTAAAGCCTAGTTTATAGATCGAAACGAAGCGAAGTTTTCATACAAAAAAATAGCTTTTTTCACAGGCGTGAAAAATACAATAAAATTAAATGAATTTATTTAAGCGAAAAGGGGGAAGAAATTTTTATGAAGTAAATACAATTCAACGGACTTATCTAAACCAAATATAAAACTAAATTTATTTTTTTTTTTGAACACCTCTCGACGCGAGATTTATTGATATTTCATTTCGGTTTGAGTTTTACTTCGCATTGATATATAAACTAGACTTAATACATACAAAAAAAATATGTCATCTGTGTAATATGAAGAATTATGTTAAAATAAATGCGATGAATTCATTGTTTTCTGTGTGTAGAGGTACAAATATTTCGGACTCAAATTATTTTGGTCATTTTGAGCTACATCAGTTGGTCATTTTTATTTTTAATTTTGGACACAAATTTTATTTTCAAGTGGCAACCGTGGTCATGTCATGATATTTCAATATGCCGCGAGACATTTGTGACTGTGGTCGCACCTTAACTTCATTGTATTTTTTGTTTTTATTTTTTTCTTCAGCTTAGCGTTGACACTGATTTCTATAAAACACTGGACAGTGGATTCATATAAAAATTTTTAAGCAAATTGAAGGAAAAATATAACTGTGAGTTGTACCTCCTCGTCAGATTTTTTTTTACCGCTTATAACACTTATTACAGTTTAGCATTTCTTGTTTGTTTTTTTTTCGTTTGCATCTTTTTTCGCGAGTAAATTATATTAATATACGTATTATATATTAAATTTCTACTTATGTACTTTGAATTTCCAATTTTAGTTTTACCTAATGAATTCTTGTTTCCCATATTTTTGTTTTTCCTTTATCTATGTACCTCGCAGACTCACGTCAACAATGGCCGCGTTCAATGCATTACGTTCTACATTATAATATTTCAGATTTCTGAATTTTTGGTGCTTCTGATTGGCCAGCTGTCATAAAAATTTAGATTACTTTAAGTGACTTTTAGTGACGTTTCATCTGAAATTTCAGACCAGAAAATCTCATCTGAAATTTTCATGATAATTGTTTGTGGTGGGAGAAGTGCCAAAAGAGCTGAAGTATATACATACAAGGATACAAGTGAACCTTTTTGATTTTCGCTCTACTTAGTGGTGGATTTGTGCTCATGAGTTTTTATAATAAAATTGTAAATGGGCCCTGAATTTTTGAATATTTTTAAGGGGACTCAGCAGTATAAAGAGATTAAGGGCACAAACCTCTGAGAGAAAGGATATTATGTATTCAGATAACTGCGTGAATACAAAACCAAGGGCGGTGACATGGTCACCCACCACCCTTTTTTTAAACGATCATAACTCTTTCAAAATGAACTCTTTGGGCTCAGTTTTTTTATATCCATTCGATGGGTTATTTAAGTAGATACGTACAAACTTACATTTTTGATAGCACCTGTCTTCTTAAAGTTAGCATACCTACATTTTTTTAAAAACGGCAAATGGTGCATAGTACACTATGGTATGTACTAAATACACAAATCGTGTGTGCACAATGCACCAGGAGGGTGCTAATTGCACTACAGATTGATTTTCAGAATTAAAAACAAAATTTCAATAAATATTATTGGGCTTTTTTAGAACAAACAAAAAATATGAGATTATTAAAACACAAATTAATAAAAAAATTCATGTTTATTACAGAAAATTAAAAAAAAATTATTAAAAAAAAATTAATTAAAAGACTCCATATCACAGAGAAAAAATTAACGAAAATTAATTTTCAAACATCAAAAAACCTTAAAAATAAAAAAAAAATAACGATTTACATTGCTGAAATATTCGGCAAATTTGTAGGATAATTGCTGCCGTTTAGTTGGCTCCAATACATCAGGACCATGGTGCATTTAGCACTATGCTTATGTGGAGCATTGTGCACCACCATGAAACTTTTGATAAAAATTAAAATATTTTGAAAATAATAACATAACAAAATTATGAACTTCTTTTTTTTTTAAATATAAAAAAATGTCCCAAATAAGCGATTCATTAATTTTAAATAAAGAAACAATCGATTTCCAAGAAAATATTAAAAAAGTAAACTCACTTCGATTTGTTTGTTTTTCACTAAAAATTGACAAATTAGTTTGCACACGGGCGCCAAAAAGTACTGACACGATCAGACTTAGGTCTAACGCAGTTGCTTAATGTAACGGACACATATAAATGAGGTGTACTACACCAATACAGTTGCTAGTTTGCTGGATCCCAGTAGGAAATTTCTAAAAATTCAGTGCTGAATAAGCTGCTTCTTCCTTGAGGAAAAGAAGCTGCACCCGCCACTTTTGTGCTCTTTTCTCTGATGAATTTAACATGGGCATGTCATTGGCGGTAGGCACATGCCACTTTCTCGATGAAAATTCAACAATGAAATCATTGGTTCGTTGGGAGTTGCTTTTTCACCAGCTAGGAATATGATGAAAAATATGATGAATATTAAAAAGTGAAATCACTGCATAAATGTAACATGCTGATTCATCTGCTTATTTTCATCGATGAATAATGTGATGAAAATTCAATAGTGAAATCATTAGGTAACTGGGAGTTGCTTATTCACGGACTTATTATTGCCTGAGGAAAAATGTAAGGAATATTCAGTAGTGAAATCACCAATTACAAACGAATTGGTTTTTCACCACCTTTTTCAAAAGTAACGATCACGTGATCATGGCATGTTGAATCTTTCTATATAAAAACTATAGTACTCTCATAAAGCGGAACGAACGAGGCGACGTCTGGTGTGGCGAGTGTGCCGTAACTCATTTATAGAGCTTTGCAGACGTGCAGAATTAAGAATGGGTGGCAAATTTGAAATAATGCCAATAATTTTAACGTTAAAGAAACATAGAAGATAGAGAAGAACTTATACAAAATGTGTGAGAGTTCAAGGGAGATAAGAATACAATTACTTTTTGACATTCCTTTTGGCATTTTCTATACAAATAGGCATAATAAGGAATTTTTTGCTTTAGCATAAAAAGAACAAACGATAATAAGCATTTTTTTTTTGCTTTTTTATCCTCACATAAAAAAACGTCCTTGTTAAATAAAACAACAAATTGGGTTAGCTGTGTAGTGTTGTTGTATACATATATTATGGACTTTTTTAAAGGGAAGATAAAAATGCGAACAAAAAACATGGTAAGTAGTTCAATGGCTGTAATTTTTTTTCTTTTAATGTGGCGTAGGGAAAAATGTAAAATATAGTTGCAATGCCGACGGCATTTCAACTTTCAATTTTCTTATAGACTTTTTTTAAAGCAAAGATAAAAATGCGAATAAAAACACGGTAGGTAGGTTGTTCAATAGAAGGTTGTATTTTTTTTCGTTAAAGTAAAACGCTTGCATGTAGTTGGCCCCCCGACTTTCAAACTGGGCAAAACTGTTAATGGCAATCGTTTGTACATCGTTTGTACAACTTTTAGAATAATTTGTACACGCGCCGTTTTTTTTTACAGGCAATTTAAATAAACGGGCGGAAGTTGGCCCCAAAAAAATTTTTTTTTAATGTTTTGAAAAATTTTGAAATGCAATTCGATAGATAATCGTTTGTACACGTTTGTACAAAAAATATTTTCGTTTGTACACGTCCCAAATTTTTTTTACAAACAAATTTTTTTAAAAGAATGTGTCTCGAAATTTTGAAAAGTATGCAATCGTTTGTACATTTTTTATGATGATTTTTCATGGTATTAGTTTTTTGAATTTAATTTTCTTTCTATTTTTAATTAATTATTCAAAATTTTGGGACATGTAGTTGGCCCCATTTCGATTTTTTTTTTACAATTCAAAAAATTTGAAAATGCAGTTCGATGGACAATCGTTTGTACACGTTTGTACAAAAAATATTTTCGTTTGTACACTTTCCAACTGGATTTTACACACAATTTTTTTTTTAAAAACTTCTGTACAAATTTCGAAAAATATGCAATCGTTTGTACATTTTTTATGATGATTTTTCATGCTGTTAATATTTTAAATTTGATTAACTTTCTATTTTTAATTAATTATTCAAAATTTTGATGCATGTAGTTGGCCCCATTTCAATTTTTTTTTTTACAATTCGAAAATCTGAAAATGCAGTTCGATGGATAATCGCTTGTACACGTTTGTAAAAAAAAATATTTTCGTTTGTACACTTTCCAACTGGATTTTACACACAATCTTTTTTAAAAAACTTCTGTATAAATTTCGAAAAATATGCAATCGTTTGTACATTTTTTAGGATAATTTTGCATGATATTAATATTATAAATCTGATAAAGTTTCTATTTTGAATTAATTATTCAAAATTTTGGTGCATGTACATAGTTACTCTAAATTCAATAAAATGCTTAGTTAGGTAGGTATGTAGGTACGTAAACTAATATCTATGTGTACCTATAAACTTTTTGTTTTCAAACTTTCTTTGAAATAGATATCTACCTTCCTACCAAATAATTATATAACTCTACCTATTGGTACCTACTTAAGATACCTACAAAAATGACGAATAAATATATCCATTTTACTGGAGCTTACATACCTAGCTCTTCTCCCTCCCTTCCCCCGAAATCCTGATTTAATTGTAAGCTTTCATCCTATAATATTTGAAAAGTCGATAGAGGAAGATCACGCCATAGAACGACGTACCCTCATCAAGGTACCAGATAATAAGTACACAGTTTTGTAGGTAGTGTCTAACCAAACATTTTGCGCAAGGGTTGTCTAGCGTAAGGTGGTTAAGTCAGAGGGTTGCCACGCTTTAAAGGTAATTTTTTGGTTTTTTACAATTATCTGACACAGCTCATGCGGTGATGGTACTATATTTTGGAAAAAGTGTAGTAGTATAGTATTTGTAATAAATGTAACTTTAAGCTGATACAGTTTTTAATGAAACTATCAATGCGGGTAAAATGGGAAAAATAAAAAACCACCAAAAAATTGATGAACAAAATGTACATTATTAGAAAATTTACTTAAATAAAAACAGAGCGATAATGAAAAATTTGGCAAATACGGAAGAGATATCGAAGAGATTTAAATGGAATTTAAAAAAATAACACTAGTGCTTTCAGAAACCGTTACAAATTATGTTGAAACAAATTACCTCACGGTTTAACGTAACCTGGGAAACAGCAAAAAACCGATGTTTTTTATTTTCAAACGGGAATATCTCAAAAACGTGACGTGATAGAATATTTCTGATTTCATGTTCGGATCCAGCACACCTAAAACCTATTGAAAAGTGCAGTTTGATTGTTGTAACAAAAAAATAATTTTATTTTGTCGACCAATGTTATTTGATCAAGGGTATTAAGAGGTAGGTATTAACCAATGTTTATAATGTAGTTAGGTAGGTATGTAGCTATCCTATAGGTAAAGTAGTCACATTATATTTAAGACAGTATTGCAACAATTTTACTATGGGTACGTACCCCATTGCAACAGAAAAATACAAGATTATAAAATTAGGGCCCGTGTAACTATTTTTTGATAGTGTTAGTTGTATTTTCTGCAACGTTACAACGAAATAGCAAAAGTGCGTTCAATATTTGGGTATACCTACCTACAAAAAAAATTAAAATTTGCAATTTTACTAAGCTTGTTGCAGCGCATCGTGAAACCGATAATGTTTTTTCTTTGATTTTTCTGTAAAACTTTTAAGAAAATAAATAAGTTTGTTATTCAAAAATGTTGGGCTTTTTTAATTAAGGAAAAAAGTTATCGAAAATGTACACTGCATTATTTTATTTTTGTTGAGTTCTTGTTTTTGCTGATGCAGAAACTAATGCGAGGGAATATTAACTACCTACTTTTTAGTAGGTATGTAGGTACAAAGGCAGAAATATAAACACATAAAAATTAGTATAGTTATGGATTTAATGCCAGTTTCCGTTGTTTCACTAAACTTAATAGGTAGTTTATGTACAAAATATAGGCAGGTAGGTACCAAAAGAAGAGCTAGGTATGTAAGCTCCAGTAAAATGGATATATTTATTCGTCATTTTTGTAGGTATCTTAAGTAGGTACCAATAGGTAGAGTTATATAATTATTTGGTAGGAAGGTAGATATCTATTTCAAAGAAAGTTTGAAAACAAAAAGTTTATAGGTACACATAGATATTAGTTTACGTACCTACATACCTACCTAACTAAGCATTTTATTGAATTTAGAGTAACTATGTACATGCACCAAAATTTTGAATAATTAATTCAAAATAGAAACTTTATCAGATTTATAATATTAATATCATGCAAAATTATCCTAAAAAATGTACAAACGATTGCATATTTTTCGAAATTTATACAGAAGTTTTTTAAAAAAGATTGTGTGTAAAATCCAGTTGGAAAGTGTACAAACGAAAATATTTTTTTTTACAAACGTGTACAAGCGATTATCCATCGAACTGCATTTTCAGATTTTTCGAATTGTAAAAAAAAAAATTGAAATGGGGCCAACTACATGCATCAAAATTTTGAATAATTAATTAAAAATAGAAAGTTAATCAAATTTAAAATATTAACAGCATGAAAAATCATCATAAGAAATGTACAAACGATTGCATACTTTTCAAAATTTTGAGACACATTTTTTGAAAAAAAAATTTTTGTAAAAAAAAATTGGGACGTGTACAAACGAAAATATTTTTTGTACAAACGTGTACAAACGATTATCCATCGAATTGCATTTTCAAATTTTTCGAATTGTAAAAAAAAAATTGAAATGGGGCCAACTACATGTCCCAAAATATTGAATAATTAATTGAAAATAAAAAAAAAAATTAAATTCAAAAAAATAATACCATGAAAAACCATCATAAAAAATGTACAAACGATTGCATACTTTTCAAAATTTCGAGACACATTTTTTTAAAAAAAATTTTTTGTAAAAAAAATTTGGGACGTGTACAAACGAAAATATTTTTTGTACAAACGTGTACAAACGATTATCTATCGAATTGCATTTCAAAATTTTTCAAAACATTAAAAAAAAATTTTTTTGGGGCCAACTTCCGTCCGTTTATTTAAATTGCCTGTAAAAAAAAACGGTGCGTGTACAAATTATTCTAAAAGTTGTACAAACGTGTACAAACGATGTACAAACGTGTACAAACGATGTACAAACGATTGCCATTAACAGTTTTGCCCAGCTTGAAAGTCGGGGGGCCAACTACATGCAAGCAAGTAAAACATATAAAATAAATTAAGTAGGTATACATATTAAATAGGTATAATATGGATTTTGGCAGTTCGTCAAATCCTGTTTTTGAAGAGCAGAATTTTGGAATCAAAATTTTAGAAACTAAAATGTTGGAAACTAAAATTTTGAAAAGCAGAATTTTGAAAAGTAGAATTTTGACAAGTAGAATTTCGACAAGTAGAACTTTGACAAGTAGAAATTCGACAAGTAGTTACGATTTTGAAAAGCAGATTTTAGAGAATCTGAATTTTGAAAATTTTAATATGGACTTTTTTAAAGTGTAAATAAAAATCCGAAAAAACCACGGTAGGTAGGTAGGTAGGTAGGTAGGTATGTACCTAGTTCAATAGAAGGTTGTAAGATTTTTCCTTTCGATGTGGCGTAAGGAAAATGTAAAATATGGTTGCAATACAAAAACGTTTAAGGGTTACAATTTTGCAAAAATATATTTTTTTAAATAAATGAATTCATAGGGAAGGATGGTTTTAAAATATTTGTAGGTAGGTAATTAAGCATATAAAATAAATATAGGTACATATGTACCTACATGTAAAATATGTATAATATGGATAGGTAGGTATAAGTTTTTATAGAAAAAAATTTTGGAAACTGTAGATACAATTTTTGAAAAGGATAATTTTGACAAGTAGTAGTCATATTTTAAATAGTAGAATTTTACAAAAAAGGAAAATTTTGACAAGCAGAATTTTGTCAGGTAGAATTTTAGAACTTCTAAATTTTCTCAAAATACGTTGACAAAAAATCATTTTTCTTCAATAGGTAAGTCATATCACATCACGTCAATTTTGTTTAAATTCAATTTTTCGAAAAAAAAATGATTTTTAAAAAATTATTTTAAATGTAATGTAAGTACCTACCAATATATGTATGTGTACCTAGCAATTGATTTTTTTTAATTGGAATGCTAATTTTCCTTAAAACTATTTTGTCAAAAAAAAAAATTTAATTAAATTACTAAAAATTATCCCTTATCCTTAAACTATTTTTTCGAAAATAATAAATACAAATTTTCTGGGAAAATAGTTTTTTTATGATTCTTGAATTCAAGACACCAATTTTTTTTTAATTAAAAACAAAAACTGTGTCTATAATGTAGTTAGGTATAAACATTTTTTTTTTTTGTCAAGTCATAATTTTTTGAAAAATTAGTTTCTACGAGTATACCTACATATTTTGAAAATTTAAATACTAAATTTGCTTTTCTCTTATTCAAAAACATCTAGGTAGGTACAAAAAAAAAAAAAAAGTAGGGTTACACATGTTATCAATTATTTATTTTTAAATTTAATAGGTAGGTACAATATTTTTTTTTTTGATTGTAGGTATCCAAAATATTCTAGATAGTGTTAAACCATTTTACTACAAAGTTTCGTAAAAATGAACCAAGTCGTTTTCGAAATATTTGGTACCTACCTACCTATACATTTACCTACATACATATATGTACCTATTCAAAAAAAAAAAAAAACATGTGAAACTTTTTTAAAATCCAAAAAACAATTTGAACATTTTGGTTACCTAGGTATTTTAACTCCACCAAATGGATAGATAGATAGATATAATATTTATTTCTTAAAATCCAAATACAAAATTAATTATGCGATTTATTATGCACATAAAATAAAGAAATATGAGTGACAAATATATTTTTTATATAATAAAAATAGTGTTATTGTCACAACTATAGGCAAATAATTTCAAAAAAAAAACATTGGAATGGGTGGGGTGACCCAAAAGATTTGAAAATTTTCATATTTATGTTAAACTGTTAATAAGTCATACATTATTAAATTACATTAAAATTTACCATTTCATCAAAACATCAAGAACATCTAATTATTCAGCAATGCCTCGATGCTCACCGCATCAAAGCAAAGAAGCCATTTTTTTACATGTTTTATAAATAATGAATGAGCAGTAAGAACTCTGATAGAGTGTGGAAGCTTGTTAAATAATCGACATGAAACCACATCATAAAATTTACGAAATGCTGTTGTACGGAAAGACGGTATATGTACTTGATTTAAAAAATTTCCACGTATGTTATAATTTGAAATAATTCTGACATTAAGATTTCCCGATCTTTTAAAGAATTCATAGAGAACTTTGAAGCAGTATAAATGACGAACTGAAAGAACCTTCAATTCCGTAAAAAGTGGAAAACTAGGGTAATGGCGAGGTTTTCGGCAAATTCTCCTCAGAACAAACTTTTGCATTACCAAAAGGGGTTGAATCTTGTTGTAATAAATGCCTCCCCAGCATGAAATTCCATATTTTAGTTTAGAGTGGAAAATACCATAATAGATTTTCATAAGAAGTTGAAAGGAGGATACATTCCTAAGAAAATAAAAGTACCTTAAAGTACCGCGATAGTATTGTCTTAGATTTTCTGTGTGGTTATAAAAGCTCATTTTAGAGTCAATAGTAAGCCCCAAATATTTGAATTCACTTACATTCTCTAACCGAAAGCATCCATCATTGCAACTGGAAGAATTAGAAAAAGTACAAGGGGAAAAATTAGAGGTACAAGGATAGTTCAAGATCTTGAATTTTTGGCAATCTGTAGCATGAAAAAAAAGATCTACTTCAAAATTTTTAATCTCGGATAGACTAAAGAACATTACTTTGGTTTTTGAACTAATTATTAATTTATGTTTAGCAAACCAAATTCTTAATAAGTTTAGATCCCAATTTAAATCAGCTGTAAGGTTAAGACGACTATTCGCACTAAAACTAAAACCAACATCATCTGCAAACGCTGTTAGTACCCCTTTAAAAGGCAGCCTAAATAATGAATTTATATAAATCAGAAAAAGAATTGGGCCTAAGACTGACCCCTGTGGGACTCCCAAATTGATTGACTTCATATCACTCAAAATACTATCAAACTTCACTCTTTGTTTTCTATTTTTCAAATAAGATCTGAACCAATCACATATAAAACCTCGAAACCCTGCATTTTCAATTTTACTAATCATTATATCGTGATCACCCATATCGAAGGCTTTTGGAATATCAACAAATAAGGCGGCAGTACACTTTTTTTTGTCAAGACTTCCAAACACTTGCGAGCAGAAACGTAACAAGGCATCCTCAGTAGACTTTTCGCTCTGAAAACCGAATTGAAATACACTGAAAAAGTTCGTTTTATTTAAAAAACTTACCATTCTATTTTTTACAGCTTTTTCAAAAACCTTACTGATCGATGGTAATAATGAGATTGGCCTATAATTAGATAACTCGGTAGTTACACCTTTTTTAAAAAGTGGTAATACATTGGCACATTTGAGGGCATCCGGAAATATACCACAAAATATACTTTTATTAAAGATATGGGCCAAAACATCCGTTACAAAATAAGCTATATTTTTCAAACAAAGATTTGAGATACAATCAATACCAGAAGAGTTAGATCTTTTTAAAGTGCCAATAAGTTTCAGTAATTCGGAACCAGTTATAGGCTCAAACACAAAACTTTGTCTTTGAGAAGGTTCATCTGGATTATAAACAGGACTACAAGTATTATTAATATGACAGCCCGAAGACACTTGTAAGTTATGGGAAATTGTCGAAAAGTATTCATTAAAAGCATTCGAAATTCCAATTTTATCAGATACAATATGATCACGAACATATACAGCAGACGGTAGTTTTCCAGTGGAAGTCTTGTTGAAAATACTATTGACGATTTTCCATTCATTTTTAACGTCACCTTTACATTGATCAAGTTTATTTCTGTAGAAACCGTCGCGACAAATGGGTATTTCTTTCTTCAGTTCGGCACAAATTTGTTTATATTTATTTTTTAAGTATACACTGTTATTATTGCGTTTAGAAATTTTTTTACTAAGTTTATTCTTATATTTAACTTTTTTAAGAAGACTGTTCGTAATCCAGGGCTTAAGGCGTTTGTCCGATTTTTTCGGGACAATTGAAAAAGAACACTCTGATATGTATTTAAATAAAGTTTTTGAGAAAATGTCATATGATTTGGAGGGGTTATTTTCCTCAAAAACCTCTTCCCACAACTCAAAAGTTAATCAATTTATAAGCCTAGCAAAATCAATTTTTGTTACTAAATTGGCGGAACCAGAATCTAAGCTACTATTATTTAGCCCTAAATCAACCAAAAGACCAGTCATTGAATGGTCAGTGATTCTAAGGTCAAAAACACATTTTTCACATGAATTCACAGAATTAAGAGCAAACCGGCCAAAAATATGATCTAAACATTTACCGGATCTAGGTCTGGTTATCTCTTTAATAAATGAAACAAGCCCATGAGAAGCTAATAGATCAAAGTAAGTTCCAACTTGTTCACTGCTTTCTAGAATATCTAAATTAAAATCACCCATAATTAAAAGATTTTCCGATCTTTCACTATTCAGGAAAGTTGAAAGTTCTTCCAAAAAAACTCCGAAGTTGAACATATGAAATCTATAAACACATAAAATGACAAAAATTTTTTGTTTGATTTTGAATTTAACTTTTAAGACATCAGCACTTTGTAAACTTAAATTTGAAACATCAACGACATCAAAAGCTTGTTTTATAAAACATCCAACACCTCCAGCAGCGTAGTTCTCATTTGAATTTAGATCAAAATTAAACCCGGGTAACTCGTAATGACTTTTTTCATAATTATAAATCCAAACTTCTGAAACCACAACAATATCCGGAATGCACGAAAAGGAATCAAGATGGGAAACTAAACAATCAAAGTTTTCTCTTAAACTTCTAATGTTTTGATGAATCACATAAATTTTGTTTACAGAATAAGATTTGTTGATGAAAATTTCTTCACAATTTGAATTAATAAGATTGAAGGTAGAAAAATCATAATTGAATTCATTTAAAGAGTTCATAGCGAAATAAATAAATGGTAAAAAAAA
The DNA here is from genome assembly GCA_947049315.1 of Epistrophella euchroma. NCBI lineage: Eukaryota > Metazoa > Arthropoda > Insecta > Diptera > Syrphidae > Epistrophella > Epistrophella euchroma. The sequence goes on from OX346246.1 coordinate 24,075,059, forward strand.
GCACTAAATTAGTGTAAGATCGTTAAAGGATTTTATAACTATTACTTTTTCACCTTCAACCTTTCGCAATAAAATTTTGTTATCTTTGTACCACAAGAATTTATACCCTTTTTCTTTTTTTGCCTCTTTGGCCTTCATATAAAGACTTCTAGTATAGTTTGTAAGAGCATCATTGATATATATAAAATTTTTGCTCCCTCTGCTACTGCCACTGCTGTCGACTCCACCGCTACCAGTACCACTGCTACCACTGCTGCCTCCTGCACCGCTTCCAACAAGAATGTTTGAGTTGAGAATATTCTTTCTTTTTGTCTTCTCTTTCATGATATTTTGCTTAAGCACCAAATCAGAGAAACTTAAACAAATGACCGATGTCTGTGAAGATGATGTGCTACAATGCTAAGCACAATTACCTATTTTTGGTCCTAAAAAATCTAGGTATACCTACCTATGTCAGGCAAATGTCCTAAAAACACCACATACCAATTTTAAGTAAAATCGACGCATGCGTTTAGGCTGTAGGCGAATCCAAAACCTGCCATAGGTACCTACCTACCTATACCTAATCGCAAGTAGGTAAAATGTCTAAAGAAAATCTTTGGAATAATACCTACCATTATAGGTATACCTATAATTTATATCGAATGTACATACCTACCTACCCACTGTCTGTACCTATTCAAAACAAAAAAAAAAACAATTGAAACTTTTTTCAAAATACAAACAAAAATATTGAAAATTTTTGGGTAGGTATACTCCTACCTACCTACCCAATAGCTTTTCCATAAATACGAAAATAAAAAAAAATCAATGAGAAGTAAACCTACCTACCATTTAAAACCATTAATTCCTACGTACCTACATATACCTTATAAAATCTATTCGCTGTAGGCGAATCCAAAACCTGCCATTAGTAGGAAATAATACCTACCATTGTAGATATACCTATAATTTATATCGAATGTACGTATGTACATACATACCTACCTACATACCTACCCACTGTCTGTACATATTCAAAAAAAAAACAAAAAAAAACAATTGAAACTTTTTTAAAAATCCAAAAAATTTTGGTTATTATGTACCTACCTACCTAATAGCTTTTCGATAAAAAACGAAAATACGAAAGTACCTACCATTTAAAACCATTTTTTCGGAAATTTTAATTCAACCAAATGGTACCCTATTTACCTACCTACCTAATAAAGTTTATTGATTTTTTTTAGAAAAATGTATCGTACCTACCATCTTTGAGAAAAATAAGATTTTCCAAAAATGCTAAACACAAATATTTTTGGTCCTATGTCAGGTAAATATCCTAAAAACACCAATTTCCAATTTTAAATAAAATCGACGCATGCGTTTAGGCAAGTAAAAAGTCTAAAGAAAATCTTTGGAATAATATACCTACCTACCATTGTAGGTATAGGTACCTATAATTTATATCGAATGAAAATACCTATCCGTACCTATTCAAAAAAAAACAATTGAAACTTTTTTAAAAATCCAAAAATTAATTTGAAAATTTTGGTTATAGGTATACCTACGTACCTAATAGCTTTTCCATAAGAATAATAATAACAATACCTACCAACGAATGTACCTACTTACCTACCTACCTGCCTACCTACCTACCTACCTACCTACCCACCCACCTACCTACTTACCATCATACTCTTAATATTGCAGTACCTACGATTTAAAACAAGTGAAACTAAACAACATCGTTTTCATTATTTTTGATCTCAACAAAAATAATGAAAATTCAATATCAAATAGGTTTACCTATCAAATTTTCATATAGATTCATAGCTATACCTATAATATCCCGTTGGCATAGCACAAAAAAAAACCTATTCGTAAGTCTGGATTTACATTGTTCAACTTTTCACATAAGTTTTTTCCAGAAATCGGGTGAAATGTTCATATGGTCCGATTTTTCCAATGAGAATTTCTGTCGTTGCACTCTTCGGTCTTATTGCTTTCCTCTTCATTTTTCATTAAGATTTAATCACACCATCAAATAAACGGCACATGTATACTAAACACACACAAGAAACTGGAAAGAGGTGAAAGAGAACCAAAATAGGCTGGAAAAATCGTATGAGTTTTCGAGGAACAACCGATTAGTTTCATCCCCCTCACTTCTTACGCCGCTTAGTCTGGATTTACATTGTTCAACTTTTCCTATAAGTTTTTTCCAGAAATCGGGTGAAATGTTCATATTGTCCGATTTTTCCAATGAGAATTTTTGTTGTTGCACTCTTCGGTCTTATTGCTTTCCTCTTCATTTTTCATTAAGATTTACTCACACCATCAAATAAACGGCACATGTATAATAAACACACACAAGAAACTGGAAAGGAGGTGAAAGAGAACCAAAATAGGCTGGAAAAATCGTATGAGTTTTCGAGGAACAACCGATTTGTTTCATCCCCCTCACTTCTTACGCCGCTCACCCAGGAACAATCGATCGGAACTGGAAAAGTTGAACAATGTAAATGCAGACTAAGGCTGTGTGTGAATTGGGTTAAAATCGCGTTAAATTTTATCCGATGATTAATTTTTGACACTATTGAGGTGAATCTGTACATAGAAATGTCAAAATTTAATCTCGGATAAAATTTAATCGAAATTTTAAACGAATTCGCACACGGCCTAAGAGGAAAACTTTGCTCTTGGGCGATTTGGCCGCCATCTTTTTTGTAGTATTGTAGCAATTCAATTGCCATTAAGGCCGTGTGCGAATTCGTTTAAAATTTCGATTAAATTTTATCCTAGATTAAATTTTGACATTTCTACGTACGGATTCACCTCACTAGTGTCAAAAATTAATCTTCGGATAAAATTTAACGCGATTTTAAGCCAATTCACACACGGCCTAACTTCATGATTTGCCGCTTACTGTCGTACTGCTGCAGTTCAAGTGCGATATATTTAAAACCACCGTGGAGTGCTGTGTAATATCGCGCAGTTCCGCTGAAGTGCTTTTTCGCCGGGTGCGGTCTTATTTAATAATATAAAATTGAACTGAAAATGTTTAAGGCATCCGGGTTTTTCACTTAAGCGAGTTTCGCTTAAGCGGGGTGTTTTAAAGGTAAATGGTGGAAAAATACTCGATGAAAAAAGTGTATCAGATAATTGGGTTTTTCTCTTAAGAGGGTTTCTCTTCAGCGGGTTTTACTGTGTTTGAAAAAAATGTACAAAGCTAATAAAACTGAAGGAATAAAAACTTAAATTCGTTTCTATATTAATAGATACCTAAGTTATTATTGTTATAAATAAAAAGATAAAACTAATATATGAAAACCAATTAAGTTGGAATTTTCTGTGCACATTGTTCCAACTTATTGCTGAGTTTTTAGTTTAGCTACTTTGCAATGAGCTTGTGCATGGTGCAACTAGTAGATAAAATTCAAAGTTTCAAATACGAGTTTTAGTGCAATCGAACTAGGTTTTAACGTGACAAGAATTTTTAAATTTTTAATTTTTATATTTATTTCAGTTCTGAAAGAGTAAAAACATACAATTTTTAAAATAACTCAATTAATTTCCATTTTGTTTAGTTATATTGTACCTTCACGCGATGAGAGACACATCCGTGCAAATTTCGTTGCTCTTGATTATATCGGTTTCAATAGTTTCTATTTCTACCTTAACAACGGTATGTGAATCTCAAGAAGAAAAATCAAATAAATAATAATAAAAACATAAAAAAATACATATCATGCAGGAAGATCGAATCAGGAAACATGGATATCCCGTCGAGAGGCATGAAGTTCAAACAGAGGATGGATATATTTTGACGATGTTTCGAATTCCGCGTCCCCGGGGCGATAAACAAAATTCACTGAGACCTGTTGCCTTCCTACAGCATGGATTACTGACTTCTTCTGATTGTTGGATATTGAATGGTCCTGGTTTCGCCTTGGCGTATATGCTTGTCGATGATGGATACGATGTTTGGCTTGGCAATAATCGTGGTAATACCTATTCCAGACGTCACACTACATATTCTCCAAGTATGCAACGATTCTGGAAATTTGATTGGCATGAGATTGCACTTTTTGATATGCCAGCGATGATCGATTATGTTCTACACACAACTGGCCAACAAGCCTTGCACTATGTAGGACACTCCCAAGGAACGACAGTTCTCCTCGTTTTGACATCAACTATTCCTCGTTACAATCATAAGATAAAATCAGCTCAGCTTCTGGCACCAGTAGCATTCATGAACAATTCAAGAGGACCGATTGTAGAGCTTCTAACTCCTTTTCTGGGACAACCAAATGGAATGGTGGAACTTTTTGGAAGCCTGGAATTTCTTCCGAATGATTCGCTTGTGAATATTCTTGGAGAACAATTGTGCATAGCTCTTAATTTTAAGGACATTTGTTCTAGTGTAATTTTTTTGACATTTGGTTTTAGCAAGAATTTCAACAAGGCAAGAATAATTTTGGTATAACTTAATAATTTAATTTTTACTGTTCTTCTTTTTTTGAAAAGAATCTGTTGGCAGATATAATTCACACCAGTCCAGCAGGATGTTCAATTAATCAATTCTTGCATTATCTACAGGAACGTAATTCGGGAAAATTTCGACAGTTTGATCATGGACGTTCGAGAAACCTAAGGACTTATGGTCAATTGACACCGCCTGATTATAATCTGAATAAAGTTACAGTGCCCTGTTTTCTTTATTACACCGCTGACAACGATTATATTTCAAATCCTGTAGATGTTTTGAGATTAATTAGCTATTTGCCAAATGTCAGATATTCATATAAAGTTCCTGATCAAAATTGGAATCATTTGGATTATTTATGGGCGATTAATGTGAAGGAGACAATTTTTGACAGAGTACTTGAGAATGTTAATAGAATGGAAACGCTTGCAATATAATGTGTACTGATTTTAAGTCTGTTTTAATTTAATTCATATATTTTAATAACAATATAGTGAAAAAAATAACGGATTTATGTAGGTGCTCAGAATTGTATTAGTAAATAGTTGTCTTTTTTAAATCTTAGCGGCTTATTGTTGTCTTCACACGAAGATAGTAGTTGCTGGAGATTTTTTTGACGTTTTCTTTAAACCTCCTTAAAGGCTCTCCCAAACCAACGCGATTAATCGCTGCGACAAAAGAAAACAACAATAACAACACGTGGTTGTCAAACAAAACAACACGTTGTTGTTATTGTTTTCTTTTGTCGCAGCGATTAATCGCATTGGTTTGGGAGAGCCTTAATGCGTGGAACAGATTAAACCAGCAACAGCAACAGCACCAGCACTGGCACGCTGGCCAGCACAATTTTCTCAAACACATTGCCATGCCACCAGCAACAGCACCTACATTTGTATCTGTTTGACGCTTCAAATCAAAGCATTTTCTTCGTGGTACCACACCAGCAACAGCAAATTTAGGACTTATTCCTAACGCCGCCGGCCGTTGACGTTGCTGTTCTTATCTGTGTTGCACAATTGAAATACGTTGGTTCTAAATTAATGGCGGCCGCTGTTGCTGTTTCAATCTGTTTCTCGCATAACAATCTCTTGTACCTTTCACACGCAAGCAACCCGAAGAGATTTGCTTATTTTCCTTTTAAACTACCTTGGTTGAACGCATACAAACGTAGTGTGAAGAGGAACGTCAAAAAATCTCCTGAATTTGTTGACTGGGGAGATTTTGTCTACCCCTCTTTTTTCCTGCTCTTCTCGTTTATGAACTGATTGTTGCTGGAAACTCAGTTGCCTTGTGTGAAAGGGGAAATTCAATCGAAAATTTTGCTGATAATTTGTCTTTTTCACCTTTTCGCTTCACAGCTATTGATGATACAGATGTATCCACAGTATCCCACTGAGTATTAACACATGTCAAAAAAAAAAGTGGGAAATAAACCAGGTATAATAGTGTGGAAACAAACCACACAACTTGACGGCCTATTTCACACAATTTGACATGTGTTAATACATGAAAATTTTTAGGATTGGGTCTAAAAACCTGACACATTCTATCCCGCTTGGTTTGAGGTTATGGTTAATTGATTTTTTTGGATGCAAGTGTGGAAGCAAAATATGAAAATCTCTTTCTTCACACAAATTTGGCAGTCGTAGTAATTCTATCACACTTTTTTTTGCAATGTATTAATACTCGGTGGGATAGTGTGGAAGGGCTACTAGAAAGCATCTTATCCATTAAATCCAACTCTGCTGCATTTTATGAAATAAGTCCAAAGTTCGTTAAAGTTAGCCATTTATCTTAAAATATTTAACACACTTATTAAATACCCTTAATATGACTGGAGTGTTCCCCTTCACTTGGAAACGGGCCAAAATAATACCAGTTCTTTCAAAGGTTCTTGGAAGGGCGATGAGTAAACAAATGCGAAGATTTCTTCATAATAATAACTTACTTTGTGATAATCAGTCTGGTTTTCGCCCAAAATATAGTTGCACTACTGCATTAATTAAAGTTACAGAAGACATCAGACATGAGACAAGCGGTAGACGGAGACAAAATAACTTTCCTTATCTTGCTAAATTTTTCTAAAGCTCTCTGCGCTAAACTTCGAAATCAATTTAAATTCTCTATTTCGTCAACAAAACTGGTAGCCTCTTATTTGCTTCGTAGATTTTAGGCAGTTGCCATTAAGGACTCCGTTTCAGATTCTCTTTCACTTAGTTTAGAGGTGTTCCGCTAGGCTCAATACTTGGGCTATTATTCTTTTCAAATACGGCCTGTCTAAATGTTTACTAAAATCCTCCGTTCATATGTATGTATGCTCACGACGTACAGGCTCGGAACAATTTTCCTTTGGGTCTTGTGGAAAATGTTGCACCTGAAATAAATAAAGATCTGGAAAGGATTTTATGCTGGTCCCGAGTAAATGGCCTCTGTTTAATCATTCTAAGTCAAAATTTTTGGTTATTTCCAGGAAAGAGGTTGATGCTTTCCTAAGATCTAAGATATCTTGATGATAAAATTATCGAATTTGTTGATTCCGCAAAAAATCTACATATAAAATTTAACAAAACATTGACTTTAAATAACAGAGCTGTAAAAGACTGCAGTACTTTGGTAATGCAGTTAATAAAGTCGCAGTTAATTAACTTACCTATTGAATGTAAGTTAATACTGTAAATAAGTACTTTAACTGCGAAACAAGCAGTCAGCAGTCAGTACTAATATTCCGACTGTGCAGTTAAAAAAAAAAGTTAATTAACTTTAAGTTAATTAACTGCAGTACTTTTTAACTGCTTTTAGTCTTTTTAGTCAGTAAAAAGTCTTTGTACTGCGATGATTTAACTTTTAGTCAGCAAGTCTTTTAACTGCAGTCAATTAACTGTACCTTTTTTTAACTTTTTTTTCTCTTAAATTTCTTTTCTTTTTATTCCATCCTGTTTCTTTTAGTTAAAAGACTATAGAAAACGTTAAAAGACTTACAGTTAATTGACTGTAGTTAAAAGACTTGCTGACTTAAAGTTAGATCATCGCAGTACAAAGACTTTTTACTGACTAAAAAGACTAAAAGCAGTTAAAAAGTACTGCAGTTAATTAACTTAAAGTTAATTAACTTTTTTTTTTAACTGCACAGTCGGAATATTAGTACTGACTGCTGACTGCTCGATTTTAGTTAAAGTATTTTTGTAAGTTAAAAGACTTAATGAAATTAGTCTTTTTAGTCAATTAACTGCAGTACCGAAAAGACTGCAGTTTTTACAACTCTGTTAAATAACCATATCAGATTTATTGGGTAGCATTTATGGAGGTCTTCGCATGCTATGGGCTACGCAGAAAGTCACACCATTGAAAACACGACTAATTCTGGCTTAAACTCTACTTGTTCCAATTATGTTGTTTGGGTGTGAGATTTTTAGCAACTGTGACTATTATCATAAACGGAAACATAACTTAATTATAAGCTGCAAACAATTGTTTTTTTTTTAATAAGGGTCAAGCTATTCCTGATGGAACAATTTCGATGATGATGATTAGTTGTTGGTAGGTACCTATATAAATAATTTTTTTTTTAATAATACTGTTTTAATACAAAAACATACATTTTTAATTTGTTGTTATTATTTTTAAAATTAATATATGGGTCAACACTTCATAGCTTCTGCCAAAACTCTTTTAACGTGGACTTGTAATAAACTAAAAATAAAAATTTATATTCATGTCGATTATGGACTCCGCAGTGAATCGCAGTGTAGTGCTCTCTTTTCTCTTCATCGATTTTATGTGGAAAGAAAAGAGAACTGCGGATCCAATGTTGCGGATTTCATAATCGACATTATTACTTCCGAAATTTTAACTTGAACACCAATAATGTCATGGCATGTCCCCAGTCGTATCTTCCCTCATCAAATGAATTTTATTTATACTGGCTGAACAGAATGCTGACGGAGACGGAACTGGATCCGGAGCTGGAACAGCTGTCAAAATATTGAATACACGCAAATTCAATGTTGCGAACACAACGGAACGTAACCGCAAACGGAGCTGCAGCTGCACACAGAAGAGTTCACCAACTTTTAACTTTTAACGTACGACACTTTTGACGTTTCAATTTGTATGAAGAAAAAAAACAACTTTTTGGGTCAGAAAAAAATATTGTGGTTATTTGTATCGCGAAAAAAATTATTTATTAAAAGGAAAATTATTGGAAACAAAAAATGTGAATTCTGAGCTTGTACACAAGAATATTCCGCATTGTGGGCACGTAAAAAAAATAACGTACGACACTTTTTGACAGCTCTTCCAGTTCCGTCTGCAGCTCCAGTTCCAGCATTCTATTCTGTTCAGGCAGTAAAGTGTATGGGCTGAGCACAAACAAATATTATAGGAAAAAAATTGAAGCTGTGGAAAACAGACTGAGTTCCAAAATGTAGAATATGTTTTGATGCGGAAGAAATGCCTTCATTTCTCATACGCATCAGCAACGAAAACTTTATTCTTTGTAGAAATATTACATTACATAAGTCTGACGTTTCGGAATGCAAAAAAAATTTTAATCGAAGCAGCTAGAAAGTTTTTTGGATGCGCAAACTGCGCAGTAAATGCGCATCTGATGAATTTTGGAACTCAGTCACACTTTTATTTTGCTAATTTTTGTTTGAATTTTAAAAGTGCATTATGGTGGTCTTATAGGGTCATGTCATATCATAGTTAAAAAGGTTACTTTGGGTCTAGCCTTTTCATTTTTGTTCTGTTCTGTCCTGACAATCTATTTAAATCATAGAAATTGATGGATTTAATGCCCCTTTACTTGGCCACGACTATGGAAAAGGGGTGTAAAAAGTTATTCGCGATATTTTGGGAACCATACATCTCACAAACGAAATTTTAGCACATTTGTATAGAGAATTGAATTCTCTAAAATTTATGTTAAGGAACTTTTTATCGTAAAATTGGGTGTGACCGGTAGCGGATCTAGGAATTGTCTGGGGATGGGGACTGAAGTTTGAAACAAACAGTTAAGATGACTAAAAACTTTTGTAAAAAGTGAAAAAGTGATAAAAGAAATCATGCGAAAGAGATGCCTGTGTGCAAACAACGTACAAAAATTGTTTTTGATTTGCCATTTCAGACTGAATTTACAAATTAATGTAGTCAAATCTTAAGTTTTTATTTATTATTTGGAATTTGTATTGTTTCGCCTGCTATGAATTATCAATAAAACACCGCACCTGTTGGGTTTGTGATGCTTTTTTATCGAAGGCTGAGGTAAGCTCGTCGGTGTCCAGGGTTTTCCAAAAGAAAGCACGAAACTTGGGTTAAGAGTTTCCAAACTCCGATTCAATCAATTTTATTGTCTTTTCTTACTAACTAATACTAACAAATTATTTCATATATTGGTACAATGTATTTCTGAATGTTAAAATAATATAGCACGGTACTTCATATAATATAAATTCTTTAATAATTCGTCTGCATCTTGTTCTTCTCAATTATGTCAACGGCGTGATTCGGTTTTACAGGATACGGTTGGAAATCAGTGGAGTGAGGAGCTGTACGCGTATTACAGGCTCGGTCCGTGGCGCAAAGTGACCAACAGAATAATCGGTTGGGAATCGTCCCCGCCCTTAGTAAAAGACTAAGAGATAATCAGTGAGCTTCCCGTACTAGCTCCGTCCGTTGCACACTTAGAAGAAGGTTACCACGGAATAATCAGTTGGGAATCGTTCCCCGCTCCTAGCAAAAGACTAAGAGATAAGCGGTGAGGGGTAATCGAGAGAGTACCGTCTCGGTCCAAGATACACTTAGAAGAAGTTGATCGAGGAATAAACAAGCAGAAACCAAAGTGGTCTACCTTATCGCTTTTGGCAGCAAACCCAAAAGATAATCGGCGAGCTGCCCGCACCAGCTCCGTCCGTGGCTCACTTTAGAAGAAAGATGACACGTAATAAACAATGGGCTTCGACCCCGCTCCTGGCAAAAGGCTAGGAGATGAACGGTGAGGGGTAAACGAGGGAGTGCCGTCTCGGTCCAAGATGCACTTAGAAAAAGTGAATCGAGGAATAATCAAGTAGTCGCCAACGGGGCTTAGCTTCTCGCTCCTAGCAGCAAACTAGAAGATAATCGGTGAGCTGTCCACGATAGCTCCGTCCAGTGTTGCCGATGGAAAAAATTTGAAAGGTGTCCCAAAAAGGGTCCCAAGACAAAAAAAGGGTCCCTAAAGAACAAAACCGCAATAGATAGAATATAAAATACTTAAAACATTTCATAATAACAAACATTATTCAAAAAAATTTAAAATAATACTATTCCGACAACAATTTAAAAAAAAACACTTCGTAAAACAAAAATTAAAATTAACTTTACAAATAAAACATTAAACAAAATCGGATTTGTGAAAATAAATAAATAAACAAAAATAAAAATGAATAAAAAGGCTGTCTTATAGGTGCATATGTAGGTAGGTTGCGTTTCTTTTCTGTAAAATGTTAACTATTGTTAGCTCTGATCGTTCCTAAACTCGAGAAATGTAACATTTATCAACACTATGACGTCATAAAATAGTTTCTAAATTCCAATGTTGATGTGTCAGAATGTTACACTTTGTAACATTTTCAAACTCATCAAAAGCAGCTAAATTTGGATTTTAATTTTTTTTTTCTTTCGATTACTTAAATTTCGGTATTTTTTATTTTATTTTTACTGTCGATTTTTATTTTTATAATTGTCTTCTGTTATTTACTGATTAACTTTTTTTTCGGACAGTTTTATTTTTCGATAAGGTATATTTCTTACAAAATAAAATGCATCGGTATCTGTTTGAAATGGAAAGAAGTTGCAAACATTTTGTCAATTTTGCTTGATGGTTCTATTTTGTACAAGAATAAACAAATAAACGAATTAAATTTATTAATTGTGTGCATATTTAAAGTTGTAATAATAATGTTTCCAATATATTTAATTCATGTATTTCACATTTTTTTTTGACAGATCAACAATATTTTTAACTGAGCGTTCCTAAATGAAATGTTAGAAAGTGTAACATTTTTAACAATGACGTTCAGCACTGTTTTTTGACAGATCTACAATAGTTAACATTTTACAAAAAATAAACGCACCACATAGAAGTGTTGGTGTTGTTCCTTTCTTCTGGTAAAACGGCAAAGAAGGGTGTATTTTTCGAGGTAAAACGACACTTCTTAGTAAGAAATTTTGCGAAATTGATTCAGTTTTATAAAAAATACAAATTTGTATATATCTTTTCGAATAAAAATTTTATTGAATCAAGAAAAAAGTGGCCAATCGGGTAATTTTTAAAAAAGTGGTGGCCACGGGTCCCGAACGCAAAGTAGTGGCCAAACGGCAACGCTGGCTCCGTCCGGTGTGCCCTTAGAGGAAGAGCGCTTAGGAATAATCAGGTTAGGATCCGTCCTCGCCCCTAGCAAAAGACTAGAGATAATCGGCGTACTGCTCCCGGCTGGCAGACTGCGTCCACTGTATACTTGAGAAAGTATAAAATGGAATAATCAGATGGAATCGTCCAAAAACAAATACAATTCTACGATAATAATACTAAACGGAGGAGAAGCCTCAAAAAAGAGGTAGGGGTGTTAATAACCCAAAATATTACGAAACTTCTGAATGTAGTGTACACTAGGTACCAAACAGCGTGTCTCTTTCGTGCTTTCAATATAAGCAACGATCAACGGAAATCTCCTTTATGTACACCAGATTGGTACAGCCACTTATCAAAGGCAGAAGACGAAATTGCATTGAAATCCCACCTCCTCTTGTTAACATTTCAGACACAAGAAAATGTGAATTGGATGAATAGTAAACGGAAACGAAAATGTCATTGACGTCATACGGAGTCTGCTCATTCATCACATGGTTGTCTGTATATCTGTAAAAGGTAGAGAGGTGCAGGAACCAACTTGAACCATGGTTCGGTGTGGCGGTGCAGTAAAGCACATAAACAACCTAGCGTTCGGTGCTTTGATTTATTGAATTAAATCGATTCGTCGGTGATTTGGTAAAACGGTTCGGCGAGACGGTGCGGTATATAAATAGTTGTGTGCGGGTGTGGGGTAAAAGTGCAACGCTTCGTTACAGGTTAGGGGTCCGTTATATGGATCAGTAAAAATGGAAACAAGAAAAAACCAATTCTGTCCGTACAATAGCCAATAGCACCCAAAGCCATGTTCATGTTCAGGAAAATGAGATTTTTAAGACTTCTCTCTCATCTCTTTGCGACATATGTTTTCTCAGTAAGGTATTTAGTTTTTGTTTGACACACATACTACAGAATCAATTTTTTTAATTTTTTTTTTAAATTGGAAAACTATTTATTTAGTGAAATATCAATTTTGTGATTGAAAAAGTTCTAATTAATTCTCCGACGAGCAAAGATTTGTGTTTTGTTTTAATGACTGCTGAACGTCAGAGTGAATCGGTTGTGTTCACATTTGGTCAGTTTATATTTCAGAGCGCCCAGTAATTTTCCTCTGTCACTTTGAAACAGCAGGAGCACTAAATATAAACAAGATTCCTCAAAAACACTTTCTTTTCCTTTCTTTCTTATTTGATTACTGCGACAAAAAATAATTAAGTAACGAATCCAAAAAAAAACTTCCTCAGTTTTTTGACAGGAAAATTGAGGAATTTTTGGGAGGAATTGTGTTAATATGTCTGAGAATACGGATTCCTCTTAGATCTCTGAAATATAAACTGGCCCATTGCTTTGTGTCTGAACACGAGCTGACTGACTTATGCCAAAAAAAAATCGTAAATTTGAGTTCAATGTGAACACCGTCTATCAATTTTACTATGGCATTGTATTGCTCAAGATTCATTCTACGCCATTATGTAGAATAAAACTAGGTCGAAGTCGAAATCGATAGCATTATTTGTTCTCCAGACATTCAACAAATAAGTCATTTAATTTTTTTTTAAATTATTGTAGGATCAGAAAACCGCCAATTGAATGGTTTTGAAAAACCTTTCGGAACGTTATGGCATGATAATGTGTAAAATAAAATGTATTCAAAGTCAAAATCTCTTTTCGTTCTCGAGAGATGGTCAACGGAAAAAACTCACGACCGTACGAACGTGCGAACACACACTACACAAACATCTCTCTTAAATCGTTGGATTCGGATCCCAGAGACCTCGAAACGTGGAGAAATTCCAAAATTTTCGATTCGACAAATCGGACCAATTACAATAACTTCCAATGTGAAGTTAATAATATTCGACCCAGTAGTTGCGTTTATGCTAAATCTATACCTTACCACACATCAGACAGAATGCCAGACACATTTTTTCTCGTCTTCGCTACCAGTTTGATCAAAATCTTGAGTTAAATTTTTTTCACCAATGCAGAACCTTTCATAATGTCTATACTCTATATACCTGTATCGCAATCAAAACTAAAAAAAAATAATTTCAAATAATATTCATTTAAATTCTATATAAACCCAAATTCATCTCGTTAAAAATGCAAACATGAAATTTCTTTTGGGGGATTCCATCGTTTTAATTCAGTTAATAATATTCGTTTGGAGTGATCATTTGTTTATTAAACAAGACGATACCTAGATATATAGTTGCATATATACGTTCCACAACATTTCTATCGGCAATCGACCTTGAATTGATTGATGTATTAAGCCATCATTTAAGCTAAAGTATTAATAAAGTTGTAAAACTTCCCGCGCATCAATACCAAACGACCTTGACAATCGATACTTCTCCACCTCTCTATATAGTAAGGTAAATTATCTGCATATAATAATCTATTCATTCAATAAAAATTAAACTACATATTTTAACATAAATAATTTATTATATGTAGGTTTGTTTATCTTATGTTTATTAATAACTTTATTTCTGTTAAGTCAAATAGAGCTTTAACAAATTTTTTTAAAGGTTTTTTTTACTTTTCTTTCGTTTTAGAAGAAATGAGGAGGTTTGTTATTTAACAGTCAGTCTCCGGACAATCAATAAATAAATATAATACCTTCTACTTCTAGTCGTATTTTATTATTGCATGTCATTCGTGCCAGAAATTTTAATGTTGAATAACGTGCATCGTCGTCGTTTCAGATCACGCTTAACAATGCATTGTAAAAGTTTTAACTGAATTAGAAGTGATTGACGGGGTAAAAAGTGTTTTATTATTCATTTCTGCAGTTCCATAACTTGTTTAAACATAACAATAACTATTTTAAACTAGACCTTAGATTGTTTTAAAATTTGTAATAATTTCTGTGTAATTACACATTTTTAATATCTATAGTTTTTTTTTCTCGTCAGATTTTGTCTAAATTTGTTGTTCGTAAAAATTAAATAAAGTGTCTTGGTTGCGCAAAATTTAGGAAAACTACTTGATGGGCAATGTGCAAATTTTAATTGTTGTTGATTCATTCGTTAGATGCAAATAAATAATTCGAATACAAGTTTTTATTATTGGCTTTTTGTATAAAGCGGTTTTTATTTCGTATTGTTGTATCTTTAGTGTGATTTAAATTGTTTTTGTTTAGATTTTTTGTTCATGCGATTTGTAATAAAAGTGAAGTATTTATGAGTTGTTATCAGTTAATCATCCTGAGAAAACTTGTTCTAATTATATATTCTACTTGATGAGTGTTTTTGATAAATCAGTCGAAAAATGAAAAGAATTCTATAGCTGCGAGTGAATTCGAATATTGCATACATAACCTAAGTATTTTAATACTGTTTTTTTAAACACACAAGTTTTTGTTCTATATTCATAGCCAATAAGAAACAATTAAATTATCTCATTAAAAAATTATAGCCGATACAGAAAAGATTTTAAAAATGTTAAGAAAAAAGATAATGTTACTATCGGGCTTAGATTTCTACTGACTGGGTTGGACAATTTTACAAAAACACGGCTAATACTATATAAACTACTCAGCAATTTTAGTTCTTTTTTTTCTTAATGCACTTTATAATCATTTTACTGTCGAAATCGCGGTCTTATTGCTTGCCAAAGTTTTAAGAATAATTTATTTACTCAAATATTAACATACTTAGTACTTATTAGCCCGCCGCGTATTTACAATACAATGCACATAGAAAATAATGTTAATTAAAACAAAAAGTGTTTTATTTTTGTAATGATAAACAATGTTTAAATAAACGAAGATAGTTTTGAAAATTAATATTTCGTATTGCTCAACAAAAAATGTAGGAAAGTAATTTTGAATAGACTACAAGCATTGAATAAATATAAATAGAAGTAGACACCGGGAAAATCGGCCACTAAGGTTTCCATATCGGGCTGCTATCGCATGGTAGGTTGATGTATTTAATAAAAAAAACTTCCTTAATCATAAAAGGGTTATGAATTCGAATGGGAATTTTTTTCTAATTACTATGGAAACGAATGTTGAATTTGTTTTGTTTTCATTATTTTTGTATATTTCTATGGAAACGAAAGTGGTTGTGTTTAGTCTCAAATTTAGAATTTGAATAGAATTATTTATCTATGTATGTATGTACAAATTCGTGTATGTCGATGAAAATTAATTTCGTTATGATTTCAATTCCTAAATCCTAACTTAATATCAAAACACTACCTACATTGATATTTACTAGGGAAATCAAAAATATGCTAGAGAGTATTTTTTCTAGAAACACTTTAAAAAAAAGACTTTAGAAATACCTTAAATGAAAAATACTGTTTTTCAAGCGCATATTTCTTTGAAAATGTATGGCATGGCATATTTTTGGTTGCCCTATTCATTACAATCTGCATTGTTTATAGGTATACCGTACACCTAACTCTACTCAGCTCTACTCATCTGATATTTAAGTACACAATGTGTGTACTTAAATTTTGGTAGGTAACAAAATTATTTTAAGTCAAGGATAGTGGGTAGGATGGGGGTGTTGTATACCTAGGTGCACATAATATCGAAACATTTCAAAGGCTGAAGATTAAATAAAAAACTGCATATGGGAGAACTAAAGCATAGTGAAACACCTTTCAACACTTCCTCGGTGCTTATCTGCAGGAATGGAGATGACCTGCAATTTATTCCCGAAAATAACTTCCATTATGATGTCGCCGCCTCCGTGGCGTGATAGTAAGTGCAATGGACTGTCATGCTGGAAGTATAGGTTCGATCCCCAGCTTCGCCAGTTGACAAAACCTCCAAAAGTATCTCTTGTCTTGTGTATTTATCCATATAATAAATTGAAGAATATATCGAAAAAAGCAGGTATGGACTGGGTAGCAGTAAGTTGCTCTTACACTGTGGCTTTAAAGTCTGAATATATAAGCCTTAATTAAATAAAAAAGAAGTTTTTAATTTTAAGACACCTTAATAATAAACATTTCCTATTCATCTGATTTTAGGAGATATATTATTTTAATGGGAGCCTAAGTTGACGGTACGGGTACCTAGTATTTTTGTGAGTATAAAAAAAATAAACCCTAACTATAGCACACTGCACATATACATATATAGCTTATACAATGTATCTTCATGGAACTTACAAATTATTTGAGAAAACAGTTTTTAAAAATAAATTTTTAATAATGACAAAATGTTTCCTTTCATTTTCGTTTTATATTTAGCTATTCTAGTGAATAGTTTTCCAAAAATAAATTTTCAAACTTAAATTTTTGAAAAAAATAATTAATCTTCAATCTGATTTTGTTCAAAATTGTTTGTTATTAAGTTATATTTTCGTGTTTAATATTCAATGCTCCCATCGATTTTTAGTCGAACACTAAAAACTAGATGTCAAAACGCATCCTAGTTTTTGAGAAAATTGAAAATAACAAAAGTAAGTTTTCCTTATATTCGTCTTCCGTCCGTTATTTGTTGCCCCCAGGGAAAAGGATCCTATTTCTACTAATTAAATAATAAAGAAGATTTCGTTATTTTCAACTTTATGAAAAACCAAGATAAATTTAGGCATTCGGTTGCAAGTGTTTTACTAGAAATTGATAGGATTCTAATACTAAAAATGGGAGATATTTTTTCTTTTCTTGACTGAACCTACACTGCCCACACCTTAGGTGAGTCACCTGTAAATAAAATTTTGTACATTAAAAAAAATTGGTACACCATTTTTCATTATTTATTATATAAAATGTTTTTTAAAAATATTTTAGATAATGTTTAATAACCGCTCGGTGCCAAGTTTCGTAAAAATTGAAATCGAAATTTTCGAAATATTTAGATTTTTTTTAAATCCAAAAAAAAAAATTGGAAACTTTTGTAGGTATAACAATACTACCTATTTGAATTTTTCATAAAAAAGTCAAAATCAGCTGCTAATTATGCTTTTCGAGAAAAACATTTTGGTTAGTTTTACCTTCCTAAATTAAATTACCTCCCTAATTTGTTCTTTGAGACTATCAAAGTTTTTCTCTAAAAAATTGAGAAATTTTAAAATATTGACATTTAAAATTGCAGCAATTTTGAGTTCTGGACAACGTTTTTGGAAACAATATAGTATCTATATACCTGACCATCGTACTCGGTATTAATGTGTCCTTGCACTGATACTGTTATTAATGAAAATACCTACGCGCGGATAATTAAGGAAAATCAAAACCCGCAAAAATTTCATGGAAAAATTTTAGATTATTCAAAAATTCATTTATCTAAAAATTGAGGTTAGATCGAAAATTTGGCAAATAAGGGTCAGTTAATTTGTTATCTGCTTTTTAAAAATATAAAATTTATTTCCAGAAAACATAACCCTGATTTATGGTAACTTTTTTCCCCAACGTCTATTTTTCACATTTTTTGACTTCAAACAACCATATCTCGAGTTTTTCACAGTTGTTGTATATATCCATGCATTTTGTATATTGAAAACCAATTAAAAAAACAACCATCTCTCTATCATTTTTCGTTTAGAAAATAGATTCTACACTTATCTTTGTTTATCCTTATTTACCCTATTGAAATTGCGATTTTTAAAAGACCATCTATTTAGAATTTTTTAAATAAAATTTCCTTTTACATAGTATTTTGTTTATGTCCGTAAGACATACCATCTGAGACACTACCTACAAGACTGTATACCAGAGCTGTAAAAGACTGCAGCAATTTGGTAATGCAGTTAATAAAGTCGCAGTTAATTAACTTACCTATTGAATGCAAGTTGATACTTTATATAAGTACTTTAACTGCGAAACAAGCAGTCAGCAGTCAGTACTAACATTCTGACTGTGCAGTTAAAAAAAAAGTTAATTAACTGCTTTTAGTCTTCAACTTTTTTTTTTTTGACTGCACAGTCGGAATATTAGTACCTACTGACTGCTGACTGTTCGATTTTAGTTAAAGTATTTTTGTAAGTTAAAAGACTTAATGAAATTAGTCTTTTTAGTCAAATAACTGCAGTACCGAAAAGACTGCAGTTTTTACAACTCTGCTGTATACTTCTTATCTGGTACCTCGATGAGGGTAGGTCCTTCTATCGTTCTATGGCGGGATCTTTTAGACTATATAACAGAAGTAGGTACTGACAGGGGCAAACATTTACATATATGTAATTTAAATAGTTAAGTCCACTAATGCATGGGCAGTTGGCTCATCTCCCCAGATAGAGCTCAAGAGCTATTTCACATAATAAAATTAATAAAAGTACGAAAAAAAAGCGAGGCGCCAAAGAATTTTATGCTTCAGTGTTCAGTCTAAAAGGACCAATAAAATGTAGGTCCTAGTATGTTACTAAATAATGGGATACACTAAGTGACTATCCATCCCGGTTTTCCCGGGACTATCCCGTATTTATATAGCCTGTGCCGGTTTTTTTTTAAGAAATCCGGGACGTAGAACCTTTCGAGGGTTTATACATAGTATGTATGTAGATATACACAGAGTTGATTTTCAATAGATTTTACCTTTATAAATTAAGATTTTTAAATGAAATTAAGATTTTGAAAATAAAAAATAACTTTCTCTGAAATGTTACAAAAAAATAAAAAAAACTAACTCTTATTTGACGAAGTAATCCGAATCAAGAAAATAATTCAAGTCTGAATAGCAAATAAAATAATCAAAATATCCTCATCCTTATATAGTCTTGTTCTGTATTTCAATATGGCAAATATAATCTTCAGCGTAGCTTTTAAAAATCATCGTCATATAAACAAAAATAAAAAAAGCAACCAATACCTCTAAATGACAATACATACATACAAACATTCTTCACATGCCTTTGTAAACTAATTTCAAAACTAAACAGAATATTGAAAATCGTCGTTATGGATACCGATACAAAAAGGAACAATTTAATAAATAAAAATCCCTTTTGAATCGGTTTGTGTACAGAAAAATTCTACATCATCAATTTGTTTCTACAAAACGCCACAGGACGAGCATATAGAGTTTTGAGAAATTGGGTGTCACTTCTATTTGTATTTATTCAATGCTACAAGTGAATGACTTCCATTATTATTTTTTTTATAAATATTCTTTAATGTTTAATTTATGCCACGTTCTCGGTGGTGGCGGCCGGCATCGACTCCGATTAGCTGTTTTTTTTTTTATTAACATTTAAAATATTTATAGGATCGTTTTGAGAGAGTTATGGTGTTACCAAAATGATTAAATGAACGATATGTATCAGAAATGAACTCAAGCGTATAGTGAAATTTTTGATTCATGTTAAAGCCTAATACGCAGATCACGCTAAAATTTATCTTCCATACAAATTTCCCCCAAAGATAAATTTCAGCAAGGTAGTACGCAGACGTAGTTCACGCGCAAAATTTAAAAAGTCTCTACTGCGTTTATCAAGCGAAATAATGCTAAACGCATTCTTTCACAGATAAATTTTGACATTTCTGAATGATAAGAATTTAAGAGATAAAATTTAGTTTACTGCCTGAACAGAATAGAATGCTGGAACTGGAGTTGCAGACGGAACTAGAAGAGCTGTCAAAAAGTGTCGTACGTTACTTTTGTTACCTGCCCACAATGCAGCTGTACAGCTTTGAATGTATTTTGAAGAAAAACAAAAGAATATTCTTGTGTACAAGCTCAGAATTCACATTTTTTGTTTCCAATATTTTTCCTTTTAATAAATAATTTTTTTTTCCGATACAAATAACCACAATATTTTTTTCCGACCCAAAAAGTTGTTTTTTTTTTTTCATATAAATTGAAACGTCAAAAGTGTCGTACGTGAAAAGTTAAAAGCTGGTGAACTCTTCTGTCTGCGGCTGCTGTTCCGTATGCGGCTACGTTCCGTTGTGTTTGCAACATTGAATTTGCGTGTATTCAATATTTTGACAGCTATTCCAGCTCCGGCTCCAGTTCCGTCTCCGTCATTATTCTGTTCAGCCAGCTAGCTTGAGCTGCGTACTTGGCTTAAGCCTAGTACGCTGCTGATACGAAACGAAATTTTTAGTTTGTCTCACACATGACAGCAAAATGCTTACGAAAAATTACCCTTTGAAAGTCTCACCATTTGGAAAAAGAAAAAACAAACACAAACGCATTAAAATCACAGAAAGCCGTGTTGTGATGAAAGAAACAACAAATAGAGACTAAATGTCACTTTTCCTAACACAATTAATGGTACAGTCTCCAAAAAATCTGCTACAATTATCGATTTCGCTCATCGAATAGCGCACGGTAGAACGAAAAGCACAACGTAATTTTTCGTTTGTGATTTCGTTGTGTCATTTTTGTATGGGATTTTTCGTTTCACATCATCGTTAAAATGAACACATGAATTTGGGATATGAAAAATGAACTTCAGCGTTTAGAATGAGACAAATCAGTGCTGGGGGATCGTGGGAAAAATCCCTTTCTGTGGGAATTTTGACATATAAAGGGAAAATCGACCCATGTTGTGGGAATTCTTTGATTTTTGAAATTTTACCCGGAAAAGAGATCATAAACAAAGTTATAATCAATTTGTTTTTACATTAATTCGAAACAAGTCAAAATAAAGTTCAAGAGATATCAGAATTATTTCTTACACAATAGGTACAAATTCTTATCGTGAATATAGTATCAAGGAACGACTCGACATAGTATTTTGAAGAAACTTGATATATCCAAAAATAAATTGATTCTTCACTTCCACAGTTATATGGAGCATAAACACTTGGACCAATTTTCTTCAAATCTGGTACTTGTATGCACTTAATAATACACAGGGTGTTACCGAATTCATAATGCTAGTGACACTGGAAGCAATAATGAAACATCCTGGAATGTGTTTGATTCTTTAAATAATGATGAATATCATCCTAATTCTTTTCAATTTCAGTGCGTCTCTGAGTTTGAGACTGTAATCGCAATCAAAAAAGTAAAGTCAAATGCACTAGGTTATGATGGGGTATCTATATTAAATTCATAGAAATGATTTTACCTCACGTTTATTATACTTTTACTCACATTATAAACTGCTGTATTATGAGATCAGAATTTCCTGCAATATGGAAGTTTGCAAAAGTGGTTCCGATACCCAAAATTCCAACAGAAGTAAGCCTAAAGACTACAGACCAATAAGTATTCTGCCATGTCTGTCGAAAGTTTTTGAAATTTTAATGCGTGATCAGATTTATGATCATATTAATGAACATAAATTACTGACTTCTTGTCAGTCCGGCTTCCGTAAAAATCATAGCTGTACAACTGCAATTGTAAAAATTCTTGAAGAATTAAGATGTGAATTCGATAATAATAACGTTTCAGTTTTGTGTCTACTCGATTTTTCAAAGGCTTTTGATAGTGCTGACCACCAAATTCTTATTAAAAAGCTGAAACAAAATTTTAACTTCTGCAAAAACTCATTACTTCTGGTTGCTAGCTACTTAAGTGATAAATTTCAACAGGGTGTGTACCGACTCTGGTGTCTCCTCATTTTTGAAGGTTTAATGTGGTGTACCTCAGGGGTCTATATTAGGTCCACTACTGTTCTCCCTGTTTATTAATGACCTTCCTGTCGTATGTAATAATGCCACAATGGATCTCTATGCTGACGATGCTCAGATTAAGTTCTCTAGACCCATTGGTTTGATCGAAGACTGTGTTGCGAGATTAAATGAAGACTTGGATCGAATATATTCTTGGGCTTGCTTATTTCAATTATGAATTTCAAAAAATTATTGTTCACATATGTTAAAAGTAATCAAATGAATAACTTATTTAATTGAAATCTGTATAATGTACTCTCTTACAATAGTTTAAAATGTTTGTGAATATCTAACCATTTTGTTTCAAGATTGGTAAATTTTTAATAATTTATAATGTGCAGGTACAAATTAAAAGAATTTAATTCTTAATCTACTCCCCTTTTTGAATAAAGAATAAAATGCCGAAGAAAATACTGCACTGCTCTTCAATGCGTCCAGGTGTATATCAAACCATAGATCCTTATGAAATTGTTGTAACATTTAAAAGAATTTATAACAATTTACTTTTTTTTTCTTCTTTTTTTCAGTTGATCTAAGGACAAAGATTATGATAACCATCAGTTCAAGGTTTACGCCAAGTTTGTGAAACAACTCAAGTATACCTGCCATGTTCCATATTGCTTAAATCTATTTTACCTTCACACGATGAAAGGCATTTCCGAGCAAATTTTGTTGCTCATTGCTCTCTCAATTTCCCTGGTTTCTACTTTAACAACGGTATGTTCACTTGAAAAAAGGAAAATTATAATCTAATGAATTAATACAAACAAATAGGAAGATCGAATCAAGAAACATGGATATCCCGTTGAGAGACATGAAGTTCAAACAGAGGATGGATATATTTTGACGATGTTTCGAATTCCTCATCCCCGGGGCGATAAACGAAATTCACCGAGACCTGTTGCCTTTCTACAGCATGGACTATTGAGTTCTTCGGATTGTTGGATATTGAATGGTCCTGGTTTAGCTTTGGCGTATATGCTTGTCGATGATGGATACGATGTTTGGCTTGGCAATAATCGTGGTAATACCTATTCCAGACGTCACACTACATATTCTCCAAGTATGCAACGATTCTGGAAATTTGATTGGCATGAAATTGCACTTTTTGATATGCCAGCGATGATCGATTACGTTCTACACACAACTGGCCAACAAGCCTTGCACTATGTAGGACACTCCCAAGGAACGACAGTTCTCCTCGTTTTGACATCAACTATTCCTCGTTACAATCATAAGATAAAATCAGCTCAGCTTCTGGCACCAGTAGCATTCATGAACAATATAAGAGGACCGTTTATAGAATTTGTAACTCCTTTTCTAGGACTACCTAATGCAATGGTAGAGCTTTTTGGAAGCCTTGAATTTCTTCCGAATAATGCCATTCTTAGACCTCTTGCAGATGAAATATGCATAGGAGACATTACGCAGGAGTTTTGTTCTAATATTATTTTTCTAATATGTGGTTGGAACAGAAATAGTTTTAACAAGGTAAGGGATTTGAATTTTCATTAAGGGAATAAGATAACTTTATATTTTAGCCTTATTTTCTTCGACAGACTCTTTTGCCAGACATCATTCACACCCATCCAGCAGGATCTTCAGTTAATCAAGTTATGCATTTTTTGCAAGAACATATTTCGGGAAGATTTCAACAATTTGACTATGGATTTTTGAGAAATATATTGGTTTATGGCCAATTGACTCCACCTGTATATAATTTGAACAAAGTCATGGTGCCGATCTTTCTTTATTATGGCGACAATGATTACTTATCACATCCTGTCGATGTTCAAAGGATGATAAGCAACTTGCCAAATGTTAAATATTCATATGAAGTTCCTGATAAAAATTGGAATCATTTGGATTATTTGTGGGCGAATAATGTGAAGGAAATAATTTTTGACCGAGTGCTTGAGAATGTTAATAGAATGGAATCGCTTGCGAAACAACGTTGATATTGTGTTTTTTTGTTTGTTTGTTTAACTAGATCCTCTTCAATATTTTCTGTTATAAAGTTCGCTTCGTAAATCTACTGAAATCGGTGAGCTAAAATTGATGTACCATGTGTTAGATATTGAGCCAGGTGCCCCTCCGTTTTTAAGAGAGAAAAACTCCGTTTTTAAGAGAGAAAAACACGCTAACGTCTAGTAGACTGGTTTCACAATGAGACGATATTACCGTAGAAGAGCAGTGCTCAATAGGCCTAATTGCAATGTATATATAATATATATATTATTAACAAAAATTTTACTAAACGTTTAGGTTTTGAGCAAAGGCGGATTAAGCCTAAGGCAAGAAATGCAAATGCCTAGGAGCCCAGTCGTTCATTGAGGCCCGGCGCGTCTTGAAAAAAAGGTATATAGGTGTAGGTATTGCTTCTCATTTTTTTTAAACTCGAATTCCTTTCAACAAAAAAATCGATTATTTTTCTAAACAGAATCGATTTTTTTTCTATTCGATTTGTTTAGAAGAAAAAATCGATTTTTCTGAACAAATTCTTTGTATTTAAAGAAAAAAAAATCGATTCTGTTTAGAAAAAAATTGAATGTTTTGTTAAAAGGAATTCGATATTAGTCCAGAAAATCGATTTTTTTTCTAAACAAATCAATTTTTTTTTTTTTGTTAAAAGGATTTCGACACAAATTATAAATTGATTTTGAGAATTATTGGGTCTGTTCATTTACTTTAAAACTCTGTGATTTTCTGTGCATTTAAATGCACATTTTTTTTTTTATATGAACTTTGACAGAACTGAATGCACTTAAAATCACAGAGATTTAAAGGAAAGGAGCGAACCTTATAATGCCAAGATATTTTAATTTTGACTTGGTATATACAATACACATAAATATATCTAAATATTTTATACCTCTATGTCTCTATACGCCCAAAACCAAAAAATGGTGTTGACAATTTTCATTATTAGGTAAAATTACTGAAAACGTTCTTTTCCCAAGACCAATGTCAATAAATTTGGCATGTTGATAATTTCAAATGCCATAATAAAAACCATACGATTGTAAATTTGAAAACTGAGTTTATCATTGAAAGCCACGATTACCAATTTGATTAAAAAACATTTAAATTTAAAATCGCAATTGTCGAATTAAAATGCATTTTCTTTAAAAATGAAAATTTCAAATCATAGGAAAATAAAAAGAAATATATAGCGTCCGAACCGAAAAAAAATAAAATGACGGAAGAAAAAAAATAGAAAAAAGAAAAAAAAAGGTGTTCATTTTTTTTTTTTTAATTAAATTGACAATTTTAAATAGAAAAAAATTGATTTTCTTTAGGAGAGGAGGAGGCCTATAGGCTAGAATTGCCTACGGGCCCCTGCATGTCTTAATCCGTCCCTGGTTTTGAGCACAGATTAATGCGATGTCCTTAAAAATAGAAAGCTTTTTGCAGTTTTGTTTAAATTTCAATAATTTTAAGGTTAGCAGACTAACAGAATTATAGCACCCCTTTTTCGATATTATTATTTATTCATTTTTGTTTTAAAAATCCATGAATTACTCTAAAATTCCTAAGTACGCAAAAGAAGAAAGAAACAATATCCGTACTTATGTAACTACTATGTGTCCTAATGTTATAAAAAAGTCATGCATTGAGTGGAGATAGCGAAGCAAAGCAAATGAAGGAAATTGGAGGGAGAGTAAATACAAATAAAATGCACGACTGGGTCGCACGAACTTGCTCTTGTAGTAAAAGTTTTTTCGAATTTTAAAGATTGAGTGTAATATAAAATATATAATTAATAATTATATATGTATTTATCCATTTAATAAATTAAAGAATAGAAATTTTAATATGAAAAAAAAGCATGAAAAACGTTCTTTAAATCGATAAAACAAGTACTTAAAATGTTTTAATCTCAGAATGAAGTTTGCCATCTCGATTCTTGAAAAAATGTAAATTTATGCAGAAAAAACTTTAAAAATCGTTGGAGCGGTTTTCTTAAAAAATAATTTTTTATATATAAAATTTCTTGAAATTTTTTAGAAAAAAAAAAATTACCATAATTTCAAAAAAATTCTTCAATTCGTTTTCAAAAAAAAAAAATGATTTTTCAAAAAAGAACTTTTTAAAAATCCAAAAAATATTTTTTTTGAAAATATTTGTATGCATTATTATTCACACTTCATAGGACCTCCTAGGCAAAAATTTTGATCAAAATCGGTTAAGTGGTTACCGAGAAAGTCGAAAATAAAGAAAAAACGTTTCTATGGCAGGTACCTGCCGTTAATAACGGTTTTTGGTACATTTTTTTTGCACCAAAATGTAGACCCATGCCACCACTAGTGCACACAAAAATTTTAGAGCCGATTTTGAGATAAATAACTTTTTTTTTAAATGGTCCTAAGACAATTACCGTTATTTTTAGAAATTAATAACAATTTCTTTAAATGAACGATGGTAAAGTAAGTAAGTATAAGATTGGTGCGTAAAGTTAAACTACATATTTATTTACATTCAAGTCTGAATTGGATTTCATTTTACAGCACCCAAAAACTATATTGAAATATGGATTCGTTTTATTCTCACTCCCAACCTAGGAAATTTCTTAATGAATCTTCAGGAATATGTTGCTGTTATGGAAAAGCTTGACATCACCAACGAAAATGATGGAATAACCACTTACACAAAACGACGCTTAATTTTGAGTAGTGAGGCAATTCAGTTTATTGAAGAGTTTTCTTCAAAAAAAATAAAATAATAAAGTGACTTTAATTTCATTGGAAGATACTTCGACTTCTAGAGGATTATATTATAAAGGATTATAAAAATTATATACTATATCTACCCTTTAATTATTCTTACTACATATAAGAAATATGAGATTTATTAAATAAACCAGATGCTCCATAAAAAGAAATTAAATGCGTTCAATTAAAATAGTGGTACACTCGGGCGTATACGTACTTTTTTATTTTGTCAAATCTTTAATAGATTTTATTACAATTTTTGTTTGTACACGTTAGGTTGGCTTGTACTGGAACCTCTTGGTTTTAGAGAAATAGATATGAAAAAAATTATTTTGATAAATTTATCTTCTATTTAAAAAAAAGAAGGCGGGAATGGTACGGCGTCTGCGGGAAAAAAAATTCATCAATAAATGTTTATCTAATGTAAAATTGATTGCACTACCAATACAATACTTTGTAGCTTTTGAAACAAATCAATATTTCTATCTACGGGGTTATCCAATGGTAAAAAAAAATCAATTTTGACATTTTTCAATTGACAATATTATTTTTCTTCAATTTAGCATATCTGGAATTTTTAGCAGATATACCTACTAAATTTTTTAGTAGCACCATTATACATCAGTACACTTGACATCATCAGTTGGACCACTACCAGCTCAAAACTCAGAAACGGTTCGTTGAACTTTACCGAGGGTTGACCCAGGTTTTATCGATTTTCTAAAAAAGACCTTAAGGTTTTCAATTCTGTTGTTGACATTGCAAGAAAGAATTTCTATACTCGAATAGTTAAAACTTAAAATAAGGTTAAAAAATAAATGAAAACAACTTTAAACGTTTCCGATGACGATGCTGAATTATTTTTTACTTGAATGGAACAATATAAAAAATAAAAATATAAACAACAAACTAAAAAAATGTTCATTAAATATTTTGTACAAAATGTGTATAAGTATAAAAATAAATCTAGTGCATTTTTACCTACATAAAAATAAATACAAAAAAGTTGGTGGCCCAAACGGCTCGGGAACCAGAGCCTAGCGACTTACAACTCTCAATTATTTCTGCGTGCGTGTCTGCAGGAATGGAGGGGACCTACAGTTTATTGCCGAATCCGGCTAAGGTGAGCGACACTTTTCTATGACAAGAGATACTCTTGGAGGATTAGTCACTTCCTCGGGTGTAAAAATTCCTTTTTAGAAAAGAACAAATAGTAATTCAAAAGTGTAAATTTACCAACACATACACCAAGTCACCGCTGAAATATCCGGCGAGTAATCTGACATTTCATCTCTCGCTCACTCACTCACTTTTGCTAGCTAAATCGATTTTCAATGAAAAGTGACTCATCTCACTCACTCACTCGCTGCGGTTTCGAATTAGCTAAAGGTTTAAAAAAACAGAGAATTTGATTGTCAGGGCGAGCTCAGGGTTTTAAAAAAAAATGCTTTCGGTGACCCCAGGGTGACTTCACAGCTCTACGAACAAACCTAATCAATCAATCTGAAATCGAATAGTCGCCTCACTCATTATAAGTATCGAATGAACAAAATAAATTTCTTGTTTTTAATAATGAAGTATTACATGATTGCTCAATTCAGACTTCACCAACAGGAAAAGTTTGACATTAAAAAAAGAGACGTCAATTTATAAATTATGTCACTATAATTATGCCTAATTAATGATTTCTATTAAAACATGTCGTCTAGTAGAAATTGTTACTTATTCCAAGAAGTATAGTCATAGAATACCAATAGAAACTATCCAATACATAAATTTGCTCGTGCGACTCATTATACTTGTCCTATACATGTATGAAATTATGGTTATTACTGCACACGACAAGCAGCTGGGGAATATATAAATAGTAGATAAAAATAGTATTTATAATAAATAAACAATAATGTTGCAGGATCACAAGGCCGTAGCCAGGGGGGGGGGGTTCACTGGGGTTTGAACCCCCCCCCCCCCCTCTCACCGAAATTTTTTTAGAAATTATTTTTTTTTTGCTTTTTATTAAAATGTTTTCCCAAATTTCTGCACTAACAGCCCGATTCTCCCCGCCATCACTGATACCTCACAAGTCATAAGAGGTGGTGAAATTAATTTTTTTTCTTTTTCGTATTCTCCCCCAAAGTCACAACTTGTGAGAGTCACAAAAACAATCGAAATTGTGATCTGCTTCAGGGCAGGTCACAACTCACAAATTACATGTGTTTTGTCATTTTGACCTGACATTCTATATATTTTGCTAAAAATTTGCACCTTTCGAGATTTTTGAGTGCTAAAATAAAGTAAAATGGGAATCGATTCGATTTATCCGCAAATTAATCAAAAAGTTTTTACAATTGCACAATATTTTCTTTAAAACGAATCATTGCACCGCCATCCATCGCCGCTATCCGACGCCTATTCAGGGGTGGAATCGCGTAAAGTGATTTGTGATCATCACATTTATGACAGTCACATGTGATTTGATTTGATTTTCCGTCTGCGTAAAGTGATCACAAAAAATTTGTTGAAATTTGGTATCACTTTAAGAGAAATCGTACAAAACACTTACGTTTGTCATAATTTTGTTTTGTTTTCTCTGAAGTTTTTTTTTCTGTTGGCTTTTGTGTTCATAAAATATGTAATCTATTCTTTGAATTTGTTTATAAAATGTTATCTTTTTTTTTATATGATTTATTAAAATGTTATTTGTTGAGTGAAAGAATTACAAATACTTATTTGTGAAACAAAAGTTAAAATAAAGTTTTCTATAGTTGGAAAATATTAATTGTTAAATGCTTAAACCTTTGAGAAATAAAAACAAATGTGTTATTTCATTGAATATAAATTTATTTAAAGATCCTTGGCTTGAAGATGCAGAAAATAATAAAGTTTTACATGAAAGTGATAGCAAAATAGCTGTCACAGAAATTAGTCACAAAAATGTGATTGTCATATGTGACAATCACCTTACGCAGACGGAATTTGTTGATAATGGCTATCACTTATCACAAATCACCTTAGCCGATTCCACCCCAGAACTTCAAGGGACGCAAATAGCTCTCCAAACAATTTCTATAAAGATTTTTTACTTCTATTTTGGAAAAATATACTATGCAAACGTATTTATTCACTCACTTTATTGCTAAAAATAAATGGAACCTTGCATTTTATAAGTTGTAAATAAATTTGTATGGCCCAATTAACATTTTTTAATGTTTTTGATCATAAGCTGTTCCAAAAATGACACTACAAAATTCAACTTCGATGTGGTGAGTTTCGTTGTGACTTTTCTTGTGAGGATTGGGGGAGAATTCCAAAAATGTTATCGAGATTTTTTGATAAGTTTGTGCAGCTTGAGTGTTTTATTTACATACACATTGCCGCTTTGCAAGATCTTACAGTCCCCGCCTTCATGCGACTTGGTATATCTGCTCTGGAACATATTGAATTGATATCAAACAGATTCCAAAAAATTCAAGAGGATGTTATTTTGAAATTCAATATAATTTTCCAGACAGCAGAAGAATTATCAAGTATTGCAGAAGAAAAAATAAAAATTCCTCGAGTTGTGGGAAGACAACAGAATAGGTCCAACATACGTACGACACATCCAGAGACCTATTTTAGGATAACAATTTTGATTCCTCTCTTAGATGACTTTATTAGTCAACTTAAAATGAGACTCCAGAATCATAAGTCAACACTTTCTTTTTTGTATATTTTAATACCATCGACTATCGGTAAAAATGAAACTAATTTTAATGAAGAAAATTTTAAATTGTATAAGAAATTTTTGGATTGGGACACTATGGAGGCTGAATTCCTACAATGGAAGACAAAATTCCACCAACAATTACCAGAAGACCGTGCGAAAAATGCAATAGAAGCTATTCAAAGATGCAACCAACAACTTTTTCTAAACATCCACAAACTTTTAAAAATGTTGGCTACTTTTCCAATTTCGACATGCACACCGGAACGAACATTTTCAACGATGAAGAGATTAAAAATATATCTGAAAAACTCTACCGGCGATGAAAGACTGACAGGATTAGCTTTGATGTCAATTCATACAGAAATTGATATCAATACTTAAGAGGTTATAGATGTGTTTGCTGCACAGAAGGCCAGACGGCTTAATTTGCTGTTGTAAAAAATAGTTTTAATACCTACGTATAGATATTTATGTAATGTTATTTTTTGTTACAAATACTCGTTTTGTGATGATGAGTAATAGATTAAAAAATTTTAAGTAAAAATCAAATTCTATGTTTATTTTATTGTAGTACTACATCACTGAATTTCTCACATATATTTTCAAAATTTGCAAGTTTGATTTCGATTTTCTTACAAAAATTAGTTGGTTTCTTTAGAAGAGGGAAGTCTTTTCTAAAAAAAAGTTGACTGAGAAGTTCAACAGTTTGTTGAATTACTGTAAGAGGTTATCATATCCTCATATCATATCATATCATAGAGAGGTCTCTGTAGATTAGATTACATACTAAAAAGCGAAAAATAATTTTTCAAAAAGTCATAACCCCCCCCCGAAATAATTGTCTGGCTACGGCCTTGCAGGATCATGATATTATTTAACATCTAATTCAACTTCAACACCTCTTTTGCGGGTACCTTATTGAAATGTTACAAAATTTTGCCGAACCTTGCATTTTGTACAAGATAGTCGAAGTGAAGGTGTTGAGCCCCCTATTTGGCCTTCATTTTGGAAGAAAAATAAATAGAATTGATTCAAAACAGCTTTTAACGACCTTTCGTCCACAAAAATTGGCACTTCGTCCCGGTGATCTCTCTTTTATTTATCAGTTGAATAGTAAGGATGAGGATCTTGTCAATTGAAAATTGAATTCTCTACAATTTTATGTAAAGTTTTTTTTTTACCATTAATAAAAAAAAACAAAAAAGTTATGATTAAACATATATGTACATATCCCTTTATAATAATATATCTTCTTATACAGGATGATTCCATTCACCTTAGGTGTGACAAAAAGCTAGAGCGTGCGGATTGTGTCGAGATCAGAAAAAGATCATATGGGAGAGGGGGGTCTATTTCCCCCCGTTTTGCCAGGAGGGGCAATTTTCTAAAAAAAAATGACTTAAAACGGAAACAAAAATATACCTTAAGGCCAGTAATCTCTTGATAAATCTGTTTCAAAGAAATTAATTCGTCAAAAATTAAGGTTTGAAAATAAATTTTTGAAAAGCTTAAAACAACTTAATCTAAAATTAAAATAAAAGCAAAGATTTTTAACAACAGTTTGAATTTTTTTTTTTTTTTTTTTTTTTTTTTTTATTTTGAGTTTGAAAATTAATATTTCAAAAACTATTCTGTAAAACAGATTTATTTAAAAATAAAATAAAAGAAGAGATTTCTGGCTTCACAAAAAGGTATATCATGGCATTGTAAGTGTAACCGTTGTTTTTTAATAATTTTTTTTCTGTTGTAAGTAATTTAAAAAAAAAATTGCCCCTCCCGGCTAAACGGGATAAATAAACCCCCCTCACATACGATTATTTTCTTCTATTGACCAAACCGACACGCTCTAGCTTATTGTCACATCTCAGGTGTATCACCCTGTCCATATAAAAATAAATAACTTTTTGTGTTCAACTCGGCTAAACATCATTCGATTTGTATGGACATTTTTCTGTTGGATTTGTATTGAACCAGGTTAAAACACAACGGAGCCGAAAATTGAAAAATTCGAACAAAAATTAGAAAATTCGACCAACAAAGTCAGAAAATCGTGAAAGCATCTTGAAATTTCAAATTTTCACGTAGGTATGGTTATCAAGATATCCAAACCGGCGGACACATATTCAGTCAAAAAATTGTGTTCTGTACAAAATGCAAGTTCAATGTAACATTTCAATGGACTATTTTGATAAGAGCGCATGCTGCGGATTTATTGCCCGAAGATGCTTTATTCTTGATCTCACCCAACAGTTTTCACCGCTACCTTACCTCAAACTAAATCCTAACATATCCATTATCCAATTTATTAGCCCAACACCCACAGTCCAGCACACATTGCGTTTTATGTCCACTTGTCGATATAGACTTTTATTACACCAAATATTATTACTATTAGGTATTCCTTTCAGGATTTAAAAAGTATTTCGTTAAATCATTGCGACAGCTTGACAATCTTCTTGTTAACAAATCATCTTTTCAACAACAACCTTAAAATAACTGCACGCGTTGCTCGCACGCACTTAATCCTTACAATTCAAGTGACTCAGGTTTTTAAAGATTTTCATGTACATACCTACTGGCGCTATATTACTTTTATTGCAAAGAAGAAAATAATAATTCATATCGATTCATGTTGCAACACTTAAATAATATGTTACTAACGTTACAATAAATTTCCAAAACAAAAATGTCTAGTCAAACAAAATCACACTACGAAGGACATATGATACACGTTGACGTTTTAATTTATAGACAGTTACGTGGCCGGAAGGAAGGTTTATTGGTCACATTTTATTATTGTTAGTAAAAATTTTATTTTTCTTATTAATTTGGAAAATAACGAAAACAAAAACAACAATAATTTAATTAATAAGCATAATGAAGAACGAACAAGTTGTTGTTGATTATTGGAAGATGTTTAAGACATCTGGACTATTTTTACTGCTTGCGTGTTCCGGATACATTTTAATTAAGTGAGTAACTTTTTAACTGTTTTATTCTCACCTTAAGCCAATTTAAGCTTAAAATGTAGGAACTTTTATTCAAATACGTTAATTAAGGTTGTTAGATGCTGATTGTTATTTTAAAATATTTGCAACATTCTAACCGCCAAAACAAATATTTGCTACAGGGAAAAAGGTTAAATGTTCATTATTTTATGAAGGTATTACAAATTTTATGTACCTCGAAATAAATCAGCCAAGTTGAAGACTTAGCACTATTTAATTGGACTTGTTGAATTATTGATTCAAAATAGCTTTTAACTGCCTTTGGTTCACTCATGTAAGTTGAAGTGAACTTAACAAAAATTGCGTATTAACAAAGCCATCACTAGTCAATTGATGATTCCAAGTGAGATCGTCGGAACGAAACTGTGCAACTGGGGTCGAACGCATCTACCTGGTTTGCATAAAAGATTACTGATATTTAATTAACTGATATTTATGCAATTTTTGAAATAACAATGTCTTTAAAACGATCAGTCCAAGTATGAAAAGTTTTAGAAATTTGCAACAAAAAAAAAAACGGAACTTCCCGGAACCCGATACTTCTTGTATTTGTTAGGTAAAAAATATTCCAATAAATGTTTAGGCTGAGAAATAGCTTAACACAAACATGTATTCGGGTTTCACATTTCTTAATGAAGGTGTCGCAATCACAGATACCAATAATCGCTCATCTGATTTTTACACATAAAACAGAAACGAACTAATCATATATCTTTTTTAACTTAAGAATGGTCCAAGCAGTATTTTGGCTGCCCCACTATCTGGAAAAGAACCAACGTAAACTGGAAGATTTAGCAGCAACGTATGCCATCAATCTACAGGACACGCCTGTTGAACACCAAGAGGAACCATTCGAAGAACATCCCCAGACAGGAGAAGAACAGGAAGTCGAAGAGATCAAAAAGGATAAGTAAATGAAATACGATGATGCTTACAAAAAAAATTAATAAATAATAAAAATCAAATTATTAACTAATTAAGAAAGAAAAGTTTAATTTATGTTTCCACAATCACAGGCAGATCCTCAGGATCATCTTCTAGCAATCCCACGAATTCCCATTTCATTGTTTTGGCTAGCATCCTTCTCAGTCTCTCGGCACTCACGCTCAAGCCACTGATAGTGAGATTAATCAGCAGATTACGAACGTCTTTGTAGACGGTGTTGTGTTCGGTTGGTTCCATGAGCTCTTCGGGGAGATGCGGCAGCTGGTACTGCAGCACCTCGCTGTATTTCATGTAGAAAATCTTGTATCTTTGCACAGCGAGTTCACTATTTGCCAGTAGGTTCAAAGTTTTCCTCCATTGGGCCAGCGACTCAACAGAGTAGCCGATGAGGAACATGACGAATGCAAGTTGTATCTCTTCGATAAGTTTTTCGGGGTTTTCGAAAGATGTCATGAGCTCTTCTACTGCCTGGGAGCAGTCCATGTAGTGTTTGGTTATCTCCTCGGGCGTGGCATCTTTTGGAACACGCTCAGGGAGTTCTGTGAATCGGGGTCCAGTTCCCTCGATTGGCTTTAAATTAGGCAAAAGCTCATCTTCACTGGTAATTTTGCTAATTTTTGGTACAACTCCAGGGACACCGCGCGGTCTCTCCGAGTCTGGACAGGATTGAAGTTCCACATTTGTTCGAATTGTAACCAAAGCGGGACGACATCGATTGACTGCCTCCTCGGAAATTGTGTCGGTAAGGTGCTTCCAGTCACCGGCGAATCGATAGTCATACGGGGCAAGATACTCATCCAGATCCAGGAGATTTTCACGAATTCTGCGCTTTTCGAGTTCGAGGTCGGCAATTCGCCGTTCACGGAGCTCTTCGTGCTCGTTGTCCCATTCACGAACTAGAATCTCATTGCAATGGAAATAATGAACAAATCCAACTCGAGGTGCCGAGTCGCCATATGGACCTTGGGACTCACAATAGACATAATGGGGCCCAGGTGGAACCATTTTAACGCCACGGAATTTTTCGCCAATAGTGTAGCTGCACAAGTCGATGCCAAATTGCGTGCCGATGGGAACTCCAGCTATAATAAGTACAGCACCTTGGGCAAACAAACGCTTCGCCACTTCGGGATCCAATTCCATGCTTGAATTGTCTACATTCATTTTTGTTTTATTATTATTATAGAAATTGTTAAAAATAATTAAGAAAGAAAAACGATTATTCCTTTGTTTATATACTATTGAATTGACAGCTGACTTCTAGATGACAGCTGGTAGCTGGATGCATACTGATTCAATTTCGGATATATCCGCTGGCGCTAAGAGCGTTCATTAAGGTAGCACCAGAATTATATATCCAGTGAGTGCATTCAATCACTGATCTCTATAATACACTGGATAGTGGATTCCCTACAAAGTATAACAGCTTTTCTACTTCCAATTGAAGATGACAAGTACGAAGGCAACTCAACACTTTAAGCCGGAACCACACATATCTCGTGTGGTGTGTTGTGGAGTGGTGTGTCGTGTCGCTGAATGTGCACACTTGTGTGTTGTGATGTTGAAAGGTGGAAAAGAAAAGTACAGTACAGATGGATATGTCTTTTTTGTTTGTTTCATCTTGATTTTTCATTTTTGACAGGCCAGTTGTTTTTTTTTAACAAATATTTTTCCCGACAAAAACTTTTAGGGCCACCCAGCGCTCACAACTTATGACAACTTATCTGCCATTTTTGCGTTCTAATTTAAAATATGTAAGTAAATTTCCGTACACATGAGTTATTTTTCTAAATATATACTTTTGTCTTTCAAACAAACAGTCAAATATCATTTTAGACATTTGGGTATTTGTTTCATTTCACATACTCCACATCGTGGTATGGCGCAATCGGAACAGAAGCGATTTCGCCACAACACACCCCACAGCAACACACCACACGAGACAAATATGTTTCTAAGCATATGAAATACATAGGAGCGATAGCGACACAACACTCCACAACACACCACACGAGATATGTGTGGTTCCGTCTTTAGGTATGTTCAGTGAGGCAACTCAACACTTTAGGTATGTTCAGTGAGGCTTTGGCAAAAACCAAAGTGGAATTTTTAAGAAAAAAAAGCAAAAGAAACGTCACTTGTCTGTAAATTTGATTTTTTGTAACTTAAAATAATTGTAAAAGTGAATTTAAAATATTTTAGTTGCAGTTTTATAAAAAAATTTGCATTTCATTATGTTATACAGTTATACCGTTATACAAAAAAATAGGCAACTCAACATTATAACAATTCTCAAATGGCATCAACTTTCTTGTATGGATGCGCTATCCAGTGTATTATAGAGATCAGTGATTCAATGCACCAACTCGATGGAAGTCGTATAAAAGCCCTTCCACACTATCCCATCGAGTATTAACACATGTCAAAAAAAAAAGTGGGATAGAATTACTTACGACTGCCAAATTTGCTTCCCACTTTTTTGACATGTGTTAATACTCAGTGGGATAGTGTGGAAGGCCTTTTAGGCGCGTTCGGTCGGCAATCCAAAGCTATCCGGATAGGTTTGTGTTGTTTGTTGTAATTCCATGTTGAAAAACTTTTGATGTCAGCTGATGCAACAACACCTCAAGCTATCTGAACATTTTTGGGATAGGTGGATAGCCTATCTGACTACTACCCGAACTCAAGCATTTTATTAATGAAAACGTAGTATTAAAAGCGTAGTACTATGTAAAAGCGAATAAAATTTAACAAATCAGAAAAAGTGCTTATAGCAGACTTACACGTTGACTCTAGAGTCATGACTCTTTTCGAAATTGAATGAGTGCGAAGGAGAAAAAAGATCGGATTTCACCTTCACACTGATTGAATTTTGAAAAGAGTCATGACTCTAGAGTCAACGTGTAATAGGGCACTTACATCTCAAATTTCCTAATTTCGTTTGACATTCCAGACTGTCAATTGCTATCGCAATCTACTGCTATTGTTGTTTTATTCATTGAATTATGCCATGTTAAATGCGTTCCACTTTGAATGGATTCCATTTGGGAGTTTA
This sequence comes from Epistrophella euchroma, assembly GCA_947049315.1. Classification (NCBI taxonomy): domain Eukaryota; kingdom Metazoa; phylum Arthropoda; class Insecta; order Diptera; family Syrphidae; genus Epistrophella; species Epistrophella euchroma. The sequence continues at coordinate 24,112,873 of OX346246.1, forward strand.
CGTAATTTCCATTGAATTTTCGTGCAAATTTATATATATTTTTATGTTTATCTGAAATATTCGTTTGAAAGTTTTTAGTTGAAATTTGGACTTAATTCCTAAAAACTTAGGAAAGTACACACCATGAAGTAGTAAACTGTTTCTCAGGATCTTGAGTCCTGGCACTCCCACGTCTTTTTCTACACATTCATCAGAATGTCAAAATTATTTTCAATGAGAGTGCCGTTCAACGTCCGATTCGATAAATAAATTCAATCGTGGGCGTGTTAAATTTGTATCCAAAGCGCTCTGTAGAGCTTTTGTGCTGTTTTAAGCAACTCGTGAAAATGCAGCTAGCTATGTCACCTGAATCACCAACTTAGGCGCCAGTTATAGCTATCATTAAAATTCATCATTGAAAATCTTTAATTTAAGATTTAGGGCACTTAAAAAGCAAAATCAGTAATTATTTTGATGCCAATGTAAAGCTGACGACTCTATTAATATTTATTGCCAACAAAAATTTTTATTTGAGCCCAACCTTTCATATAAATCGACTTTAATTATTTCAATGATGGCACTACCTTATCAATGATCATTAAAAAAATAAAAGCCATTTCATGAGAACGGTTGGGTCGAAATGAAAATTTTTTTTTGACCAGATATGTTTATTAAGTCATAAGCTTTATTTTGGCATCAAAATAAACATAGATTTTGCATCCTAAACGTCTTAAAATACATCATTAATATTTTCAATGATGAATATCAATGATAGCTATAACTGGCCCCTTAAGATATCATAAATTTTCGATACATATAAGACCCTGGTTTAAATAAGGAAGTTTGAGGCCGGTATCAGGAATGCCGTTTTAAAAATTTGCATGGGAGTATTTCAGAGGATTGTGGGGAGTACACATTTTTTTTTTTACTAAAAATAACTAATGTCGAATTCCCTTTACCAAAAAAATTCGATTTTTTTTCTAAACAGAATCGAAATTTTTCTTTTAATACAAGGGGTTTGTCCAGAAAAGTCGATTTTTTCTTCTGAACTAATCGATTTTTTTAGCATTGCACTGCTGTAAGGTAAACAAATCAAAGAACCATTAAATGTTTTCAATTGTGCTAAACATTGGCTTTCCAAGGGCGTTTTTAGTTGCGAACACATTTTCCCAGAACTCTTCCCAACTACAATAATGTTAAAAGACTCACTGTTGTTTATAAAAGCCTCAATTCTCCTAGATTTTTGGTCAATAATGTTAAGTGCTCTTAACACTACATCTTTGAAACATATTCTCGATGAATTTTTGCAAAAGTTTGGGATATACTCGAGGGTAGTACAATTATAGTGAGGGGAGTACGGTAATACAGTGAATAACAGGGGAGTACGAACACTCTCTTAGTACTTATTTCGGCAGCCCTGGGCCGGTATCACGGCAGTTTGTGGGTAATAGAACTGAGGGGTCAACACTCCCCACACTTCTCTTTCCCACAAACTGCCATGATACCGGCCCCAATGGGCGCGTTCGGGCGGCAATCCTGATAGGTTTGTGTTATTGTAACTTCTGATGTCAGATGATGATGCAACAACAACTCTAGCTATCAGAAAATTTTTGGGATAAGTGGATATCCTATCTGACTACCATCCGAACGCAAGCAATATTTTCAATCTAAACAGGATCTAATAGATTTTCGACAAAAGTAGTTATCTAACGATAAACAAAACGGGACAGAATTAATATTTCCAGTTTGGAATAATGCAAGTTTGGTATTCCTTTGAGTTTCAAAACTATTCAGTTAATAATTTTATAGGAAGAAAAAATAAAACAAAATTACCTAAAACCTAATTTTTATTTCACAGTGATTTCATGTACATTTATTTGCTTAATGTTTTATATAATTTTATTGATTTCATGGCTTCAATAAATCGCTCCAATATAAGTTAAAAACAAATATTTAATAACAAACAATATGATAGTTAAATGTATAATTTATATTTATAAAAACACTGACTATTCCTAAAGCAATCCATTACCATTGTTTCTTTTTGCTTTCTAACTTGTTTACCATTCCATAATATACACACATAATAATATTTTAATAAAGAGCATTTTTTGAAAACAATTATTATTATTGCAAGGTAAACATTAATGTATTCGAAATATTAGTTAGGTACTATAATGCCAATGGTATTAAATTTTATTTATATCTTTTTATATAATATATATATATATACGTCACGATCACGAGTATTAATTTGTTTATAAAATAATTCTAATTTAATTTTGTTTTGTATAAATTATCTTAAATATATATATAAATATTTATTTTTTCTTATTTTTGTATTTAGTAAATATTATTTTAAAATTGTTATGATAAATTTATCGCATTTTGGATGTCTCTTTAGTCTATAATAGCTGCATTTTATTTTCCCCCAGATCTAATCCGGATCAGATCATGATAATAAAACAAACTGGATCACAAATTTATTTATTTCTCACAGTTGGCTTTATTTGCACAATAAAATTGACAGAAGGAAAATTTTCACAAATATTATTTGAAATAATATTTGGTATTGAATGTTTAAAATGGAACAGTTTTATTTTTTTACTTTAATTTTCATTAAGTTAATAGTTTTTATGTATTTTTTCCGTGCCTCGCGACGCGTCGTCTCTATTGAATGAAGAAAAACTCATAAAAAAAAAATTGGAATGATGGCGGCATTTGTTTGATTTCGAAAATTTTTAATTTTATTGAGTTTTTTCTGTAAATCTCAGCAGTGGTACCAACCTATAAAATTAAAATATTGCTAGGGAAGTGTTCAAAAAATGGATTTCGAAATCCAAATCTAGAAGCAGATCTGGATCTTGTGTTGTTTTTGTATTACTTGTATTTATGTTTCCAAATCCAATCCGGATCAGATCTGGGGGAAAATAAAATACAGCTAATAATATATTTTGTTTGATACTCTGATACACTTTTTTTTTATGTAGCTATACATAATAATTAGCCTTAATTGTTTAATTTAGATGTTATTAATTATTTTATTCTTTGAGATAAAAGGATATACAATAGTGTGAGTTATTTTATTTAGTTTATTGATTCCAATGAATTAGTTGGAAGCTTTTCGAATGAACTGCCAAGGTTGGCACGTGCAGCCGCCAGAAGTTCAGGACGTTCAACCAAGGTGTCAGATAAGGCTTGAAGCAAAACATCTGTGGACGAATTTGAAAATTTGTTTATTAATTTATTAATTAATTTTCTATTATTCTTGTTTGCCTTTCTTTTCTAATATGTTTAGTTGTTTACTCTTCTCTGCATTAAGAAAGCTAACCTAGGCCCCAGTGAATAAATAGAAATAGGCCCGGTCACCCAACAGATTTTTTTTTTACTAAGGCCCAGTTATACGTGGTTCAATATTTAGCCCTTGGCTCAGCAATATTAACTTGCCGATTTCGGCGGATTAACTGAGGTTCAAAAATGGTTCAAGGTTTAAATACATAATATGATAATAGCCAAGTACATGCCTGAACCATCGCTTAACATCAGCTAATCCGACAAAATTGGTGAATTATAAATCCTGCACCACGGGTCAACATTTAACCCACGATTGTAGGTACAACTTGCATTAATGGATCAAAGTTAGCAAAACAGATTACAACCAGTAATTGTTGAACATTTTATTATGCTTGTTAAGCATGAATAAGCCGAAGCTTAAAAATCAGATGATAGGTTCCTATTTTGTTCTGAATATCAACAGAAATTCATAAAATCGAACTACCATATTCATGAGTTGGCGATGAAAATGATTCCAAAAAGTCATGCATGCATGAGTGTCTTCCTCTTGTTCTTTGAGATAGATTTTTTGTAGTCAAAGAATCAAGATTTTTCTCTTGGGCTAACGAATTAAAGTTGACAAATGAAGAAAATCAATGGGCCCTATCGGGAATCTCCCGGGAAATTTTGTTTTCCACGGAATATTTTATTCCCAAGAACATTTTTCTGCTATCGTTAATCTTCCACGGAATAAATTTCCCTCGAACAAAAATCCAATGCAAATTCAGCCAAATTCCCCTGGAAAATTTATTTCCCCAATAAATTCCGAGGGAAACTTTTTGGCATCATTCACGTTCCCAATGTTTGAACGAGGGTAAACACTGATCTCTATAATACACTAAATAGTGGATTCCCTACAAAGTATAACAGTTTTTCTGATTCCAATATGAAGATGACAAGTACGTAGGCAACTCAACACTTTAGGTATGTTCAGTGAGGCTGAGAAGGCCAGTTCAAGTTGCTGAGATCTCAAAAATTCTACTACAACCGAAGAGGGGCAAAAACCAAAGTGGAATTTTTAAGAAAAAAAAGCAAAAGAACCATCACTTGTTTGTAAATTTGATTTTTTGTAATTTAAAATAATTGTAAAAGTGAATTTAAAATATTTTAGTTGCAATTTTGTAAAAAAAATTGCATTTCATTATGTTATACAGTTATACTGTTATACAAAAAAATAGGCAACTCAACATTATAACAATTCTCAAATGACTTCAACTTTCTTGTATGGATGCGCTATCCAGTGTATAGAGATCAGTGGGGAAATATTCCCTGGGAAAATTTTGTTCGCGATAACCCCAATATACCAAGCTAAAAAGCCACACTAACCGCTACTAAATTTTTTATTTTCTGCAAATAAATTGGATGACTTTTTAAAATAAAGGAAATCTGCAAAAATTACTCAGTTTCCCATTTTCCACAATGACAAGCAATAAATATTGCGATGAAATATTTAAATAATATTTAAATACAAAATTGTAGACCATTCGCCAAACTAGTCAACTTCAAGCGAACGTATACGATTCACGAACCATAACAAGACTATTATTTTTACATACAAGTAGGTATTATGATGAAAATATAACATAGCTAGTTGATATTAAATTAAATTCATTGAATTTTTTCTAACCAAATAGATACATATATCACCAGAAATTCAAAAGCATACAGCTTTAAGTTTTATCAATTTGTTCATCAATTTTAGAAATTTCAGTTCTTAAAATTGCATTATTTGGAAACAACATGAAATTGAGTTTAACTTTACACTGTCGAATATAAATAAAATATAAATTTTAAATAAAATATATTTGTATGCTCAGTTGATATAGACATGGACATGGACACGGATACAGATACCTAATAAAAAAAGGAAGTTTCGATTTTTTAAATAAATCCGTTTATAACGTTGTGCGCTAAAGCCTATAGCCAGTTCGTTCCAAGGTAGTGAATAATTGTGTTAAATAAGTTTGGGTACCTATATGTAGCTAGCTGCTAGTATAGTATGTGCGATGCTATCGGAATTCATTTATTACTATACATATATGACTTTATGCCATCAAAAAAAAAACAAAAACTATAAAAAGAATATTCAATTTATACAGGGTGATTCGCCAAGGTGCGACAAAAACCTAGAGTGTATAGGTTGAGTCGAGACGATAAAAATAATGAACAAAATTGTGTTTAAACTTGTTTTGTTCAAAATTTTACTTAGTTAAGTAGTATTTTTGTTTTTAATATTCGATGGTCACATCAATTTTTAGTCAAACACTAAAAACCGGATGTCTAAAATCTAATGGGGTTTCCAATGGAAAATTAAGATTTCAATGAAAAAATTGATTTATTTTGTGACGAATGGAACACAATTTCAAACTGATTTATTTTTGTCACTGTATTTGTGCATAATTGCTTCTATCTCAATATTTCAAAAAAATCTTCATCCCTCGATTTACTTTTAGGCCGTGTGTGAATTGGATTAAATTTGATCCCAAAATTAAATTTTGACACTATTGAGGTGAATATAAACTTTAACATGGTTCTGGGGCACATTGAATTTATGCTGCTAGATTAAATTTTGACGTTTACCAGCACCCACGAAAGGTTTTGTTTGTTTTCATGAGCATAAAAAGAACATATTCAATGAAGATGCATTAAAATATAATTAAATGATTTCACTCTAATAATATTAAGAAAAAGTTCAATGCCAATTTGTGTAATCTTGTTTCTAGAGCCACAATGAAGACTACTGGATCCTGCTTGCAGAGAAATAGAAGCTAGAAGTAGAAGTAGAACATTGTTTGTTCTCTTGGATACAATTTCTTTTGCGCTACGAGTTTGAATTGACGCAAAATAGAACCCTGGATCTGCTGGTAAAAATAAAATTCTTAGAAAAACACATCGTTCTAAATGAAAATCTCCATACAAATGGTCATTACAACTCAAAGATGAATGGATTGGTCCCCTTCATTCATTTGAAGAACAACATTTGCTAATTGCAGCAATGATAACAAGCATTAAATAAAGTTGCCAGCTCATCGTGACCACCACAAGCGACCCGAGTTTTTTGCGTCTTGTGTTTTTGATCTGCAGCTGCTTGCAACAGAATACAAACCATAAGCGTTCTTTATAACCGGCCCAGGGAACTCATTAGAATGGGCGTTCAATTTTTTAACTCGCACAGAGTTAAATTACATTGTTTTGTAATAAATTTACAAAAAAATGTGTTCTTCTTTTTTCCAAAACTCGCGGACGGAAGAAAAATATTAGAATTAAAAAAATCCCATTTAACTGAATTCACACAGCAAAAAGATGAAATTGTGTTCACCACTGATGAAACGTCAAAATTTAATGTGGGATCAAATTTAATCGAAATTTTAAACGAATTCGCACACGGCCTTAGAAGAGAAATATGAACTTGACAAAACAGTTGCCTGTTTTAAACTGCTACCATTTATTTATTAAAAATTATTTTCAACATTTTTCAACATAATTTTCACAACCGAAATATCAACGAAAAACATTTGCAAACTGACAGCTGGATTTATGTTGGTATTAGTACAAGGATGGGTAAATCTGCCGAAAAATTTAGATTTGCAAATCAATTTATTTTGCCCAATGAAATGGAATTGCCTTTTTGACAGATTGACATTAAAAATAAATTGGTTTAATTTTAAATTTTTGTTGATCAATAATTAATTATAATTAGTATTTTTATTTTGAATGCAATTAAAAAGACTAAATTCATTTCTTTTCCCGACGTTTCTTTTGATTTTTTTTCCAATGGTCTCTTAAATCACATTCAAAATTCATGATCATAAAAAGCCCAAAAACAAAAATACTGATAAATTGGTTTATTTTAGCAATGGAAAACCCCATAAATGCCGACTTAGTGGAAACATTTTTTTACAATTTTTAGCAGTTTTTTCTGCAGTGTTAATTCAATTTTTTTTACAAACTTTACTGATATCAGCTACATATAACTTTGTGTATTAAAAAAATTAACCCGAACTTAATATTTTTGCGTGTTCTCAAGATAATCGATATTTTTTAACAATTTTTAGTGGTTTTTTTTAATTTAAAAAAAAAAAACTGTGGGTTGATTTTTTTTTAAGTACTACTTATTTTTCACTACATCAATATTAATGGAATGAAACCAGGCCGAAGTCGATAGAGATATTCTAGAAACAAGCCATTTTACAACTTTTTTTAAAATTACTATAATAAAAAACCGCTATAGTTGAATTTTTCTGAAAATCCTTTCAGCATTTTTTATTATCTGTAAAATGAAATTTACTCGAAGTCGATATCTCTACGCGTTCTTGAGATATCGTGAACGAAAAAAAGGTTCCGAACGTACAACGTATACATGGTACACAGACATCTCTCTAAAAACAATGTAATCCGACTCCAGAGACCTCGAAACGTCGAGAAATGTCAAAATTTTCAATCCCACAAATCGGACCGATTACAATAACTTCCAATAGGAAGTTAAGAATACTTCTTAATAACGTACAATTTTGTACAAAATTAGTTTGAACACAATTTTGTTCACTATTTTTTTTTTTTTTTCAATATTGAGCTTGAAAATTAATTTTTTTAAAAACAATTCTCTCAACTAATTAAAATTAAAATAAAAGAACGAACTTAGAATTAAACAAAAGTATAACGTGACATTGTAGGTGTTGCCGTTGTTGTTTAATGATTTTTTTTTCTATTTTAAGTCGATTTTTTAGAAAATTGCCCCTCCCACCTAAACGGGAGAAAATACTCCCCCCCCCCATCCTATGCGTTTTTTTTTTTTTGGTGTTGAGTCAACCTGTACACGCTCTATCTTTTTGTCACACCTTATGCGAATCACCCTGTATATTGAGGAAAATAATATTTTTTGTTTTTATTTTAATATAACCTCTTCGTACAGAAAAGTTGGTTAAAAAACAGTTTTTGAAACCTGAAAAAGAGCCGAAGCTTTTGGTTTTAGTTGGAAGGGAAAGTTCTTATACCAAAGTTGTAGACAGTGAAATAATTTTGTGTCTATTTACTTGCTCAAAATAAAAATTAGCACTATACGAAGATGGAGAATTCAAGAAATGTGGTTTCCGTCATACCATTTGTCGTAATTTGAGAGGTATGACCTAAGCGGATGGACTGATTTGTTTCAAATTAAGTACAAAGCATATTTTCCGAAATCTTTCGCAACTCTGATTAAACTTTGTATACTTACTCATAAAAAGTTAAGAGGTTGGAAGAAAATACGTTTTAGGTTTTAAGCAAACAAATCGTATCACGGAAATAGAGTTTTAAAGTTTCTTTGAGAAAATTGAGTTGTTTTTCATGAATGAAAAAATTTAATGAGGTTTTTCCTTTGGTAAATTAAGATTTCAAACTAAAATAAAATCTTTTTTTATGTGGCGGATGAATCACGATTTCAGATTAATTTTTTGTTTGTTAAGATTATTCGTACTCATCGAGCAGTTAACTACCAAACAGTATCGGTAGCCAATTTACTGCTGTATAGTGGTTTAAGGGCCAGTTATACAATCGTGGTTCAAATTTTAATCCGTGGTTCAGGAATTTTAATTCACCGATTATGGCAGATTAACTGAGGTTCAACGATGGTTTAAGGTTCAAGTAAGCGATAATAGCCAATTAAATGCCTGAACCATCGCTAAACCTCAGTTAATCCGCCGAAATCGGTGAATTAAAAATTTTGAACCACGCATCGACATTTAACTCACGATTGTACAACTGGCCCATTGGAAGGAAAATATTATCAGAAACGGTGTTTTGACAAACTTGTATTAACAAAAAATTGATTTATTGCCATTGGATAGACTATCATATTCATTAGTTAGGTATATTCTTGAAGGGAACACGAAACAATATGAAAAGGATAACATAAAAATGAAAATGACATAGCCTTGAAAACATTTAACCGCACAGAAAAATTTTTGGTAGGTACCTACGTAAATAGAGAAAATTATTTCATTGTCTATTACTTTTGGTCTAAAAAAAAATCCCGCTTAATTTAATATAACCTAGTCTTGTCTCGGTATTTTTCACTTTTTTTGAAGGTTTTTTGGTTGAAGAAATATGATACTATAAAATATTTACCTTGAAAATTTGAATTTAGTTTCTAGTGGCAGGACTAACTTACAGGTATATTCAGGTATATTTCTATGGTATACTAAGGCAAAGACTGATATTTCAAAAAAAAATTCAAGTTTTTCCTTTTGATGAAGAATTTTATGGCCAATTTGGTAAAAAATCTTTTGTTTGACTTTCTCCTTTAAACATAAATCCTTTCGATTTTGAAATTCAATGTAAAGGAAACTCAGTTTTGTTATTTTATTTATTTAACGAAAAATGAAAATAAACAATGGTAATAATAACTAATTATTATTTTTTAGTTTTCATAGGGAACGATGCGACGCCTTATGCAAAGCATGTTATTTTATTTAATTTTCGATAAATATTTATTTCGTAGAGAGGACAACTGTCAGAAACAGATCCTTTTAGAAGCCATATTATGAGTAATCATGTCATGAGCAAAAAACTGTCCTACAATTGTAATAAATCTCCTCCATTAAGAACTCATTCTTAAATCCCAGACTCAGCTCTAGTTACATCAATAATAAGCCTCTTCATTCATAAATATATGGTCAAGGTTGTTCTTACGAGTATTTCTTAAAAAAAAGAGCAGAACCATATTAGATTTGTCCCTTAAATACCAATTTCCGTAAATTCACATCCAAATCTCTATGCCTAAACATTTATATGCTTCTATCTTATTTTATATTCAGAAAAGCAAACAACACATTATCCCTTATTGGGAAATCAGTTCCTCTCAGAGTGAGTCGCCACAATAACTTCCACCCACCACCCTCAACCGCTGTGTATGATGATCCTAGATCACATGGAATTATACATTTCGAAATAAGGTTTCTTTCCTCAAATTTACCACCACACATTTCCTTCCTTGATTCTCCTAAAATAACATCTCGAAGTTAGATGGATGTTTCAACGAAGTACAAAAAAGGAAACGTATAGGACTTCACATATTGCGTGCGTTGTTGCACAACTTATACAATAATTTCGCAGTAACATTTAACGACCCCTTAAAAAAAAACAAAAGACCACCATCCTAAAAGATTTATTTCATCCCTTCAACTTTCCCACAGAACATCAACAACATAGCTTACCTAAAACTTTCTTTTGCAATTCTGGAGATATCATTCCCTGTTTGCCTTCCTCTTCCAAGAAGTCAGTTAATCGCTGAAGTTCCTGCTGAGCTTGGTCTGAGCCATGGGCCAGTGACTCGGAGAACATTACCTGGACAAATATATTAAATAGATAGACTTCGTTTTCCTGCAACAACATCATCATTATGATTTTATTACCTTGCCCAATTGATAAATCACTTCCTCCAAGGAGAATTCTGTGTAGAGGAATTTCGCTATCTTAGCACGACCAGCTGCTTCATCATGTTCTGAACGTTCTGCAAAAAGATAAAAAAAGCAAAAACATTGAGAATTAAAGGGCAAGAAGTTTGTATTTTGTCTGTTGATTTAATTTCTTTGCTAACATAAACTTAGAACTGAATTTAGCTCTTTTTATCTGCCATCGATGGGAGTGGAATGAAGGGTGGAAGATCTACTTGGGCGATAAAGTGTAAATTTGGAAATTTAGAGAGAAATTCTTTAATAAAAATCTGTTGCTTTTTTAAATTTAGTTTACACGAAACACGAATAAAGGCTCAAGTTTTGTTTATATCTTTTGTAAGAAATTTTATAAGCTACAAACTCTTGGAAATATTTTTTAAAGATACAATCTGATATTCAAAAAAATTCTTTTTGATATTATAAACACATTATTCGAGTATGATTTTGCAGACATAAAAAACAGATGAAGTGACTTAAAAATGCAGTTTTCAAACTAACCATTGCATTGTCCATTAGCTTATCTCCTTTTCCATAAACTTATTCCAACAGTTATCTAAATCTGTACTAAATTATTCAGTGACAAGAATGTCTAGCAATTCTGAATAGGCATGGAAAACCAAGTCTATAATTACAAACAATTGTTAGAAAATGTAAGGTTGTAAAGCATATTGTATGAAATTTTGAGCTTTCACTGTAAGTCTTTCATCTCCCCTAGACAACATGGCTTTCTCAAAGGTAGATCAACAACCACTAATCTTGTTGAATTTGTGTCTTTTATCCTATCAGCCTTAGAGCAGGGCAAGGAAGTCGATGTCATATCCACCGATTTTAGTAAGGCCTTCGATAAAATCTCAAATAGACTTATACTTTTCAAACTATCCACTCTCGGTTTTGAACCCATTCTACTGAGATGGATTTCTTCTTATCTGGAAAACCGTTACTACAGTGTCTGCTTTAGATCTACATCCTCTTGCCCTTTCTTAGCCACGTCTGGAGTCCCTCAAGGCAGCCACTTAGGCCCTCTTCTTTTTATTCTTACTGTTAACAATATTGAAATGGTCATTAAACATTCGCATATTTCTCCCTACGACGACGACACCAAATTCTTTAAGACCATTTCCTCTACACAGGATTCTGCTCTCATCCAACACGATCTCGATAATTTTTCAGTTTGGTGTCTCAAAAACTGCTTATAGATTTAAATATTACCAAATGCCATTCGATCACTTTTTCTCGTAAACGTTTCAAATCTTCACCCCGTCCTTATCTTCTTCATAATCAGCACCTATCTATCGTCGAATCGATACGTGACCTTGGTATATAATATGTGATCAAGAGCTTAACTTCATCTCCCATTATGACGACATAATTCTTAAGGCCAACTCTGCACTTGGCTTCGTTAAACGATGGTCCAAGGAATTCTCCAACCCATACGTGACCCGATCCCTCTTTATAACCTTTGTTTGTCCTCTGCTCGAATACGCCTGTCAAGTATGGTCCCCTTACCAACAAATTCACATCGATAGAATCGAGAGTATCCAACGTCGATTCCTTCGTTTCGCTCTTAGAGGTCTGTCCTGGAATAATCCCTTAATCCTGCCTCCCTATCAAGACCGCCTTAAACTAATAAACCTAAATTCCCTAGAAGAACGAAGAAAAATTTATGAAATTCTCTTCATTCATAGACTACTTACAGGTTCTGTTGACTGCATTACTCTTTACAACTCTACCCTCTTTAATACCAACCCTCGTAACATACGAAATCCACCTCTCTTTTATATACCCACCCACCGTACATCATACGGCTCTAATGAACCAGTCTCTCGGATGCTACGGACTGTTAACTCATACACTAATAACTTCGATTTTAACCTAAGTACCCTTTGCCTAAAATCCCGTCTCCTGAATCAACCTCCTCACTAACCACAAAGCTTAGCTATAAGTTTCTTAGTTTTTAAGTTAGTCTAAGCATTATAGCTTGTAATTAAGCCAAATAAATGGGGGTTTTGCCCCCACTAAAACTAAAACTGTATACCAGCCTGTATAAAATTTAGACATACATACTTTGGAATGCGTTTAATGTGAACCTTTGATTGGGGTTTTAAGTTTGTGAACCCCTATTCTTAAATAACACAATGTTAAAAATAAAAAAAAATGTTTAAAAAAAAAATACAAAAAATTACTGCTTTGAAAAGCCAGATCTTAAAAAAAAAACAAGTTTGATTCAGTTATATAATTTTACCCTAAGTCCTGTCAAGATTACCCCCGCATACACATTCAAGTGAAATAGAAACAGAACCCCTGAATGTCATGGTGGATTAATTCTAAAACTCCAAACACAAGAACTACTTCAATAAAATCCCTTGTCAAACGAAACTTGGAGACTTGGAGCATATCAAATAGAAAGAGCACTATACTCCTAGAATAAAGCCATTAGTTTGTATTTAAAGAAACGGCATGACACGTAATGAAAATATCTTGAAAATGTGTTTGGATTTCATCAAAGTTATATCATGGTGCAGGAAAACTTGGAAATACATACTTTATTTTTAAGATACACACACACATCACAAATGTTATCTTATATTCTTGTTAATATAATTACTCCTTCCAGTTTCCATAACAGTTTCGTTTTTTAAAAATAAAATATTTTATATAAATGTACGTACATAAGTTGAATACTATCATGCAAAAGATAAATATATATCGAGATAAGTTGTATATTATTTTGTAAGTCTTGCAGAAAATTCAAAATGAAGTTTTAATAAAAGGTAAATTCATTGTCATGAAATTTAACTTTGGCGATGAAAATGTTTTAAATTGTTTTCTAATTGTTGAAAATATTAAGGAAGAGTTGACGTTATCATGTGCAAATTTAAATTTTTTGTACCTACATTTTGTATGCATAAAAGTGAACGGATATCGATAAGTAAATCCTGGAAATGGCTGTTGGCTAGTAATAAAAAATAAAACTAACAAAATCTTAATAGTCCAGTCAAGGAAGACCCAAATTCATAAAATAAATGAAATAAATCGTGTAGTCTGGATTATTTTTTTAAGTGGTAGAGGTGACCCCCAGGTACGACATACAAAAAGTCCCCAGCCCAGGCCCGCGAGCTTTATACAGGAGTGGCCGGGGGGGTAAAGGTCCCCTTTTGTACTATTACGTAAATATTTTGAAATCCAAGAGTATCAGCGGAAAAGTTTATACTACAATATGAAAGTAAATTAAATTTTCTTCAAAAAGGGTTCTTCATATTTTTACTAGGAGCAGTACTAAGAGAGATATAGGGGGTACAAAATTCAGAAAATGTGAAAAAAACCATGTTAATGCGTAAAAAAAATTTCGATTTTTGATGAATTAACCCTAAAATTATAGAAAAGGTAAATGCGTATCGATTCATGATAATTTAATTGAATTGATGGGAGAGAGGGTATGGGGTTAAAGAAGGTGGTGAGAGTTAAAATATTCTAATTTAATTTATTTGATACTGTGTTTTTTGTCATATGAAGAACACTGTATCTTCAAAGGTAAGAAGTATGCAATTTCCAATTCAGCAATACTCTGTGAAATAGTTTTAAGAGATATATTAAGAAAAAACTTTCTAAGGGGGGGGGGTCTAGTTGCCCCCACTTATACAGGAAGTATCATTTTCTGAAAAAAAAAACATGGGTTAAAGTGAATAGGTATTCATTTAAAAACAACGGAAACATCTACAATGCTATACTATAGCTTTTTGAAAATACAAAAGCCTATTCTATTATTTCACTGATAAAAAAAGTAATTTTAGTTAAAAGTTTTTGAAAAAATTGACTTCAAATCAAAAATTTAAAAAAAAAACAAAAAAGTTAACTTATAATAATTTTTTTTTTTTAATTTTTTGTCATAAAGTACTAGATTTTCGTTTACTATTTGATACTGTTTTTAATTTTTATGTAAATACTTAAAACTAAATGGCTATAAGTCTTTTAGTTTTAGAGAAAATTGAAAATTATGAAAGCTACTACCAGGCCCAGCGAGCTTTAGCCAGGAGGAGGGGGTGAAGGTCCCCTTTTGTAGTATTTCATAAACATTTCGAAAACCAAGCGTTTAAGAAGAAAAGTTCACGTTATGGTGAATTAAATTTGTAACCCCCCCGCCCCCCTCTCGTAATATTACTTTTTTTTACTTTACCCCCCCCCCCCCCCCCTCCTGTCTAAAGTTTGCGGGCCTGGGCTTGGGACTTTTATTATGTTATATAAAAAAATAATCCAGACTACACTATTTTTTTCATTTATTTTTCCTTCGTTAACTGGACTATAAGGTTAAAAAAGTATTTAATTGCAAAAGTTACACATGAATTAGGAAGTGTTTTTTTTTTTATTTAAGTTTTATTGAAGTCGTACCTACCTGCCTGCCTAAAAGTATTTGTAATTTACGAAAGAATGCCAAGAAAAATAAAAATTTTCCATTTTAAAATATAAATTTAAATATTTAAAAAGTTTATCACAAAATATAATATTAACCTTGATTTCTTTTATTGCGATGTTTATGTATAGGTACATGTAGTGTAGGTAATGTAAATAATGGTTCCGTGAAATAACTCCCATATGAAATAACCCCCCCAATCCCAAAATGAAATAACTCCCCAAAATGTTTTTTTTTTTTAAATCTCCAAATTCTAAGAAAACAAATCCCCAAAAGCGCATGAAATAAGTCCCCAAAGAAATAAAAAAACTACGGCGTATAAAAAGTGAGGTATGCATGGCCTACTATAGTATTTGGGGTAGGTGCGAGGTTCTTTTTCATTTAGAGAAACTACTATGAATTTATCCTATTTAGAGAAACATGTTACCGTAAAAAGCCGAAATAATGAAATTCTAGAATTTACCGGTAAATCCTACCTCACTGTTTATACATAGAATACATTCAAAGTTTATTTAAATCCATTCTTTAAATGAAAAAAGAAACTTTGCATACCAGTCAACCTTGCACCTACCCCAAATCCTATAGTGGCCAATCAGGGGGTTGCAGGGGCAGCATACCCTCCCCCCCTCCCCCCCTTCCATACACACCTCACTGTTTATACGCCGTAATTTTGTTAATTTTTTAAAGAAATAAGTAGGTACCCAAATTTGCGGACTTATTTCATCATGAAATAACCCCCAATTTAAAAAAGAAATAAGACGCCAAAAATCGATGAAATAAATCCCCAACTTCGGGGAGTTTTTTCATATGAAAAAATTCCGATTTCCATTTATATCATTTTTTTTGGGGTCGTTATTTCATTGGGGAGTTATTTCATGGAGCCTCAAAAACTGTTAATTGAAATAAAAAAATTTAAAAAGAAGATTGAAAAATGGATTTATGGCTGCATGAAAATGTATAGGATTTCGTTTTTTATTGTCAAATTTTTAATAGCAGCTACATAGATGGTTCTAGGCTCAAAATGAAGAAAATTTTACTACTTTAAAATCGTAAAGCGAATTTATAGTCGAGATATTAGTCCCTTAGGGTTGAAATCGCCCATCATGACTGAAAAAAGCACGAAAATTTTGCGTTTTTTTTTGATTTTTTACCATGTTGCGTTCGGAGCTCGAGTTCGAAAACATGGGTTTTTCATAAGACCTATATCATAAGCAACTCAGCAAAAAATCAGAGCTACAAGATCTAACGCAAAGCCTCTCTCGTATGAGATGACAACGTTAGCGGACTCTATAACTGTTAATAACTAAAAATTATTCTCAAATCTCCAAAGAAATATCCTTGACTGTTTGTAATAGAATTTTAAATAAATATTTTAATATAAATATGTTTTTATTTTGTTAGATTTTAAATGCATTTTTTCGGTAAAAAAAATGTCAAGTTTTTTTAAGAGAATAAATTGGGCTTTTAAAATAAACAAGGAAAAATGATACATAACGTGTTTTTGAGAAAAAAAAAATAATACCAAAGTCAAAAACCTAAAAATGTCAATAATTTGGGTTTTATAATAAATTGCGGGAAAAAAGTTACCCGCATAGAAAAAAGTTGTAGGATGCGTAAAAATTCCTAACTGCTCTTGGTCTTGATTAAATACAAAAAAAAATTCAAGAATTGGTTGCAGTTTGGTAAAGCTAGAGTCCCCCCCGCCCTCTTGCCTTAAGCTCGTGGCGCTGGACTGGTGACTTTTAGTATGTTGGAACTGAAGCTTAACGCATTTGCATCAAATTAGCAGGTCACTTTTTCGATTGCAGAATACACAGTATTAGTAATTAGGTGCTACTTAAATGCTAATTAGTTAAGCAAAAAAAAAATTATTTGCTCTGTTGGTTTGTGAAAAAATGTTGACGTCAACTTATTAGCAGGTCAAATTTGTCAAAACTATAGATAAACGGTCCGAGAGTGGATATATGTATAACTACTTAATTACTAATTAGATACGCAAAAAAAAATGAATCACTTTTTTCGTTTTGGAATAAATAAGGATGACGTCATCATATAAGGACACCCATTTTCTCGCAAACCAAATCAGCGATTAATTTTTTTTTTTTTTGCGTAACTTAGCAATTATGTAGTTTTCATTTTATATCCACTCCCGGACCGTTTATATATATTTTTGAGAAAGTTGACCTGCAAAGTTGACGTCAACCTATAGCAGGACACCTATTTTCTCGCAAACCAACAGAGCAATTAATTTCTATTTTTTGCATAACTAATTAGCAATGAAGTAGCAAATAATTAATACTTTTTTAATCTGCAACGGAAAAAGTGACCTGCTGTGACTATGTAGATAATTTTTTGCATTTATTTTATGATTTTGGCTTGCGTCTTTGTTGACTGGACTAAAACGTTTAATAGAGTGCATGTCAAAATAAATGTACCTGATGCTTAGAAATTACTTTAAAAACTTTGATGAAATTGCAAAATAATAACAAAAATTCTTCAGTTGTATATTCAACGTACCTCTTTCATGGTGAATATTGTTGACATCTTGTAATCGCATAAGTGCTGGCATACTTTCAATTGTCTTGTCCAAATGATGATTCAAAACCATCTGGTGGCCACTACCAGGAGCTGAATATTCCCTGGCCACAGATGACCTCGTTCTTTCAATGGTCTTTGGTAATGGTCTTCTGGTTGTTGTGGTTGCGGTAGTTGATGTTGTAGTAGTTGGTGCTTCGGTTGGCATTGGATTTGTATGGTGAGAGTTTTTCTAGAATTCAATTTGTATGATGAATAAAGAACACTTAGTTGAAGTGAGCGTTGACAAAAAAACAAAAAAATCATTCATCCCAACTCTATAACGATAATATACTAACCTTAATAAAATTGTCCTTCAATTGGTCGGGGAATACTCGATTGGCATAAGAGCTCTGCAAGTACTCGATCCCTAAACGTATGTCACGCAAAAATTTGATGGCATTTTCTCTGGACATCTGAAAGAAAAGTAAATTGGAGAAAACCAAATAAAATCCATTCCCATCATTCAGAGCTTAATAAATAATATAAATAATATAAAAGCACGTATTTTAGCAGAGATGTGGATGTACTACAAAATAAGTACAGTAAAACCCGCTTAAGAGAAACTGCAAAATGTCACAGTCTTTCTTTCACTTAAGCGGGTTTTTCACTTAAACGAACCCCGCTAAAGCAGCGGAAACAAAATCACTTAGGTGGAGTCCGGATTAGTGCACAAAAATTTCACTTAAGCGGATCTAAAATTCCATTAAGCGGAAAATTATTGCTAGAAACAATTGTATTTAACAATTTTTAATTAATGTCAAAATACGTATACCTCTTGAGCTATTTCAAATGTTGTTTTCGATTTTTGTTTGAAAGGACAAAGCAATTTGTTTATTTATAAAATATATGTAAGTGTAAACGTTTGTAAAGCTTTGTTCAGTGAAGTTATAGTTAGAACAGAACAGAACAACGACTGATTTTGACATTTCCCACAAATCCTGTTCTAATCTGTTCTAAGTTGTTCTACCTCAAAAGCAAGTACAGTAAATCCGGCTATAAACTGTTCCAAACTGTTCCAAACAGACTCACTGAACAGCAAGTCAGAACAGTTTAGAACAGAAAATTTCTCACTGAACAGCAAAAACCTGTTCTTTTCTGTTCTAAACTGTTCCAAACTGTTCGGAACAGCCTCACTGAACACTCCTTAAAATAAACAGAAATTAAAATGTCATTTTTGTGGTGAAAATGGTGAAGGTGAAAAATAAAGAAGAAACGAAAGCATTCAGCAAATTTTTCGTTCTGTGCGTTTTAATTTTATTTTCACTTAAGAGAGTTTTTTTTTTCAATGGAAAATATAAAATTAAACTGAAAATAATGTTTCAGGTATCCGGGTTTTTCACTTAAGCGAGTTTCGCTTAAGCGAAGCGTTTTAAAGGTAATTTGTCGGAAAATACTCGGGGATAAAAAATGTGTTTCGGATAAGCGGGTTTTTCTCTTAAGCGGGTTTCTCTTAAGCGGGTTTTATTGTATTGACCTGTTAATAACATGTACATGCTAACTGTTCCATTGACCTGAAGAAAAAGATTTTATGAAATACTAGGTGGCTTTCAAAGTTATTGCTGCTAATTTTAATTATAATTCGTCACGTTTCACATAAAAGTAAGGTCAAATGAAATTGAAATCTGGACCTAAAAAAGAACTAATTTTTTTTACAGATTGTAAATTCTTTAGAATTGATGTTTTTTTAGTGGGTGTAAAGGAAAAATATTAATACACAAAGACACTGAGCCTGGTGCTCATAGACACAACGTCTATTATCGAACTATTACTTATGCACATTTACTCGGGTTACAAAATTACCATAATTTCTACTAAAATTGTGGCAAAATAATTATTAAAAGCAACGCCTTAATGGCATGCATTTACATGAAATCAAATATTTAATTATGGTGCTCTGCTGTGGCAAGAATGAGAAGGTTTCTTTTTTTATGGTTGGTATATTGTCATTATTTGGAAAATGGGGTCAGCTTAGCGCAATGTTTATATCTTGCCCGTATAATGGTATAGAATTAAACGACACTTGCAATTACCACTATTTTCAGATTTTACTAAAAACTCTTCCAATAGGGACTTCCGAACTTTGACAGTTGATAGCGGTTAATTATTATTGAAGCTATATCTGTCAATTCGGCCGTCAAATCTGTTTAGCCAAATTACCATGAATGTATCCTAAGTAGTTTTCAAAAACACGTGCAAATAATAAAATTGTTCAATCAAAATGGGTGTTCTGTTTGGCTAACGTTTCGCGCGCTTCTTCCATTTTACGATCTGTATAAATGGGTACGTCAACAAACAAAATTGTCAAATTTGGGACGATACCAATCCATATGAGATCCAAGAGCGTCTAATGCATACGGAGAAAGTTACAGTTTGGTATATGGATTTCTACCCATTTTCTCGTAAACCAACAGAGCAATTAATTTTTTTTTTTTTTTTTTGCCTAACTAAGTGACCTGCTAAGTTACACATGTAAATACGGCATAAGTTACTAAATACCTTTGTCACATAATATTAACTTTTAGGTCGAAATTAGAAGGACATTATTGTACTAAATCGAATATTTACGGTCTTAGTGTAGTCTGCGCAAAAGATTAGCCTATTCAAGTTTATGTGGTAAAGTGCTGTTTCAATGGCAATATAAGTGAGTTCTTTTGATTGGACGGGCTTCTAAGTCTTATCACAGATTATAGTTTTAGGTTCGACTCCTAATGTCGGAATATAGGTACATTTTATAATTATTAAAAAATGTATATTCCAACATTAAAACATTGAGACAGAACAAATTACATACAAAAATAAAGTTTAACATATAAAAATGCAAATGCATACATACAACAAATGCATTATGAATATTCAAGGTCATTATTGTATTGCATTGGAACCCCTCTTTCGCTCTAGAAGCACCCTCGTTGAAGGATTAAAAATAATAATATAATTAATCAATGTTTATGGAAACTTGAAAAGTTTTTTTTTTTTTTTATTTTACTATACTTTGCTAGGCTTCGCTTAACCTTTAATTCACAAAGGATTTATACTTAATAATAAATAACACAAGGCTATCGCCAACTAGAAGTTGGCTATGTATAGCTTAGCACACAATCAGAGAACACCTTTCTGGGGTTGTTCGGTTTAATGTCGTGCTCGTGATTCAAATGAATTAATTCTTGAACTTCAAAGGAAAAAAAATAAAATAAGAAAATCGACCAAACACGCATATGAGCACACGGGCAATAGAACAAAGTTAATACCTAATCTCAAAACTATGTTAAGATTAAGCATTTTATTTTACCAACATCAATCAATTTGCAAAAACTTTTACTACATACAGGGTGGGGCAAAAGGTATGAACCGGTTTTAAAGGGATGTAAAACAAAAATAATTCAACTTATAGAAATTATGTTTATTTCGCTTAATTCAGTACAAAATCTAGTTTTTTACATTAAGTTTTAAAGATGATATCACGTAGGTGGTCAGCTACGATGCACTCTTGAAGGCGAATTCTGAAGTTTTCAACCGCTCTTCTGCACATTTCGATGGGTAATGCCGTAACTTAACTTCTGATTCTGTCCTTAAGGTCTTCCAGCGTATGTGGACGAAGTTTAAAAACTTTTTCCTTTATGTACCCCCAAAGAAAAAAATCACAAATGCTCAAATCTGGTGAGTGCGCAGGCCACTGCACGTCACCCTCCAAAGAGACGAGGCGCTGGGGGAACACTTTGCCTCAATCTCGCCATTGAAATCCTAGCACTGTGGGATGTTGCCCGTCCTGTTGGAAGCAAATGTCTACCAGATTAGTTGCTTCACTCAATTCTTCCAGCTCGGGTTCAAAAAACTCTTCCAACATTGCCACATGGCGCTCAGCGGTGACAGTGACGGTTTGCCCATTATCCTCGAAAAAGTAAGGACCAATAATCCCAGATTGGGATACTGCACACCATAAAGTCACTTTAGGGGAGTGAAGTGGCCTCTAGTAAGTTTCCCTTGGGTTTTTTATTAGTCCAATATCGAAAATTCTGTTTGTTAACAGTTCCACACAGAAAAAAACAGAACGGCCATTTTCAAAAAAAAAAGTCCTTACAGCAAACCCACGATGCTCTCCCGTCCAAACCATGGTTGACTCTCTTACTGCCACAACGAGACACCTTCCCTTTTCCCACCACAACCACAGGCCGAGTGCCAGCCGGTCAAAACCGGTTCAAACCTTTTGCCCCACCCTGTATATCAAGTTAGCTGAGCTGCTTGGTTTTGGTCTGTATATGCAATAATAAAAACTAATTTCACAATGGTTCCACCACAAATGGTTGTAGTTTATTTAAACCTTTAATTATAGTATAGTGAGCTTAGTTGTATGTATTGGGATGAAAGTCATCATTCCCGTCCTTTTCTTTTCATTTTCAGTTTTGCATTTGTAAAAGGGGACTTCACTGACAAGAATTGAATAATGTTTTAATTTAAGAATTTACCAATAGATCAAAATAGTTCGGCTTAAGGATATCTCAGCTCTTCGAGACTTACTAAGTTTCTATGTCCATGTGTATTGAATTAAGGAAATAAATTTCCGTTAATTTTGATTTTTATTTTAAATACCAATTATTAAGGCTAAAGGCAATTTAACAGATGAATATGGAAATATATGGTTATATGTGTTCCCTCTAGCTAGAGGGTACGTCTTGGCCGAGATCTTTCCGAATATAAAACTTTCGTTGGATAATTTGAATTAACAAGCTCAGTCTTTCGTTAAGTTTCTTATATAACTTATATAAAGCTCAATACATCGAACGCAGAGTCTCTAATACTCATGCAATTCGATACAATCTCGACTTGACCATGGACAATTTTTAAAATATTGCAGTCACAAGCTCAAAGATTGTGTTTAGATTGTGACTGTTTACTACGCAATGACGAATGTTTTGTGGGCGAAATCGGTGAGGGGTACAGAGCTCCTCACAAATATCACCCACAAAACCATCGTCAGTGTGGGGCGTATAGTGAACAGTCTCAATCTTAACACCATTAACGTCACCTTTTATTTCATATCAAACTCGTTCGCGTACGCACTCTTGGACAGAAATGGTCAATTCCCTTTACGTAATTTGATGACTTCTCTTGGTTTAAAGTCTTGGACAAGCGAAAAGGTCCAGGTAAAGTCTGTCCGCCCACTGGATTTGTAAAGTAGATAGTCTAAGCTTTCATTTAATATCCCATTTGTCAATTGCTCCGATGAAGTATGTATATTTACATCAATAACGCATGGTTTTTCGTTACGGCGGCGGCGCGGCGGAAAAGGGTAAAGGCCCGGATTTTGTTTTGTCCGCCCAAAAGATTTGAATACTACTACAAAAACTTTATATAATATGAATTTCCTTTATGGTATAACACTACATCAAAAACAGGTACCAGAAATGGCCATTTTCTGCCCAAACGGCCCGAAAAGTATTTATCCGCCCACCAGTTTTGTAAATGTCTCGCCATGTTTTATGAAATAGGGGGTAGGTAATCTTACGGTCGCCTCCCCTCCCAGACTGGCTTTAAATGAAATTAATCATAAGAATCATTAAGAATTAAATAAAAGGATCCAATGCAACTAGATCCCTTAGTGAATCAATCATTCTTAAGAAGATCTTGAAATTTGTTAGTTATAAAAAATAATTTGCACAAATTAATTAAAAATGTTACAAGATATTTATGAGTTAAAAGTATTATGAAGAATTGAAAAGACGCACATATTGTAAATTTATAAAAATATACTTACCAAACCTTGTTCAATGAATTCCTCAACAGCCCTTGCTACTCCTGCCTCATCGCCAGTCCAGAATACGTATTGTGCCATATCAAAAGAAGAATACTGTCCATCCTTGTGTTTTAATAAATTTTCAGCCGTCTTAAATAATAAAATAAAAAAAAAAAAGAAATTACAGCTTTAGTTGTTATGAATTAAGATATTAAATTATATCAACCCAAAAACTAGCTTTCAAAGGTCAAAAGCAATAAGGTATGCCATATTTAAGTTACATATGGTTTTTAAGATTCTACAAGATAATTTAATATTTTTTTTCTAATATTTTTTTTTGTATTATTTTAACTCGCATTAAACAATAACAAAAAGCTTTTACTTATAATGTTTGTTTTAAATTTTTTACTAGACCAATCACTTTTAATTTAATTTGACATTTTTTCTACTTCTATATAAAAAGAAACAACGTCAAAAAGAGTACTTGAAGAACTCTTTTAAACAAAATAACATCAACACAAAAAAAACTGTCTTCTAAGCTCCCTTCAGCACACACTCTAATATTGTATACATCACTACAAAGCACCAAGAGAACACTCTGTTATGTCCTTAAGAGGACAAAATGAGAAGAGAAAAGAAAATGCATAAGATATAAATCTACAAAACAAATTAAATGAACAGAAAAAATATCAAATAAATAAACAAAAAAAAAACAAACAAACAAGCACTTTTGCAAATTCAGTGAAACTACAATTAAATACTTCTTGGTAAAAGCTAAGAACTGAACAGGGTGTTCCTCATTAAATACTCGTATACATGCAGTCGTACTTATAAACGTTGTTTAACTTTAGACACCCGTCATAGTTATAAATAAACATAGTTTATTGTTATCTAAAGTTATCTAACTTTCTGCCTAACTTCAGACAACGGAATTGATTGTCTTAACCTCCCACTATTTCGATATTTAGACACTGTGTAATTAGTCAAAAAATTTAATAAAAACTACTGATGGTGTTTTTATGTTGAGTACATTCCTAAAAGTTTAAATTTAAATTTTATATCAAAAACAGACCCAAGCTGGGTAAGGTCACTTGTTTTGTTATACAAAACAAAAGTACATATTGAGTGTGTTCCCCTGTGGCAAATGTAGTAATAGCTTTTGTCTGTGCACCGATTGAGCGTGCAAAGCCATTAAACGTGTTTTATTTTTGGATAAAATTCCACATAACTTTTATTTTGCATTTACTGAAATTTTAATTTTAATATTTAAGTTGCTTTTATTTTAATTTTCTTAAACTTTTTTTTTTTTAGAATAAAAATAGAAAAATCATGTCTCCTGACAGGTTTTTCAGTCTTTTAAAAAGGTTTCAATAATAATTAATTGAATAATTTAATATTTATGTTTATTAACAATCAAAAAACTCTATCATAGCAAATGTATTTCAAACGAAACACCCTGTATTCAAATATTTCTTTTCCTATACTTGTGCCAGTGTGTGTGGATAGTGTGTGTGATTGTATAGAGAGAAGTTAGATAAAGGCAAATCCAAACTATTTTCAAAAAAAAATATCAAAATGCAAAACTTTTTTTTTTGTGTTTTAGTATAAGAACCTTTAAAGGCATCACGTTCAATGAACGACGTTCCGGTCCGGGTTTTGTGGCTTCCAATTGTGGAACAAAAGTGTCGCCAAGTTGTTCCTTTTCATTGGAATTTGCAGACACTGATGAGGACGTAGACAAAGGCGAAACATTAGAATTATGTTCCTCATTGTTTTTGCTCGACGGCGGCGACGACGAAGCTGGATTGACCTGCTCATTGTTAAAGTCAGCTGGTGGTAGCATCACACCGGATGTTTCAATTGATTGCGCTGATGGGGGTGATGTGATAATTGATTCGGGAATGTTTTCATTCGTTGTCAGGGATGTAATTGTTGTTGGGACGGTTGTGGTTGTGGAAGTAGTTGATGTTGAAGTTGATGTCGAGGGAACTTCTGGATTTTGACCGAAAGCTAAACGTGCAGCTCCATAGAATGGCTAAAAATTGAATTCATTCAAAGTTGTCAGACTTAAGAAGACGAAGAAGAAGGTTGTTTTTTTTTTTTATAAAACAAATTGAACAAAAAGAAGAAAAACTCTGAAAACTCCATTGCTTGTTTAAAAAAAATATTACGTTTACGTCACAGTGAACCCACTAAACGAGAACTTTAGCGGGAGATATATTTATTAGAAAAAACAAGGGAAATGGTTTCTTGTGAAAACTAAAGGAAGAACAAAATGATAACAAATCGTTATATACATATGTATAGATGGAATGGAATACTCTAAAAGCAGATGATAAATTGATGTCGAGTTATCATTACTTGAAACGTATATAAAATAGGACCTAACATGGTGTAATTCATATGATAAAATATTTTTTACTCGATTTATTACTTCCTCGTTTTATGGAGGATTTTTGATATCTGCGAAGGGATTGATGATGCATGAACCAGTTGAACAAATAAAACATTAAAACTTTATTGATGAGGGACAGAAATGATTTGAAAGGAATGCTTTCATTAAAATAGAAGAGGTATTACGAAGTTTTATCATTTAATTTATTTAATAGTTTAAAAGTGGAGAGTTCTTTTTCCACAAAAATTAAGTTTTTATATTGCGAAGTATATAATTAAATCTTTCAATTGGGTTCTTATCAAGTTATGAGAGTTGGACGGTGCTTACATTGGACTTCGCACGTGTCTTTGTTTTATATAAATCTCACCTTAAAATGAAAAAGAGTTAATCAAGTGAGGAAGAATTTTTCAAAAAAAAAAAAAAATATTATAAATCTCTGTCTTTCAGAATTACAAAAAAAAAAAAGAAAATATAAATTTCTACCTCGCAGAATTTTTCGAGAAAAAAAATTAAAAAATTCTACCTCATTTTACCATATCGTTCCCATTTTGAGGTGAGAGTGATATAAGACATAGAGTCGTCAAAATGAATTGCTCAAGTAAGTCTCATGTATGAACACCATCTATTTGTATTTTTTAAATGACTTTTTGTTTTTTTTTAATAAATAAATTGTGATATGTATTAGAATATGCAGTTTTAAGGCTCTCCCAAACCAACGCGATTAACACGTGGTTGTCAAGCAAAACAACACGTTGTTGTTATTGTTTTCTATTGTCGCGTCGATTAATCGCGTTGGTTTGGGAGAGCCTTTAGTTTTAAAGTATAAAGCTAACAACTGGTCTAGCTAGAACAGATTCTAGCTCTATTAAAAAGTTAGAACTTCAGAATTTGTTCACTTCTGTTCTCCACCACCCGGCAACGATATCTAGAAAGCAATAAGGCTCTACCAAACCAACGCGAATATTCGACGCGACGAACGAAAGCAACAATAACAACAAGCAGTTGTCAAAGAACTACTACCTCTTGCGAGGAAGTGACAAATCCTTCAAGAGTATCTCTTGTCATAGAAAAGTGCCGCTCACCAGCCATTCGAATTCGGCAATAAACTGTAGGTCCCCTCCATTCCTGCAGACACACACACACAGGAATGGTTGAGAGTTGTAAGTAGCTAGGCCCTGGTTCTTCATGAGCCGTTGTGCCACCAAATTTATTTATTTTTTTAGTTGTCAAACAAAACATCACGTTGTGAGATATGTTTTCAAAAGAAGAAGATTTGATCATATTAGTGAATTTGTTTCCAAGTTCCTTGGCTTATCTTTTGAAAACTTTTTAAAATTTCGCTTTATTTTTCTTCTTTTCAAGAGTATTAAAACTTAAACTCCCTCATGCATCTTCAAGAATATTACTTTTGGTAGGCATCGTTTTCATCCAACCAAAAAAAATGATGTGCATCAACTTAGCAGGTCACCTTTTCCGTTGCAGATTAAAAAGTATATACTAATTAGTTGCTACGTAATTGTTAATAAGTTACGCAAGAAAAAATAATTGCTCTGTTGGTTTGCGAAAAAATGGGTGTCCTGCTAAGTTGACGTCAACTTAGCAAGTCAACTTTATCAAAAATAGAGATAAACAATCCGGGAGTGGATATATATTGAGAAGTACTTAATTGCTAATTAGTTACGCAAAAAAAATTGTATTGCTATTTTGGTTTGCGAGAAAATGGGTTTCCATTATGATGACGTCATCCCTATTTATTCGAAAACGAAAAAAGTGATTCAAGCCCTTTTTAAAAATGTACAAATCAACCTCTTACCCCCACTTCTTCGTGACCAAATTTGCTTGTGGAACCTTTGTGGATCTTGTGGAACTTGTGGCGGCGCCATATTTTTATACAACACACATAAAAGCGAAATTTTGGCTCTATTTCGCTTTTATGTGTGTTGTATAAAAAAAAATGTAAGCATTAGCGCTTGCCTCTCGACTGAACATACTCTAAACTGAGTTGCGTGAGAGGTACAGTGCACCCAAAGAGGGAGTTAAAAAGAAAAAGGATTGAAATTATTTCCTACACTACCACTTCTTAAAGTGAAATTCCTTCTGACTTAAAAGTGTAACAAATTCTTTTTCTTGGTAGGATTGAACTCCACTTTGAAAAATGGAAGAGATTCCCAAAAAAAAATTGAATAAATTCCGATATGAAGCAGAATAAATTCCCTCAATCACTTTTATCTAATATCTATCAACATTATAGTTTTGAATCACGAGAGCAAGTTCTTTAGATCCAGAAGTAGAAGTTTCATTAAATTTACATTTGAAGTTGGGCTTTTTTAATCTTTTATTAATCGATACTAAAATTAAACTCCAGTCAAATCAGTCTAATGCGCCTTAGAGCCACTTGCACCAAACGAACGGATAAATACATAAAACTCAGGATAACTATCCCAGTTTAAATAAATAAACAAAAACTTCTCGTTTTTAATTGCACGAACGACAAATAAATAACAACCGGATAACTGGCTGAACAGAATGGTGACGCAGACGGAAACGGAGACGGAGCCGGAATAGCTGTCAAAATATTAAATACACGCAAATTCAATGTTGTGTTGCGAACACAACGGAACGTAGACGCATACGGAGCTGCAGACGCGGACGGAAGAGTTCACCAACTTTTAACTTTTGACGTACGGCACTTTTGACGTTTCAATTTGTATGAAGAAAAAAAACAACTTTTTGGGTCGGAAAAAAATATTGTGGTTATTTGTATCGCGAAAAAAATTATTTATTAAAAGGAAAATTATTGGAAACAAAAAATGTGTTTTTCTTCAAAATACCTTCAAAGCTGTATAGCTCCATTGTGGACATGTACAAAAAATAACGTACGACACTTTTTGACAGCTCTTCCAGTTCCGTCTGCGGCTTCAGTTCCGTCATTCTATTCTGTTCAGCCAGTAAGAATATTGTTTCAGAATCACCAACACAACAAACACAAAACACATTCAAAAATAAACAAACTCTAACTTGCTTTCTCGTAAAAAATTCTAAAATTTGACGTGGGAGCTATTCAGAGTTTAAATATTTATCCAGAGAACGAGGAGAAGATAACTTTTTAAACTGAGATAGAGAAAAAATATTTTGCTACAACATGATGTGATATAAATCAGTCAGATAGCTTTAATTATTTATAAATCAGGGGTTACTGCTCTCAAAAAAACTTCTGTGCAAGTGGCTTTTATACAGCCTTTTTTGACATTTTCTATAAATGTCAATACGTGATATTTCTATATATTAGACATTTTGTCATTTAATGTCAAAACAACTTTTTTCATACTAAATGTGCTTCAATACTAAATTGACTGAAATTTGGCACCAATGTATCTATGTATTATGTATGATCAATTCTGAAGTCCTAATGAACCCTACTTTCCTAATAGAGTTTTATTGAACATGAACTCTAAACTTGTTAACTATACTGAACACACTTAAAAAATAAAAAAAAAACAAATTATAAATATGTACATTGTACATACATACTCTTAAAAAAAACTGTTAAAACCAATACCTAAATGTCCACCTTTTATATCCTTTCCACAAAACTGTATATCAAGTTCTATCCCACACAAAAAAGTTTGCAATATATCAAAGGTTTTCCAACAGAAAAGAGGAGGAGAATTCCCATCATAACAACTATTCAAATGGATTGCATGTTTTCTTTCGCATAAAAATAAATCACTCTAACAAAATAGAGCAGAGCATTTGATGGCTCCCGCTAGCTAAAAATCTAAAATGTACAACTTTCAATTCAGCAAAAAAAAAAAAAAACAAAGAATATATTTCCCCGTATTCAGTATATCAATGGGCGAAAAAAAAAAGTTAAATACAAAGTTTGAAAAACTAAACACCGAAAACCACTTTGCCACTTCTTTTGAATCAAAAACAACCAACAAAAAAAAAAAAGATATCCTGACTGAACCCTTTCGATATTCATGCCACCCACGCTTTGTGTATTAAAAACAAGTAAGTATAGGATTTTCTCACAGATGGTTAAAATTAAAACACCACCTGGACGAAAAAAAAACGAACCAAATAAATCCGCGAAATGCTTTTTTGAGTGGAAACAGCTTTTAGCCTAATTTTTGTTTTTTTTTTTTGTTAGTGAATAAAAATCCATCGTATTCTTTTTGGCAGCCTGCTAAATTTAACTTAAAATTTACATCTCGACTGGCTTATTGTGTTCTTTCTGGCACTCCTTTAAAATTCTTTTGCAAAAAAAAAAAAAAAATTAGGTAAATCCTTGAGTTGAATTGTTTGATGTTTTAAAAGTAAACCATTCATGAAGAAGGATCAACGCTGCTTCTATTCTTATATTTTTTTTTTCGTATGGTTGAGTTAATATGAAAGGTAGGTAAATATTAGTGCACGCAAAAGAAAGAGGATGACTTTTTTTCATTTGTTTTATTCATTGCAATATGCAGTTGTTGATACAGCACATCCAGTAGTAGCTAGGCTAGGGCATTTCGAGTATAAAATACAAAAACAGTGCTGGATTAAACATAAATTACGCTTATATATGTATGGAACGTATGCTAGTTTTAGGCCCATTTGCTGAAACGAAACTTAAATATTTATGTTCAACTTAAACGCTTATGTTCTACTTTTTCCTCAGCGAAAACTGTCACATAAGCTCTTATGTTGAACATAAACATTGAATGTCGATTTCGATTGGATTTTGAGAGTGTTCTATTCCTATCGAATATGGTAAATTTTGGATGAATGGAGTAAAAACAATTTCCAAATTCAATAGGAATAAAACACTCCCGAAATCCAAACGAAAACGACATAAGTTTCGTTTCAGCAAATGGTCTTTAATGTACGAAAAGAAATAATATAAATACGAATTAAAACGAGTGATATTTTAAGTTAATGAATTCGATATGAAGTCAAATGACATATGTGATTTTCAATTAGAAATGCTGATGGATTCTAACTTCTAGGAGTACATAATATATCAATTATATTAGGTTTAAGAGTTTTTTGTGTAGAAACTTGTAAATTTTTAAAAATTTTCGCAAAGTTTCCTACCAGTATTGTCCCCGACACTATTTCTTATTTTCATAAATGATCTGTCCCTAACATCTAATCCACTAAACTGTTTCGCTGATGACAGCACCTTTAGTTTTTAATACTTCTTTCCAGATTCACTTCCCTGTTCATCGAATGTGGAGATCCAACGGCAGAATATGTTGAGCTCTTTAAATTCAGACCTAAACAGCATCGTTAAATGGAGCAGTAATAATCGTGTGGAATTTATTGCTTCCAAAACTCAAGGCTGTCTTCTGTCGCTGAAGTGGAACATACCCCTTCTACCATTGCCCAGAGTGTTCAGTATAAGGTGCACCCAAAAGCTAGAGCGAGTAGGTTGGGTTAAAAAAAGAAAAAAATCGTATGGGACGGGGAGGGGGGTCTATTTCCCACCGTTTTAGGTGGGAGGGGAAATTTTCTAAAAAAAAAATCGACTTGAAATAGAAAAAAAAATATTACAAATGTCACTGTCATGCTATACTTTTTTTTAAAGCCAGAAGGTCGTTATTTTATTTTATTTTTAACTAAAATTATATGAGAAAACAGTTTTTGAAAAATTAATTTTCAAACTCAAAATTTTGAAAAAATAATGAAAAAAATTGAGTTCAAACTAATTTTATTCTATTCATACTAGAATGCGTTTAGACTTCACCATTCTTTATTCCGTCAATTTCATTGAATTTGTGAACAACAACAACAACAACAACTTAAAGGCGCTACCACCAATTGCTTACGAAGTAATTTTTTTTTAGGTATTTTTCATTCGTTTTATTTTTGTTTTGGCTGAAGATATAGCTATTTCAAGGGGTGCCAAGCCCTATCATCAGTCTTCTTTTAATCCAATTTTATTATGAAAAACTTTCTACATCATGCGAGATTTGAACCCACGCATGAGATTTGCTCAGTCTTCGAAGCCGTATGCACTACGCATTCCGCTACTGATGACCACTGACGTCACAGGTCGAGATGTGTTTGTTTATCAATAATGCATTTGGAGCATCAGCATTTTTATAAGCTCCTTTAAGTATGCTGTTTTATTCCGCCTGGATTTTTCTCCGTACCTTATTTTGATGCTCTAAATGCAACGGATAAATTGATTTTCCTTAAACTTGGTACCTAGCCTATTAAGGGCATTCCCGACAGTCGTTTTTTTTAAATTTCGTAAACTTTTGCCAGATATTAAAAAAAAAAAAAGTTAATTCTTATAAAACAATCTCTACTTGTATCCTACCCAGGTAAAAGTTCAAAATATGATTAATTTGTTAAATACATTACCCCGTGAACAATTTTAAGTGGGCTTCTGTTTGTTACTCCGATATTTGTTTAACTAACATAAGTCTAATCGGTTTTGATTCAGATGTCGTATGCTTTTGAATGAAGAATTTAAACCAAATTCTTGGCCTTTGATGTTGCTAGTAACGATGAGCAATTATTTAAAAAAAATAGATCAGCACTCTAACAAGTGGCGCCCAACTTGTTGCAATTTTTTTTATTAAGAGTCAAGTTCTGAACTTAAATAACCTAAGATTTTTTTTTGTAAGATCTCTATTGTTTGAGATTCTTTTGTATACAGAAGAATAAGAAATAGTTAGATCCTGCTCTGAATAAAATTGTGTCTGTGTGCACTAGAGCATTTTAAGGAATTCCTATATGCATCCAACAATAACTAATTAAAAATCATGTTAATCCCACCAAAAACATTTCATGTAAAAAAAGGTCGCCAAGACTCACATGCACATAACGCTTTCGCTGTGAAAAAGTTATGAGATCTCATGAAGAGCCAAGCCCATAACTCTACAAGGCCTAACTCCACAAGACCTAACTCTACCAACCCTACATCGTGGTCAAAAAGTATGGCTTGGCCGTTTCGCGACCGAAACACAGAAACTTCCATAGATTTTTGGTATGCAAAAGTTTTATGAAACGGCCAAGCCATACTTTTTGACCACGATGTAGGGTTGGTAGAGTTAGGTCTTGTGGAGTTAGGCCTTGTAGAGTTATGGGCTTGGCTCTTCATGAGATCTCATAACTTTTTCACAGCGAAAGCGTTATGTGCATGTGAGTCTTGGCGACCTTTTTTTACATGAAATGTTTTTGGTGGGATTTCATTTCTTTTTGTAGGATCACCTATCATCTGTAAGAAAAATACTTGAACCTCCCTTATAAATACTTCACTGTGAAACCCTGCTTCCAGTAAAACTACTTCACAGTTTATATTGTAGCAATAGGCATATGTATTGTATAACCTAGGAATTAAATAACTATACCTACAATCTACATAACCTAACCTTTATATTGAGCTAAGTCTCTTAGCAAAACACCAGATATGTACTTGAAAATCATATACCTACATATGTACCTATACATAATTATTAAGCAATATAATATATAGTATTAAAAGTAACCCGTATATTTTTAACTTCGCAATAATTAGGGTAAACCTTAAAAAAATGAGCCGTCAATAAAAAATCTCTTATAATTTTTTTTTGACCGAAGAGAGTTGAAAGTTCATAATTTTTTCCTATCGCACACCCCTGAATATAAATACATATGCATACATACATATAACATATAATTCCAAGGATACGTCATAGCGATACCGGCACGACAATTTTTCCACCAATTGTGGTGAAGATCATACAATACATAAACAACCCTTATTTCAAGCAAAGACATATTGTGCCATTGTGCGTTGTTTTTTATGTTTGTGAGTAGGTACAAAATAAAAAAAAACAACCCTTACGTCAAGTATAGGCGGGTTATATGCATTTCTTTGTGTGGCATTGTTTTGTGTGCATTGTGAAAATTGTTGTTGTCTCAGATGTTTTATTATGAACCCCCATTTTTGGGGTGTTGGAGGGTGAAAGTTATAGATTTCTTAATTTCTTTGTTGTTTGTGTGCAAATCCTAGCCTACATTCCAAATTTCAGCTTTCTAGGACTTCGGGAAGTACCCTTTAGGTTTTGATGAGTGAGTGGTCAGTGACAAAATCGACGTTTTTGGGTATGAATTACACCCAAAGTATAAAAGCTAGAAATATGAAATTTGGTGTATTTTGTAAGCCTGCGGACTACACCTAATCCTGAAAATTTGAGCTCTCTAGCTCTATCCAGATCGAAGTTATGAGGGCCTGAAAATCCGACGAAGCGTTACGAGAAAATATAGGTAGTGCCCGCCGCTCGTTTTGCTCGTCTTGGCAGGGGGCACTACCGTGCCCCCAGATTTATCTTTCAAACTCTCAAAAGTTTCTTTTAGTCTATATACTCGTAATAATGTGAAACTTTTAATCTTTGGATGGAATGTATGTCACAAAGGCTCTTATTATGTCTTAAGGCTTGAGGTAAGCCATTAAGTTAAACATTTTTCAAGCTTGACCAAAAAGTAAAAAAAAACACAGAACATAAGAAAACCTTTGGGTGCCAAAGGAGCCATAAAGAAGAAGGCAAACACTCCTACCCTCGATTGAAGAATTAATTAAAGACAATTTTAATTTTAAAAGAAATTTTATTTTTCTACACAAATTCAAAGGACGCAACATCATAGCATGGTTAAATGAAAAAGTTTAAAAAGAAAATAAATATCTTTTGATGTTTGTTCTTGTTCTTCTTCTTGTTTTTTTTTTTGACTGCGTTGCAATTTCAATGGCCAAAAAAGAGAAACTAATTAAAATAAATCTTAAATACAGAAATAGCCAAAAGATGCTCAAGGCCAGACAATATTATATCATCATAAATATAGATATGGATATCAAAGAAAACCAGTTTTAAGAGTTATAAAATTTATGTATAGCTATGTATATAGCAAAACATAAGTATAAGTTATAAGTATAGCTCTAGTGGGGCTTTAGATCAGTGCTTGTTTTTTATTTATTTAATTCTTTCTGTGGCGTTTGGGGTGTGTTTACACCCTTCTTCAGACAGAAAAGGAAATAATTTATAAGAACATAAGTATTGTAGAAAATATTTGAAACCGCAAAAACTTCCAGACGCACAATCTAATACATATACATAGAGGACTACCGTTTTTAGAAACATAAATAGGAGTGATTTATGATATTTTTGTGTAAAATTGGTCTTTAATAAAATCAAGGCTATTATGTTCTCGTAAATACAGTAAAAAACAAGTTTTTGTGTAAAAAACAGCAGTGAATTTTTCAAAAAAAAAAAAATGAATATGAGTATATTGATTTGTTCAATCTTAAGGCTATAGCCCAATGACTCCGTCATGCGTTCGACTTCAATACGCATTCAACTGACAGTTCGATTAAAACCCATGTATTCTTATTGTGAATGGCACTTAAGTAACGCGCTTGACGTCTGTGACGGCGTTGAGATTAAAACATTTTTAATATTTCAAACAGTTATCGACTTTGATATTTGATTTTGGTACAATGGGCGCACCCAAAAACGTCGTTTATTTTCGTCGGAATAAAGACACTCATGGGCTTTTAATAAAAGTAAAAGTATTAGTATAGATAGTAGTTTTCGTTTCATATTCATTTTAAATAAAATTAAGTCTTCTTAATGTGTGTGAAATCACTTTTATACTTTATGTAGGTAAAAATAAATACAGGAATTTCTTTGCCGTGACAACCAACAACGCATAACGCACGACGATTCATTGGACCA
The DNA here is from genome assembly GCA_947049315.1 of Epistrophella euchroma. Taxonomy (NCBI): domain Eukaryota; kingdom Metazoa; phylum Arthropoda; class Insecta; order Diptera; family Syrphidae; genus Epistrophella; species Epistrophella euchroma. The sequence continues at coordinate 24,148,436 of OX346246.1, forward strand.
TCAAAAAAAGTCGAGTATGTCAACGTCGAAGTTGTCAGTTAAACGCATCGAAGTCGAACGCATGACTGAGTCCTTGGGCCATAGCCTTCAGACTTGAAGAATGTTTAATTAGACAAGAGATAGTTAGAACACATTTCCACCAATCTTCAAAAAAATCTATTCCTCGGCTCTTTTTCCGATCCAAAAAATGTCACTTAATGCCATTTCTTGTTCTCTGTTCAAATTATCGAAAAAATATTAATTACGCAGATCGAGTTTCTGAGATTTCACTGAGCAAAATTCATCAATGTAGTTAGAAGAATTTAACAACATCAGTTTTTACATAAATCATTCCTGAGTGCGAGTTATTAGTTCGCTGAATTCGAAGGACCTACGATTTTCTGCAGAATCCAAGCGTCCAGGATAAGAGGTACTTTATCATGAAAAGAGATTATACTCTTCTTTAAGATTTGACACAAATTCGCAATAGGCAGTACCCCTGCAAATACAATGTTCGATCAAATGCACTTCCCTTGAGGGACTACGGAAACATTTGCTAAAGAGTCCAACAGATATTCTTCAACTATAACTCCTTGATGCCCAGTTTAGTTTAGTCTTAAAACATTCGTGAAGTTTTACATAACTTTGATATACAAAGCTATTTTTACCAAATGCGGTTTGTATGGATAATTCGCAGCAAGTTTTGGGCACTGAGAGGTCCAAAAGAGTTACATATCAAAGGGCACGGTAGTTCCAAGCCAAGATCTCAGCACTACCTCTTTTTACAGAAACAAACTCAAACGATTTTCGACCCCACTCTAACTTTGGAACCAAAAATTTCATAAACTTCAAACTCACCATATTTGCTAAGCTAGCTTAGTACAGGCGATGTACCGAACTTCAACTACTTAGCATTGGTAGTTTCTGAGATATAGGATGACAAAAATCGTGAAAACCGAACTTTCTCAGAATTGTTATCAATTATATGGAGAAATTCTGATTTCTTGTAGAATGATGAAATTCGGTAGAGTGGTAGCGTCGTACAAAGCAAAAGATCGTAAACTTTGATGTTTTCTACACAGGAGGCGTGGTATCCGCCCACTTCCTCAAAATTAATGTCAATTATATGGAGCAATTATGATTAGACAAAGAAAAAAATTGAGGTTTGGATATCAGGAGGCGTGGCATCCACCCACTTTCTCAGAACTATTTCTGATTGTTGTAGAATTATGCTATTTGGCAGAGCGATATGGCTTGCAATGCATTCGAATAAACTTAAAATTTCGCGAAATTTAGATCTCGTTACTTTTCATGGCTGACTTGTTACATACAGATTTTTTGTTTACATAGGAATATTTGTCTTTTTTTTTTGAACACTTATGCTTTTGGTTCGATATGTGAGTATAAATCACCATAAGGAATACGTTGAAGTGGCAGTTTTTAACTGGTTCCAAATCATACGTACCCAGGCTTTAATGTATGAGGAGAATTTAATTTAGCAGCGTGCTATTAAAATCAAAGATAACTTTGGAAATCTAATATTCAGTTCTTAAGCCAGGTACGCAGTTCAAGCTAAACTAAATTTTATCCCTACAATTCTTATCTCTACAATCGTTTGCTAAAAGCACAAATGTCAAAATTTATCTGTGAAAGAATGCGTTGAGCATTATTTCACGTGCTAAATCAAGTGGAGACGCAGAGGACAGCATCTAAGCAACGAACAAGAGTTACCACTTTTCGGCAAACTTTCCGCAGTAGATTCGCAAAAAAAAATGCAGTAGATTGAACTTTTTTGCAGTAGATCTATTATTTTTTTCAAAAAAAAACAAGGAAGATTAAAACTAAAAAACAAAAATATTATAGGTAATTAAAAAAAAAATAATCAACATATTTTTCATCAAAAAAAAAGTGTTGTTAAAAATACATACCTAATACCTATTGTGTATCAGGCTATAAGTTATCTCAAACAAAAAGAAAAGGTGTCGTATTAATTAGGTATAACTATTTTTTAATTTTCAATTCCCTGTCGCTACTAAGTCTTTCATGACTTTGGCCTTTACCAACACTGTGCATCACTACTTAAGAAATGCATATAAAGTACAATTGCATTTAATTAATAAGAATTTTAATTTTTTTGTGCAGATTTTACTTAAAACTTGCCAATATTATCACAATTTGCTACATTTAATAAAAACGCAAATTAACAAAAACAAGATTTCCGTCAGCTTTCAATATTCCTCAAAACAGAGCCGATAGTCGAAGGCAGTAGATATTAATAAGTTAAGTAGGATGTGAGTATTTCCTGAAGAACCAATATGATTGCAATCAATGACAAAATTGAAAAATTAAGGCTCTCCCAAACCAACGCGACACATTTGGCGCGACAGCGACACTTTCCGCAATCAAAATTTATTTACATGGCGATTAATGAGAGTCCCCACACTGCTGCGACGCGATTATTCATGTCGCCAGTGAATAATCGCGTCGCGGCAGTGTGGGGATTCTCATTAATCTCCATGTAAATAAATTTTGATTGCGGAAAGATGAGAGTCCCCACACTGCCGCGACGCGATTATTCATGTCGCCAGTGAATAATCGCGTCGCGGCAGTGTGGGGATTCTCATTAATCGCCATGTAAATAAATTTTGATTGCGGAAAGTGTCGCTGTCGTGCCGAATGTGTCGCGTTGATTTGGGAGAGCCTTTATTTGTGGGTTATTTGTTTAAGGACAATTTTTTGTAAAACCAAAAAGGGCAGTAGATGAATTTTGAAAAAAAAATGCTACTGCAATTGCAGCAAAGTGGTAATTCTGACAAGCAACCTTGATGGTGAGTTCATATAATCTTCACAACAGGATCCGAGCATCTCCCCTTTTCCTCGCCCACCATCGTGATGGAATTACCAGTTGATAAAAGAACAAACGCTTACAATGCAATGCTAATTACATATAAGCTTAATATAGGGCATGTTAGTCATTTGATGCTCACCACCCCCTCCACTACCTTTCTCCACCAATAAGACGAAGACAATGATGTCGAATAAACAACAAAGCGATGACGTAGCTAGCGACATACCAAATCATAGCATAGTACACTTTGGTGAATTATAACTCACATTTAGTTCTTCCGAGAATGTATATAAGAGGAGGTCATACAAACAACCAAAGTCAGTTCAAGGAAGACCGTCGTCGAGACTACATCGTATAGGAGTAAATACCAGAGCCTCAGAATTAATCAACATAGGTAACAAAACAACCAGCGTAAAGGGTCTCGATATTTTAAAGGGTGATTGCGAGATTCGTCAGTGATTGCCGGAATTTTTCCGTGATTTGCTTGGTTTACCAGTGATTGCCAGATTCGTCAGTGATTGCCGGAATTTTTCCGTGATTTGCCTGGTTTACCAGTGATTGCCAGATTCGTCTGTGATTGCTGGATTCGTCCGTGATTTGCATGGTTTACCAGTGATTGCCGGATTCGTCCGTGATTGACCGTCATGGCAATTACCTAAGGAAACCCGTCCGCAACAAGCAAATAATAGCTTTAGGAGGAAGAAGACACTTCAAAAATCAAAATCGGAAAAGATAAAAATCGCAAAAAGCCGTCGAAGAAAGCAGAACATCGAAAGCTATTCTCTAAAGCAAAACATTGTATACGTAAACCTAAGGAAATTCGTTGTAATATTTAAGAATGTATAAGAAATAAAGGAAAAGACCTATAATCTAAAGTTACGTACTCTTTCGATATAACTCTGGTATACCGGCGAGCCTAACCTCAGCCTTTGACAAAAGTACATCACAATATTTTACTATGCAAACTTCTTTACATCATTTCGTATAGGAGTAAAGGTTAATCTTAGATTCCACCGCAGTGGCGACTGATAATATAAGAAGATATAAACATTAAGTTATAAGAGCTTCCTTACCAGTGTTGCCAGATGAAAAAAAAAATCCTCCCAGAAAAATTTAAAAACCCCCCATATTACCACATTTTAACAAAAAAAAACCCCTAAGTTTTTTTTTCAACTTTTTCTTTCAATTTTTTATTCACAGCTCATACATGTACATATTTATGTACCTACAAGTACTTTGGTATTCAAATAGCATTTAAAAAAATTGTTTATACATATGTAAAATTTAATTGAGCAGTAATTATTGGATATTCCTTGATAGTATATTCAATTTCAAAGGAAAATGCAGGTATTGGAATAATTTAACTTTAAAATGAATCCCCCCAGATTTCCCCCCAAACATTTCGTCCCCCCCAGATTTCCCCCCAACGATGAAAAAAAACCCTAAATCTGGGGGGGAAAACCCCCAAACTGGCAACCCTGTTCCTTACTCTTCCTATAGGTAGTTTTCTATATGAGGTAACTTCTAAAGATTTATGCCCCAGCACAATTCTTAATCACCCTGTTTTCAAGAGCAAAGTTTATAAAAGGAAAAGTTTGTAAATGGTTTTGTTAAATGGGCGAGTTTGAATAATTCTATAGAATAATTTGCAACCTGTCTGAAAGATAAATCAGTAAGTGGTTTTCGATATAGGTAATTTTGGATTTGATGCTTAGTAAAGGTGAGTTCCAAAAACAATTTTTCAAGTGAAATCTCTGTCAGAAAGGGGTTTTCAATAAACTTCATTAAAAGCAAAAGGCTAAGAAAGCAACTAACCAAGAGCTTTAAGATTCTGTCGCGAATTATGTGTTAATTTTTCATTCAATATAACTTGGGATATTCAAGCACTCAAAATTCGAAATCATCATTTCCACTTTTCCAAGTAGGTACATTTCAATCATCAGAATAATGCAACAGTGCAATTTGATAGCAAACTATATAGCTTGTATCCTTAGACATCTAATGTATATTTTACAGAACACAATTCCAAAAATAGAATTACAAACTTGAACAGCAATAATAATCCCACACCATTTTATTAAAAAAAAAAAAAAAATATAAGAAATATAAAACAAATAAACAAGGACATTATTTTCATATTTTCCAGGACATTTATCATTTATATATAATAAAACTAAAATGAGTTCAACAATTTTCGCCATACTTATAAAGTAAAAACAAAAAAAAAAAAGATACAATATAACAATAAGCTCACTGACCTGGAAAAAAATGTTCTCTCTTCAAGCCAAACAATATTGCAAGGCTTTTTATATCCTTATCTATACAAACATGAAGACCAAAATATTCTGCTAATGGATACCATAATAGTTATGCGTTGTTTTTATACTTTTATTTTCATTTAATGTATAAGAGTATGATATTCCTTTTATCAAATAAAGTTTCGTTTAAATTATTTAAATTATTTTTTTTTTGTATTTATTTTGCGCATTGGGATAGTAAAATGCTCAATTGTATTGAGCATTTTACTATCCCACACACTGTTCATTACATTTATAATATTATAATTTGGCATTGGAAACAATCTGAATTAAATCTGAAAAGTTATTATTTTAAACGAAACCCTTTCTTTTTTTCAAAATAAAGACAAAATTATAACTATTTTCCAGAATTTTAATGTGTTTTATGATCTAAAAGTTTTATGCCAACGACGCCACTCATCATAATATGGGAATAATAACTCAAGTGCATTGAAGAAAAGTGTAGAAAAATAAAAATAACTTTCCTTACTGGCTGAATGACGACGGAGACTGAACTGGAGCCGGACGCAGTGTCCCCAGATTGAGGGGAAAAGCACCACTTTTGCCGATTTTATAATGCGAAAGGGGAAAAAAAGGGGAGAGCCTAAAAAAAGGGGAAAAAAATCCGAAAAGGGGAAAAACAAAAATGTTCTATTCTTGCTAGTGAATATAGACTTTTAGGTTTTAATAAATGCAAAATCATATGCAAATACAACCGTGCAACACCTTCACTAATTTTTTTTTACTACATAAGGTCTAGTTGGAAACATGAAATTTCTTACATTTTTTCATAAATTTTCAAATTTTGATGTGAAAACCTATAAAAGAATCTATTAGTGAGAATTTCGTGTGCGAATTAAATTAAAATTTCGCCAAATTTTATCAGAATGTTCAGTTTTAACACTAGTTCGGTGAATCTCGTATAGATTGTAGAAGCGTCAAAATTCAATGGACATTTTAAACCAATTCGAACACGGCCTTACTTAACCTTTTCCTGCATGAAGTTACAGTTCTTTGGTGAGAAGAAATAAAACAAATTCAAAGAATTTTTATCTTGAATAGTTTTCAGTGAAGAGGAAACCGACAAAGATTTTAAGAAAAAGGCTTTTAGCATTATACCTATTTCGTAATGAAACAGAAGAAGCTTAATCTTTTATTTTTTGTCTTTCTCATAGCGGAACAAAGGACAGAATGACTAAATTCATAGAATATTTTGATTGACACACTATTATATAAGTTAGGTACACTCAGTCTTATTAATAAACCCATTCCAAAGTATGTCTAACTTTAGACAGCTGTCCAACTCCAAAATCGTATTAATAAACATTTCCATCGGTTGTCTAACTTAGACACCGAAATTGGTTGTCCAAACTTATTCTAAAGTCGGCACGTTCAATATGAACAAAGTAAGGCATTTTTTAGTTGCGAAACGAAAAGTTATGTTAAAATGAAAGAAATGTTCGTTGAACGTAGCCAAAAAATAGGTTAAATTCATTAATTCAATCGAGAATGAATTAATCCAGGTATGTAACGGGAAATATGAGGTCGCATTTAGACATGCTGCTGGAATGTGATTATTCATAATGAATTGTCCAACTATTTAGACAATGGCTAGCTGGACAACTGTCAAAGAGTGTTCTAAGAAAATCTAATTAATACGACTGACTATGTACAATACAAAAATGTTACAAGATAAATTCAAAACAATATATTTTCAATGTTTTCTTCAAAAATTTAAACTAAATTTACTTAGGGGAAAAAAAAGGGATTTTTATTAGAAAATTAGGGGAAAAAATACCATTCTGGTGTCAAAAAAAGGGGAAAAATGTTTTGGGGACCTGGGAACCCTGAGCCGGAGCTGGAATAGCTGTCAAAATATTGAATACACGCAAATTCAATGTTGCAAAGACAACGGAACGTAGACGCATACGGAACTGCAGACGCAGACGGAAGAGTTCACCAACTTTTAACTTTTCACGTACGGCACTTTTGACGTTTCAAATTGTATGAAGAAAAAAAAAACAACTTTTTGGCGCGGAAAAAAATATTGTGGTTATTTGTGGTTATTTTATTAAAAGGAAAATTATTGGAAACAAAAAATGTGAATTCTGAGCTTGTATACAAGAATATTCTTTTGTTTTTCTTCAAAATACTTTCAAAGCTGTACAGCTGCATTGTGGGCACGTAAAAAAAATAACGTACGACACTTTTTGACAGCTCTTCCCGTTTCGTCTGCGGCTCCAGTTCCGTCACTCTATTCTGTTCAGGCAGTTAGGCCTTCTGCACATGCGTCATAGTCTGGATTTACATTGTTCAACTTTTCCCATAAGTTTTTTCCAGAAATCGGGTGAAATGTTCATATTGTCCGATTTTTCCAATGAGAATTTCTGTCGTTGCACTCTTCGGTCTTATTGCTTTCCTCTTCATTTTTCATTAAGATTTACTCACACCATCAAATAAACGGCACATGTATACTAAACACACACAAGAAACTGGAAAGGAGGTGAAAGAGAACAAAAATAGGCTGGAAAAATCGTATGAGTTTTCGAGGAACAACCGATTTGTTTCATCCCCCTCACTTCTTACGCCGCTCACCCAGGAACAATCGATCGGAACTGGAAAAGTTGAACAATGTAAATGCAGACATAGACGCGTAGGGTAGAAGGCGACGAGAAAAGCTTTCAACTTTTTCTCGTTATAAAATCGTTCCCCAATTCACAATGCAGCGAGTTCTTCACACCGACAGCTTAGAATTATTCGTGTTTGTCATTTATCACTGAATTTGGGAAATAAAATACAAAATTTGAAAAAAAGGAAAATAAAGATGTTAAAAAAACATGCTTTTAGTACTTTTGGGAGTGTTTATTTACAAAAAGCAAAAGACAAAGTGTGAGCAGAAGAAGACGGTGGGAATGTTAATGAAGACAAAATTAATTAGTCGCAAAATAAAAACATTTATTTGTTCTCCCATATTTTATTTATTTATCTACAGAATTAATAAATATAAAACAAATACAGATACGCTCGGTGTCCTATTCTCAATTGTCAAAATGAAAATCATCGTCTCGTCGCGTTTTTTTTTTTTTTTTTCAATTTTTTGAACTCATGGAAACGCTTTATTGTGAATATTCTGGTATATTCTCATTGCTTGAAAATGGTTTGACAGCTACGACGAGTTCTCGTCATGTTCACGTCTCGTTTCCTCGTCGTATTGTGAAACAGGCTAGAGTCTCCTAATTTCGAACACACCCGGTAGTGGAACACTTTTGGGGAAAAAGCTTTTAAACTGTGGTATTTCTCAGATATTTAAACTTTTCAAATGCAGAAATATGCATTTATTATTTCCTTAAACTATGAGAACCTATCAACTAGCTAAATTTTAAGCCAAAGTTTAAAATGAGGTAGTTTCAGGTTTTTATAGAAAAAAGAAACTGTTGCAATTGCAAGTGCTGTGGGAAAATGTGTTTTCCGTGTGAAAATTGACGTTAGACTAATTTTTTGATTCAAGGAAGCTCATATAATATTTAGTTTCCTTTGTTTGAACAGGATTTGAATGATGTTTGATTAAAATTGGTTCATCCATACATTCAGCTATCGGTCAATATCATTTTTAAAGGAATTTTTGATCGATGCATCCTCTCACCTCAAATTAATTTTTTGAAATTAATTTTTTTTTTTTTAGTTTTTAATAATATACAAACACAATAAACTTATTTATTCAAAAATACATTTTTATCATGTTTTTAGGTTTAAACTATTTCTTAAATCTTGTGTTCGAAATAAGGAAACTTTATGTTCGGGTTTAGGAAACAGGTGTTCAATTTTGGCTTTCTTCAGTTTTTATTAAAAAAAACCGTTAAAGTAAATAAAAGAAACTTAAATTTAATACAAACAATTTGAGTTTCAGCAAGTATAATTAACTTTACATCACGAATTTACGTTGAACAGTTTCCTCACAGTTGATGATTACTTTTTTGTAAGCCACAAAGTGTTCGATTATATGGAAAGTGAACCTACAACGAATGATTGCGTCTTGTGTGGAATAAATAAATAAATTTGGTGGCACAACGGCTCATGAAGAACCAGGACCTAGTGACTTACAACTCTCAACTATTCCTGTGTGCGTGTCTGCAGGAATAGAGGGGACCTACAGTTTATTACCGAATCCGAACGGCTGGTGAGCGGCACTTTTCTATGACAAGAGATACTCTTGGAGGATTTGTCACTTCCTCGCAGGAGGCAGTAGCCCGGAAAAAAACTTAAGGTGGAAGCGGCTGGTATTGAACCCAGACATCTGGCATGACAGTCCATCGCACTAACCATTACGCCACGGGCTACTACGTCTTGTGTGGAGCTTGTGTGTATTTTACGTTTGTTTCAATAGACAAATAGGCAAACGAGGCGTATGGCGTAAGATGTATGTTTTCGTCGCAGCGCAGAAACTGTAAATCGCCGGGCGTAAATACAACAATTTCAGTCTCCAGGCCTATACAGCATGGAGTATAACGTCGGATACATACCAAAACTGTGAAATTGATTAAAAATATGAAGTCTATGACACGATAATTCGTGTGCAGAAGGCCTTAGATCTACATAATTACATAATTAGGTACATAAATTCATATAAAAGGGGGTATTGTATCTGTATGGTACGTGACCTTTCTACAATATTATTTACAACATGTATTTCTTATTTTCAGAACAACACTACCACGCCGCCGTTTATGTTTTTATAAATTGGCATATTTGCGTTTTACCTACATAAGTAGGTACCGATGAACAGCAGCTATTTTTATAAATGACAAAACAAGACAGATATGGAAATGCTCTCTTCTATCGTGACCTTTCCACAATATAATGTACAACATGTTGATGCTACTGTAAAACGCCGAAGTGTGGACATTTTATAATTTACCGTGGTAAAACTTTAAATTTTTACCCACATTGATAATAGTCTCAAATGTTTTGTTTTCAAAATATATAATTCATAGTGTCATTTGACATCAACGCAATGTAAACTATCTGATTTATTTAAGAGAAAAAAAGCGTTTTTTTTTAATATTTTTTTTTTTTAAATAAAATGCACGACTGGATCGCACGAAATTGCTCTTGTGGTTAAACATATATATCCCAGGAAACAAAAACATTCAAAGTTCTAAGTGTTGGTAATAGGTTTCATACTTACACACGTTAAAGCTAATACTATTATACAACTTTTTAGAAATATCCCCAACTGTGGGTGTTGAGGAAAAAAAAAAATAACGGGATTTTAGTGGGAACATTTCTTGATTTTTCGAGAAATTTTTATTTTATTAAAATGGCTATATCTTGGAATTTAATTTGTGTAGAAAAAAGTTTTATAAACCAAAAAATTGACAATTGTTTATTATTAAATAATAAAATATAAAAAAAAATTATATATTTATAGCAGAAGCTTCTAAAAAATTCACAAAAAGTCAAATATTTGAAGAAAAATCATAATGGAGGTTGGTTCAGTTAGGTTTTATCGTAATCTGTTTAAATAAAAAATAAATAAAAATATGTTTACTCTTAAGTTGTAAATTCTACAGAAAACCTAATTTTTAGAATAACACAGAAAAAAATATTTACCTATGTGGAAGAAGATTTCGAATATAGGTACCCTTTTTGATAAAAATCGTAATTATGTGAATTAAGACTATTTTATTTGATTATTTATTTTTGTAATGAATTTAACTCTACGTCGTTTAAGATATTTTTTAATTTTCTGAAATGCACCGTTTATTTTTTTTTTCATATACATATGCACGTTAATTTTTTTTTACGATTTTGCTTTAAATAAAACATTTTTTTTTTTTACAGAAAGGTAAGGGAAAGAAGCTTGAAAAATATACCAAATGACACAGAATTTGATAGTGAACAAGACCGTATTTTTTGCTTTTACTAAAAATAGTTAACTATTGTATTTTTATGGAAATAACCGCAAAAAATTGTTTAAAAAATAAAATTTTCAAATTTCAATACAAAATTTTCCAATTTAAGGGTTACTATAGACAAAAAAAAAGTTCAAAATCTTGTATAAAATTAAATTTCCAATTATTTGAGATGCTTCGAAACTTTTTTAAATGTACCGTAATATTTTTTTTTATTTTTTTTGTTTAACTTAATTTTATTTTATCAAACACTGATTGCAGGAATTCCTCAACAGTTAGAAGCGGGGATGATTCCTTCAATACTGCTTTAGACTAGCTTTATAACCCTACCAAATTTCAGACCTATTACCAAAATTTAGAAGTTTTGCACAAAATTCCTGGGCTAATATGTATAATTTATAATCATTATACAGAAATTCATAGATAATAAATTGGAGAATACGAAAAAAAAAAGCATTCTAAAATTAGAACTTTAAGGCCGATTTTCTTTACCCGAATTTGAACGCAACTTAGCGATTTTTATTTTCAACTTGACAGTTTAAAATCCCAATTTTCAACTCCAGAGTTTATGCACTTTCGATTTTCTTAACTTCCGAAAAAAAAGGAACAGTGATTTTTATTCCGCATTGTAATCGGTCCGATTGGTCGAATTGAAAATTTTGACATTTCTGAACGTTTCGAGGTCTCTGGAGTTTACATTGGCGCAAAATTTTAGACGATTTAGTATGATGTTAAAGTATTTTTGGTATGATGCTAGGTTAGAAAGGGGCTTTTTCAAATTTTAAACGAGTTAGCATCGTATTATCTTTTTAACATTTTAAAAATAAAAATAAATTTTTGGCACAACAGCTCATGAAGAACTATGGCCTAGTGACTTACAACTCTCAACCATTCCTGTGTGCGTGTCTGCAGGAATGGAGGGGACCTACAGTTTATTGCCGAATCCGAACGGCTAACGAGCGGCACTTTTCTGTGACAGGAGATACTCTTGGAGGATTTGTCAATTCCTCGCAAGAGGCAGTAGCCGTTTTTCTTTTTTAAATAAATAGGTGGCGAGGCTGGGGATCGAACCTTAGACCTCCGGCATGACAGTCCATCGCACTAACCATCACATTTTAACATTTTACTAAAGTTAAAATCGCCAAATGCCTATTTTATCTTTTTAGTATCATACTAAATCCCTTGATTGCACAAACGTTTTTCAAAGATTTTTAATTGGTAATTTTCTTATGAAAAACAACATCTGGGTGTCGAGTTTCGTTATATTTTCGATATTTTTACCACAAAGACTTAACTAGTGCTTTCCTACAAGATTAATACACCCGGTGGCAGGGCCGCGCGGTGTGATATTAAAAACGTTAGTAATTTGTATCAAGTAATCACGTGATTACATCATCGCGTTGTCGTTATGCATCTTCAATTTCTTTACACGCCAAAGCAACCGAATTAACAATTTTGGAAATTTTTATTTTTTACTTTTATGCCATTAATTGATCTGATTTTCAAATTAAATAAATACAAAAACTTACAATCTACAATTAAAACTGACATACGTATATGTCACAAATATCTCAGGGATATTTTGAAAAAACGAAGTTGGACCTTAAATTATTTCAACTGAGATTCTCATTATTGTTTGAATTTGCCGACCAAAACTCTAGAGCTGGGCAATTTTAGAGTTTTGGGCAAGTTGAATGATTGTGAAGAAAACCGACCTAAATGTCTTACTCAAAAAATTGCATTCTTCATTTCTGAATTCTTGAAAAAATATAAAAAAATATTTATAATTCTTTAAAAAAAATTAATTTATATATTATCTATAAAAGTTCTTGAAATTTTTACAGGACAAAAAATTATATGCAATTTTTAGAATATAATAATATACACCTAAAACCATGATTTCAAAAAAAAAATATTATCCCGTTTTCAAAAAATCTTATTTAAAAAAAAAATTGAATTCTTTTTTAAAAATCCAAAAAAAATTTTTGAAAATCTTCATATGCAATGATATTTAAACCTAAAGGACCTTCTAACTAAAAAATTTGATCAAAATCGGTTGAGCCGTTGACAAGAAAATCGAAAAAAAAACGATTCTATGAGGGTGTGGTAATTTTTTCCACCAAACATCAGACCGTACCTTTAATAGCCGTTTGAGATAATTAACCTTTTTAAAAAAATTGTATGGTCGGTAGGTACCATTATTGTTAGAGCAAAAAAAATCGATTTCCCATCATCTAGGGAATCAATTGAATCCTAGGTTTCAAGATTAAGGCTGTATCATTGATTAAGGCTATATGTTGAGAAAAGTCAAGTTTGATCGAAATTTCGTGTTCAATTTTTTATTGTCAATCCCATAACTGCATAAAGTTTGTACCTTCAACCTTTGTATTTATCGCAATCAGAAAGGATGGAAGCAATATTTGTGCACTTAATGTGAGTTTTGTCAACAAAATCAAGCTTTTTCATTAGATTATGCAAACTTCTTCTTCGGAACTAATTTCCAGTTTTTGTCCATATATGCAAAATACTTCCTATACTATCTAAAAATTCGAATCGATTAATTTAAATTCCAATCCAAAGCTCCCATTTAAAATTGAGATGCATCCATTGAAGTCCTTTTTAGTTGAGAGCACTATCATCATTTATCGTTCTAAATGCCATCCAGGACGAAGTTTGTCTAAAAATCCTTGCATAAGAACAAACAAACCAGCCTATACCTACAATCTCAAATTTGTAGTAACTAATCTCTTCCATGATGGTTTTATTTTTCATGGCTCACATTCACATTATTGGTTGATGGGGAACTCTTGCTGCAAAGTTACGCCTTGCCTTGCCTGAATACCAACACACAATAAAAGGTCACATTTTCTCGTTGCACTTACCTTGGTCATAAGTGGTGAGTTCGCATTGCCTTCTACTGTCCCAATTGATTCTTCATTTGTTCCTGCTGCTGGAGCTGGTTGTTGGTTGCTGCTGCCAACTTTACCACCATCATGATGGGGCAACATCGGTGGCCGATGATGCGATATACCTTCGAGAGTTTCTTCACCCTCTTTCTGCCCGGCATCTGCGTTATTAATGGTATTCGTTTTTGCCGTTGTCATCTCTTCCAATTGCTGCTCTAGTTCGGGTAATAAATCTGTAGGATTGATTGGTGTTTCTTCGGCTGCTGCTGCTGCTGGTGCTGGTACTGCGGCAACTGGATGTTTTGCCGCAACGACGGATGAGATTTCGAAATGGATATCACCTCCTTCAACGGATTCATCGACGGGAATGGTTGGCTGCTCGTCTTGTTTCAAATGATCCAATTCAAGGACATCTTCGTCTAACTAAAAGAAACAAAACAACAACAAAAAATATCAATTTATGTGTATTGGAATATTGATATGAGAATTGATAAAGAATACGAAATAGATGTATAGCTTACATACAGGATTATTAAAAAAAACCCAGGGCAAAGGCATGGATAGTGCGCCATTGAATATTTATAAATTTTATACGTAATGAATTGTGTGTAGTAGCCCGTGGCGTAATGGCGTCGGACTATCATGCCAGAGATCTGGACTCGATTCCCAGCCTCTGCTATCTAAAAAGAAAAGTGTTTTTAGGGTTGCTGCCTCTTGCGAAGAAGTGACAAATCTTCGAAGGGAATCTCTTGTCATAGAAAAGTGCCGCTCACCTTAGCCGTTTGGATTCGGCAATAAACTTTATAGTTCATTGAAATGTTACAAAAATTTGCGAACCTTGCATTTTGTACAGGACAAAAATTTTTTGATAGATCTGTAGGAGGGATCAGTGTGAGTGTAAAACCGAGTTTTGGGGGTTGAACTCCCCCCCCCCATTTCCCCGCCATTTTGGAAAAGTCAGTCATCTTTTTTTGGTTATAACTTTTTTGTTTTCAATGTTACGATAAAAAGCGTGTTAACATAAATTGTAGAAAATTTAATTCTCTACACAAATATGGTATAATTTTGATTGTGCGATGTATGGTTCTCAAGATATCGCGGAAACATTTTTATGTCCCCTTTCCAAAATGGCGGCCAAATGGGAGGGAGTTCAACCCCGAAAACTCGTTTTTACACTCACACTGATCCCTCCTACAGATCCATCAAAAAAAAATTGTCCTGTATGAAATGCAAGGTTAATGTAACATTTCAATGGACTGTTTAGGTCCCCTCCATTCCTGCAGGAATGGTTGAGAGTTTGTAAGGCACTATAGGCCCTGGTTCTTCATGAGCTGTTTTTCCACTAAATGTTTTTTTTTTTGGAATGTATGTATGTAGAGAAAAATGTATGTATGTTGAGAAAAATTAGATTTTCCAAAAATGCTAAAAAAAAAATTTGTGTCAGGTACCGTTATTTTCGGTCCTAAAAAAAAACATACGTGTCGGGAGAATGTCAAAATAACGCTGGATACCTAGTTTAAATAAAATCGACCCATTTATTTAGGAGGCTGAAGGCGAAACAAACAGACATATGCTTTTTTATTCTCAGCTGAGGTAGCGTCAGCGGATCCAAGGTTCGTACCGTAAAAAGCAAAATAAAACTCGGTGTATTTGACAGTTCGGAACTCTGGTTACAAAAAATTAGTTCTTTATTAAATGCTTCTTACAACTAATTCTAACAATTCATTATAATAAGTTTTACAATAACTTTAATAGCTTACTTAAAAATACATAACAGAGTATTTCATATACGGTAGAAAGTAGGATTGACTCACTTGGCTGACCTAAGTCAAGTCTGGGTACAGAATTTCGGGATTGACTCCCTTGGCTGACCTAAGTCAAGTCTGGGTACAGAATTTCGGGATTGACTCCCTTGGCTGACCGAGGTCAAGTCCGGGTACGAAAGGTACATTACTGGCAAAGCCAGCAAAGCCAGTAATGGGCCTTAGTACTAGTAGGGTGCGAATACAGTTGTTTGAGATTAAGTCCCTCGCCTTAAATACAATTCAAGGCAAAACAGGGGACAGGAGCGGAGATTTTACGGCAAAAAGCCAAAAAGTAGTTTAGAAACTTCTTACTGGTGTACTACACACCCAGCATCTTGCTTCACGGTCCTTACATTGTGTCACGATAACTGACCTAGAAGCACCAGAGGAGAACGTCCTCGAATGTTCTGATTTGATAGGAAATTTTTACGGTGTCTTATGAATGAACTCTGCGGTGAAAACTGAAAGTAAGCAGTATAAATGCAGAAAAACTCATTCCATTCACTTCTTGTGCTCAGCTTCGATTACTTCTTCTGTTGTTGTAGTGTTCGTATGTTGTTATTGTAGAAACCTCGTCACAATCGTCGTGGGCGCCTTAAAATATGTGATGCAATTCTGGTGATGCGTTTCTTGTATTTCGTTATTCTGTGGTAGTTGTCGGATAGGAGTAACGAAAATAGTGTAACTTCATTACAGCGTTTAACACTTGAAAAGGCTAGTTAAGTATATTATTTCATTAAAGAAAATTCTAAGCATGTTACACGCAAAGTTACTAAGAAACTGTTTGTCCTTATATTATTTGAAACAAAAAAAAAAAAAAAAAAAAGCTCATAATATTCTCCACATGATCATGACCAAACTTTTATTATCTGTCATATTTATGAAGTTATTTGGCACCTGTTGTTTTAGTGAAGAGTTTTTGAAAAAAAAATTTCGAACTCAAAATTTAAAAAATTAATGAAAAAACAATGTGTTCAAACTGATTTTGTTCAAAATTTTAAGTAATTAAGTTGTATTTTTGCTCCTATTAAGTTTTAGTCAAATATACTAAAAACCACATGTTAAAATGTCCTCTAGTTTTTGAGAAAATTGAAAATAACAAAAGTAAGTTTTTTTTAAATTCAACTTCAATCTCTTATTTTGGTGCTCCAAAGATCCTATTTTTACTTAAACAACTTTATTAAAAAATAGACTAAAAGAAAGAGATTTCTGGCTCTACAAAAAAGTATAGCATGGTATTATAAGTGTTGCCGTTGCTTCTTTTTGTTCTGTTTTAAGTCAATTTTTTTAAAAATAGCCCCTCCTGGGTAAACGGGGAGGAATAGCCCCCCCTTCCCTCTGATTTTGTTTGTCTTCACCCAACCTTTATCTACGCTCTACCTTTTTGTCACACCTTATACAAATCACCCTTTAAATATAAACAATAAAGGATTTTGCACATGTCCCAGACGTTTTCGAACGCCCACCCCCACCCTCGGCTAACAAAAAAACCCTGCCAGATGGTTTAATTTGGTATAATAACGCGTTTACCTAGACATTATTATATGCATATAAATGTTGGTTATGCCTTCACTCCAGAAATTCTTAGACTATATAAAATGTAGCTGTTTCTAGGAAACTTAAAAAATATATCAAATTTAGGCGTCAAATAACTTTATGAATACGATAAATATGAAAAATTTGATCCTAATCAATTTTGTAGAGAATTTCATAAGCTACTTTTTTGTCCTAGATTATTTTTTGAAAGGACTAACAGTTTTTAAGTTAAACACCAAAAACCGACAAAGACAACATGTTACACTTTATTGCCGCTAGAGCTCGCCTCGAATTGATGGGGACTTTTGTACACTTAATCATTAGGCCACTCTTATGTATGTTAGATTAATTTCCAGAAGAAGGCATTTTTTCCTTCGTTGACTGGACTAACAATGCCATAGTTGATATAGAGCTTGGAAATTACAAATAAGCTACTAAAAATATTTTTCTTCTCGCGTATATTTAGAGCAAGCGGCCGAACTTTTGTCTTCAGTTTTCAAAGATCGTTTAAAAAAGATAATATCAGGTATCGAGTTTTAAAGGGCACCAATGGGAAATTATAAGTGGAATTCGAGCTCGACCTCTTTTTATTTTTAGTTTTTTAAATCTGCACCAATATTTTCGATAACATTTTTATAACTCCTTTTAGATCGCGTACCATAAATGGGTGTGGCTTTCTTGTTTTACTTGGTAATTAATGCATGAAATCGGTGATAATATTCAAATTTTGTTGTTTAAAAGAAACACATACACATGGACATGACTTAAAGCCAAAGAACACTTCAAAGACAGTTTCTTCGGAAATCAAAAACGTCCAAGTTAAAAATTCAATAAATTTAACAAAAAAACCCAACCAAATGTCATGATAAATGAATGTTTACTAAATGAAGGATTTATGCATTGAAAAATAAACACACTTTGACCAAACTAATAAATATTAGTCACTTATAAATTTTTAGCTAATCTCTTTTGGCTATTTTAGCAACATGTTTCTAGACACAATTCGCAAAAAAATATGTTATCGACTTCATGCCGGCCGATATGAAAAGATCTTGATAGCAATAGAATCGTAAGAGTAGTAAAGGGGAAGCCCGAATATTATTTTTGATTATAGGTAAGCGATTTTTAAAAAAGTATAAAAGAAATTGCCAACTTCGTTAAAGCTATTCAGTTTTGATAACGAATCCGCCATGAACTTACATTGGATTCTATTAGCAAGTATTATTCCTGTGATTGCAGGTTTTCCTAACTTGATACCTCCTAGTTCAGTGACAACAGTAAGTGATACATTTTCAAGCCCCATATAAATTTTAAGAACTTCTTTATACATAATTTTGGATTTAGGGAGATCTGGTTGAGAAACACGGATATCCATTTGAGGAGCATGAAGTTCAAACATCAGATGGATACATTTTGACAATTCACAGGATTCCCTATTCGGCACGCGTTGAGACATCCGAGCCACGTCCAGTTGTTTTTCTGATGCACGGTATTTTGTGCTCGTCAAGTGATTGGGTCCTTCTTGGACCAGATAATGGCCTAGCTTACATTCTCTCCGATGCTGGCTATGATGTTTGGATGGGAAATGCTCGTGGTAATACCTACTCGAAGAGACACGCAACAATGATTCCATTGTTGCCTAGTTTCTGGAACTTTGATTGGCATGAGATTGGTATGAATGATTTGCCCGCTATGATCGACTATGCTCTCTTCGAAACCAAACAGGATCAAGTTCATTACATTGGCCACTCTCAAGGAACCACAACATTCTTGGTATTAAATTCATTGAACTTGAAGTTCAAGAATCGCATTCGATCGGCTCATTTAATTGCTCCAGTGGCATTTATGGATCACATGAAGTCCCCCCTGGTTAGATTGGGAGGTCCATTGTTCGGAAATCCAAATAGTTGGGTTAATATATTTGGAAATACTGAACTTATGCCGAACACGAAATTGCTGGAAGAACTTGGTCAGCAAACTTGCATTGACGAGTCTTCGTATCAGACTTTGTGTTCGAATGTGATATTCTTGTTTGCTGGTTTTGATAGTGATAATTTGAATGCTGTAAGTATCAAGCTGATAATCTCTTGAATTTAAGTTATAAAAGTGTTCTCAATTAGACTTTGATTCCTGAAATTATGGCAACTACACCGGCAGGAGCTTCTACCAATCAAATTATTCACTACGCCCAAGAATATGTATCGGGTTATTTCCGTGAGTTCGATTTAGGCAGAGGTCATAGGAAACCAAAGAATTACCCCATTGAAAAGATTGATGTGCCCATCTTTTTGTACTACAGTGAAAACGATTATATGGCATCGGTTGTCGATGTTGAGAAATTGATGCGTAAACTTAAAACCAAAACACTTAAGCGTGCCTACAAAGTTCCCGATCCAAATTGGAATCACTTGAATTTCCTATGGGGTTTGAATATTAAAGAACAAGTCTATAATGCTGTTATGGAAGATATTGAATCAATGAGACAATAAATTTAAATTTGGAGTCTGATAGCAATAATATAATATTTGTTATAAAGATTCAAGAAATATAATAAAATACGTATGTATATGAATAGCAACAATTTAAAAGAATTTTTTATTTTGCTCTAAAATTAATTGATTTGTTATTATCTGGCTATTGTATTTTATCAATTGATTTTGTTGAACAAGAAAATAACATGAAAAGATATCAATCATTTAAATATAAGCTGAATTTACTTATCTCAAGCGAGCGTAATAGTTTTTTTTTGCACTATATAGGGTGTTCCCTAATTCGTGCTGAATATTTTGGGGATTGGTTCCTGGCACAAAGCAAAAAGCACAACAATGCCATAGCCTTTTTGAAAACTAATATTCCATTTTTTTATTTGATTTTTAAATGAAGTTGCTTAAGTAAATTTCAAAGTCAACATTTTTGGACAAAATTGTGAATCTTTCATAGTTTTTCGTAATTAAGTGCCACTGTTGAAAGAGTTTTGTGTGATAACACACTCGCAGTGTAGGCTGCAAAGCTTTCGCACCATCAT
The DNA here is from genome assembly GCA_947049315.1 of Epistrophella euchroma. Taxonomy (NCBI): domain Eukaryota; kingdom Metazoa; phylum Arthropoda; class Insecta; order Diptera; family Syrphidae; genus Epistrophella; species Epistrophella euchroma. Next base: position 24,168,744 of record OX346246.1, read on the forward strand.
ATTAAATTGAAGGTTTGAATGAAAGAACAACAAGGTCCGTCAAGCTGGGTCCGCCACAATCGAAATTCGAAATTCTAATGATGCAGGGATTTTGTACTAATTAAGTTCTAATTTTGTACCGCAATCCCGATCTGGAACTAAAATCCCCTCCCCCTCAAACCTGTGGCGGACCCAGCTTGACGTCAAGCTGGAACCACCACACCTCCAAACACAAAAATTCAAAAAACTAATGATGCAGGAATTTTGTACTAATTAAGTTCCAATTTTGTACCGCAATCCCGACCTGGAACTAAAATGCCCTCCCCCTCAAACCTGTGGCGGACCCAGCTTGACGTCAAGCTGGAACCACCACACCTCCAAACACAAAAATTCAAAAAACTAATGATGCAGGAATTTTGTACTAATTAAGTTCCACTAATTTCACAAAACTCCGAATCAGATACTCCATCATTTGACCTTGAAATTAAGCACCAAACACAAAATAAATGGTGGAGACTTTTTATACGCCACCCTAAAAAAAAAAAAAATAGGTTTTAGATGTAGAATGGGTTCATTAGAAAAAATGCCAACTTTCACTTTTCTACTCCCACTGGTTTAGTTTTTATGACGCTTAAACTAGCCCCTATATTTGAGGGTGACCGTCAAGCTATATACCTACCTATATACCTACCCACCAATAATTGTAAGTTTTTTTTTATAATTACCTACCTACCTATTTGCTCGATTCTATTCAAGTAGGTATTTTATGGTCTGCGAATTAAGTTTTTTTTAAAGTCAAATCATACCTATAGGTTTAGAAATTCTGCACTTTGTTGTTTTTATTTGTTGCTTAATTGAAAGATCAAATGGTGCAGTGAGTATTTGATTCTGAACTTCAGAAATTAGTTGCACTAAAATTGAAACTGTATTCCCCAACCATTATTTTATTGATTTTTTGTGATTGGAGGTGTGCAATTATAGGAGATAGTTTAAGCGTCATAAAAACTAAACCAGTCGGAGAAGAAAAGTGAAAGTTGGTATTTTTTCTAATGAAGCCATTCTACATCTAATGTGTATTTTTTTTATTTTTTTAAATCGCAAGGAAAAAGTCTCCACTCCAAATTTTCTGTTTGCTAGTTAATTTCAATATCAAATGGTGGAGGATTTAATTCGGGATTTAGGTAATTAGTAGTACTAAAATCAGTACTAAATTCCTGCATCATTAGAATTTCGAAATTCTTTTGTGGCGGACCCAGCTTGACGGTCACCCTCAAATATAGGGGCTAGTTTAAGCGTCATAAAAACTAAACCAGTGGGAGTAGAAAAGTGAAAGTTGGCATTTTTTCTAATGAACCCATCCCAGCAGGAAATTTCGTCTTCAATGAAATATTAAGCTGAATTCATCATTGAATTCAACTACCACTTCATAGGCGAAACAGTGTGCACTGATTACATCAGTAAAAAGTAATGCATTGTTTCAGCAGTTCATGATTTTCATCACATTATCTGCTTTGCACTGGGAAACCATTTCCAAACAACCCCTTCTTTTACTTGTTTCAAAAAAGCCAACTGATTTCAATACGAAATTAAAAGTGGTTAAAGAGGAAAAATTAAGCGATGATTCAATTGACGAAAAGTCATGCATAAGTTCATCAGTTCATTCTCTAAATCCACTCGTCTGCTTTGTAAAGGATACTCTGCGAGAGAAAAAGGTTTTGAAAACTCTCCTTGGCTGACTTCGGCCACCAATATGAAATTGATGCTGAATTAAAGTCGACGTTTTCAAATGAAAAGTAGTCAGTTCTCATTCTCTCAGTTTTAATTCTTAATCGCGTCGTCTGCTTTATATAACCTTCTTCTCGAGAAAAAGTAACGATAATCTGAAAATTGCCCTTTCTTTTTCCTGGTACGAACAATGTGATGATTTCTGTAGTGCAAAAATATGTACCCTTTCAATTCAACATGCCATGATCACGTGATCGTTTGAATTTTTTTTCTTCTATTCTGTATTTCTTTTGTGGCGCGTGCTTTATTTGTTGGCTTGTTGAACATTTTGGAAATCTTCTTTTGTTTGTATTTTCATTGCAAGTTAGTTGTTCTTTTTCTATGGAAGCGGGTGTTACATTCATGTAGAAAATAATGCCAAGGTTAGTAACTCTTTATAGTTACATACATATGTATAAATTATTGTAAACTGAACATTTTTTCTATTCCTAGGTTACTCGAGGAGCCACAATAAATAATTTTGTAATAATTAATAATTTGTTGTAATTATTTTAATTTATATAATGTAAATAATAATGCAATAAAAAGATAATAATTAGGTACATAGGTACCACATAAATTGAATCAGTTTTTATTTTAATAAGGGAAGTACATTTCTACTATTGCAAAAGGTGGTGAAAAACCAATTCGTTTGTAATTGGTGATTTCACTACTGAATATTCCTCACATTTTTCCTCGGGCAATAATAAGTCCGTTAATAAGCAACTCCCAGTTACCTAATGATTTCAGTATTGAATTTTCATCACATTATTCATCGATGAAAATAAGCAGATGAATCAGCATATTACATTTATGCAGTGATTTCACTGTTTAATATTCATCATATTTTTCATCATATTCCAAGCTGCTGAAAAAGCAACTTCCAACGAACCAGTGATTTCGTTGTTGCATTTTCATCGAGAAAGTGGCATGTGCCTACCGCCAATGACATGCCCATGTTAAATTCATCAGAGAAAAGAGCACAAAAGTGGCGGGTGCAGCTTCTTTTCCTCGAGGAAGAAGCAGCTTATTCAGCACTGAATTTTTAGAAATTTCCTACTGGGATTCTACATCTAAAACCTATTTTTTTTTTTTTTAGGGTGGCGTATAAAAAGTCTCCACCATTTATTTTGTGTTTGGTGCTTAATTTCAAGGTCAAATGATGGAGTATCTGATTCGGAGTTTTGTGAAATTAGTGGAACTTAATTAGTACAAAATTCCTGCATCATTAGTTTTTTGAATTTTTGTGTTTGGAGGTGTGGTGGTTCCAGCTTGACGTCAAGCTGGGTCCGCCACAGGTTTGAGGGGGATGGGATTTTAGTTCCAGATCGGGATTGCGGTACAAAATTAGAACTTAATTAGTACAAAATTCCTGCATCATTAGAATTTCGAATTTCGATTGTGGCGGACCCAGCTTGACGGACCTAGAACAACAACTTGAGTGAGGTACTGTTTTTTTTTTATAAAATATAAAAAAAATTAATTTGGAGGCACAATGGCTCTTGAAGAACCAGGGCCAGGGTTCATACTTCACTTCGATGAAAAAAGATTTACTTTGGTATTGAGGTCAAAATAGAATCTACTTCCCTACTTCGCTTTTGCAAGTTCTACTTCTATTTAATTTTTAGGAAAAAAATCCTTAATCAATAACTGGCTGAACAGAATAGAATGACGGAACTGGAAGAGCTGTCAAAAAATGTCGTACGTTATTTTTTTTACATGTGCACAATGCAGCTGTATTTTGAAGAAAAACAAAAGAAAATTCTTGTGTACAAGCTCAGAATTCACATTTTTTGTTTCCAATAATTTTCCTTTTATAGTTTATCCAATTATTCTTGTCAGTACAGGGAAGATAGGATGTTTGCATCTCAGTTTGGTTGCAGCGTACTGCATAAGTCTATCGCATGTAAAAGCTCTTATCGCGATGCCGTAGTTTGCATAATAAATCATTTCAAGTTTATTTGAAATTGTCCAGCGTTACCACCTAGTAGGTAAAATTGCACAATTACGATTTTGAAAAAAAAAAAAATGATTTATCTTTTTCCACACCACCATGAGGTAAGATAATAGGTGCGTTTTTGTAAGGGTATCCCCAGTAGTGTACTTTAAGGTGCCTCGACTCTGAAAAAATAAGTCCTATAAAAAAATGTACTGTGAAGAAAAGAAAGACAATTAAATTTCCTATTTCAAGATATTGGTTACAACACTTTTTTAAATGGTGGCCGACGCACAACACCTACATCCGCGCTATTTTATTTTTATACTCAAAAACAACACACATACTAATTTCAATCATAAAATTATTATTAAAGAAAAGAAGCCTGGTACTGACGAAGGCCCAAAAGAAACATTCGACAATTGAAATATTCTTAGATTTATTTTAAATAAAGGGTACACTTTGGTTAAATTTGTATTCTTTTTTTACCTTTGTAAATAGCTATAATTTCAATTAAAATTTATTGCACACACATTTTTAAAAAAATTTACCAACGATTCTTAAAAAACTACCCATTTAAAAAAACACAAATTGTACAAAACTTAAAATAAAAAATACACCTTTTAAACATACAATTTACAAAAAATAATTTATTTCACATTTACTGACCGCACGCTACGAAAATCTACGCAAATAGTGTTCATCTTAAAAGAAAACAGCCTAAAATTTTGTAACTGCATTTAAACGTATTTTCCACACATTAAAAGAAATGCAAAAGATGAAAACACTCTACGGTAACTCTCATCATTAAAAACTTTTTTTAAAGCTCTAAAATCAAAAGCACCTCTAAAGAAATCCAAGGAAAAAAAACTGAACGAGTTACCAAATGGACATGGGTAACCCTGAATGCAAATTAATATAATAGGGGTTGAAGTTGAAAAGCAGCAGCAGCAGCAGCCACACACAGCACAGCACAGGCCACAGCAATTCATTTCAGTGCGCACTCAGATGTGCGCCCGAGAGGACGTTGAGTGTATGTCAGATGTAATCGGAAATTTACGGGCGGGCAAACATTTTTTATGAAGGAGTTCTTTCAATTTAGTATGGTGCAAAAATATGGCGCGCTACTGATTTTGAAAAAGCTCTCCCATAAGACGTGTACTGCCAATTAATATTGGATAGACTTTAGTAAATAATTTTTTTCGCGATACAAATAACCGCAGTATTTTTTTCTGACCCAAAAAGTTGTTTTTTTTTTTTTCATACAATTTTAAACGTTAAAGGTGCCGTACGTGAACAGTTAAAAGTTGGTGAACTCTTCCGTCTGCGTCTGCAGTTCCGTATGCGTCTACGTTCCGTTGTGTTTGCAACATTGAATTTGCGTGTATTCAATATTTTGACAGCTATTCCAGCTGCAGCTCCGGTTCCGTCTCCGTCACCATTCTGTTCAGCCAGTAAAAGAAAGCACAGTTGTTTCCAACAAACTCTTAATGTCAGACATTTTGTTCTAAAACAGAACGAATTCTTTTTCTTCGTTTTCATTCTCTTTCGCTATTAACTTTTCATGGCCAAATCACAATCACGCGTTCGGTCGGTCGGGCTTTGATGGGCTTTTAATCGACTTTACGATAACTTGTGTCATTAAGCGCGACCTTTAAAATTGCAAAACGAAATGTGGCTTCAAACTTCGGGCGTTGAGAAATGACAAATAAAAGTTCTGTTTCCTTACAATGGTATTTCTGAAATTCTTCGCAGATAATAGAGAATTTTAAATGTCTCTGCATTTTATGTTTTCATTTAGGTTCTACAACCATTCAACCAATGGAAATAAATAGCTTTGGTAATAAAAGTATACATTAGGTATATGCTCTAATGGATGAACATGGTGGCTCCATGAGAAAGATTTCATAGAATACTGTGTTGCATGCTATGTAAATTTCTCATGGAGGCTACTTACATGTAGTATTCTGTAAAAAAAATTCTTGCCACATATTGCTTTGCTCATAGAAAGCTATGAATAGTATTCTATGAAGCAGCAATTTTCCCGTTGACATCTGTGGGTTTGTTTCAATTTTTTTTTGTTTTGTGTTTTTTCGAATGTAATTAAATTTATTGCAGGTGCCAAAACTAAGTTTTGGTCTTTTTCTTATGGATTTAAGTAAAATTAACAATAAATCAATTCTTTAAATTGTTTTAACTTCATAACTTTGCCCTGTGAAATTTTTGAAACAAATGAAATAGAAAGCTATTAAAATGCCCAACCAACATTTTATGGTATACTATCGCTCTTTCTTTCTATCGAAAGTGACAGATAGTAATCTATAAAATATTTCAGGTGGAGACACCGTGTTAAAGTTCGTGAGATACACTCACACATTAAAAAGTCTCTCATCCTGAATCCGAAAATATTAATTTATTGAAACTAGCGTACCAGCATATTTTGAGTAGAATCTACCCTTCTCTTTTTTACGAAAATAAAATCTCCATTCAGTAAAAAGCCCATGTAAACAGGCACGTACCTACGTAAAAAATATCTGATGATATAAATCCCGTCAGACAAAACAATCTTAAGCTGAGGGAATTATTTTATCGCAAAATAGACTTGCAAAAAGATTTGCACATTTAAATGTGGTGATGTTACGCCGCCGACTTAGTACATACACACTCTTGTCAAGTTTGATGTGTTGCAAACTGTCATCTTTGTTTTCCCTATTCAACTATTTTCTTTCCATGAGCAATATTTTCTCTTTCCCACATACAGACAAAAATGTATTCACTCTTCAACAGAACGTGGTATACATATACCTACCGCAGAAAAAGGTTGGATTCCAACACAAGACACAATTCTACAAAAAACACACGATACAAATCGTAATTGATATTACAAAATGTTGTAAGACACAAATTTCTTGTGTCGGGATTTTATTTATTTGTAATCTATGTATGTATGTGAACATTGATTTTTCAACAAGAATATTCACATAAAAATAAAATACAAATTAAAAAGAAACAAGTTCAAGCGATAGCGCCACAAGAAACATCACTCATTAACAAAAAACAGAAGGCAAGTGTAAACTCGACTAAGAAGTATACACAGCGGAGTAAATAACTCTCCGGAACCAAACAAAAATTGCCCTAATCGAACACATCTAAAAAGAGGTAGACAGATACTTGCAAAACAGAGCATCAAAACAATTTGCTTTGGGTATTTTTAAATGAAATAAACAAGACACAAACAATACATTTCACAGAAAAACAATTTATTTTGTTCAATAAAATTTATAAAAATATACACATATACTAAACATATCTCCTGGAATTATTATAAAAAAAATCCAAATTAATTTCCAATTCTATACCACAACACAATCAAATTTAGTTTAGTAAAGTACCTAAGATAACTTTTATCACTTTTATCAAATGATTCACACGAAATTATGATTAATAATAAATTAATTTCTTGCAAACAAATTTTCTTATGTTTTTTGTAAATTAAATGTTTTATTTTTAATGAAACTAAATGCAGAACAACTTTTGCATCCGACCGAAAGAAAAGGGAAAACAAACAAAATGGAAATTACCTACTGTGAGCTGTCAAAGCGCGACAAAATAGAAAATAGATCTATTCGGGCGTTGAGCTCGAGCTTACGATATTTACGATCTAAAGCGAGCACAAAGCTTGAGGTAACATTTCAGATTGCCTCATAAGAATCCATTGTTTCTATTCAATATGTCAAAGTCGGCACGACCGAACGCGTGATTGTGATTTAGCTAAATTTGGTATTAATGTGTCAATGTGTGAAGGCTGTTTCACAATGCGACGAGAAAACAAGATGTCAGCGTGACGAGATCTCTTCGTAGTTTCTCTCTCTTAAAAGAGAATTTTAAACAGTGAAATAATACATAATCAAGCATTTCTCGTCGTCACGTTGCGTCTTTTTTTCAATTTTTCGAACTTTATGACGTGACGAGACGACGAGAAATGCTTGATTATGTATTATTTCACTGTTTAAAATTCTTTTTTAAGAGAGAGAAACTGCGAAGAGATCTCTTCACGCTGACGTCTCGTATTCTCGTCGCATTGTGAAACAGCCTAGAACAACTTCGAAGAGAACTCGTCACGCTGACGTCTCGTTTTCTCGTCGCATTGTGAAACAGCCTTGATACTTATGAGTTTATTTTTTAAATTTTCTTCATCATTAGGCCTCTTTTAAAAGGTGTGCCAAGTTTCAAAACTGTTGATTTTTTTCAGGTGAAAAACTTTATTGACTGAAGGCTGTTTCACAATGCGACGAGAAAGCGAGACGCCAGCGTGACGAGATCTCTTCACAGTTGTTTTCTCTTTAAAACGAATTTCAAACAACGAAAAAATACATAATAAAGTATTTCTCGTCATCACGTTGCGTCTTTTTTTCATTTTTTCGAACCTTATGACGTGACGAGACGACGAGAAATGCTGTATTATGCATTATTTCAATGTTTAAAATTCTTTTTTAAGAGAGAGAAACTACGAAGAGATCTCGTTACGCTGACGTCTCGTTTTCTCGTCGCATTGTGAAACAGCCTTGAACCAAATTTACCTATAGTTTGTTTGAAATGAGAAATTTGAGAAGCACTTATTTACCTTAGTATGTGTGTAACTGTGCATTGTGAAACGGGGCCTAAATTGATACAAAGTATACTACAATTTTATTGTATTGAAAGAGAGCCGAAAACATATTTATTTGTTGCATATTCAAAGGAAGGTAATGTAGTTCGGTAATTTTAACCGTTTAACTTATACATACAATTTTTTTTTAAATGAATAGATATTAGGTGTGTTTTGTTGAACTGAACTGAACTGTTCACATTAAGCCAAATTTTTACATGTAAATTACACCAACAACATCAAGTTAACAGCACATTTCCTCTTCAGTAACTCTATGGCTTAATGCGGTACATTGTATAATCGGTACAGTAACTATTCAATAAAACACGACAATTATAGAATTACAATAATAACACAGTCAGTACATCCTGCTGTATCGTGTATGGGTGCAGTGCAACACTTGGAAGATTAATTAGATTACAATCGGAGCGCAATTGGAAACACAGCAGAAGCTGAATGAGATTACTCAAGGAAGTGTCGGTGATACAATCTTAAGTGTTTATACGAATTCAAAAGATTGCACATGCGATTTAAAGGCTCATGCCATAATTAGTACGGTGTTCAAGGGCATACGCAGGGGCGGACAAAAAATATTTTACTTTCCTAAATTTTTTTTTTTGAGTAGATAATGTACAATATTAATTTTAAAAACTATCTTCGATGTTAAAATTTTTCTTTTAATATGATCATCATTACAAACAAAACATTTCAATACTTTCTTCAAAATTACCAAAGAATACAAATTTTTGGTAGATTTCTGTACTAACTCGCTACTATTATATACACTAGGGTGTCCGTTATTTCCCAAACCAATTTTTTTGATCAGACACCCCCTAAATCAAAAGTTTATGCCCAACTAAAAATTTATTTATAAACAAATTCTGTCATTAACCTGTGCCTCTTACATAAAAAAGAAATAATTTTGAAAATATTTTTTATAGATTTTTTTCTTCCATAAACTCTGAATGATGTGTAAGAATATCTGCAGTTTTTCGGGAGGAAAAAAAATACGTTAAAAGTTCATATATTTCGTAAAAACTGTATGGGAAGGCTATGACTTTAGAGGCACGGGTTAATGAGTTCGGCCATTTTGTTTTGGTCCATAAATTTACTGTAGGGCATAAACTTTTTATACATGGGTTGTCTTATCCAAACAAAAAATTAGTTTGGGAAATAACGGACACCCTATTATGATGCACAAGCTGTTAAAATTTACCTTAACAGTCAAAATAATGAAATAGGAGTTTTTTTATAAACACTGAATATTATATCTACGTTACGAGGGTTTTCTGGGTCAACATTCTTTTGTTAAAATTCTGCTTACAAAATTCTGCTTTTTAAAAATTTTGCTTTCAAAATTTTGCTTTTCAAAATTCAGTTTTTTAAAATTCTGCTTTTAAAAATTGTTTTTGACAAAATTCTGCAAATAATAAAGAAAAAAGTTTTGAAAAATTAAATTATTATTTTTATTATTTGCAGAATGTTGTTATATTATTGTATTTGTTAATAGAAATAATGATATTTTTTTTTAAAGTGTTGGTTGCTCAAAGTCATGTAATGAGGTTTTTTAAATCTCAATAAGAAAAGCCCTTATTTACTTACAAAGCTGGATATCAGATAGAGCCATAAGATGGAGAGGACATAAAAGAAAATAACAGAAAATTAAAAATTAGAAAATAGAAAATAGACCTAAGCGCTAAGCCTAAACTAAATAAATTTTTTTAAGAAAATAGCTAAAAATATACTCTCGTTTATTTTCCACCAATTATTATAATTTGTACGGACCAATATCTTGTTTAAAAAAAAATAAAATGAAATGTGATTTTGCTTATCAAAGTTATCATTCATTTACAAGCAATATTTCTATCAAAAAAACTTGCAGTAGGATTAATTAGTTTAGGTACCTACTATTTAGCAAGTTTTTTGCAACAATGTATACAAAAGTTGTAGCGATACCTCTACAATTCGATTGAAGTTAATTTTATTTCAATTTCAGAAAAAAGAAAAATCAAAAGCTGCACCCTACTTAGAACTATTATTAAATTCTTTATAATCTACTTCGCTTTCAAAATCACAAATTCAATCGACTTATTTTTTTTTGGAAAAACCTTAAATCTACTGCAAAAAAAAACTGATACCACTAAAAAGCTATTTTGTGTAGTAGGAAATTTATTGTTGTTTCAAGATAAATTCAACTATTAGGTTTTAATCTATTAGGTTATGTGATAGAAACGTCATACACACATTGAAATTGAATTAATTTTTCGAAACTTTTTGTTATTACGAGTTCCTCTTCCTACATATGCCTACGCTTATGGTCGAATTTATTAGATTTTTGACTGTTTAAACTATGTCTAAGTATTTCGAAGCAGTTGGAAATATGCTTCATTTAAAAAAAATAATATATCATTTATCATGGTTTAGACAATCCAGTCCAAAGTAAGAAAAAATTTAGATCACTTTAGTAACAATTAGAAAGTTTTTTTTCATAACTTGGACGGCTGTCTAAAGTTAGACAGTATTTATTAATATGACCATTAAATACTATACCTTCACCTACTACATACATTTAGAAACTAGCTGGCCCAACACGGCCTCGCACGGGTTGAAAACGTAAGAAAATAGCAAAATAAATTGATAAATATAACCAGCCCTATATAATATAAATCAATATATTAGGAAAAGTAACATAGGGCACTTAATATGTTATTTCGCACAAAAACAATATCATGAACACTTCTTCTAGATTTAAGTGATTTGAAACCTAAGAGGCTTGGTCAAGCTTGCGAGCTAGGACAAAAACTCCATCTCAATTTATAAAATACATAATTTTGTGAAACGATTCTCGACCTTTTTATGAAATCTTCGTATTCAAGATTAGGTCTAACCAAGGCCGTAGGTATATAAGGAGGATACAAATGTGAATGAGTCAGAAAAATCTGTAGAGTTCCTCTTAATGAATTTAAGCATTGAATTAGATTTAGCAACAACAGCATCAATATGAAAAAAAAACAACACAAACATATATTTGCCAGTAAGACCTAGGGTCATATAAATTAGGCAATGTTAGAAGGAATAGAAGGATAGGATAGATTTTTGTTTGCACAGTGGACTGAGAAATAAGGTTTTGATTATCTCATTAAATCCCAGGGGTGGCGTTCAGTTGAGGGAATATAGAAAAGAATAATGCTGCCTAGACTGGGGCTCGAACCCACACATCCAGGTTAGCAGTCAAGCACTACTTCCACTGCGCCGGGGCCACCCCCAAATATGGGGAGAATGACCGTCAGCCTGGTTAGCAAATATATATTTATATAACTATGTAAATTCGATTTTTTTTTTCCGTGAACTATACTGCCGTGTTAACTGAAATTGACGTATCTGACATTTGCCGCTTTTTTCATTTTAGGCCAAATTTGAAATCCTTGGGAACTTGAGGTGGTTTTTATTGACAATTAAAGCTGAGTATCGCTTTTGGAGCAGTAAACCAATTGAAACACATTCGTTTTTTATTTAAAAAAAAGTTTTATAAATACTATACAAAAATTGGCACCAAATACTCCTAATCATAAAAAGAATGTAGATACATACATCATTTTTAATTAACACGGCCGGGCCGGCAGTATAAATAATGAACCATATATCGAATTGACTCAAAAAAATTGAGAATATAATGTATGGTTAATTATTTAGGACCCACAATCAACGTTATGGTTAAGTTTACTGCAATATTTAAGTCATAACTCAACTGCCGTCGACTCAACTGCAATCAAATGCACAAAATTTCCTCGGTTATTACCAAAACATTGGGGGAATGCGATCAAAAATGCAAAACATACTTTTGTCCTCATCTTCCGAACAATACGATCTTTATGCACTTACGGAGACATGGCTAAACGAAAACCACCACAATTCAGAAATGTTCTCTTCTCATCAATATTCTGTATTTCGCAAAGACAGATGTTCTCTATCGACTGGTCTTGAAAGAGGAGGTGGGGTGTTGCTTGCAGTGCGCTCCTTACACACCTGTACACAACTACCTTTGCCTTCATCTCATAATTCATCGCTTGACATAGATCAAATAATAATTAAGGTATCATTGAAATGTTATAAAGATATTTTTATTTTTGTTAGCTACATTCCACCTAAAAGTTCGTTAGATTTATATAAAGAACATATTAATAATTGTACTTATTATCTTTCTAAACTTAACGATAATCAACATGTAATTATAGTAGGTGACTTTAATTTGCCTAGTGTAAATTGGATTTTTGATACTGATGAGTCTCATCTTGTCCCATTCAATGTTATTAATGATTGTGACTCTTATGTTATTGATTCATTAACGGCTTATAATTTAATCCAAATGAATAATTCTAAAAACAGTTTAGATCGAACACTTGATTTATTATTTGTGGATAAGGAATTATGTATGTCAGTTAGTAAAAACCTTTTTCCTATTTCTTCAAATACGATTCATCATATTGCTCTATCGTTTGAATTCAAAATGCTTAATTTTTTTAAATCAAATAATACTTTTCTATTTAAATATAATTTCTTTAAAGCTAATTTCAATGGCATTGCGAGTTACATTAACAATTTTCCATTACCTTCTGCCTCGAATGAAATTCATGATTTGTCAAACTTTTACAAAAAATTTCTTACCACTCTTAAGGAAGCTATTGATCTATTTGTTCCTAAAGTTAAAATATCAAACGCCTCGAAGCCGCCTTGGTATAATAGACAGCTAATTAATTTAAATAATAAGAGAAACAAAGCGTACAAAATGTTGCGAAAATCTTTATCTGATGCCAATTTGCGCGCGAATTACATTACTTTGGAAAAGAATTTCAATGTTCTTAATAAATTCTTATACAAAAACTACATTAACTCGATGGAGTCCAAACTAAAAACAAACAGTAAATGCTTTTGGAGTTTTATTAAAAACAAAAGAAAAACAAATGGTATTCCTAAAATAATGCAATATTTAGACTCGACTTTTTCTAGTCTACCAGCCATTTGTAATGCCTTTTCAGAGTTTTTCAGGTCAAACTACATAGATTCTTCCAACAATGTTAACTTTTGTGTTGGCCCTTCCGAAAACACTTTTAATATAGGGCAATTAAACATCTCCATATCAGAAGTAGAAAAGGTTTTATCTGGCTTAAATGAAGATATAAATGCTGGTCCTGATGGAGTTCCACCTATACTATTAAAAAAGTGTGCGACTGCATTTTCAAGAGTTTTGTGTCTTATTTTTAACTGTTCACTTGACAGTGGAGAGTTTATTTCGGAATGGAAAACATCCTTTATAACTCCCATTCATAAAAGTGGTTCTAAACAAGACATAACGAACTACCGTCCTATCTGCAAATTATCTGCAATACCGAAGTTATTCGAAAAAATAGTATGTGATAAGCTTAAATTTTTATTGAAAGAAACTATATCTCCTTTCCAACATGGTTTTGTATCAGGTAGATCAACTTCTTCAAATCTAACCATTTTTACTAATTTTGTTCTAAATTCAATGGAAAAGGGTCACCAAGTAGATGTTATCTACACTGATTTTGCTAAGGCATTTGATAGGGTGCATCATAATATTTTGATAAAAAAAATCGAAAAAATTGGATTTCATTCAAAGATGCTGAAGTGGTTGATAACCTATCTTAATGGGCGTTGTCAGTATGTTTGCATAGATTCAATCTACTCAAAGCCTATCTCAGTTTCATCTGGTGTTCCTCAAGGAAGCCACTTAGGTCCAATATTGTTTCTTATATTTATAAATGACTTACCTAGTATTATCCGAAATTCAATGTGTCTATTATTTGCAGATGACTTAAAATTTTTTAGGTGTATAAATAGTGTAACCGATTGTGTTCTTCTCCAGAACGATATCAGTAACCTTTCCGACTGGTGTAAAAAAAATCATTTAAGTTTAAACATTCCTAAATGCCAATGTTTCTCTTTCACTCGCCGTCAGCAACCAATTGTTTACGACTATAATATTAATAACCATCTTCTCGAAAGAGTTTCGATGAAAAAAGATCTTGGAGTTATTTTTGACTCCAAACTTAACTTTTCAAAACATATTGAATTTATAGTAAATAAAGCAAACTCCATGTTGGGATTTATCTACCGAAGTTCTTTTGACTTAAATGATCCTTACACATTAAAATCCCTTTACGTAGCTTATGTTAGGTCAATTGTCGAGTATTGCTGCATAGTGTGGAATCCATTCTACAATATTCATACTATTAGAATTGAAAGCATTCAAAAAAAATTTACTAGATTAATTATAAATAAATTGAGATGGAACATTGAAATGCCCTCTTATAACACAAGATGCAAGCTTATTGGCATTCAGACGTTGGAAAACCGCCGTAAGATGTTTGCTATTATTTTTGTCCACGACATTTTATCTTACCACATCGATAGCTCATTTCTGTTGGCTCTTATAGATCTTTATGCTCCTTCTCGTGATCTAAGAACTCGAACCTTGTTCCGTGAAAGTGCTCATCGAGTTAATTATGCCTCTAATGAACCTATAACTCGCAGTGTCAGGGTGATTAACAATGCTTCGTTTTTCATAGATTTTGACTTTTATATGAGTAGAAACTCATTCAAAAACATGCTAGCCATGTACTATTTAACTAACTAAAAGCTCATATTAATATTACTTTTATGTTTATGTATTATATTAAGTTTATATAATCGTTAGTCTAATTGAGTATAATTGTAAACTCTAGTTGATGAAAATAAATAAATAAATAAATAAATAAATAATTCAAATGGAAGATTTTTTTTATATCTTTAATTTAATTTCTAAAAGAAGAGATTTCAGGCTTTCCATTAAGGTATTGCATGGCATTGAAGGTTTCACCGTATAAACATGCTCGTATGCAAATGCAATGTTGTGTCAAAATTTCAAAGTAATCGGTGAAGAACTTTCGGATATTACTCATAAAAAACAAACGTACATTTATATTTTTATTTATATAGAAGAAGATAACACTAATAATAAGACTTAACCTAATCTACATAGCTAACAAATTATCTCAAATTATGCTAACAGAATATAAATGGCTTAAAATTAAATGTCGTTGGCAAGGTTCATCTCGGGTTGTTCAATCCTGGTTGTCCAGATAGTGAGTTAGAGTTGAGTGATGGGGTGGGCTTTCAGCCGCGGTAGAACGCTGACTCCTGGCCAGCATAGAAGGAAGCTTCATCGTCAGTTGGCATTTTCTCTAGGATATCCATTCCACAGAGATATCCCAGTCCGGGATGTCGTGGTCATCCTTCTCATCAGTGGGTTAGGGTAGCTGGCGACTTTTGTAATAATTTTCCTTGCAGTTTGTGCAAGGAACTGGTCCAGTGGCTTGATGTTCGCTTCTTCGTAGATTCTCCTGTTGGCATAGTGCTTTCGTCTTTGATGATCGAATTGTTATCCAGTGCATATCCTGAGTATCTTCCTCTCGAATACTTGGAGTTTTTCCATAGCAGTCTTAGATATGGTAAACCATACCGGAAAACTGTAGCTGATGGCGATTTTGTCATTTTATCCATTTCCTCTTATGAAATATTCGGCTTTAAGTCAGTGTGAACTCAGAGCTGAGAAACGAAATTGTACGTAATATTACCTACTAATTCAAATTTCGTTTAGGGTAGGTGCACAGTAAATTGTGCAATATGTTTTGTATGAAGTCGCTTGGGTAATTTGTTTAAGGTGTGTGTATATATCGTAACGCTTCTTTGAGGAATATGATAAGGGGTGTGTACTGTGTAGGTGTTGTAACGCTTCGTTACAAGTTTGATTAAAAAATTTAATATTCAATTATTGGCTATAAAATAAATTTAAATTAATAAGCTTGTGCGTGTTATTTGAGAATGTCTAAGACACGTTAGGTGGAACGTTTTAATAAAATCGGCTGTAGCCAAACTTGGAAATAGAATATGTAGCAGGAACAACTTTTTCCATCTTAATGCCAAAATGTCTCGAGTGAAATTTTTTACGATCATGTAAAAAACACATTTTATCACAACATAAAATAAAATCTAAATTGATTGAAAAGGAAAAAAGAAATATAGTTTAATTTTTTAATATTTATTTATAGTAATTTGATAAAGTAAGTATCAAACAATTTTATATATAAAGGGAACCAATATGGTTCATACAAATTTTTATTAATTAAATACTACTTATTTAACCTCCTCAAGTAATTTCCCTAATAATATCATTTGTTGATTCATAAAGTTTTTAAAATACTGGTAACACAATCCGATTAATTCTATATATGGGGGCATTTTGCTGATTGATTTATCATTTTAGATTATAATATTTTGTAAAATATAAAGCTTTTTCTCTTTTATCACAAATTATGGCTCCGTCATATCACGTGTTAACACTTGTTGTTTTTTTTTTTTTTTGCATATCATCGTCAATTGCGTTATCGAAACGGAGACATATTAAAGTTTGGCCCAAATTGATTCTAATCCCATTTTGCTGATTCCACGTCTTCTAAAACTGCATTATAAACTTGTTCTTTGATATTCAGACCCCACAAGAAATCCAAATGATTCCACTTATCATGTGGAACCCGATAAACACGTTTTACTGTTGATTCTGGCAACTCGCTAATCAACCGATGGACATCCACCACGGAAGCCATATAGTCATTGTCACTGTAGTACATGTAAATGGGAACATCAACTTTCTCAAGAGGATAACTTGGAGGCTTCTTCTTGCCGTAAACCAACTTATTACGAATCATTCCATAGTCGAACTGACGGAATTCACCGGAACTGAACTCCTGAAGGTAGTGAAAACCTTGATTTATTGAGCATCCTGCTGGAGTTGTTGCCATAATTTCAGGTAATAAAGTCTATTAAAAAAGAAAAATATCAGTAAGTATGCTGAAGAAGAGGAAGGATCTATCAGCAAGTAACTTACAGTATTTAGATTTTCAGCATCATGTCCGGCTATCAGGAAGAGCACATTCGAGCATATCGATTGAATTGGTGATGAATCGGAACAAGCTTTTTGGCCCAAAATACCCATAACTTCCGAATTTGGCATGAATTCTAAATTTCCAAAAAGTTCTGGAATCTTGCTTATTCCGCCTAGCATAAGTGAAGTCAAATCCATCATCGGGGACTCCATGTGTTCCATAAATGCCACTGGAGCTAATAAATGGGCTGACTTAATGCGGGTCTTGAAACGCTCATTGAGCGAATTCAACAACAAGAATGTTGTGGTTCCTTGAGAATGACCAAAGTAAGTAACTTGATCCTCATCTGTGTAGAATCGTATGTAGTCAATCATGGCTGGTATATCATACAAGCCAATTTCGTGCCAATCGAAGTTCCAAAAACTTCCGAAGAAAGGATTTAGAGTAACATGCTCGCGGGAATATGTATTTCCACGGGCATTTCCAAGCCAAACATCATAACCAGCATCAGAGAGTAAATAGGCCAGAGCGTTTTCGGGTCCAAGAAGAACCCAGTCACTGGACGAGCACAAGATTCCATGCATGAAGAAGGCAACTGGACGTGGTCCTTCTTCGGATGATCCAACTCGACCAGAGTAAGGAATTCGATGCATTGTCAAAACGTAGCCATCAGATGTTTGAACAGAATGTTCTTCAAAGGGGTAGCCATGACTTTCCACTAAGCTTTCCTAGAAAACCAAAAAAGTTGAGTTTAAAACCCCTTTTCAATTTAGTTAAGTCTTGAATCTCTTACCGTAGTTACTCTACTTCTTCTTTTTCCACTTGGAGCGGACGTAACCAGCGAAATAAGAACACTCAATATAATAACTTTTAACTTCATTGTGCGTTCTTAAAAAAAATTGTATGGCATTGACCAATTGCAACTTTCTTTTATACCATTTCCTTTATCTCGAAGCTCACAATCATTCAATTTCAGGGGGTTCGAGATAAAGGTTAATATGTCAGATATTTTTCAATAGAGATCAAAATCAGCGTAGCGATTAAAAACCATTTTGCGTTCTAATACAATAAATCGAAGAGATTGTTAAAAAGCTGTGTGATATTTTGGGGATAGGAACGATATTTTCAAGAACAACAAACAAATCTGAGGGCTTATTATTTACATTTAATATATGAGTACTTTAATTTAATATATGACTACCTTATCTTATCAAATTTGCAAAATAGATTCAGTTGAAATTGAATTGGCGATTAGATGAGAAGTTGTTTTCGAATAAATATAATTTTAATGTCTAATCTCAGCTGGGTGCCTTGACAATAAAGAAATATCTACGATCTTGTGAAAAGCACGTTTTTGCTAAAGTCAATTAGTTTTTACTAAAGGAAAACGCCCATTGATTCATCAATTTTTTTTTATATTTAACTTATTACAAAAATAGATTATGGTTTTGTTTTCATTTAGCACCATATGGGGCAGTTTAGATTATCGAAAATACCATAAGCTCATGGCATGGATAAAATAACTGCAAAACACCGGTTAACCGTTTTTTTTTTTTTTTTTTTTTTTTTTTGAAAATTTATCAGTTGCTGAACTGTTGTTTTCTCAGCGGAAAGCTAAATTCTTAAAAATTCGAATCAGCTAATTTATTTAGTTAAACAAGTATATAATCGTTTGGTTATTTATAAAAGAGTGCTGATAGTGATCACAGATTGTAAAAAGCCATACGCATTCAGCTAATAGGTTTAAAATCGTTTAAAAATTAAAAAGCGCAACCTAATCAATGCATAATTGAAGGAGTTGCGTTTGAACTGTTAACACGAGGGCTCTTAAATTAATTAATTCTTTAGAAGTAGGAAACAGATGAGTGTCAGCTTTGTATATAAAATCTATAGTACTATCATGGTGAGCGGCGATGGTGGCGACACCTACAGGACATGGGTTCTACTTCCGTGAGGCAGTTCGTGGAGGTGTCCCGACTAGTTGGAGGTGTCCCGACTAGTCGATAAATGAAAACCTCATTTACCGACGAAAGAACGGGAATGCTGTATACTAAATGTATGAGAGCTCGAATGAGAGAAAAAAAACACATTTTTGAAAAACAAATACTGAAGACAAAAACAATGTGTGTGTGTTTTTTTTTTGAGCTTGTTTACATTTTTTATTCCTTCATAGGTAGAGAAAAAAAATGTGTCAAGGTATTTTGTTTTGTGTCGGGATTCGGGAAATGGAATTGATTTCAAAAGGGTATATTTAGGCTTTTTTATTAGTTGTTCAGGGTAGTTCTACGTGTAGGTATGTATGTAGTTGTAGGTATGCTTTTAGTATTATGAATGTAGTTGTTGTAGGTAGGTATATTGGTTGGATTTAGTTTACTATTCACTTATTAATTAGGTAGGTACCTAGCTACTTACTATATTTCTTATTTCCGTTGCTATGAATTGAAAATTGTATGTAGGCGCGCGCATAAATAAGTAGGGTTTAACTCAGGGTCTACATTCTAAAGAAGAAGTTGTAGGGGCGAAATGGAAGTTTTTTTTTTTTAAGCTACCTACAAAAAATAAAAAATAAATTAAAATTTGTTATAGGTACCTACCTACCTTTTGTTTTGCTCCACGAAGTTCACATTAAAAATTAATTGAACTTTTGTAGTTCTGGTCTAATTTACTAGTAAAAAAAATTTCTTTGGAACATAGGTAGTGAGGCCTTTGCAAGAAGAATGTATAGGTATAATTATTAAATAATTATTAATTTATTAGGTAGGTATCTACTATAGGTACAGGGTGATTCGCATTAGGTAAATAGGTACTACTTATTTAAATTTTGAGTTATTTTCAAAAACTGTACTACAAAAAATGAGTTTTAAACAGGATAAGAGAAAGGATCTGGCTTTACAAACAAGTATAGCATGGCATTGTAAATGTTTCATTTTTAAGAATTAAAATATACAGGGTGTGACAAAAACTAGAACCTTTAGGTTGCACCCCGGTTAGGCGGGAGGTGCAATTTTCTAAAAAATCGACTTAAAATAGAAAAAAAAATATTAAAAAACAACGGCAAGACCTACAATGCCATGCTATATTTTTTACTTGCGATATATATACATAGGTACTACATATGTATAATGACAAGTTTTGGATTCGTAAAAAAAATTGAACTCGAGATTTTGATCAGACTTGACATTACGATGATAGGGAAGACGAATAAAGTGGGTCTCGCAATTCCATCCGTCTGTCTGTCTGTCTGTGGACTCGCCTACAGCCTAAGCCCATGGGCCGATTTTAGTTAAACTTGGTGTTTTTGGAACATTCCCCCGACACGTTTTTTTTTTCATTTTCATTTTAGGGCCAAAAATTACGGTATTTTTCTCAAAAATGGCTTGACGGATTTTTCTTAAAAAAATCAATACATTTTATTAGGTATATGCTACCTTTTTGTAAAAATTAAATTTCCAAAAAGTGGTTTTAAATGGTACCTCCCATAGAACCATTTATTTTGTTTTTGTTTTTCTCGAAAAGGAATAGACTGATTTTGATAATTTTTTTTATGGAGAATCTTCCGAAAAATTTAAATAGTATTGCATACCAAAATTTAAAAAAATTTTTTTTGGATTTTTAAAAAAAGTTTTAATTTTTTTTTTTTTTGAAAACCAAATATTTGGAAAACGACTTGGTTCATTTTCATGAAACTTGGTAGCAAGCGGGTTTTTAACATTATCTAAAATATTTTGAACAAACATTTTTCTTATAGTCAAAATTAACGGTACCTTCCATATAAATGTTAAAAAAAAATTACAGAAAATATAAATTTTCTCGAAAACAACTCCTACGATTTTGATTAAAATTGTCGTAAATACTACTACAAGAGCAAGTTTATGCGATCCAGTCGTGCATTTTATTTTTAAAGTCAGAAGTCCGTTATTTTATTATGTTTACAATTAAAATTATTTGAGATAACGGTTTGTGAAAAATGAAATTTCAATTTCAAAATTTTGAAAAAATAATTGTGTTCAAACTAATTTTGTTCAAAATTTTACTTTATTAAGTAGTATTTTTGTTTTCAATATTCGATGCCTCTATTAATTTTTAGCCGACAATTGAGAAAATTAAAAATAACTTATTTTCTAAAAGAATTGACTTAAAAGAGAAAACAAAATTAAAAAACAACATTAATCGTTACAACAGTCTGATATACCTTTTTGTTAAACCGAAAATCTCTTCTTTAATTTTCTATTTAAATTAAGTTGTTTTATTTAACATTTTTTCAAAAATTAATTTTCAAACTTAAATTTAAATAAAAAAATTAAAAAATTTGTTCAAACTGATTTCGTTCAAAGTTTTTGGTTATTAAGTAGTATTTTTGTGTTCAATATTCAATGCTCCCATCAGATATTAAAATGTATTCTAGTTTTTGAAAAATTCGAAAATAACAAAAGTAAGTTTTCCTTAAACTCGACTTCCATCTGTTATTTTGTTGCTCCAAAGATCATATTTCGTTATTTTCAATTTTCTCAAAACTAAAAGACATTTGGGCATCCAGTTTTGAGTGTTTGAGCAGAAAGTAATAGGAGCATCGAATTTTTAGAACAAAAATATTACTTAATAACGTAAAATTTTGAAGAAAATTAGTTTGAACACAATTTTTTATCTTTTTTTCGCAAATTTAAGTTTAAAAATTAATTTTTGCAAAAATATTCATTAAAAAAAAACTATGTATACTTAAAAACAAAATATAATCAAAAAATTTCTAGCTTTACAAAAAGGTATAGCATGCTGTTTGTGACGGTTAAAATTGTTTTTTTAATAATTTTTCTTTAATAAAGTTTCTGTTTTAAGTCAAATCTTTTAAAACATTGACCCTCCCGTTATTTTTGATTTTCACAGAAATCAGAAGACATTTAAGCATGCGATATTTTATTTTTAAATTTTTAAAAACAAAATTAATACTTAATTTCGTAAAACTTTGAAAAAAAAATCAGTTTGATTTTTTTTTTCAAAATTTCGAGTTTGAAAATTAATATTTCAAAAACTATTTCTTAACACAGATTTATTCAAAAATAAAATCGAAGAAGAGATTTCAAGCTTTACAAAAAAGTATAAAATGCCTTTGTAACGGTTACCGTTCTTTTTTAATATTTTTTTTCTGTTTTTTATTAAATTTCTCCTCCCGTAATTTTTAATTTTCTCAAAATTCAAAAAAAATTGAGCATCTATTCTTCAGTGTGTGGCTAAAAATTAATAGGAAGATCGAATATTAAAAACAAAAATACTACTTAACAACGTCAAATAAAAAAAAAACTAGTTTGAACACATTTTTGTTTAATATTTTTTCAAAAATGACTATGAGCACTTTTGTATGGACTTTGGGCCCACATTTAACTTTGCTCAACAGTGATAAAACTTATTTCATATCAAAACTAATGGAAAGTACTATATTTTATTCTATGGTGGGTTCAATTGAAATCGAGCGCGAAAATGTTGTTTTTACGCATTTTATAAAAAAAGGACAGAAAAATTTTATACAAAAATGGCAAAACTTACTAAAAAGTTTTTACCATTTTTGAAAGCCAGAAATCTGTTCTTTCATTCCCTTTTTAAATCAACTTATCTCTGCTTATAGTTTTCGAAAAAAATACTTCCAACTAAAAAAATGACGGAATTAATATTGGTAAAGTCTAATAAACTGACATTCTAGTACATATATGAATAGGTGGTACAATAAATAATAATAATAAAAACTAAAAAATGTTGGAAAAATAAAAATTGGATATACTATTTTTTTTACAATTTAAAATACAAAATTCTAAGAGTTTAATATAAAAGCCAATTTAGAACCTAGTACCTAGGTAGGTAGGTAAGATGGTAAAAAAATCAATATTCAATTCTTTGTTCTGCAACATTTTTAAATTGGAAGCAATTTTTTCGAAAACCATAAACAGAAATAAGTTAATTTAAAAAAAGGAATGAAAGAGCAGACTTTTGGCTTTTTAATAAGTTTTGCCATTTTTTTATAAAATTTTTCCTACCTACCTACTTTTTTTTTATAAAATGCGTAAAAAAAACCATTTTCGCGCTCGATTTCAATTAAGCCGTCATATATGTAATAAAATAAAGTACCTACTCTCCATTAGCTTTCATATGAAATAAGTTTTATCACTGTTGAGCAATGTTGAAAAATGGGCCCAAAATGCCCATGGTCCTTTGAGTTTGAAAATTAATTTTTCAAAAACTATTCTCTCAAATAATTTTAATTGAAAACATGATAAAAGAAAGGACTTCTGGCTAAAAAAAAAGTATGACATGACAGTCTGTTTTATGATTTTTTAAAATTTTTTTAGAAAATTGGCCGTCCGGCCTAAACGGTGGGAAATAGACCCCCCGGCCCCCTTTCCCAACGATTATTTTCTTGTCTTGACTCAGCCTACACACTCTAGCTTTTTGCCACATCGTAGAATAATCGTCCTGTAGGTATACATACATGTACATTATACTATTCCTATCTATATTACTACCTACATTTTATAGGTAGGTACCTAATTAATATTATACCAACATATCCTTAAACGAGACAAATATTTGCAGCATAACCCGTAAAGTAAAATGTAGAAACATTCCTTTTTTCATGAAATAAAATTGAAAATAACAAACTAAATACAATTACCTACCTACTTACTGCAGTCTTTCGAGCAAGTAATATGTTTACCTACATACATGTATACATATAAACACACACATTTTGTGTCTCCTTGTCCCTATCCCTAGTCGCATAAACCATAAGTAAAAAAAAATAATTTGTAGGTAAATCCAAAACCAAAGATACTGAATTACATATATATACGCATTCAGTATTTTTGTCCTAAACAACAGACTTCATAAGAAAAATTTTTTTAAGTTGCTTGACCTTTTATGCACATACATGACGATGACGCAAACAGCTCACTGAAATTTCAAATATCTGATTTGCTTCTCTAACCTTTTACATATACGTTCGGTTCAATCGTCCGAATTCGACCGAAGGTGTCCGAGCATACTTCGGCCGACGACGGATTATGTAGGTGTAAGCGAGTCGTAACTGTTGTATGTAAGAATTGAATGAATATAATCCTCTCTCTCTAAACTACTTTATCTTGATTTTATATGCTACCATTATTCAAGTATCCAAACCCAAATTTGTGGCGATTGCAGCGCGCCACTAGGACATGGGTTCTACTAAAAAATATCTGCTCATGATAGCTTTGTATATAAAATTTTATATACAAAGATGATAGTACTATAGATTTTATATACAAAGGTGTCAGCTTTGTATATAAAATCTATAGTACTATCATGGTGAGCGGCGATGGTGGCGACACCTACAGGACATGGGTTCTACTTCCGTGAGGCAGTTCGTGGAGGTGTCCCGACTAGTTGGAGGTGTCCCGACTAGTCGATAAATGAAAACCTCATTTACCGACGAAAGAACGGGAATGCTGTATACTAAATGTATGAGAGCTCGAATGAGAGAAAAAAAAAACACATTTTTGAAAAACAAATACTGAAGACAAAAACAATGTGTGTGTGTTTTTTCTTTGAGCTTGTTTACATTTTTTATTCCTTCATAGGTAGAGAAAAAAAATGTGTCAAGGTATTTTGTTTTGTGTCGGGATTCGGGAAATGGAATTGATTTCAAAAGGCTATATTTAGGCTTTTTTATTAGTTGTTCAGGGTAGTTCTACGTGTAGGTATGTATGTAGTTGTAGGTATGCTTTTAGTATTATGAATGTAGTTGTTGTAGGTAGGTATATTGGTTGGATTTAGTTTACTATTCACTTATTAATTAGGTAGGTCTAGCTACTTACTATATTTCTTATTTCCGTTGCTATGAATTGAAAATTTTATGTAGGCGCGCGCATAAATAAGTAGGGTTTAACTCAGGGTCTACAATTTTTTTGGATTTTTAAAAAAAGTTTTAATTTTTTTTTTTTGAAAACCAAATATTTGAAAAACGACTTGGTTCATTTTCATGAAACTTGGTAGCAAGCGGGTTTTTAACATTATCTAAAATATTTTGAACAAACATTTTTCTTATAGTCAAAATTAACGGTACCTTCCATATAAATGTTAAAAAACAGTTACAGAAAATATAAATTTTCTCGAAAACAACTCCTACGATTTTGATTAAAATTGTCGTAAATACTACTACAACAGCAAGTTTATGCGATCCAGTCGTGCGTTTTATTTTTAAAGTCAGAAGTCCGTTACTTTATTATGTTTACAATTAAAATTATTTGAGATAACGGTTTGTGAAAAATGAAATTTCAATTTCAAAATTTTGAAAAAATAATAAAATAATTGTGTTCAAACTAATTTTGTTCAAAATTTTACTTTATTAAGTAGTATTTTTGTTTTCAATATTCGATGCCTCTATTAATTTTTAGCCGACAATTGAGAAAATTAAAAATAACTTATTTTCTAAAAGAATTGACTTAAAAGAGAAAAAAAAATTAAAAAACAACATTAATCGTTACAACAGTCTGATATACCTTTTTGTTAAACCAAAAATCTCTTCTTTAATTTTCTATTTAAATTAAGTTGTTTTATTTAACATTTTTTCAAAAATTAATTTTCAAACTTAAATTTAAATAAAAAAATAAAAAAATTTGTTCAAACTGATTTCGTTCAAAGTTTTTGGTTATTAAGTAGTATTTTTGTGTTCAATATTCAATGCTCCCATCAATTTTTAGTCACTAAAAATCAGATATTAAAATGTATTCTAGTTTTTGAAAAATTCGAAAATAACAAAAGTAAGTTTTCCTTAAATTCGACTTCCATCTGTTATTTTTTTGCTCCAAAGATCATATTTCGTTATTTTCAATTTTCTCAAAACTAAAAGACATTTGGGCATCCAGTTTTGAGTGTTTGAGCAGAAAGTAATAGGAGCATCGAATTTTTAGAACAAAAATATTACTTAATAACGTAAAATTTTGAAGAAAATTAGTTTGAACTCAATTTTTTAATTTTTTTTTTCACAAATTTAAGTTTAAAAATTAATTTTTGCAAAAATATTCATTAAAAAAAAAAAACTATGTATATTTAAAAACAAAATATAATCAAAAAATTTCTGGCTTTGAAAAAAGGTATAGCATGCTGTTTGTGACGGTTAAAATTGTTTTTTTAATAATTTTTCTTTAATAAAGTTTCTGTTTTAAGTCAAATCTTTTAAAACATTGACCCTCCCGTTATTTTTGATTTTCACAGAAATCAGAAGACATTTAAGCTTGCGATATTTTATTTTTGACTTGGAACTAATATGAGCATTGAATTTTAAAAACAAAATTAATACTTAATTTCGTAAAACTTTGGAAAAAAATCAGTTTGAATTTTTTTTTATTTTTTTTTTTCAAAATTTCTAGTTTGAAAATTAATATTTCAAAAAATATTTCTTAAAACAGATTTATTCAAAAATGAAATCGAAGAAGAGATTTCAGGCTTTACAAAAAGGTATAACATGCCTTTGTAACGGTTACCGTTCTTTTTTAATATTTTTTTTCTGTTTTAAAACAATTTTTTTTATTAAATTTCTCCTCCCGTTATTTTTTATTTTCTCCAAATTCAAAAAAAAAATTGAGCATCTATTCTTCAGTTTGTGACTAAAAATTAATAGGAAGATCGAATATTAAAAACAAAAATACTACTTAACAACGTCAAATAAAAAAAAAAAAACTAGTTTGAACACATTTTTGTTTAATATTTTTTCAAAAATGACCATGAGCACTTTTGTATGGACTTTGGGCCCACATTTAACTTTGCTCAACAGTGATAAAACTTATTTCATATCAAAGCTAATGGAGAGTACTATATTTTATTCTATGGTGGGTTTAATTGAAATCGAGCGCGAAAATTGTGTTTTTACGCATTTTATTAAAAAAAGTACAGACAAATTTTATACAAAAATGGCAAAACTTACTAAAAAGTTTTTACCATTTTTGAAAGCCAGAAATCTGTTCTTTCATTCCCTTTTTAAACCAACTTATCTCTCCTTATAGTTTTCGAAAAAAATACTTCCAACTAAAAAAATGACGGAATTAATATTGGTAAAGTCTAATAAACTGACATTCTAGTACATATATGAATAGGTGGTACAATAAATAATAATAATAAAAACTAAAAAATGTTGGAAAAATAAAAATTGGATATACCTACCTACTATTTTTTTTACAATTTAAAATACAAAATTCGAAGAGGTTAATATAAAAGCCAATTTAGAACCTAGTACCTAGGTATTTAAAATGGTAAAAAAATCAATATTCAATTCTTTGTTCTGCAACATTTTTAAATTGGAAGCAATTTTTTCGAAAACCATAAACAGAAATAAGTTAATTTAAAAAAAGGAATGAAAGAGCAGACTTTTGGCTATTTAGTAAGTTTTGCCATTTTTTTATAAAATTTTTCCATTTTAAATACACAGGTACCTACCTACTTTTTTTTTTATAAAATGCGTAAAAAAACCATTTTCGCGCTCGATTTCAATTAAGCCGTCATATATGTAATAAAATAAAGTACCTACTCTCCATTAGCTTTCATATGAAATAAGTTTTATCACTGTTGAGCAATGTTGAAAAATGGGCCCAAAATGCCCATGGTCCTTTGAGTTTGAAAATTAATTTTTCAAAAACTATTCTCTCAAATAATTTTAATTGAAAACATGATAAAAGAAAGGACTTCTGGCTAAAAAAAAGTATGACATGACAGTCTGTTTTATGATTTTTTTAAATTTTTTTAGAAAATTGGCCGTCCGGCCTAAACGGTGGGAAATAGACCCCCCGGCCCCCTTTCCCAACGATTATTTTCTTGTCTTGACTCAGCCTACACACTCTAGCTTTTTGCCACATCGTAGAATAATCGTCCTGTAGGTATACATACATGTACATTATACTATTCCTATCTATATTACTACCTACATTTTATAGGTAGGTACCTAATTATCATTATACCAACATATCTTTAAACGAGACAAATATTTGCAGCGTAACCCGTAAAGTAAAATGTAGAAACATTCCTTTTTTCATGAAATAAAATTGAAAATAACAAACTAAATACAATTACCTACCTACTTACTGCAGTCTTTCGAGCAAGTAATATGTTTACCTACATACATACATACATATAAACACACAAATTTTTTGTCTCCTTGTCCCTATCCCTAGTCGCATAAACCATAAGTTAAAAAAAATAATTTGTAGGTAAATCCAAAACCAAAGATACTGAATTACATATATATATACGCATTCAGTATTTTTGTCCAAAACAACAGACTTCATAAGAAATTTTTTTTTAAGTTGCTTGACCTTTTATGCACATACATGACGATGACGCAAACAGCTCACTGAAATTTCAAATATCTGATTTGCTTCTCTCCTTTTACATATACGTTCGGTTCAATCGTCCGAATCCGACCGAAGGTGTCCGAGCATACTTCGGCCGACGACGGATTATGTAGTGGTGTAAGCGAGTCGTAACTATTGTATGTAAGAATTGAATGAATATAATCCTCTCTCTCTAAACTACTTTATCTTGATTTTATCACTGATCTCTATAATACACTGGATAGCGCATCCATACAAGAAAGTTGATACCATTTGAGAATTGTTATAATGTTGAGTTGCCTATTTTTTTTGTATAACGGTATAACTGTATAACATAATGAAATGCAAATTTTTTTATAAAACTGCAACTAAAATATTTTAAATTCACTTTTACAATTATTTTAAGTTACAAAAAATCAAATTTACAAACAAGTGACGTTTCTTTTGCTTTTTTTTCTTAAAAATTCCACTTTGGTTTTTGCCAAAGCCTCACTGAACATACCTAAAGTTTTGAGTTGCCTCACTGAACATACCTAAAGTGTTGAGTTGCCTTCGTACTTGTCATCTTCAATTGGAAGTAGAAAAGCTGTTATACTTTGTAGGGAATCCACTATCCAGTGTATTATAGAGATCAGTGGATTTTATATGCTACCATTATTCAAGTATCCAAACCCAAATTTGTGGCGATTGCAGCGCGCCACTAGGACATGGGTTCTACTAAAAAATATCTGTCCATGATAGTACTATAGTCAGCGAAGCAATATTTTTCGTTAATCGGAAAATTTTTAGGGTAATAATCTGTGGTTAATAATAACGAAGTGTTTTCTAATGCAAACAAAGTTGGTTAGGATTATGCAGAAAAAAATGACGATGAGGGCTCTTGTTTGATCCAACATATACATAAGATCACGTCATAAGTACACCCCGTTGGATAGTATGAAAAGGTATTTAAGGTGATTTGTTATGCGTTTAGAGTCACAACCAACTAATTCAGTCTGTGTGTTGTAGTCCAGTCAATAAAAGTTTTCACTTGGAAAAAAATCCAACAGTTTTGAAACTTGGCACACTTATTAAGAGTGGCCTAGTGATGAAGTGCACAAAAGTCCCCATGAAACCGAGGCGAGCTCTAGCGACAGGAATGTGTAACATGTCGTTTCTTTCGGTTTTTCATGTTTAACTTAGAAACTATTTGTCCTATCAAAAAATAATCTGAAACAAATAAATAGATTATAAAATTCTCCACAAAGTTGATTATAACCAAATTTTTCATATTTGTCATAGCTATAAAGTTATTTGGCCTCTAAAATTGGTATTCTTTTTCAATTCTCTTAAAACCGCTATTAAAATCTCGTATCACTGTGGTTTTGGTCGTACTCCTCCGAAACGGCTGGTTTTTATGATTTTTTTTTGTATATTGGGTTGGTATTAGAATAGGTTTAAAAGCATATTTCATTTTATTGATTAGGGTGACCATATACAGAAAAAAAAATTTCTAAATTTTTGACGTAATTTTTTTTTTATATTTGAAATAAAAATACCTCCACATTTTTTAATCGTGATTTAAGTATTTTTTGTATGAACCATATCCAAATAAACCGTCATAATTCGTTTTTCAAACAGAGCCAAATTATTTATATTGTTGAATGACAGATGGCGAAACTTCAAACAAATAGTTTATAAAATTCTCTACAAAGTTGATTATAACCAAATGTTTCATATCTGTCATAGTTATATGTAGTTATTTGGCCCCTTAAATTGGTATTTTTTTTTTTCAATTTCCTAAAAACCGCTATATTTTATGTTCTTAAGTAAAAAATTTGGCGCTAATAGCATTCTATTGTTCCAGTATGTACTTGAGAATCTCATCATACGCATCCATATTTTAACGTACTTATCCTCCAAGCCCCATTTCAGAAGTCTAAAAAGTAAGTAATAAAAAAAAAAATCGATAATATTTTGTTTTTATTTAGACCATAAAAATTATTTCTAGGTAATATTTTGGTGGCTAAATAAAAAATAGTGAAGAAAAGTGTTTGAATGTTTAAAGATCGATAAAATTGATCGAATCTGATCGATAAAATAGAACGAATGGAACGATTTGAACGAAAATCGTTTGACGTTTATGCTGCCGACAATGACGGTGCGCGCATTGTCATTCGACAAACTTGAAAACGTTCGTGATTCTTGTGTTGTATTGAGAAGAAAAATGTCACATCAGTATATCGGTGCGGAGCACTTCAGAAATATCGGTGCAATCAAGCTTTTCATAACGTATCTCGTGTCGGATCGTTTGGACACCCCGGCAAATTGAAAGTGAAATATTAAATTTGAAACTGAAAGTGTACTGTTGTGTGCCGCAGTTCTGTTCTAGGAATTTTTCGGGCCCTAAAGTACGACGAAAGTGGACACAACTTATTCGCCGTTGAGGATAGATTCCAGGTGGATATCGATCAAATACATAAAGCTTTGAAGGTATTTGTCGTTGCACCGGCCGTGGAAAAAATTGGCCTTCCCTAGCCCAAGTATGATGACGGTCCATTCCTTGTTGATTATGAAATGGATATGTTATAGGATGGAATGATAGAAAGAAGAAATGGAGCGCTGTAGACGATGACCGCCGATAAAAATAAAAAAAAAACACCAACATTTAATTTTCTTACTTTTCTTTATTATATTTTTGCTTGGAATTTGCCTTCCAAATGCTGGCTTCATTTTGTATTCATAAATTTTTTAATGACCAATCGCGTGCAAATGCAATTGGATCTCTAGTAAAATAACTAGAGATCCAACTTTCAGACGCAGAAGATGTGGTGACGTTTTCAGCAGTAAGCCCTGGTAGCTATTAGCTGTTAATATTAAGTATTATACTGTACATTTATGTATAGCTTAATAAATTATAATAATAGTAAGATGTGGTGACATACCTGACAAATCCAGTGAGTTCAAAAACTCTGTAGGATAATTTTTTTCTGTATATGGTCAATCTAATCAATAAAATGAAATAAACTTGAAAACCAATTCTAATACCAACCAACTGTTATGCAATGCAAGGATGTTGAATATGAAGCAAAATATCGCATTTTCAGTACAACAGCAAAATCGGTCATGTGTTACGCAGCTCAAGTTTGGGGACACAAAGAGTTTGAGGAAGTGGAGCAGCTTTTGAGGTATTTCCTGGAACGAACTATGAAACTTTCAAATAGTACAGCCAACCACATTCTAATGCTAGGGACGGGCCTTCCACCTTTGTTCATTTCAACCCTCAAAATGCAGATCGATTACATATTAAAAACAATCGAAATGGAGGACAGTCGGTTACCAAAACAAATAATAATGCTGGTAATCAGAACGAAAACATCATGGTTTGAGTCTTGGAGTAATTTAGCCGAGTACTGTGGACTTTCGCTCTCATTTCAAGATGACAGAATGGACACGCGGATAGCGAACTCTTGGTAGACGAGAAAAAACGAGAAGACTATGTTTGGAAGGCCAGGAGCTCAATTCATAGAAGCACAACTAACTAGACCACAACTTTGCAGCAAACAATTATTTCAGGATGGAGTACTCAACCGACCTCATGGCATTCATTTTAAAAGCTCGAGGAGAGTTACTTCCCCTGAACTATTTACCGCACAGAAGCGATCTACGAGAAATATGTGAGCTATGTAACCTTAGAGAGAAGGAGGATGTGTTCCATTTTCTGGGAAGATGTCCGATTCTTTCAGAAACTAGAAGAAGTACTCTGGGAAAGAGTTACCTAAACGATACGGAAGTTGTTAATATTTTTAACGGTGGGGCAGATTGGAACAAATTGTATTAATTTATTAAGATTGCACTTAGCTATAGAAAGCGTATTTATGAGGAGCTTTTTTAAAAAAAATTAATAAACAAAAAACAAAACACGGTTCGCTTATCAAAATGTAAAAATTAATTGCCAACTGCTATGTCATGTAATGAATGAAAACCAAAAATTTTGTAAATTATATGCAATAAAATAACTTGAAAATTGAATTGAATTGAAAATACCAATCAAATATACAAAAAAAAGTTCATAAAAACTAGCCGTTTCGTAGGAGTACGACCACAAACGCCGTGACCCGAGGTTTATATATACATTAGACTAGCGGTTTTAAGGGAATTGAAAAAAATACCAATTTTAGAGGTCAAATAACTATGACAAATATGAAAAAATTAGTTATAATTAACTTTGTAGAGAATTTTATAAGCTATTTGTTTGTTTCAGATTATTTTTTGATAGGACAAATAGTTTCTAAGTTAAATATGAAAAACCGAAAGAAACAACATGTTACACATTCCTGCCGCTGGAGCTCGCCTTGGATTCATGGGAACTTTTGTGTACTTCATCACTACGCCTCTCTTAATAAATGTGCCAAGTTTCAAAACTGTTGGATTTTTTCCAGGTGAAGTCATTTTTTTGCCTTCGTTGACTGGACTATTGATTGATATCAAATTTGATAGCTAAAGAGCTATCATAAAACAAAACAAAAATCTGATTGTCACTATCCATGAATTTGACGTTTAAGCCTAGTACGCTGCTGTAGTGGAACGAGATTTTTCATTGGTCTCCAACAATCAACATTACATCGAATTGCTTACGAAAACCACAACGAAAAAATACCCCTTGAAATTGGGACCATTTGCAAAAACAAAAAACAAACACAGACGCATAAAAATCACAAAAAGCCATGTTGTGTTGAAAGAAACAATAAACACAAGCAAATGTCAATTTTCCGCACACAATTAAAGGTACAGGCAATTAATTACACTGGTCGACAAAATTAAATTATTTTTATGTTACAAAAACCAAACTGTGCTTTTCCAAAGGTTTTTGGTGTGTTGAATTTGAATCTGAAGTCGGAAATATTCTGTCACATCACGTTTTTGAGAAATTCCCATTTGAAAATAAAAAAAATGCTGTTTTCGGGGTTACGTTAAACCGTGGGGTAATTTTTTTTAACATAATTTGTAATGGTTTCTGAAAGCACTAGTTTTCCTTTTTTAAATTCTATTGAAATCTCTTAGATATCTCTTCCCTTCCCCGAGAAATCCTGTTTTAGTTGAAAGCCTTCATCCTATAAAACTTGAAAAGTCGATAGAGGAAGATCACGCCATAGAACAACGACCTACCCTCATGGAGGTACACAGTTTTGCAGGTAGTGTCGAGCCAAACATTTTTGGCAAGGGATGCCTATCGTTAAGTGGTCAAGGCATAGAATTGCCACGCGTCTTAGAATTCAGCACACGAAAAACCTTTGGAAAAGTATATTTTGGTTTCTGTAACAAAAGACTTGTCGACCAGTGTTATATGCGAAAAAAAGAGGGGAAATCTTCCCAAATAATCTGCTATAATTATCGATTTCGCTCATCAAACAACGTGCCGCAGAACAATATGTTATTTTGTTTTGTCATTTTTGTATGGGATTTTCCGTTTCGCATAATTCGTTTTCAATCGTTAATGAAAGATTGTCATCTTTTTTGTCTCTAAAAAAATGTTCACCGTATAATAGTACAAGTATTGTTTTCGTGTACAAACTAAATTTCGCGGTTGTAATCAAAATCGATGCTACGATTGTGGCGAAGTCCGAAAAAATAGATTTCGCCGTCTATTGTCGGTTTGTGCGTCCGTTAGTCTACTGTACTTGAAATTAAATCCTCAGCAGGTGAGCTGATTTGCTTCAAATTTGGTACACATCATTTTTATGTCATTCTCTAGAAAAGGTAAATTAGAATTTTTTACTTAGCTTATCTAGAACAGGTGGCTGCAATACAAATATTTATGTTTCTTCAGATTTTCTCAAAAACGGCTTAAATTATTTCGGTTAAAATTTTTGTGGGAATTAATGCTAATACGGTCTGCATTTTGTTGAAAAAAAATTTACCAAAAACTGTTCGTTAACGGCTACACCGAATTTGATCAAAATTTTAACTCGGTAGGTACTTTCAATTCTGAATTCTTGGATGCAAATAGGTTCAAAAAAAATTATTGTTTGGATTTTCAAAAATTAAATTTTTTTTTTGAAAAATAATTCTTTTGACAACGGATTGATGATTTTTTTTTTTTCGAATTATGTTTTTAGTTGCACATTAGTAAATTCTTAAAATTGACATACCAATTTTTTTGTTCTTAAAAGTTTAAGAAATTTATGCAAAAAAATCATTAAGAAAACCGCTAAAACGATTTTAAAAATTTGTTTTGCATAAATTCGTATTTTTTCAAGAACTTAGATGATGTTCTTCATTCTGTTTAGAGATTAAAATATTTTAAGTGCTTGTTTTATAGATTTAACAAATAATGTGTTTTGTTTTTTTTTTCGTATATTTTTTATTTTATTTTATGGATAAATACATAAGTATATACAATAATTATTATTAAAATTATATGTACTTATAATTTACTCAATCTTTAAAATTCGAAGAAACTTTTATGACAACATCAGCAAGTTCGTGCGATCCAGTTGTGCATTTTATTTTTTGTTATTTAAAAGCACATATTTGCGGTTAAATAATTCAATAAATTTATATGTATATTCTGCACTTCTGTGGCCACAATATTTTTACATAATTTATACCTTTCGACTTTTAGTAGACCGGGTAAATTGTGCCTTGAATATTTCATATTTGTTGTTTTA
Source organism: Epistrophella euchroma (assembly GCA_947049315.1). Lineage (NCBI taxonomy): Eukaryota > Metazoa > Arthropoda > Insecta > Diptera > Syrphidae > Epistrophella > Epistrophella euchroma. Next base: position 24,204,008 of record OX346246.1, read on the forward strand.
TTGTACGAATGAAGAAGTAGATAAATCTTTGTTGGTTTTATTTATTTTAAAATTCTCTGAAAAAAGGAAAACAAATCCCTGTTATTTCTTTAAGAACCAATATAATGTAACTTTGGTTCAATACTGGTGACAAAGAAGCTAAGGTTTGAAGGTAATCATGCCCAAGCGTTACCACTCATAAACCATTTTCAAAAAAATCATCTTAACACTCACATACAATGTTTTATTCTGATAAACCTATTAAATCAAAATATTTTCTTTTTATGATCTAAAAATCATAAAAAAAGGATGCTTTCTCATTGAACTGAAGCCAAATCCTTCATGATGGCATCATAAACTTGTTGCTGAGTATTTAAACCCCACAAAAAGTCGAAATGATTCCATTTTGGGTGTGGAACCAAATAGGCTCCTTTTAATGTAGATGCAGGAAGTTCTTTAATCAGTCTCTCAACATCAATTACCGCAGACAAGTAATCGTTTTTAGCATAGTAGAGGTAAATTGGAACATCAATCTTCCTCAAGGAATACTTTGGTGGGTTCCTGGTACCATATTTCGCCAAATTACGAACAACACCATAGTCAAATTGACGGAAATGACCAGAAACCTTCTCCTGCATAAAGTGATATATCTGATTTACAGATGATCCTGCTGGACTTGTGGCCAAAATATCAGGTATCAGAGCCTTATAAAAATAAAAACAAATTTTAGGTCAAACATTAAAATGAAATGATTGGGTAAGTTCGTTAACTTTTCAAAACCGACAATTTTAGTCAAAATTGTATTGATTCAAAATTGGCAGTTCTGGGAAGTAAACAAACAGAGGTTATCCCTATGTACTTACTTTATTAAAATTGTCCGTATCATAACCAGCAATTAGGAACAGAGGATTTGAACAGAGTCCTATCAAGGGTGAAGATTCAAAACATGCGCTATAACCGAGCATTTCCAACAGTTTGGTACTTGGCATAAACTCCATGCTGCCAAAAAGTTCTGGTAAGTAATTCGGTAGGCCCAATACAAAAGAACTCCATTTCAGAATTGGCGACTTTAAGTGCTCCATGAAGGCTACTGGTGCCAACAAGTGAGCCGACTTGATGCGGTGCTTAAATTCTGTATCCAAAGAATTCAATACCAAAAACGTAGTAGTACCCTGAGAGTGACCGAAATATGTGATTTGTTCCTGTCCCGTGGTATCACAGATATATTCAATCATTGCTGGCAAATCGTATATGGCAATTTCATGCCATTCAAAGTTCCAAAAACGTTTTAATGAAGGAGTAAATGAAACGTGCTTCCGAGAATAAACATTACCACGAGCATTTCCCAACCAAACATCATAACCGGCATCGGATAGTTGAAAAGCCAATGCTTTATCCGGACCCAAGAGGACCCAATCACTAGAAGAGCTCAATAGTCCATGCATGAAGAATACTACCGGACGTGGTTCTGTTGTGGATGTGTTCACTTTTGGTGAATAGGGAATTCGATGAAGTCCCAAAATGTATCCATCCGATGTCTGAACAGAATGTTCTTCAAAAGGATATCCATACTTCTTAACTAATTTTCCCTTTATCGAAGACGAAACAGTTAAATAATTCGAACTTTTTTTTTCTTTAAAACTTAATTGATTCTCTCACCGTTGTAACGGAACTTTTTCTTTGCCAATCTGGGGCTGACGCAACAAGGCATACAAAAGTACCCAATAAAATCCACCAACTTAAGTTCATCTAATATCGATAATTTTTTTAAAACTGATTCTAACAAACAAGTTGCTAATTTCTTTTATACCTTTGTCCGCTATCTTTAAATTGTAAGTCTTCCTTACTTTATTATCTTCGGTATTGGCATACATACTTATTTTTCGCCAAAAAAAGCTACGATAGTAATCTTTAAACTTAGATATATTTTTAAATATGTTTTCCCTGAGTGCGGATTCCCAAAATTAATTTTAGCGAATCTAATCTTCTATCATTTTAATGTCTTGATAAAATAATAATGAAACAATAAAATAATGAGCATTTATTTGATTGAAGGAAATGAAGTGTTTATTTTTGGGGTGTCTTGTTTCAGCCAAATATTAAAATAAAATATTTTTGAGCAATAATAAATATTTTCATCACTAATTAAATTCAAGTGCGCATCAGCGAAGCGTCCTTCAGTATAAGCATCATTTTTCATAAATTTCAAAGTTAGCAAAGCAACATTTGCCAACCGGAAAGTGCTTAGGGCGATATTTTGCAGCGTTAATTAATTGTGATAATTTCAAATGATTTGTATATTTTTTTTTCTCTTTTTTTTCAACTTTTGCTAAGTTTATAATTATATATATCAATTAAACGAAGCACCTCTTTAAAAAAGGATGAACATTTTTTATATTGAATATGAAAATGACCCATGCTTAGGGTAAGGTGGTCGAATCACGGTCACTTAAGGGAAAAGTATGAAAACACCCCGTATTTTTTTTTAAATATTATTTATTTTAAATGCAAAACATAAATTACTTTGTTTCTTAAGGTTTTTCAAAAGGAACTAAAATTCTAATACTTTAACAAAAAAAATTTTTTTTTAAGTCCAACTTGACCGTCATTGCCCATCATAGTGGGTAATGACGGTCATGAACACGGGTAATCACTGTCAAGCGATTGTCTAAAAAACATCATTGACAAGAAACTTAAAACAAAAATAACTTGTTTTTTAATTTAATTATAAAAAAAAATAATCGGCCCTATCGAGGTAACCGTCGGAGCGGAATTCTCTCCGATTTCCTACGAATCGGAGACATTTTGCTTCGAGGTAGTTCTCCGACCAGCAAAATGTCTCCGATTCGGAGGAAATCGGAGAGAGTTCCGCTCCGACGGTTACCTCGATAGGGCCGAATATCTTTAAACAAAAAATTACGGACGAATAGCTACTGTTGCGTTATTCAGCTCCAGCTTATTCTGTGCTGAAATTGTTTCGGATAACGTTTTGTTGCGTATTACCCAAGATCCAATGCGCTGAGGCCATTAAACATTTTGTCTAGAACAATTTACGTGATCAGTAAATCCTTTACCGGCTTCTGAGTGAAAATAGGTTTTCTCCCCATAGCTGGGGACTTTAAAATGCCATTTTTTGTGCGTTGCTGAAAGCTGAAGAAGGGTATTTTGGATTTGTATGACCGCCATTACCATTTTCATTACCCATTTTCATGAGCAAGTAAAAAACTAATTTTTATACAAAAAAGCATGTATTTTTTTTTTTTTTTTTGAAAAAAAGATTGAAACTATGTGCGCAAATTCATAGAGTCACCAATTAAGCAAAAAAAAAAAAATGATTTAATTGTAAAAAATGCCATACTTACACATATTTTCGTACAGCTGAAAATTAGATCAGAACGGGTTGGGGTCGAAATACGGTAGGGTCAAAATACTGTTTTTAAAATACTGTATTTCAAAATACTGTAATTCAAAATTCTGGGTACACAAAATTCTGTATTTTAAAATTCTGTATGGTCAAAATTCTGTACTAGTAAAATTCTGTATTTCAATATTCTGCTTTTCAAAATTCTGTATTTAAAAAGTTTGAAATACAGAATTCTAAAAAACAGAATTTTGGTCGTACAGTATTTTCAAAAAAATAGAATTTTGGTCATACAGGATTTTGATAGCCAGAATTCTGACCCGCTCCCGATCAGAACCAGTGAATTTTGTTTTTTTTTTTTAAATTTTCCTTTTGGGTCCTACCGATAATATAAGTTCAGTTATGTCAAATTGTCTTATTCATTCTTCTCTCTCATTTGCGTTCAAAAACGAAACTTACTTCGTATTAGTTAGGCCGAAACTACACTGACCGTCATTGCCCACTGACAGTGATTGGACCACTTTCCCCTAATAATATGCCGTTAATTATGTGATAATTTATATTTTGTCGTAGCTAAAATGTTTTCTTATAATATTGCATGTGGTCAAAAGCACTTTTTTTGGGTTTGGTGTTTAGCTTCCTTTTGATGTTCTTAAGAAACTGGAAACATTTCGAACTGATATGAGCGGTTTATATAATATCATAGGCCCCAAAATAGTTTCTCATGAATAAGAGTTGGTTTTTGCGATTTTGCAGGTATTACAAACAAAATTTGTAATGTAATATTTTTAATTACTCAGAAGGACCCAGAATGCAAAATCAAAACAAAATGGGTCCGGCTATTAAGAAGCTATTCGTAAATAACTCGAAAATAACGCAATTTTCTCAAAAAACATAACACCCTTATTTCTTTAAAGCAAGTTTAAATGCAGTTTTCTCACAATCAACCATGGTTATTATACATGGACAAAGTTTAATCAAAATCCTTAAAGCCTGTTTTGATAAAAATTGAAAAACGGAATATTTTTATGACAGGTACTGTTCTAAATGAGCTAAATCAAAAATTTCCGTCTAGATAATTTACTCTGTACGTACCAAATTTGAAGATCTTGATTTAAATTACAGTGGACGCACGGACGCGTACAGACGCACGGACGCGTACAGACGCACGGACACACAGGCGCACAGACCGACGCACGGAAGGTATGGTGAAGCCCCCTTTTTCGGACTTTTTCATCATCGTAGTTCGTTGTTCGTATAGTGTCAATTTTAGTTGCAACTCTAAAACTTTTTTTATACGAAACCAATACCTGCCCTATAGAGCAAGTAAAAAGACTATAGCTAATCTGGCTAAGCTAGACATACCTATAGCAAAAAAAAAAAACCATTGATAATCTAACGAATTAAAACTATGTTTTATCAAAGGAAAAACCATCCACACACTCACACATTCATTCATCTGCATCATCATTTAAGGCCAGTCGCCAGAAAAATAAAATGCACGACTGGGTCGCACGAACTTGCTCTTGTAGTAAATGGAAATTTGAATGTGAAAAAAAAGAATGAAAAACGTTCTTAAAATCGATAAAACAAGGACTTAAAATGTTTTAATTTTAGAATGAGGTTTGCCATCTCAGTTCTTGAAAAAATGTAAATTTATGCAGACAAAATTTTAAAAATCGTTGGAGCGGTTTTCTTAAAAAATAATTTTGTATACATAAAATTTCTTGAAATTTTTTAGAAAAAAAATTTAGTATACCATTTTTAAGAATATAATTATATACAGCTAAAACAATAATTTCAAAAATATTCATCAACCCATTTTCAAAAAAATGATTTTTCAAAAAAAAATTTTGAACTTTTTTTAATAAATCCAAAAAATATTTTTTTTGAAACAATTTGTATGCAGTATTATTCACACTTGATAGAACCTCCTAAGCAAAAATTTTGATCAAAATTGGTTAATCGGTTAACGAGAAAATCGAAAATAAATAAAGCAGTTCTATGGCAGGTACCGTAATAAAGGTTTTTGGTTAACTTTTTTTTCACCAAATGTCTGTATTTAGTGAAAAAAAAGTTAACCAATACAACTACTAGTACACACAAAACATTTAAAAAAATTGTTAGAGTCGTTCTTGAGATAAATAGCTTTTTTTAAACGATTATATGTCAAGTACCTCTATTTTTGAGCTATAACAAAAGTCTCGATTTCCCCTCTAGGGAATCACCCAAAAATCTTATGCTCCAAGTTTTACGAAAATCGTTTCAGTGGTTTAGGCTGTAGACCGAGGTACAGAATACACACAGACGGAATTGCGGGACCCACTTTTTTCGTGTTCTCCATCATCGTAATGTCAAGTTTGATTAATATTTTAGATATTTCTTAATTCAAAACGAAAAAGTTCTTTTTTGCCAGTAGCAATGGAACTTGAAAGTGAAACGTCTTGCAATATACAAACTTCTTGTAATCTATTTGCTAAATTCTTTCAATCCAATTAATAATAACACAGAGATGTAATTTCTAACATAAATGATTTATATCCGTTTATTGCTCCTATTACAGACTTCGATTTACAATGTTTTTCAGACAAAAACATTCTTGATGGTTTAATTGAACTAGATTCAACTAAAGAGTAGATCAAATTCGCCCGCTCTTGTTGTTAAAATGTGCCTCGTCACTATGCTATGCATTAAAAATAATCTTTAATGAATCGTTATCAACTGGCGTTTTTATTGACGATTGGAAATTTTAAATCCAATTTATAAAAGTGGCCTAAAACACCGACCAATATCGAAAAAGTTAGTGACTCAGAGGCTTTTTTTCTCAGTAAAAGAATTGATAACTTCAAAACAACACGGGTTTGTTTGTGGCCGTTCAACTACGACTAACTTATCCCTGTTTCCCCATTTCTATTTAAAATCTATGGTAAACAAGAAGCAAGTTGATGTTTTATATACAGACTTCGTTAAAGCATTTGACAGAGTTCACCATGGATTACTATTGCTAAAACTTCAAAAGTTAGAGTTCAATCTAAATATTTTGAAATGGTTGAAGTCGTACTTGACTAATCGAAAAAAAAAATGTTCAAATTGATGGTTTTACATCAATTTTTATTGAGATTAAGTCTGGCCTTCCTCAAGGTAGTTATTTAGGACCGCTTTTGTTCGTTCCACACGTTTTGCATTAAGAAATCTAAGATAGTTCGACGAAATGCCTAATTATTTTTCCAGATGTGCGCTTTTAGATTTGAAAACTCTTCAAAGCCGCAGGCAAACTCAACGCGTTCTTCTTACAAAAGATATTTTAAGTAATAACATTAAATCTGAAGAATTACATGGGCTGATTTAATGGTACGTTCCAGAAAGAAATTTAAGAAGCAGGAATGATCTTTTCTACGTTCCCACTCATCGAACAAATTATGGTCTAAACTACAGTACACAAATCTAAGGTATTATCTTGCGCAGGTTGTCAGAAATGAAACTGTCAGAAATTAAAAAATAGTTGCTCGAGTGCTCCCAAAAACTTCACACCGCAAAATTAAAAACAACAACAAATATCGAAATTTGACATGTAAATGGGCAATGGATCCACCATTTTTTATCGATTTTGATAGATGCGCAGAACAGAACAAAAATGAAAACGCTAATGATATTACCTTTAATATATGTACCGTGGGTCTAAACAACCCAGTAACTCGTTCTATGATTTTGTATAATTCTGCGTGTGTAGAGAAGTCGACTTATCAATGAGTAGAGAAAATTTTAAAAATATTGTTAAAAATCTATTTCACTCTTAGCTTCACTATATTTTTATTATATAAAAGTAAACTGTTATTTTTGTTTGTAATCAACAGATTGTAAATCCATTGATGAAATAAATAAATAAATGCATATCATGATGAAATTTTATGATCGGAATCGGTAGTGGGGTTATTTCTAAGTATACTAAAAAAAATATAAGTATTGTGCGTCAGCCGCCATTTTGAAAAACGCGTTTTAGCCGAGATATTGGCTTATAAGAAATTTGATTATCTTTCATTTTTTCATAGAACATTTTTTTATAGGAGTTATACTTTCAAATTATACAGGGCGCCTTAAAGTATAAATTTTTTAGTTTTTTTTTCTAATATCTCCTTAACGGCAGATATTACGACTTATGGCTCGCAAGTTAAGGTTCTCTACAGGTCGAAGTTGCCTAAAATATTAAGGCAAAATACTTATACCCCAAAATATTTTTTTCCCGGTTCAATTTTTTATGACGCTGTCTGGTTTTCTTCCGTTGGAAATGTTTTCCTTCTTTCATTCTTTCAAATACGGAGGTATATGCCTGTACCTACATTACAATTGATTTTTTAAATTTAGAAACCCAGCATTACCAGTACCAGCAAATCAGTATAATATGCGTGTTTTATTGAGCTATTATTTCTGTGCCAGTTTCACAATATTCCACATTAAGCCACTTGCATGTGGGATTAGAAAAATGCATCAGGCAAAGTTGAAACATTATGAAATTAAATGTTTTTTTCTTGATGGTCGGTTATAGCAAACAGGAAAATTACATCAGTAGACAAGCGTACCGCCAAATTTTCCATATTAAAATACACAGTGGAACAAGTAGAAATTGGGACCCAAATCATTGGAACGATTTGTTCCATTTTATTTGAAATAGCACATAGTTGACACGAAAAATGAATTCGCACCAGGAAAATAATTAAATATATTTTTAAGAAAAAAGAATTGTGAAATTAAAAAAGTCCCCAAAAAATTCGTTAAGTTATTTGTCATCGATTAGTGTAGCAAATTTGTTTTAAAACAAATGATAACATTGTAAATTTCACATCAGAAAAGTTTTCCTGATTCGTTTTCCTGATCGCTATAACTGTCACCTTTCTTATGGTCATCTGATCTCAGCGTAAAACATGACATATGTCAGATTGTATAGAGATCTCTACCAAATTGTCAGTTTCAAATGACAGCAAAAACTTGGCACAATGACAGATGAAATTGGAAAGAAAAAAATAAGGAGGGCTAATTTTAATTACAAAAATCTTGCTATTTTGTGCAATAAAAAGATTAAAATATCTTATATAAAGTATAAAAACATTTTTACTTGCATGTTTTCTATAACAAAAAGGAAAAAAACAATTCGAAATATTTATTTGCCTCCAAAATAAACCAAACAAATGGCTGCCACTTAAAAGTCATTGTGCCAAGAATTTTAGTTTGACATTTAAATATGAACGAGACAGAGATATATTGCTGTTTGTTAAAAAGCCCTATTGCTAGTATTTGCCTGTCAAAATAGAAAAAAAAATGTCAATTGCCACAAAGTGATGATTGTGAAGTTTGTAAATAAACGAGAAAGGAATATACAAATATTGCAATTTGTTAAAGAGCTGCTACCTATTTGACGAAGCGAATCTCTGAGATTTAACTTTCCACAAAATGCCTAATATTTTATGTTTGATTAACGAATGATTCCTGACAGTGACACTTTTAATATGATTGGCCGCGTTCGGGGGGCAAGCCAAACCTATCCGGATAGGTTTGTGTTGTTGTAATGCCATATGAAAATTCAGCTTATGAACCAAATAGCTGTTGTCAAAACTAACTAAACTATCCGATGCGCAATTTGAGGAACAGCTGATTACAGCTGACTTTTGGTTTTCGGGTGTCGCTTGAGTAGTTCTTTGTTTTTATTTTTTGTTGTTTGTTTTTGGCTTTTAAACATAAAAATACCTATAAAAATTGTTGTAAAAATATACAAAATGAAGATATCTGTCAATTGAAAGGACACAACATACGTTTTTGAAGACAAAGCAGAGATCTGGAAAAAAATAATTTCTGGTACGTACTTAAACTTATTTGTCAGCTGTTTTCATTTTTGATAGGTTACCTATCCGGTTCGTTCGAAAACATCAGATACTAAAGTATCTCAGATAGCTCATCTGATTACCCCCCGAACGCGGCCATTATGAAGATTATGGCCGTGTGTGAATTGGCTTAAAATCGCGTTAAATTTTATCCGAAAATTAATTTTTGACACTAGTGAGGTGAATCTGTACGTAGAAGTGTCAAAATTTAATCTGGGATAAAATTTAATCGTAATTTTAAACGAATTCGCACACGGCCTAAGGCGCAGATTAAAAGTCGAAGGAAATGACATTTAAGTAGCCAATATGAAAGATAAAGTCCCAATATCTCACTGCACACTAACCTTAATGAGTGCCATGTAAGTCTCCCATGTTGATGACTTAAGTGCTACTTACTCCAGCTTATGAAACTGATTCTAAGGTCCCAATATGTTAAGCTTAAGTGACACTTATTCCTTAGGCCTATTTGCTGAAACGAAACTTAAATATTTATATTTAATCTAAACGCTTATGTTCTACTACTATTCCTTCAGCGTAAACTGTCACATAAGGTCTTATGATTAACTTAAATATTTAAGTTTAATGTCAGCAAATGGGCCTTAGTATCGTATATGTTGTATGTGTTAATAGTTATTCAGTAAATCTGCTGATAACATTCATGCTATTAAGAAGTGTTCTTATAGTTTCGATTATCTTCTTCAGAAGTTCAGAAGAAAAAGAATTCTGGCACTAACCCGGAGAATGAAGTTTGCTGCTGGGTTTAATAAAAACCAAAAAAAAATACAATGGTCATTCACATCTTGCTCGTATACAATACGAAATAATATATTTGTAGCTAATCTATCACATTTACTGATTTCCTAATTTAACTTTCTAATTTTAATTCTTAATTTTAAATTTTGTATTCTATTAAAAACTACGAGTCTTTCATTGATTCTAAATCTTCCAGGATAGCATTATGAAGTTGCTCTCTGATATTCATTCCCCACATATGGTCTAAATGATTCCATTTCGGATGTGGAACTCTGTATGCTCTTCTTAGAGTGGTTTCTTTCAAAGTTCTCATAAGTCTATGAACATCCACAACAGATGATAAATAATCATTGTCACTGTAGTACAGAAAGATCGGCAAATCTATTTCCTCCAGTGGATATTCGGGAGGCTTACTTGTTCCGTAAGTCAACAGATTGCGTGCAAATCCATAGTCAAATTGTCGGAAATAACCGGAGTTGTATTCTTGCAAAAAGTGTGTAACCTGATTGACAGATGATCCTGCTGGAGTTGTAGCGATAATTTCAGGCAGCAAGGTCTGCAATAACATATAATTTGTTACTATGCAATATAAATAGGAAAATCTTTTGTTTTTAGAACTTACAGAATTAAGGTTCTCATAGTCATAGCCAGTTATGAGAAAGATCACATTTGCACACAGCGACTGAATTGGAGAATTATCACGACATGCTGAATATCCAAGTAGCTCCATTAGTTTTGTGTTTGGCAAAAATTCCATATCTCCAAAGAGTTCTGGCCAAATATTGGGTTGTCCAAATAAGATAGCTGCCAAATCTACCAAAGGTCCTTCCATATTTTCCATAAATGCTACTGGAGCTAATAGGTGAGCTGACTTGATTCGACTATTGAATCTCAAATTTAGAGAATTCAAAACTAAGAAAGCTGTGGTTCCTTGAGAATGTCCGAAGTACGTTACTTGTTCCTCGTCGGTATAATATAGAATGTAGTCAATCATAGCTGGCAGATCGTACAAGGCAATTTCATGCCAATCGAAGGACCAAAACTTCTTGAAAAATGGATTATATTCAACATGCTCCCTTGAGTAGGTGTTACCACGAGCATTTCCCAGCCAAACATCGTAACCAGCATCAGAGAGTATGAAAGCCAAAGAATTTTCCGGACCTAAGAGAATCCAATCACTCGAAGAGCACAACAGACCATGCATAAGAAAAGCCACCGGACGGGGCTCATCACTCTGAGATTCGACTCGGCCAGAATAAGGAATTCGATGGAGTCCTAGAATATATCCATCAGAAGTCTGAACAGAATGCTCCTCGAATGGGTAGCCATGTTTTTCGACTAATTTTCGCTAAAGTAAACATAAATCGATAAGAAATAATTCGTATCATGCAGATTAGCTTTATTCTTACCGTTGTAACAGAACTTTGCCTAGAAAGGCTAGGAGCCCCAGATATAAGTGGAATTAAAGCTAGTATGACTAGTAAATAAACCTTCATAGTTGAGTATTTTGAGTTAAGTATTAAAATTTACATTGTGCTTATTGTTTATATAGCACGCGACTTATCAAAACCCCCATGGTATGGCGTTAACAATAAAGCTCACTAATCGTTAGGAATAGGTATTTATTACTTTAATTGCCAAAATGAATTGACACTTATCAAAGTGCTGATAAAATAATTTTCTAGTAAATATTGCCAAAAGTTCTAATAAGTATAGCCATAAACTTTGTTTTTATCAAAAGTAAACAACTGGTGGGCATTGTAAATTATTTAAGGTTTGTTTATTTGCTATACCCCCTGTTATTAAAATGCAATTTTATATTTATATTTATTTATTTCATAAATTGATTTACAATCTGTATTTCTTACATGATACTGACCAAAAGTTAACATCCAACGCTAACGCTAGTAAGTTTAGGTTAGTGCGCTAGTAACAAAAAAAATTGATGATTTTTTGCGCTAGTTCGATTCACATTTCTTTCTTCAAATTTGCTGCTGCAATTTGTTTAGAAAATAAATTAGCATTTAAAAGGAGTAAGCTAGTAAGCTTGAAAATCAAACATGTTTTGATTTGCTAGCTTACTAGGATGCACTAGCGCGCAATCTCTTAGTAGCGCGAAAGCAACTAGCTTGATCTTTAACCACGTTAATGACTATCTGTCAGATAACCTAATAGCGCCAACTAGCGCACTCGCTTACTAGCGTTGGATGTAACCGCAGCCTAAGAAATATTTTCGACATTTTGCATCCGTACCGTAGTTTCCTATCCCTAAAAGAACTTGATAAAATAACCTAAATAATGACTATGAAATGAAATGTTTTTTTTTTTTGAAAAGATTAGTTAGACTAGCTATGAGAGTTAAAGATAAAATTAGGCTTTTTAGTTTTATAACAATGTTTTGCTAACGTGAGTCGCCAAACTAGTGGAAATAATTACGATAAGATTAATAAATGCAAAAATAAAGAACAATTTAACAGGCTATAAGCTTATCATATCATTAAAAATTCCGAAATTTCGATAAATTGGAGAAATTATTATTGCATTCAGTATTTTTTGTATTGAGTTATTTTAGGTTGTATTAATTTAATCAATACACATATTATTTACGAACAAAATCCAATTGTTATTATACCCAAAACGGTAACACACATCTGTTAAGAAGAATAAGGTAACGAGTGGGGCATATTCGATTAAAGTGTGCAAAATCATTACTATCATTATCATGATAGATAGATAGATAGATAGACTTTATTCAATAATTTAAAATAAAACTGTTACATACATTTTCGAGACTTTTCGAATAAATTTTAAGGCATGACATCATCTATCATTATCATTACTTCATTACTATTATATAAAAACGAAACAAATATTTTGTTTGTCCGCGTTTTTCTCAGAAAATATTCAACCGATTTACTTGAAACAAATTTTACAATTTTCCATATTCTTTGAAGCATGTAAATAGATATTTTTTATTTGTTAAATATATTTGTTGGATTTATTAACTTTTAAGAAAATTTCGTACACTTTTTTGTCGAAGTTGACCAACATATTCAATTATGATTTTAAACCTGCTTGATATTTTACAAAAGTGGGATTTTTTGTATAAAGTCAATAGTTTTATGCAAATTTTAAGTCCTAAATCATTTCTTAACTGTACTTCTAAGCTGAGAAATAAATTTATTTACTAATAATAAATTTATCAACTTTTTGTGTTTTTGAATCTATGAATTCGATTCAATCGCAATGACTGCGTTGCTGCTTTGTTCCATTTCATTATCGTTCCATGTTTTGTGCATTTTCTTTTTTTATTGGCCTTCTGAATCTCTGTGCACTCAATTGTTCGCTCATTCACTCATTTAAATTTTTATTCCTCCTTTCATTCCACTCAATTGTTGGCTTTTTGTAACGACGACGGCCAATGCGTAGTGTGTTTGTTTTTTTCCTTTTTCTTAAGCGAACTAAAATGTTACATACATACCTACATATTTTAAGTATGGGCACCACTGCCGTGCGCAATGTGTTTATTTTTTGTTTCTTCTGAAGTGAACCGAAGTGTTACATAAATGTACATATTTTGAGAGGAAAATGGGCAGGGCATTCAGTAGAAAGCAGCATGAAAAAAGAATTTACTGAAAGCTGCTAAAGATTATGAAAATGGTTAAACATTACTGATTTCAACTGAGTGGAGTAAGGAATAAAATACAGTGCAAGCTCCCTTAACCGGACAGTGATGCTCGCAACAATGTTGTCCGTCTAAGAGAGTTTCCGTCCAAGGGAAAAAATAAAAAATAGTTATAAAAGGAAATGTATACTTGGCATCATGAAACTGTTTCAGTGAGAGAAAACAAATTCTTTATTTGGTAACGAAAGCATAAGGAAGTATTTATATAAAATTTTTGTTAATAATACAGTAGAAATTGCTGTTAGTCTCATGGAGCATTTGATATACTTTTACCTACTCATATTAATAAGTATATTTAAAGCGAGCACGGGTCGGCTAGTAATATATTAATTGGTGGCACAACGGCTCATGAAGAACCAGGGCCTTATTAATTACAACTCTCAACCATTTCTGTGTGCGTGTCTGCAGAAATGGAGGAGACCTACAGCTTATTGCCGAATCCGAACGGCCAAGTTGAGCGGCACATAAGGTGGAAGCGGCTTGTATTGAACCCAGACCTCTGGCATGACAGTCCAACGGACTAACCATTACGCCACGGTCTACTAAACTATACACGTAAATGTATATCCAGTGTTTACTAACTCTGGAGGTTTGTAGTGTCTTTCAAGCGGAAGTGTTTGCAGTTTGTGAGGCCGCAAAATGTCTTGCCACATGTGAACTAATAAACAAAAATATAGATATGTATCTTTATTGACAGTCAGGCGGCAATAAAAGCCATTTCCTCAATGGTCACAAAGTCCAAACTGGTGAACCGGTGCCGTAATGAGTTGAAATTACTTAGTGAAACAAACACAGTTACCCTCCGATGGGTCCTAGGACAGCGCGACATATATGGGAATGAAATGGCGGATGAACTGGCCATAACCGGATCTTCTCTTGATCCGAGCCAAATTGAATCTTCTTTATTCATGCCACTGGTACAAGAGAGAAATAGAATGCGCTAGAGTTTCCTGAATGCCGCCAACGACAGATGGTCAGCAATTGATACTTTTCGGGTTTCGAGGAATCTATGGCCGGATTTATCTAAGAAAAAAACACAGACTATCTTCTAACGCTAAGTAGACTCAACTGTCCCTCTTGGTTGGAATCCTAACGGGTGACAACTCAATGGGAACCCACATGAGCAGAATGGGTATTACCACATCTAAATTATGCAGAGGGTGCTATGACGAAGAGGCGGAAGACGGCTCTTATCACTTCCTTTGTGTCACAGCTTGGGCGCCAGTTATAGCTTTCAGTGAAATTCCTCATTGAAAATTTTAATGATGTATTTTAAGACGTTTAGGATGCAAAATCTAGGATTATTTTGATGCGGTTTGCCGTATCATCACCCCTTCAAACCTAACTTAACCTAACCTAACTGTAGAGGTTCAGCGATGGTTCAGGCATTTAATTGGCTTTTGGCACATACTTGAACCGAGAACCTTCGATGAACCTCAGTTAATCCACCGAAATTGGAAATTTAAAATTGCTGAACCATCGATTAAATTAAATAGTAATAAAGTATGCACGGATATAAAAAAATCTTAACAATTTTATTAAAATTCTGTCCAAAATCTTCAATTTGGAATATTTTAGAAAAAAACTTATCCACTTGTTATGTAATTCAATGCAGACATAGAGGAATATTCCTAATGTAGTATGTACAGTTTGTACATATTGTTTTTAACATGGGTAAACAAAATCGAAAGAGATTTTTTGTTGGTTTGTTTCCTTTGAAAATCTTTTGCTTGAATGCACACTACACGTGAAGTGCAAAAAAGGAATGCCAAAAAAGTATGCATATTTACTTACTTAGGGCCAGTTGTACAATGTACAGTCATGGTTCAGCCGTGGTTCAAGATTTGAACTCAGTTCAACTCCTATGACGTGTTGTACAATCGAGGTTTAGGATTTAACCACAGACAAGAGAAATATACAGATGTAGAATGATAGAACAAAAGCATGTTCAAGAAAAAATTAAAAACTAGCATACCAAATGGAAAAGCTAGCATACCCAATACAATACCGCGTATGATGACGAAACAAACCCAGGCGTTATACATCAGCATGGTATGAAATTGAAATATTGAACATGCAACCGCATCGCAACCTTTTTTTGCTTAAATGCTTGATGACTGAGGCGATGATCCTCCAACGATCCTCGGGGGTTGGAAATATTTTTTTTTTCGTGTTACTAGACGGGACACGAAGCACTAGACATTTTGATATCTTATGGATTGTTTTTCTTTTGAATTTCAGAAGATATCTACCCATTTTAGTTTTTGAAGTGAACGTTTTTGTTGACCTTCTTTGATAGTTAAATTTCAAGGTTACATTTGATTACAAAAATCAAAAAAAATTAAAAAGTAGGTATTTGATACATAATTATATATTTAACCGGTAAATTTTATGGGATTTTTTGATAATCCATAGAAATAAAAGAAGCGAGGGGAAAAGTACTTACCTACTCTGAGGTCAATTTTCTAATTTTTTTAGTTGTAATGGTAGATTTCTAAAATTATATTTTTGAATAGAAAATAATTTTTTAAAATCTATTTTTAGGTAGGTACCTACCTAGGTGCATAATATATTTCTAAATGGTTGGAAAGAAGATAAAAAGCAATTCGTAATAGGTATTAGGAAGGTAAAGTAAGGTAGGTATATGTAGTATATTATTGATTTACCGTTACTGATTTCACTAAATGATAGGATAATTTGTTTAAAAAAATGTCGATAGAAAAATCGATCAGGTATTTAAAAATTTGTACTGAGTGAGTATCTATCTACCTACGTATCTATATTAGGGAAGGAAAAGACATTTGATGAGAGATTATTTTGAAAACGGTTTATTTGAAAAATATTAAGGAGTTAATGTACAGTGGAAATTAATTCAGTTCAGATCGCCAAAGACGTAGCTTCTAGTTGCACGCGTTATTATAATTTTTTTTCAAACAGAAATCTATTCTTTTGTTCATTTTTTTAATAAATCTGTTTTAGAGAATAAGAGGAGTACGATAACTTTGGCGCCAAAAATTGATAACGGTTTTTCGTAGAGGGACCAAAAACAAGCATTTTTTAGGGTCACCATTGTTTGGCAAAATTCATTTGGCATTTCTTGTTTCGCCTTTTGTTAAAAATATTTTCAATCATTTCGCAAAATTAATTTGGCAAATTATTTCTTCGTTTTTCTTTGTTAAATTGTTTATTATTTGGCCAAGTGTTTTTTTGCAAAATATTGTTTCGCCGTTTCATTATTTTGTGAAATAACGCTTCGCCGTTTAATCATTTCGAGAAATATCGTCAAGCTGTTTTATTATTTCGCTAAAAGATCATTTCGCCGTTTAGTTGTTTTGATCGTTTGACCAATCATTACCATCGTCTCTTTTCAAGATTAATTTTGTTTTTTATTTGAGAAGTGTATATAAATTTTTTTTATTTTATTTTGAAATAAAAATGAAATTAAGTAAAATTTTTGTTTAAAATTTTTGACATCCCTTTTGTCGTTCAAAGTATTTAGGTAAATACATAACAGAAAGAGGGTTTTCACATTTTACTCCAAGGAAAAAACGGTTTTAGGCAATTGGGCAGTTATTTTCGTAGGTGCTTTATATTTTTTATATTCAGTGTTTTTTCGCTTTTTTTTATTTGGCATTCGATTGTTTGGCAATGTTTTGGCTTCCATTAAATTACATGCCTTAAAATTTCGCGCGAAATATATAATATAAATAAGAAAAAGCCAAATAACAAAATGCCAAATAAAAAATTGCCAAACCTAAATATGCCACTCAAACAAAATATTAAGTGAAAATTGCGAAATGAAAATTGCGAAATGATGGTTTGTCATATCATATAAAAAACCAAATGTAATTTGCAAAACGAAAATTGCGAAATAACAAAATGCTAAATAAAAAAATGCGAAACGAGAAACGGCGAAATGTACCACCGCGAAACGTTAATTTGCCAAACAATTCTGGCGAAACATACCATACCCCATTTTTTACTATGGGAGGGGGGGGTCTATCTCACCCTGTTTAGGTGGTAGGGGCAATTTTAGAACAAAATGACTTAAAATGAAAACTAAGTTATTAACAAAACAACGGTTTTTTGTGTTCGATTTAGAATTCATATATGCACTTTCCACAAAAAGCAAATTTAGCATTTCATTTCACAATTTAAAAAAAAATTTGTCTACACTTTTTTTTTCATTTTTTTTTATCAAAATTTTAAGTTTGCATTCGAATTTTTTGAAATCTTTGACTTAAATAATTAAATAAAAGAACAGGTTTCTTGCTTTCAAAACCGGTATAGTATTTTATTATAAGTGTTGCCGTTGTTTTTATTTTTTTTTTATTTTAAGTCATTTTGTTTTCTAAAATTGCCCCTACCTCCTAAACGGGGTGAGATAGGCCACCTCCCATAGTAAGATATACTTGTTTTTGGTCCATCTATAAAAAAAACCGTTATCAATTTTTGGCGCCAAAGTTATCGTACTTGTGCCAAGAATAATTTTTGAAATATTAATTTTCAAACTTAAAAATTTAAAAAAAAATATCAAACAGTTCTTTTTAAATTTTACGTTATTAAGCACAAATTTTGTTTTCAAAACTACTTCTTAGTCAAAAACAGAGAACCGGATGCTAAAATGCCTTGCCTTTCATTTTTTGAAAAAATTAAAAATAACAAGAGAGACAATTTTATAAACGAATTGACTTAATACAGAAAAAAAAGAGGCTGGGTTCCTTGGTTCCCTTTGAAACTCGATACCCGATGTTATTTTGTATAAAAAAATAACCAATTAAAAATCTTCGAAAAACTTCAGTTGTGATGTTTGCTCTAAATACATGCGACACGAAATATTTCAACAATTATTAGCAGTTTCTTTTGCATTTTTTTTGGCCTAAAAAAAACCGTCAATTGAATTTTTTTACAAATCTTATCAATTAATTACATATTATTATGGTATTGCGTGTAGATTATTTCGGAGTTGATATCATTGGTTGATCTCCAGATATTCGAGCCAAAAAACATTTTGTAATAATTTTTAGCAGTTTTTTTGGCCTAAAAAAATAACCGTTAATTGAATTTTTTACAAACTCTACCGATTATGAAGTATAACTTTGTGTAATAAATAAAATTAACCCGAAGTTAATATTTTTGTTTGTTATTCGATATTTTTTTTTTAGTTTAATTTTTTTATGTTTTTTTTTTAAATTAAAAAAAGGAAACTGCGGGTTAATTTTTTTTAAGTGTTACCAATTTTTTACTACGTCATTATGCATAGAATGAAACCAGGCCGAAGTCGATAGCATTATTTGTTCTAGAGATATTCGAGAAACAAGTCATTTTACATTTTGTTTTTAGATTACTGTAATAAAAAAACCGCTGATTGAATTTTTCTGAAAATCCTGTCTGCACGTTATGATTTTATTATCTGTAAAATAAAATTTATTTAAAGACGTTATCTCTATGCGTTCTCGAGATATCGTCGGCAAAAAAAAAATCTGCTTTTTTTTTTTTGAATAAAGTTGTTTTAGTGAACGGTTTTTCAAAAATTCATTTTCAACTTCAAATTTTTTAAGAAAAAAAATTAAAAATTGTGTTCAAACTGATTTTGTTCAAAATTTTACGTTATTAAGTAGTATTTTTGTTTTTAATATTCGACATGCTCCAATTAATTTCCAGTCAAACACTAAAAACCAGATGTCATAATGTATTCTAGTTTTCGAGATAATTGAAAATAACAAAAGTAAGTTTTCATATATTTTATCATATTTCTACTAATTAAGATTTTGTTATTTTATAATTTCTCACAGACTAAAAGACATTTAGGCATCTATGTAGTTTGTAGTGTTTGACTATAAATTAATAGGAGCATCGAATTTTAAAAATAAAAAAGCACTTACATATTATTTTGAAAAAAATTAGTTTGAACACAATTTTTAATATTTTTTTTTTCAAAACTTTAAGTTTGAAAATTAATTTTTGAAAAATGGTATTCTAAAGTAACTTAATTTAAAAGCAAAATAAAGGCAGAGATTACTGACTTTACCAAAAAGTATAGCATTCTGTTGTAAATCATTACCGTGGTTTTTTAATAATTTTTTTGTTCTATATTAAGTCAATTCTTTTAGAAATTTACCCATCCCGTTGTTTTTAATTTTCTCAAAAACTGAAAGACATTTTAGCATACGGTTTTCTGTTTTTGACTAAAAACTAATAATAGCAATTTTGAAAACAAAATCAGTACTTAATTAAGTAAAATTGAAAAAAAAAAAATCAGTTTGGAATTTTTTTTTTTCAAAATTTTGAGTTTGAAAATTAATATTTCAAAATTCCCTAAAACAGATTTATTTAAAAATATGTCTAATAAAATAAGATATTTGCATAATATACAATAAGTTTATTATGGCATTGTTACTACAACTGTCGGTCTTTAATAATTTTTGCATGTTTTAAGTCAGTTTTATAGACATTTTCACCAACGGGAGGAAATAATCCACCCCCTCCAATACGAAATTGCCCTTCCCCGCCTTACGGGGGAACAGATAGAGTTTTTCGCCCATATAATTTTTTTTTTTTAAATGACAGACACAAAAGGAATCATCCCTTAAAACATGAATCACAAATTAGGGGACACCCTGTATATACACACATATATATAATATATATACATATATATTAAATACATGTATTTATATATATCCTATATATATGTAAATACATACATAAATCAAGTTTGGAGAGGCTAAGGTTGTCGATGCTCATGCGATTTTTTTTTTTTGCAGACTGGATGTATAGGCAGACAGAATAGTTTTGCACTTGCAGATTTCGTGTAGTTGTCATCAATACGGATTTATTTTATTTCTATTAAGGCTATTAAAATATTCAATTCTTTTAGTGTGTAATTTTTTTTTGAATACCTACAATGTTTGCAACTAAAAAGCAGAGGTAAGGAACGGATCAGATACCGTATTTAAATGTTGCATTTCTTAATGTGGCGCTAAGCGAAAGGATAATTTTTTTAAATTCCCTCCCTCAAAAAAAAATAGAATTCATCCGTTTTGATGACAGCCATAAAAAATCTTTAAGTGCAAAACTATTCTGTCTGCCTATATCTAGGCAGTCTGACAAAAAAAAACAATTATTTGCACGACCGTTACGACCTTACCCTCCGCAAACTTGATTTGCACTAAATAAAGAAAAGAAATAGAAATACTGAAAACAAAAACCACCCTCGAGTTGGATATGGATGTTGTTGTTTGTCGTATCTGTTTCTGTATCTTGTTGCATGAACGTTGTATCCTTCATTGTCCTCTCGCTTCCTTGTGTATTAAGAAAGGCAAAAATTTTGCTTTTGGCTGCGAATTAAATTTTTCATAGAAGATAAGGTGTTTGATAACCATTGCGACTTGCATGATCATAAAATAATATAAAAACAGGGCAACTAAGGCCATCTACATCAAAGAAGGGAACTAAACTCGATGAAGACCATATTCTACATCTGTATATTTCTCTTGTCTGTGATTTAACTCACCGCTGAACCACGAGAACCACCAAATTGAAAGTCAGCCAGAGTTCAAGGATTTGATTGGCTATACTATTATATTATGTGGAATTTTCTTTGCATACTACATGCTATCTCACTTCAAACTGAATTTTTTCGACATAAACAGGTACAAGGTACCTTATGCTTATTATATACACCCGAGTCGCGATCTTGGAATTTTTGTGCTGTCACAATCATATTTTAGTATTAATTTCTTTTTCAATTGAGGATTATCATTAGAATTCAGCATTTAAAAAAATTATTTTTAAGCGATAAGAACTTTAAACATAAAATTGTGAGGTTGTGACATCACGAAGTCAATGAGTATACCTTGCATGTGTATGTGCGCAAACCTTGTGAAATAACTCATGTGTGTGTGATACATTCACAATCGACTGACATTTGACCATGACGTAAGCCATATACAGGGTGATCGGTATAAGATGCACCAAACTGCTGGAGCGAGTAGGTTGGGTTAAGACAAGAAAAAAATCGTATGGGAGGGGGGGTCTATTTCCCCCGGTTTTGGCAGGAGGGGCAATTTTCTAAAAAAAATGACTTAAAACTGAAAAACTGCTAAGTTGTGTTGGTGAATAGTTTTTGAAAAATTAATTTCCAAACTTGAAAATGAAAAAAAAAGTTTCAAACTATTTTTTTTCAAAATTTTATGTAATTAAGTATAATTTTTGTTTTCAAAATTCAATGCTCTTATTAATTTTCAATAAAAAACAAAACAACGGATGCTTAAATGTCTTTTGGGTTTTGATTTTTTGGTTAACTCTTACCTGAACCACCACTATACCACGCGTTCGAATTTGAACCTGGGTCACGATATAACTCGAGTTTAGTTGATTCGCGGTTCAGCGTAAATTTGTACAACTGACCCATAATTCCCTTCTTCCCTTAAAACAAAAGTTGCCGGAGACAAAAGTTTCCAAACATGAAAGGGGTCAATGTGGCAGGTAGTTCGAATAATTTTTAACAAGTAGATAATAATTATGCCACACGGAAATGAAAAATTAGCTTTTGCTCCCTTTGTTTAACGGAATTATTTTACTGTTTGCTGTGACATAGTAATGAGCTTTTATTAATGAGGAAATTGGCTTTTTATTGATTTATGTTGCAGATGCAGAGTATCGAAGGACCCAAATCTTTACAATAAAAAGTGCTTCTAGTTAATTGACATAGTCATCATCACGTTGGTTTGGTTGTGCCAAAGAAGACTTAAAATTGTAAATCATTTTTAACTGATTTTCCATTATGGTGTCAATTATAAATTTATTGTTTCCAACACTCTTTAATAAGACCTCGTTTCCTTTTTTTTCAGCACTTTCCCTTCTGAATTGAATTGTTCTACTTTGGCACGAGAAATTGGCAAATTTGGAATAAAATGAGGGGATTTAACTATAGTAAGGACAGAAATGTCAAACTTAAGGCATATCAAAACCAGCAACGCCATAGTTTTTCTACCCAATAATAGATTCACATGATAAATTGAATCGATTTTTGTGCCTCTTTTGCCTTCACGCTCATAGTTCAGTTCTATCTAATACAAAAACAATAGATCAAAGTCGTTTATGTCATGTACAGACCAGGCATTGTATGTATGTATGTTTATGTACATAATATAAGAAGGGTTATGCAAATTCTGACTAATGTATCTGAATTGAATAAATGTCACTGCATTTTGGTATTTAAAATGGATTGGCTTTTGGAAAGTGGGATTAGACTTTGTCAGTAAGAAGTTATCTAAGAATATTTTAATTAAATTAGCAGAGGCTATAGCTGGCTGACGCTAAAATTAATTGTTGTTGTTTAAGTTTACTGTTTGGAACAAGAGGAAAACAAGTTCATTTTCAATGTTTGCGCTAGTGGCTAGATGCGAGTGGTAAATACATTTTATGACGTACATTTCCATTATTTAGAAAATAAATGACAAAAAAATTCGTCACAAAAATTCATATGATTCATTATTTATGCTGTATTTATTATTCACTAGAAGACCTGGGCTCGCGTTGCTTCGCAACTTATTCTTAAGAATAATATGTTTAACTGTAGTAGCCTTGGCGTGATGGTTAGTGCGATGGACTGTCACGCCGTAGGTCTAAGGTTCGATCCCCAGCCTCGCCACCTATTTTTTTAAAAAGAAAAAACGGCTACTGCCTCTTGCGAGGAATTGACAAATCCTCCAAGAGTATCCCCTGTCACAGAAAAGTGCCGCTCGTTAGCCGTTCGGATTTGGCAATAAACTGTAGGTCCCCTCCATTCCTGCAGACACGCACACAGGAATGGTTGAGAGTTGTAAGTCACTAGGCCCTAGTTCTTCATGAGTTGTTGTGCCATCAAATTTATTTATTTTATTTTATAATTTGTTTAACTTTAATATGGATGAAAACATTGCTCATTAGAACTAATTGCAATTGCAAAAGCACTCAACAATTGAATGGACAAAGATTCAGAAGGAAATAAACCTAGAAGGAAAAAGAAATGCACAAACGCCGAAATGATAGTGAATTGGAAAAAAGTTGCAGCAGAATTAAATCCAATTCCTAGATTCAAAAAGTTGAATTTATAACTTGTAACTACATACATATATTAACTTAGTTCACAGCTTGTAGGTATATACACTTGCGAGCAAAAAAATGGAATCATTCTCTTGCTTCACGTTAAAACAATAATTGCTCTCAATATAATTGACATGCGTGAATTTTTATGGTATCTTTAAAACGCTGGAAACATAAGCTTTAAATCAAGGTTAAAAACATAACAAACACTTCAGGATGTCAAAAGATAATCGTCATAATGGAAGCATGTAAGAAAAAATAAAGTGAAATTAAAACAGGTAGCAGCTCGAAAATTAAACATTTACGACGAAATTAAGCCAAATTTATTCAACATTATGTAATAAATAAATAAAACACTTGATTTATCCACAAATTTAAACTTTGTTATTTTTATTAAGAGGCCAACGCGTTTCGTCTTACTTAGGACATCATCAGGGCACTAATTTGTAACATACAATTTCTTTTTCATTAAAATGAGCAGTGGTTTCTATTTTCTTTGTTATTACAATATTATAGTGGTTATAAGAATACATACATAATACATTACATACATAGAAAAATAAATTGAAATGAGAAAATTTAAATTAATAAAATAACATTCTATATACTTTACGTTAACTTGTTTAAAAGAGGGCTATTATTTGTAAGGTCAATTTGGCAATTTAAAATGTTTAAACATTTATGTCTATTTATTTCTAAAATTTCGTATTTATCTAATACTCGTCCTCCAGGTAGGTGATGTAAAAGTGTAACATCTATAGAGCAGCTATGTCCAGTGTTTTTAATGTGTTGAGAGAGTCCAGAAGAAGGGTCTTGATGAATAGAAGCTTTTAAATGTTCATTGATCCGTTTAGATAACGTCCTAGATGTTTTCCCAATGTAAATTCCATTGCACTCCTTACAGGTTACTTTGTAAACTCCGCTTTTTGTTGAAATGTCCACTTTTTGTTTTATTTTGTTGTTGCAAAGTGCGTTTTTAAAGGTGAAGTTATTGAAGAATG
The DNA here is from genome assembly GCA_947049315.1 of Epistrophella euchroma. Lineage (NCBI taxonomy): Eukaryota > Metazoa > Arthropoda > Insecta > Diptera > Syrphidae > Epistrophella > Epistrophella euchroma. The sequence continues at coordinate 24,228,752 of OX346246.1, forward strand.
CTGGTTTAATGTCAGCTTTAGATAATGGGAGTGAAAGCTTTTCAGAAACGCCTGGGATGTAGGGAATCTTACGCCATTGTTTCGTATCCTTTTCATTCACCATAGGGAATATTGAATGGAGAGCGGCTGCTCTTGATTTGTCCTGAATGAGACGGTGAATTGTCTCAATTTTGTATCCATTCTTGACGGCTATATATTTTATGGTGTTTAGCTCTTTTTTAAAATTGATTTGGCTGAGAGGCCGTTTCGGGCTAAGGTCTGCTTCTTTAAGTCGTCTTAAATAAACCTATCCATTTACTAGCAATTCTTCCACGTACCTGTTTGAGCTGTTGTTTGGACGTTTAACGCCAATCAAATGACGATTTTGGAAAGAAGTCATTGCAATGAATATTTCATACATCTAAGTGGTACACCCACGACGACGTCCAGATTAATTTGCAGTAAAGTTAGCAGGACACGCGAGTTCACCCACTATTTGTTGAACTGAAAAATCCGGAATAGAAATGCCAACAAAAAAAAACTGCCATTTCCTGTCTCTAAGTGAAAATTTGTCCTGCCAACTTCACAGTCGTGACAGTTGATACCATTTTCACATTTTTAATTGTCAAAGTGACATTTGGAATTATGTAGTTTGATACTAAAAAGATAAAGCGCAAGCATTTTAACTATTGAACTATTAAATGTCAAAAATAAAATACAATGGTAAGTCATTTAAAATTTGAAAAATCAAGCATCATGAATGAAGGCATAATAAACTATTACAGTTTTCACGCAAACTCGGATTTTCTGCAAGCACCAGGCACAAAACAAAAATAATAGTTCATTACCTAGAAAGACCTTTGTACAAGGAACATGACTTAATACTGACCCGATATTTTCTTACATATCTTCATGTCTTCAATCATAGGTGGAAGTAAAAATGGCGTTTGGTCCTGGCGATCAGTTGATTAGTGAAGAACTTTTCAATGCCAACATTTTTGACAAGGTCCGCTAACTTATCAAATGATGAGCCCAAGTGAGATCGCTGGGACGAAAAGCCAATTTTTGTAAACTAAAAGCCGTTAAAAGCTATTTTGAATCAATAATTCAACGAGTGCAATTACATAGTGCTAGTCTTCTACTTGGCTAATTAATCTCAGTGTTATATAGAATTTGTATTAAAAAAACCTTAATTTTAATCATTTACAACAACAATGGACAATATGACAAATTATTTACTTTGAATTTTTTTCTTAATATTGCATATTTTGAAATTGAAATAAAACTTATCAATTTTTTTATCGCTATCAATGAAAGCCATATTTATTGTGGTTTTTATTTCTAATTTGTGACGTCATGGTAAAAAATCTGATTTATGCGCAATAAAAAAGAGTTTAAAATATTTTGATTTATCAATCAGTTTATGCCAATCAATTGTAAGATCTTTCAATAAAAAAACATTATTTTGGGATTTATTCCATGACAAACGTTATTTTTATTTTTACTGTAATTGTCATACGAAATGTTAGATAAGAAACAGGAGGGTCGATGGAAAAATAGTATCTACAAACAAAACTGATTCCGTAAATTTCTAATAATCGTTTGTTTTTATCCGAATGAATTTCTATGATTTAATAGGGTGACACAAAATAATTAGTATGTCTACAGAATTTTGACGGCCATTCGAAAACACATTTATGAGGTTCGCTACTGGTGCTTATTTATTTTTTTTATTTGAATCTGTAAAAAATAAAAGATTTTTACAATTTTTGCGTTCCATTGGGGGACAAAAGTAAATGATTTATTCTTTGATTTGAAATCAACTAGCATCGTCCTGTGTCGACGCTTTCAATTTCGCAAGACATTTGTTTGAAAATATTAAAGGAAAAAAACATTTTTTTTTTAAATATGCACAGTGTTCGACAGTACAAAAACAAAAATGACCCGTAGTGTGTAAATGCGTGTCTCAAGTATATTCTGCACATCTCCGCAATTTTGGCTTTCCAACCATGTAAAATTTATCGGCGGTCAAATACTTTTTAAGAAAATGGTACCACAAAATTTATTCAAGGCTTTTGTAGATTTAAAAATTTTCTACAGATTAACTCCTTCTTGTGCTAACACCACCACATTACAAGAATTTTTGTGCTCTTCTAATTTCCTCAAATATAAAGGGTTTTAGTAGCCCGTGGCGTAATGATTAGTGGGTTGGACTCGCATCCCAGAGGTCTTGGTTGAATACCAGCCGCTTCCACCTTAAGTTTTTTTCAGGGCTACTATCTCTTGCGAGGAAGTGACAAATCCTCCAAGATTATCTCTTGTCATAGAAAAGTGCTGCTCACCTTAGCCGTTCGGATTCGGCAATAAACTGTAGGGCCCCTCCATTCCTGCAGACACGCACACAGGAATGGTTGAGAGTTGTAAGTCACTAGGACCTGGTTCTTCATGAGCCGTTGCACCACCAAATTTATTTTATAGGTATATGAAGTTAACGTGAATCGACCTATTAAACTCGGAAGATAACACAATAGGTGTTTTTCAATTTTAGTTCAGAGCAGTTCAGAGCTGAGCCCAAACTATCAAACAAAAATTTTGTGTTTCTTTTTGAGTTCAGAGCGCTCAGAGCTTGGAATTTGTGTTTCTTTTTCCGTTCAGAGTGCATTCAGAGCGTGCTCCATGAGCTCAGAATAAAATAACCGAACAGACGAAGTAAAAAACTGAGCGCAGCCAACTTCATACAGTTTCCATGTAATTTGACAGATGACAATTCAGTGCTCAGGTGTGATTCATAATTAAAACGGAGTGCTTTAAACATACTCTGCTCAGAGTTTACTCTGTTCGCTCAGAGTCTACTCAGTTCTCTGCTCTGAACAAACTCTGAACTAAAAAAGAAAAGCGCCGAATAAAGGTATTTTTTTTAGTATAAATTCACCAAGTTTGGTGGTTTAATAATTGATCAGTAGTTCAGGAATTCTAAGATTTTTTGCGACCTTCAATCCAATGCATTTCACCCAGGCACGGCACGACAGTTGGACTCATCAATTAGATTAGATGCTGTTGTATCTTTCTAAGACGCGATATTTTGGTCGAAGACCAAATTCGTTTTATTTTTGTTTGGCTGGAGATATAGCTATTTCAAGGGGTGCCAAGCCCTATCATCTGTCTCCTTTTAGTGTTGCTGAGCTCTAATCCAATTTTATTATGAAAAACCATGAGATTTGAACCCACGCATATCAGATTTGCTCAGTCTTTGAAGTCGTATGCACTACGCATTCCACTACTTATGACCACTGACATCACAGGTCAAGATGTACTGTTTGTTTATCAAATGCATTTGGAGCATCAGCATTTTTAAAAGCTCCTTTAAGTATGCTGTCTTGTTCCGCCTCCATTTTTCTACGTACCTTAGAATAGTCATGTTTATTTCTTTTTCGAATCGACAAAATGTTTATATAGACTTTTATCTGCTGTCAATATATATCGACAGAGTTATTGACCGTTTCAAATTGGAGGTTATTTCTCGTTATAATGTTAATAAATTTTATTTATGCGAAACTAGGCCCCATGGAGATTATGTTCACCGAAGTTATTTCTCGCCATATTATTAAAGGACTTTATTTCCATTTGTGTGGAGTTAGGCTCATTGGCAGGTTATTTCTCGAAATGAAATTTCATTTCATTATTCTTTAGAGCTAGCAAAAAGACAAAAAATAATATTTCCATGAACAATTAAAAAACAACCTATACCAAAACCCTGATTAAAGTGAATTGATTTTTAGTCAACTTTTTTACGGATATGCTCCATGTGATTTTATTTTGTTTGGATCCAAGAGAGAAATGATATGATGCGACGCCCGATGAAACCTCGGAGGGTTGCCCTAGTTGTGATGGCAATTTCATATCTGGCATTGTGTAATCCTATTGGCATGGTTATTATTTGCAACACTTGAAGCTCTACACAACACTAAAATGTTTTGAGGTATTTTTTTATTGCTCTTCAAGTTGTAGAACTTTTTTTTTATGATTCTACTCGAGACGTGCTGGAAGGTGGAATTAATATAAAACGTCATGGAGATCTTTAGATGTTTCATTGAGATGAAAAAGCAGACTATTTGAGTATACATATACCTACCTAGTTTTGCATTCTATTAAAGTACCTACATAGGTTTTAGAATTTCTTGTTATTTTTTATATAGGAGTGTGTGTGTGTGTGTGTTTGCGAACAAGATTTGCAATCAAAATTTCTATATGAAAATCTCTTCTTGTGTAACATTTTCTAAATTCAAGTGGTAAGGTGTTCACTTTAAGGAGATTGGTTGTGTCTCGTGTTTACCGGAGTGGAATGAAGAAAACATTATTTAAGTTGTGGCTACGTGCTTAAACTTGAACTATTTATAAAACATCTTCGAGAGTTTTAACAGCTGTACTGTGGTACCTATGTGTATGTGTTATGAAAAATAGATCGAATTAATTATTGGTGTCTTAAGCTTTAAGGCGAAACAGCGATAGGCTCCGTTCAAATAAAATAAATTTCTTATCTATTACATTCCATTAAAAAAAAATTAAGAAATTTAAGAAAAATCATTTTTAACAACCCTGATAAGGCTCATTTCGGTTTTAGTGGCTATTAAAATAACGGTCGCATTAGGAGGACTATAAATACGCAAATGATTGTCGAAAACCTTTTTTTTATTCAAAATGAGTGGGGTTTTGTGAAGTTTTCAGGGTTCATGTTGTTTATTTGTGTTTTTTTTTTTCTTTAAAGAACTGTCCTTCACAAAATGGTACCTAAATCATTAAAATCCGAAAATAGAAATTCTTTGTCAGGATTAATATTTGAGCGTAGGTACATAAATAAGACTCACTCAATCAATAATCATAGCATTTTAAACGTGCACAGTAAAAAAAAAAAAATTAAAAAAAACAGGTTCTTCCGCAACAATAAACAAAAAATAAAAATTTGGTCATAAATTCATCAAAAATCCATTTGTTTGATTTTTCCTTATCAAGCAAATGTCAATGTCACACAGCAAGTTCAAGATGTAAAATTTGATTCGAATTTTATTCAATCATATATCACAATGTCATGACTTGCAGAAGCTAAGCTACAACACATGTTGTGTGTACACAATGAATGATGAAAATCCCAAGGATACAGCCTTGTAGAATTTGATTTTATTGACATTTTTGACATTTCCTTTTTACATATATTATACATTTTATGTAGATATGTACATTGTACAAATGTATGTGTAGTCAATTAAATTGCTTTTAAGCTCTAAGTATCTACAATCAAAAAGACTAACACATTTTTTCCTCAAATAAACCAAATTATCCATGTTTAAAGAGTGAATTAATTGGAGATTAAGGATGCAAAGTGACTACCAGTTTTGTTCCGTTGATGGAAGCTAAGGGAAATAAATAGAAAAAGTAATTTAACATTACTCAATTCGGTTCAAATGATTTTTTACGTAGGCATAGGCACATACATTTAAATCAGAAATAAATTCTATTAAAGGGGCACTGTGGCGTATGTGGAACAATTTTTTGCTTTCTTCTGAATTAGTTTTTCATGTGTTGTTGATTTTTTTTGTTAAAAGGATTTTAAGTAGATAATGACATTGGTACAATGTACATATTTTGTAGAAGGTGGCCATTGCACAAGAGGTATAAATCTATAAAATGATCAAAAATTATATTTGTACCGAATTGTTCAACAAAAACTGTTCTCAAAAATCTTCTTTTGCTTACTTCTGAACAAAACACAAAAAATTTATTTACACGTTTAGAAATATTGAATTTAAGAATATACGAAAAAATGCCAAAGAAAGGAAATAATTATGTCGTTTTCGATTGGATTTTCAGAGTGTTTCACTCCTTTTTGATTCCAATGGAATATGAAAAACTCTCTTCCCTAATATGTGTATCTATGTAGAAGTTAAAAATAAAATGAATTCTTCAATAATTTTAATTCCAGAACATCCCAAGAACAAACATTTACTATTTTGACAATTAATCCAACACATACTTTTAAAAGTATGTGTGTTTTCAGAGTGCACTCCTAGCACTCCTTAATAAAATCCGGAGTGAAAAAACACTCCTAAATAATCACTCCGAACAGCAAATGGAAGGTTTTTGGAGTGTTGGGAGTGTGGATGGAGTGAAAAAAGAGTGCTAGGAGTGACCAACGGAAAACGACATTAGTTAGAGGCTGAAACTTGGCATGGACGTTGGTAATGGGACTCTTTAAAAACTGAGAGAGTTCCTCATCAATCGGATGACCACTAGGTCAGTTATAAGAGTTTTTTGCAAATATCTCAAAAACGTTTCGTACTAGCGAAAAATTTTGTTCTTTAATCTCGTAGCGATTTCCTATAAAAATGGTCTTCTCGGTTTTTTCGTAGCATTAACCGTTAAAAAGTTACATCAAATGAAAAGTTAAAAAATCGCTCAATAGGGGCCAAATGTCATGAAAATGGGATTTTTTTTGCAAATATCTCAAAAAAAGTTTTAATGAAAAATTTCTTTTCCCAATCTTGTAGCCCATATAATTTTCAACAAAGATGGTTTTTCACTTTTTTGATAACATTAACTCTAAAAAAGTTAAATCAAATCGAAAAGTCAAAAAATCTCTAAAAAAGGGGCAAAAAGTCATGAAAGTCGAAGTTTTTAGCAAATATATAAAGTATTTCTCGTCGTCACGTTGCTTCTTTTTTTCAATTTTTCGAACTTTATGACGTGACGAGACGACGAGAAATGCTTGATTATGTATTATTTCACTGTTTAAAATTCTTTTTTTAAGAGAGAGAAACTGCGAAGAGATCTCGTCTCGCTGACGTCTCGTTTTTTCGTCGCATTGTGAAACAGCCTTGAGCCCATAGAGTATACCTACATTATCTAGAGAACCGACTCGTACCATTCTGGCCTGAAACACCTTAAAATTTTGTTTTATTTGAGTAAGAGAAAACTCTCTTATTTTACACTTCAAACGCACAGGACCACTAATACATGCTCAAAATACAGGGCAAACTGTATACATATTGTGGTTGAAGTTCCATTTAAAATGCACGGGACAACTAGAACTAGCCGATACAAAATCTAAATCTAAATCAAAAAAGGCAAATCCTTTTAGTAGAGCTTGTAGGGTGGAAGAGAACAACCACTTTAAGTCGGTTCTCTAGATAATATACATAGGTACTCTATGCTTGAGCCCTTGAGTTTTGTTTATAGCTTCGATTACAGTAAAAAAAACAAAAAAACATTTTTGTTCTCTTAAATCCTCTCTCTGCGCAACCGGCCGTTGGCCAAGTGAATTGGTTCAAGCTATAGACCACAGATAGAGTACCTATATTATCTAGAGAACCGACTTAAAGGGTTCGTTCTCTTTCATCCTTCAAGCTGTAATGAGAGAATGGGACCATTTTGTCGACTATTCGTTGAGTGGTTTGGTTACGTACATTTTTAATGGGAGCCCAGCCACCATTGCTGTAACAAATAGTATACACGTTTTGCGCAATCATAATGGGTTCTTGTGCTCAGATATTTAAAATAGGAATACGTTAAATTAAAAAATTGAAATTTAAAAAAAAATTTCAATAAAATTACTTTAAACAATAATGCGGCCATTTTGTTTTTAAATCCACGATTCACACTGATTCACGAATAGGAAAAAAAGAGTAAAATAAGAGAATTTTTTTTTACTCAACTCGTGTTTTATAGGCAAGAGGGGTACTACGAGTCGGTTTTCTAGATAATATAGGTACTCTATGCTATAGACATTCTTGCAAACGTAGGCATCGGGTAAGAAAGTGAATAGAAATTTAAAAAAAAACATGATCAGTAGCATTTAAAGTGCATACAGAGAAAAAATAGTGGCTTTTGTAACTACTGCATTAGTCATTGCATAATTTTACTTGAAATTTATGGATTGACTATTTTTAATCAAAAATAATTTGAAAATAGTTAAAATATAGTTAGAAATAGTAAGATAATACATGTGAAATAGTTAAATATAAGTTATTATACCCAATGACTATACAAAAATGTTATTTGTGACATTCTTAATATGCTTTGATATGGAATAGGTAGGTGTTTGTATTTGTTTCCACTCAGTATTAAATTTTGATTTTTTTTTTTAATAATAGTTTTGCATTATTGCATTTATTTTTATTTCTCGAAAGATTTATAATTTAGATTGTGATGCTTGTACATACATAATTTAGCTTGGACACAATATGTTAAAATAAGCGTCACGTTTTAATAAAGAATTGAATAGGCACTCAAGTTTTTTTTTTGTTCTCTAAGTTAATATTTATTTTCTCCAGGTAATTGTTTTACAGAAATTTAAATATCGCTTCAAAATACAGTCAATAATTTTTTAAAATTTCATTAGCTCCAGAAAAATAATTCTATGATTTTAAAAATTTTAATTTTTTTAGCTGTAAAAAGTGTTTGGAATACGACTATCTTGTTGAGCTAACTCTGGATCTCTCAAGGGCCAGTTTTATAATCGTAGACCGAACATTGATCTGTGGTTTAAAAATTTAATTTGACCGACTTCAGCGGATTAACTAAGGTTCAACGATGGTTCAAGATTCATAGTAACTTTATAATAATTGGCTTAAACATCGTTTAACCTCAGTTAATCTACCAACATATTGAACCAAGTTTATAGCAAAAACTTTGTACAACTACAGCTACTGTCCCTTAATTAATTGAAAACATTTCTGAGGAGTTAACTCTCATTTAACACCAAGAGTACATATAGGATGATCTCAAACTGAATTTAATTAAATTTCGTATTAGTTATCAGAAACAATAAGACAAAACAATCCCAATTGAATTTTTAACCATACTTGAACGCGGGTTATAAATCCAAAAATTTAAACGTTTGGCTTGTATGAACTTATAACCCTGTCCCGAACCGTATGTTTTGAATCTAATTTATGACATTGAAAAATAGAGTTAAATTATTTTACTAAAACGCGATAAATGTTGCAATTTTTGAATTCTCGAAGCCATTTTCAGCTAACTGATGATTCAAGCACATAATATGTACAGAGATTAATCCATAGTCTTGGAGGTAGTGTTGGTAAATGATGAACTGATTTGAAACTTCTTTTCTTTGCATTACATCTTGAAAAAAAAAATCGATTCAATTCTGTATAAAATATAGTTTTACTGTTTTTTTTTACCACATTTATATACTGTAACGAAGCGTTACACTTTCGACCTCACCTACCAGAATATTATAAAGCTACTCACCGATAACCGACAGTGAACCAGCACCCTACGTCAGCAAAAACACCAAACACCAGCACCCTCTACTACCATCCAACCTACATAATACCGACCGATCATCAATACCGCAACAACAAACACCAGCCACCCACCACCCACTGAATTATCATCATCAACAGCAGAGCATCGCGCTCGTGCACACCACCGCTCATGAATATAGAAAAGTATAGCGTCATCATACAGAAGAAAAATATTTCGTTTGTGAGTTTTAAGATTCACACTTCCTCTTGCCACGAAATATGACAAGAGGACGTATGAAAAACCGAATAATTGGAAGCTTATTTTGACTCGTTGTAGTTCCTAATTTACGAATTGGAAATACTGAGGCATAAGTTTCCGGCGAATATCAGTTTATAGCAACTTTTGGTCGCCTCAGGTTACTTTACTTGATACATTCGTGTATCAGTTAGAGATAATCTTTTTGGTACTAAAATTCTCCGTAGTTTATTTTCCCTTGGACTAGCAATGGGCTGGAATCAGATTCCTACCGTTGTTCTCCCTGCTTGCTCCTTCTGAGTGATATCGTGGGCTAAAGTAATTTTCCCTTGGGTTAGCCTTGGGCTGGAATCAGATTCCTACCGTTGTTCTCCCTGCTTGCTCCTTCTGAGTGAGATCGTGGGCTGAAGTAATTTTCCCTTGGGTTAGCCTTGGGCTGGAATTAGATTCCTACCGTTGTTCTCCCTGCTAGCTCCTTCTGAGTGAGATCGTGGGCTAAAGTAATTTTCCCTTGGGTTAGCCTTGGGCTGGACTGGAATCAGATTCCTACCGTTGTTCTCCCTGCTAGCTCCTTCTGAGTGAGATCGTGGGCTAAAGTAATTTTCCCTTGGGTTAGCCTTGGGCTGGAATCAGATTCCTACCGTTTATTCCCTGATACGCTTCTTCTAAGTGTATATCGTGGGCCGAGTCTACTCCTGTAGCTCTTTTTAAAAAGCTTTGCCGTATATGAAATATTATGTTATCTAATTTAAGTTTAAAATGAATTGTAAGATTGTAAACCCTCTTCTTGTTTAATAAAGATTTATTGATAAAACTGGTAATTGGTCAGAGTTCTACTTTCTTAACCCGAGTTTTACTTGCTTTCTTCGGGAATACCCTGGACACCGACGAGCTTACCTCAGCCTTAGTAAAAAAGCATCACAATACATATATTTTGACACTATGTTCAAACGTTAATCTATTAGGGCCATTTGGTGAAACGAAACTTAAATATTTATGTTCAACTTAAACGCTTATATTCTATTTTTTCCTCAGCGTAAATTGTCACATAAGCTCTTAAGAACTTTTGAAATTTAATTTATCATACGCGAGCTCTCGATTTTAAGCGTGTATTTAGCTACGCGTGTACACGTGTAGACGTGTAGGTTCTAAATACAAGTGTAAATAAAAAAACACGTGTAATTAAAATTCTTTTCTAAAACCAATCTGGGTGTCCTGTATTTCATCAAAAAAATATTTGCGCAAAAAATATAAGCGATGGACTTGTAAATAAAAGTTAATTTAGCATAAGACGATTTCTGATTTACTAAAACTAAAGCCATCCGAGAATTGAATTAAACTGTCGATTAAATTCTATCCGAGATCAAATTTTTACGTTTTCACCACAAAAAAAATTATCTTTGGATAAAAAATCATAAAAACGATTTTCAATTAATTACACGTGTAACAATAAATACACGTGTAAATATAAATACACGTGTTCATACACGGATAATTTAATTACACGTGTAACACGGGTACACGTGTACAGTATACACGTCCACATAATAACAACTATCTCTCGGAAAGCAACTTAACCATCGAGTAATTTTATTAAACATCAATGAATTCGAGGAAAGTACCTAACCGAAGCGACGAGTGTTTTCATTAGATAGATAAAAATGAACATCTTGCTGCGGGCAATGAAGCTAACGAAGATACATACAGCACAGCTTTGAAGGTTTTTTTTTTTTTTTTACTTTTATAAATCGATCAATGAGCGTTTTGTATTTCAGAAAGTTTATTAAAACCTATGTACATATATAAATTTTATCCATCTTTCAAAAAGTAATAGCAAACTTAATGCTTACTGCATAAATCGTAAGCTGATATTTTTGTTTGCAATTTAATTTATTTGAAATTCGAGATTATTAAATTAAAGTTGTTTAACAGAATTTGCATAAATGTATTGGTACTTACCTGTGGAAAATTTATATCGCTTTTTTTGTATCTGCCTTCAATGGTTGAATCTGAAATATAAAAACAAAATAGAAAAGAGGATTCGTAAATAGAAAAGGTTTGAATTTTTCGAGTAGGTAGGGCTATTCAATGAAATAAATGGTTTAGGAAAAAGCCAAAAACTAAAAATCAATAATACTTTCAGACGAAAGTTGGTTTATTTAGATTATTTTTGAAATGCAAAAAATTATATGAAACAACGAACGATTCTTGGTTATAACGGAACGTTAAAATAATAAGGTCATCGATGTGATTGTATTAACAAACTAATACATTTAAATGTTTTCAATTCTCACCCACGTAATAGCCTTGAAACATAAGGGCAAGGTCATGTGATTTGTTTGTTTTTTTTTATTTCCTGCAGCTAGTTTGCTCTTGAATCAAAGTCGTAAAAAACAAACTACAGTAGGACCTCGGTAATTAGAACACTCCACTAATTCGAACAGCTATTTTTTGCATTAAGTTGTTTTAATTGAAAACACTTGCCAAAATTGGTACTCTGTAATTCGAATTTGTAGGTCAACAGCTTCATGAACAGGACGCTAATAAATTTGTTTTGGCACGTCTTCTAGTAGAAATCAGGCTAGGAAATGAATTTATTGACAGTGAAAAAATTCGAGATTGGGTGGACGATACAGCGCATGAAAATGTTTCAACTAACTCTGATAAATCAGAAAAAATTCTACAACCCCAAAAAACTATTAAGCAAACCACAATGTCAAATTTCTTTAAATAGCTTTAAACAACCTTGAACTTTATTTCGTCTTTTGCCAGACTTTTTTAAGCAATAAATATTTTCTTTCTTGTTTCGACCAAAACGAATTACTTTATTATACTTTAAACCACTTTACACTACTTTCTCAGCCGAAATATTGACTACAAAAAACGTATCCATTAATTCGAACACCTCCGTGATTCGAATTAGGTCGAATTACCGAGGTCCTACTGTATAACAACAAATAAATAAAATTTGTTATCCGAAACCAAAATATCAAAGTATGTGTGTGCATCATATGTATACTTACAGCCTTTGTATGTAAGAATGTCTCGTGGATATAAAGAAACTTTATTTATAAATTGCGTGACCACCATAGCAGTGTTGATAGGGTAAATTCGGGGAATATTCCTTTTATTTATTTTCATTTTATTTTATTTAGCTACTTTCTTAAGAAATCTTATTTGGCTTAGGCTTAGGTCTATTTTCTAATTTAATTTAATTTTATTTTCTCTCTGATCCAGCAGATCAAAAAACTTAATTACATGACTCCGAGCAACCAGCACTTTTAAGCGACACATTACTAATAATAAAAACATTATTTCTATTACCATAATATAATTTTAAGAATTGTAAAACACTTTTAACAAAATTCTGCAAATAATGAAATAAAAAGTTTGAACATTTTTTAAAATTTTTCAAAACAAGGTACATTTTAACAGCTTTTGCATGCATATTAGGGTAACCGTTTTTTCCCAAACTCACTTTATGTTTGGATCAGATACCCCCTATATAAAAAATTTATGCCGTACAGTAAATTTATGAATCAAAAAAAAACTTGGCCCAGCTCATTTCCTCCCGAAAAACTACAGATATTCTTAATTTTCTTGTTGATTTTTACTAGGCATATATGATAATCCCTTTTAAAAACATCATTCCAAGCTTATGGAACAAAAAAATCTATAGAAAATATTTTCAAAATTATTTCACAAGGAAATGACAAAATTTGTTAGTAAATACATTTTTTGTTTGTAAACGCATTTTGGGCATTAACTTTTGATTTAGAAGGTGTCTGATCAAAAAAAAAATTGATCTGCGAAATAACGGACACCCTATTGTATATAATAGTAGCTTATTAGTACAGTACCAAAATTTGTATTCTATAAAGAAAGTATTAAAACGTTTTGTTTGTAATGATACGAACGAGAACGACATGTTTCAAAGAAACATTTTGACATCGAAGATAGTTTTTAAAATTAATATTGTGCAATACTCAACAAAAAATGTAGAAAAGTAAAATTAATTAGGGGGGGCAACCGTCTCCCTGCCTCCCCCTCCATACGCCCTTGTATTAACGTAATTTTTCTTTCACCTGATTAATACCTACGATCTCCTTTATTTGGTAGGAATAAATTTTACACTAACACTGTCTCATTATCTGTGTAAAATTTTTTTTCCTAAAATGTTTACAAAATTTTATCCGCCAGTGATAATCTGGGAAATTATTCTTAGGTAGGTATATTGTAAGAAAAAAATCAGATCGCGTTGGTGTCAAAGGCTTTGTAATTAAGCATTACAACCCATACCCCTACACCAAGGGCCTTCTTATTGAAACAAAACACCTATCTGACAAGCCGCAGAGCAAAAATTAAACAAGGAATCGAATAAAAAGAAGAAAAAACTCCACTAAAGGGAGTAACTGGACGACGATCATCAGGAACCTCGATGGTGAATTTTTATTTTTACAAAGAAATAGGTATATAGGTAGATTACCTACCTACCAGAGTTGTAAAGATTGCATTCAATTAAAGACTGCAGTCAGTTAAGTCAGAGTTAATTGACTTAAATATTTGAATATCAGTCAAAACTTAGATTTTTGACGGTGACTTTGAAACTACAGTTAGCAATGTACAATATTCTGATTTATAAGTCAATAAGGGCAGTCAATTGACTTACAGTTAATTGACTGCATTACTTTTTGACTGGTTGCAGTCTTTAAGTCAGTTACTGCAGTCCTCAATTGAATGCAGTCTTTACAACTCTGGTACGCCCATAACTCGATTTGGTTGGTAATTTTTTTTTGTTGGATTTGTATTGAACCAGATGAACATAGATAAACATTGAAAAATTAGGCCAGAAAATTCGGAAAGTCGTAATAACAATAAATTACATACTTTCTGAATTGTTTTTTTTTTTTGTTTTGTTCGAACGGTGTTTCTACATTGGCGATTGATACGTAGTGCATGAATACAGAAGCTTATTGCGAGAGTCTATATTAAAAACAGATTATTCAAATAGACTTAATTTATACTGAAGCGGAAAGTTGAAAAATTTGCCCGGAAAAGCCGGTAAATCGTTTTTTATTTATACGTGCTTAATTCGGCTGAACATTAACCGATTTTTAGAGGAAGGGACATTTGTAATTTAATTAGTCTTTTTAAAAAAGTATAACTTTATGTTCTTCATAAAGGTATTTGTGGTACTAAGAAACGCTTAATATATAAAAATTGTGTGACCTGTTCATCAGTGATTAAAAGACAAACAAATATATGTGGTGCCGAAGGAAGTAATAAGAAAAAGTTAGGGATAAAAGGAAGGAAGTTAAGGGATAAAGTTCGCAAATCGATTTCAATTTTTTTAAACAACAAACTCTGACTTAACTCTAAAGGTAAACTGCACCCGGCGAAACTGCACTTCAGCGGAACTGCGCTACACTACACAGCACTCCGCGGCAGTTTTTTTTAATATGCCGCACTTGAACTGCAGCAGTGCGACAGTAAGCAACAAATCATGAAGTTAGTGGCAATTGAATTTCTAAAGATGGCGGCCAAATCACCGCGAAAGCAAAGTTTTCCTCTCACACTACCTTCCCCTATACATAAAAAATGTTTTTCCTACCCAAAATGCAAGCAACAGCCACCATTTTGTAGTTGACTGTACTAAAACCAAACATTCAATAATTTTTGAGGCACTGCGGCGCCGCTTGCTATAACGCACTATAACGACAACGGAACTGAACTGCACCGACGCGACAAAATTCCTCTGATAAGCCACTTTGTAGTGTCGTGCCGTTCCGTTCCGTTATCGCTTAGTGCGATATAGCCAATACAATTTCATAAAAATAATATTTTGCCGCTTCGTGAAGTTCTGTTGCCGTGCAGTTCCGCTGAAGTGCAGTTCCGTCGAGTGCGATCTTACCTTAATTATTAAAAATGAACTGTAAAACTGCCATGTACAGGTTTTCAAGTCTAGCTAATATATGCTGATAAAAAAGTACGTATACGCCACAGTGACCCTATTAATGCTTATTTTGTATTACTTATTTTAAAGGGTCTGTAATATTGTACATAGGAACTAAAAACAGGCAAAGAATAATAAAGAAGATTTTTTCACCTCTCTCTCTCTCTTCTTATAACCACATGTAATAGATTACAAGATCCCAACAAAATGGAAATATAAAAATTTATCAGTGTGTAACACGTTTGGCTATATTTTTTTAAGGGTCACAATATTTGCTTTTTTCCTTCTTCACCTGATGGTAAATCCTCTAGAAGCACTCGGATTCATAGCTAAGACAGGACAGCGTCTGTCTGGTCAGCTAGTATAATAATACAAATTGTTTGTAAACTAGAATACAGTTTTAGATTAAATAAATAAAAAAAAAAACGAACTAAGCCTCATCAGCCTTCGACAAAAGTATACATCACAGGCTCGCATAACTAATTTATTTCTTTTAAAATCATATCAATTGGTTTATAATATTCAAACCAAAACTAATTTTACACTATACAAATAATTTGATTATCCTTTCATATTAAAATTTTGTGTTTGCAGCTGCGTTAGACCATAATAATTTCCATTTCCATCCTTTATATTATCCTATTTTTGTGTAAGCAAATTCCCACGATTAATCGAACCATAAACTTATCCTGTTTTTCTTATATGTCTACTCCTGTGTATCCTTTTATATCTAACCCACCTCGTTATATTCGAAACATCTAACCTAACGAGTACCACGAGTGTGAACCAATTAAATTCGTTTATCAATGAAATCACAAGAGTTAGCAATTTATTCAAATACATACCACAATATTGCTTTGCTAAATGCTAAATAAACGCTTAAAGATATTTGCTAAATTTAAAATATGTATGTATCCTTTTTTAATAAAATCATTTGTACCATAGGTTTTTTTAAATATATTTTAGCTAAATTTGGATTATTATTACAGTAAATTTTTTAAATAGAATTTCAAACATTTTATACATACGCACAGATAAATAAAAGTGAATGTGGAAAAATTTTTGGGAAATCTCATTTAACACACGGACAAGTTAGACCAACTTATTTCAGTAGCTATTGAAAACAGAAAAGCAATTTGTTGTTCCATTGCCAGACTTGTTGAGACATTCTAAAAATTGTCAGATTTGAAAAAATTTTAAGGGCTTAACATAATTCAATACTTTTCGCAAAAAGTGGTAAAATGAAAAAGAAAAACCTGTACTAGAGATGCTTGTATGCGAAAAAGTGTTTGAATATTGTGTTTAAAAAGACATCGATCTAGACTATATTTCCGTTTTTCACTTTTCCTTATTTAGACCACCGCGACGCCAGCGGGCGAACTGTCGATTTTGACCAAAATAAAAACGCTATCCGATGTATTTCTAATTGCACATTTCATTTATGCAAATAAAAAAAATTGCACACCCCCCCTTTTTTTTTTTTAAATATAAACAATTTTCACTTTGTATGCAATTTTCAAATGGCTATATCTCGGTAACAAAGTTGAATTTCGAAATGCACAGGGGCTTAAAAAATTGCACATTTGGAGATTCAATTTGCACACCAAAAATTTTAATTTGCACACCTCTCATTAGTTAATAATTCAACAATTAAAATTTTGGTAATAAGCTGCATAATTAAAATCCGTATTATAACAAATTAAACACCGAAATCTATTGTTAGCAATAGCGTGTTGGTAAGGTACCCGGCCGGTACACGAGGGGCAGTATTTGACTTGGAATTATTGGAGCATCGAATATTAAACACAAAAATATTGCTTAATAACGTAAAATTTTGAACAAATTTTTTAAATTTTTCTTTTCAAAAATTTAAGTTTGAAAATAATTTTTGACAAACGGCTCTCTAAAACAACTCAACTTAGAAACAGAATAAAAGCAAAAATTTCTGGCCTTCCAAAAAAGTATTGCGTGGCGTTCTAACCATTACCTTTGTTTTTTAATAATTTTTGTTTCTGTATTAAGTCAATTCTTTTAGAAAATTGCTTCTCTCATTATTTTTAATTTTCTCAAAAACTAAAAGACGTTTTAGCATCCGGTTATGTGTTTTTGACTTAAAACTAATAAGAGAATTGCATTTCGGAAACAAAATTAATACCTAATTACGTTAAATATTGAAAAAATCAGATTTGAAAGTTTTTTTTTCAAAATTTTGAGTTTGAAAATTAATATTTTAAAAACTGTTCCCAAAAAAAATTTGATTTGATAGTAAATAAAGTAAGAGATCTCTAAATTTACGAAAAGGTATCTCATGGCACTGTAAGTATAACCGTTGTTTTTTAAGAATATTTTTTCTGTTTTAAGTCGATTTTTTAGAAAATTGCCCCTCCCGGCTAAACGGGGAAAATAACGCCCCATCACATGAGATTTTTTTCTAACATCGATCCAACCTTAACGCTCTAGCTTTTTGTCACACCTTGGGTGAATCACCCCGTATATATATTTTAGTCAGACATGGCAAGTGCATTTTGGTATGTTTTAATGATTTTTTAATCATTAATTTATTTATTAGCCAGAGGTAGGCAAATTGAAGTTTTTTGATGTGCAAATTTGATTTGGGCATTGTTAATGTTTAGAAATTTTCAAAAATTCAACATTCGACTTCGTTAGTAAAATATTTTCATTTTAGTCAGACGCGGCAAAGTGCATTTTTGTATGTTTTTAGCGCTTTTTTATTCATTCATTTATTAAATAACCAGAGATGTGCAAATTAAAATTTTTAGGGTGCAAATTAGATTTGGGCATTGTTGATTTTTAGAAATTTTGAAAAGTTCAAAATTCGATTTGGTTACTAAAATATTTCAATTTTAGTCAGACATGGCAAAGTGCATTTTTGTATGTTTTAAGCACTTTTTAATCATTGGGTTAAAAATTAACCAGAGGTGTGCAAATTCAAATTTTTGGTGTGCAAATTAGATTTGGGCATTGTTGATTTTTAGAAATTTTAAAAAGTTCAAAACTCGATTTGGTTGTTGAAATATTTCAATTTTAGTGATGCATGGAAATTACATATTTGTTTGTTTTTTTAGTCAATTAATTTTTTGGTTTTAAATCGACGAGATTTTTTTCTTGTTAGTAAAATGTTCAATTTGAATTTAATCAATTTTCTTTTTTTGTTTAATAATAAAGAACAAATTATAAGTGAAAAAAAAAAAAAAATTGTGGGAGTTGAACTTGCGGCCCCTCGTGTACCGGCCGGGTACCTTACCAACACGCTATTGCTAACAATAGATTTCGGTGTTTAATTTGTTATAATACGGATTTTAATTATGCAGCTTATTACCAAAATTTTAATTGTTGAATTATTAACTAATGAGAGGTGTGCAAATTAAAATTTTTGGTGTGCAAATTGAATCTCCAAATGTGCAATTTTTTAAGCCCCTGTGCATTTCGAAATTCAACTTTGTTACCGAGATATAGCCGTTTGAAAATTGCGTACAAAGTGAAAATTGTTTATATTTTTTTAAAAAAAAGGGGGGGTGTGCAATTTTTTTTTATTTGCATAAATGAAATGTGCAATTAGAAATACATCGGATAGCGTTTTTATTTTGGTCAAAATCGACAGTTCGCCCGCTGGCGTCGCGGTGGTCTTATTTAGCCACTTTTGTTCAAAAAATCTTAAATGTAGGTAGTAAAGCCATAGGTTTCCTAGACATTAAATTTGACAGTATACCTAGAAGAAAAACAAGAGAATATTATGGATGAAACAAATGCATGCGTACATTATGTATATGAAGACCATATCAACAAATTTAAATTTAAGCACCCTATTAATAAACGACAAACAAGAGCAATATAAGACTTACACATCTGTCAACTTGTAATCCTTATATTAATACGTGAACAAGAATTCTTTCCACCCCTTTTTTAGTTAGCTTAATGGCAACATACATTTTTTTTATTTGGAAGGTATTGACTATCGCTCCCCTACAATTTAGTTTTTATATTTATAAGTATCTGTTTATATTAGGCAGGTAAATAAATTAAATAAAACTAGTATCGCCCAGAGGCTGAAATTCGACCACCAAAAACTAAATAAAAAAATTAAATTGTACGAAAAAACTAAATATTTTGGGGTTTTTACTTTTATTAGTAAAATCGATAAAGTACCGTTGCTGACCCTCATTTATATCAAAATTTAAACCATGTATATTTTTGATCTATCTTTTCAACATTATGAAATTCATCTCAAACAAATATACCACCCTGATTATTGGTGAATTATTTCTGAACTTTTTGATTTTTCGAAATTTTTTAATTAGCTGATATACCTACTTACATATAAACTTATATTTTAATGTCGTTTTCGACTGGATTTTCAGAGTGTTTCACTCCTTTTTGATTCCAATGGAATATGAAAAACTTTCTTCCGTAATATGTGTATCTATGTAGAAGTAAAAACTAAAATGAACTCTTCAATAATTTCAATTCCAGAACATCCAAAGAAGAAGCATTTACTATTTTGACAATTAATCCAACACATACTTTTAAAAGTATGTGTGTTTTCAGAGTGCACTCCTAGCACTCCTTAATGAAATCCGGAGTGAAAAAACCCTCCTAAATCATCACTCCGAACAGCAAATGGAAGGTTTTTGGAGTGTTGGGAGTGTGGATGGAGTGAAAAAAGAGCGCTATAGGAGTGACTAACGGAAAACGACATAAGTATCTATCGAATCGACTAATAAAAAACAATTCTGGCAGGCTTAAAAAACAAAATTTCAGGCATCTTAAAACACCTCTTAAAAATATAAAAATCAATAATCTCAAAAAATTCAAATAATCCTTACCTGCCCCTAACGGCTTCATATGCATATAATTTTTGATTTCTGCACATCTGTGGTACAAAACCGTTCTAACGATAGGTATATCACTTATGCACCGTAAGTTTTTCCCAAGCGTATTAATATATACAGTGAAAGCTCCTATTGCCGACACCTCCCTTACTGGCTGAACAGAATAAAATGCTGGAACTGGAGCCGCAGACGGAACTGGAAGAGCTGTCAAAAAGTGTCGTACGTTATTTTTTTTACATGCCCACAATGCAGCTGTACAGCTTTGAATGTATTTTGAAGAAAAACAAAAGAAAATTCTTGTGTACAAGCTCAGAATTCCGTGGCCTGATGGTTAGTGCGATGGACTGTCATGCCGGAGGTCTAAGGTTCGAGCCCCAGCCTCCGCCAACTATTTATTTAAAAGAAAAAAAAACGGCTACTGCCTCTTGCGAGGAATTGACAAATCCTCCAAGAGTATCTCCTGTCACAGAAAAGTGCCGCTCATTAGCCGTTCGGATTCGGCAATAAACTGTAGGTCCCCTCCATTCCTGCAGACACGCACACAGGAATGGTTGAGAGTTGTAAGTCACTAGGCCCAAGTTCTTCATGAGCTGTTGTGCCATAAAATTTATTTATTTTTTTTAAGCTCAGAATTCACATTTTTTGTTTGCAATAATTTTCCTTTTAATAAATAATTTTTTTTCGCGATACAAATAACTACAATATATTTTTCTTCATACAAATTGAAACGACCAAAAGTGTCGTACGTTAAAAGTTGGTGAACTCTTCCGTCTGCGGCTGCAGCTCCGTATGCGGCTACGTTCCGTTGTGTTCGCAACATTGAATTTGCGTGTATTCGATATTTTGACAGCTGTTCCAGCTACGGCTAAAGTTCCGTCTCCGTCACCATTCTGTTCAGCCAGTTAAACGGACAATCCCTTTAGGCGGACAAATTCTCACGACCGTGGATCTTGGATGTAAATTCCATACATTTTATGATCCCTTAAGCGGACACTCCTTTACCCGGAAGCGGACAAGAATTGTTAAATTAAATTAATTGTTTAATTAAATTCCCTTAGGCGGACAAAAACTTTTTTTAGTATGTAAATTTCAACCATTATTTTTAGTAATACTTTAACATAAATTTATTCTGCATTAAAAATGGTCCCCTCTGGTTTACAGCGACATAGATGCGATTTTACTAAATTACTGTCTGTGATCAAATTCATAACGGATTTTATTTTTGCAGTTGTATTCTGTTTTTGTATCTTTTTTCTTGTATCTTCATATTCATTTTTAGTTTGAATGAATTTCATGGCTTGTAGGTGCAAAAATGTTTCATGATGCCACTGTATATTATACATTTCCTTACATAACTATTTTTTATATTTTCCCTTGGGCGGACAACTCGCTTAGACGGACAAAAGTGTAACAACCATCGCTGTCCGGCTAAGGGAGCTTTCACTGTACTAGTAGTGTCCTGTGTCGAAAGTCGACACTTTCAATTTCGCAAACAATTTGTTTGAAAATATTAAAGGAAAAAAAAAGTTTTTTTTTTAATATGCACAGTGTTCGACAGTGCAAAAATGCGTGTCTCAAGTATATTTTGCACATCTCCGCTATTGTGGCTTTCCAACCATATAAAATTTATCGAAATCGATCCAATACTTTTTGAGAAAATGGTACCACCAAATTTATTTAAGGCTATTTATATATAAATTTGTCAGGTATTTGTAACGTTTTAATTCAAAAAGCGGTTCAATTGTTACAGATTTGCTAACAAAAGAAGCAATTTAAAACTATGTATGTATAGGTATGAATTAAAATGTAATTCAAAAACGCTGTTGCCGGAAAAATTATAAAAAAGTACAATCTTTTATCATTTTGGTATGTCCCGTCCATATTAAATAATTGGCACCAAAATCGAAAAATATATACTTCGTTAAGCTTTCTTATGTATCAAGGAAAAGTTCTAAGAGTAAGATTAGGTTCCATATTTTAATAGCACAAGACTGAAATTTCTTACGTTTCATTTCTTGTTTGCAAAAAAACTTTATTCAATTGTATTTTATATTTGGCGTGTTCAGGAAAATGAGATATCTGAGATTTCTCTACTTTAAAAAGTGAGCAAGCGAATCCAATTTTTTTTTTCCTCAGAGTTTTGCTGTGGAATCCTGTTCACGTAACTGACATTGCCGAGGGCTCTGATATCTCATTTTCCTGAACTTGCCTATTATTATAAAAAAGTCCTTCTTTTAAAATCAGATTACATTCAGACTTTAAATCCTAATAGTGACTGCATATCAGAGCATCATCAAGCGAACCAGTTATGCATTTTCTTCTTGCTTCAAACCCAATTCTCCTACCCGCTTTTTCGTTACGATTATTCCTATGCAAATCACCCTGTATACATATAATATAGATATGAACTGATATATTTTTAGAACTAATAGGATCCTGTGTAATTATAATCATTGAATTGAGTCACATCGAATTTCAATTTCCTCCACCTATGCAACACCACTCCAGTTTCGATTCTATAAAATATTCAGCTTGCCCAGACAGTTTAATCGTGATTGATACAGAAACCATCAGTTAATAAGAATTTAATTAAAATTCTATACCTAATCTTATGAGGTACCCATACAATAATATGCATTTGCAAAACAATCAATACAAAAATGCCGGACGTCAATTTCTACCACTGTGTGGCGTTAAATGATAACCATCTTTTATAGTTATATGTACAAAATAAGCGATTAGTGCGAAACCAATAAATTGGAAAGATATCTCTCAGTTTTTAGTTGACTGTAATCTCAATTGATTGAATTCATACATACATACAGCCGTCGGTCACACGTATCGCCAAATAATAATGATAATACCCAAAATTATAATTAATAAATAAATCAATCAAAGTTTCGATTAAAGGTGATCCACTTAAATCAATGCAAAAATACATATATACAATTAGATTACAGGTCAGTAACAAAACAACCATATCTAATACTTTTAAGTTATCTCAACTATCAAAGCCAAGTAGTGTTAACATATTAATGATATGACATTACAGATATTATGTGTACATTTGGGTCTTTTGCCCCTCTAAAAGTGATGAGCACGGAGATAATTAAAAACCACCGATTACAAATTTATCGGTATCAATTTACAAATTCCACTTCTTTTTTTAAATTACAGCTTATTTTTCTTGAATTTATAACACAAAGTTTTGATTTGATCTCAAGACGCCGTAATTTACAAAATTTATGATTTCGTGAATTAATAAAACAATTAGCATTTTACAATTTGAGAAATTATTGTAAATTACAAACATTTTGAAGCAAATTTTTAACTAATAGTTTATATTTCATTTCTATCATCGAAATTATTCTTATTTCTCTTTCTAATTTGTAGTTTATAAAAGATATTTACTGATTTATCACAACCGTGTGTGATAAAATCTGTAACTATCTGCCTGAACAGAATAGAATGCTGGAACTGGAGCCGTAGACGGAACTGGAAGAGCTGTCAAAATGTGTCATACGTTATTTTTTTTACGTGCCCACAATGCAACTATAGAGCTTTGAAAGTATTTTGAAGAAAAACAAAACAATATTCTTGTGTACAAGCTCCGAATTCACATTTTTTGTTTCCAATACTTTTCTTTTTATTAAATAATTTTGTTGGCAATAAAAATAACCACAATATTTTTTTCCGACCCTAAAAGTTGTTTTTTTTTTCTTCATACAATTTGAAACGTCAAAAGTGTCGTACATGAAAAGTGAAAAGTTGGTGAACTCTTCCGTCTGCGGCTGCAGCTCCGTATGCGGCTACGTTCCGTTGTGTTCGCAACATTAAATTTGTGTGTATTCAATGTTTTGACAGCTATTCCAGCGCCGGCTCCGGTTCCGTCTCCTTCATCATTCTGTTCAGGCGGTTCTGTTCAGTATAGTTCGTCCAACTATCCTTGTCAGTACAGGCCTTATGGGAAAGCTTTTTTCAAATCAGTGGGAGCTACTGATATCCCAAGGCACTCCACCAAATAAAATGCCACTTGTTTTTGTAATTTCTTTTTCCAGCGACATTCATCCCTCACAACCTATCTCGCGCACAGCCGTGGGCATGGGCACAATGAATAACCAATCGTGGTCTTTTTCTGTTTTTGTTTATTAAAAGTATTCACACAATATAGTGTGACCATTGTAAGCTAATGCACATAAACTACTCCTTTTCCTATTGCTTGTGTGCTTACAGAATTAAAGCTTTTTTAAAACTCTTGGGATTAAAATAACAACAACTATGGTCGTTCTTCGTTGTTTTAAACTGTTTAGGCCAGTTTAGGTGGTAACGCTGGTCAGTTTCAATTAAACTTGAAATTATTTACTATGTATACTACGGCATCGCGATAAGAGCTTTTACATGCGATAGACTTATGCAATACTCTGCAACCAAACTGAGATGCAAACGTCCTATCTTCCCTGTACCGACAAGAATTATTGGACGAACTTTAGAGTAGCAGTTCAGGAGTTGAAGCTTTCATATTGTAATTTACAAACAAAAAAGAATCACCATAACAGAGACATCTAATCTATAAATAAAATTGTAATTTTACGTGAGTTTGCATTTTACAAAACAATATACATATGGTAATTTATCAGAACGGAAAGATAAAATCTATAACCACAATTTTAATTACTGAGTCAATACTTTCAATTTGCAATTTACAAAATTCAAGAAAATAACAAGATCAAATCTATAAATGGAATTTTTAATTCACAACGCAAATTACAAAGATTTCTTCCTTTTTTATTAAAATATAACCAGGGCCCTATTTCATAAACATTGACAATTGCGACAGGTGATAATTTTGTAATTCAAAACTTGCCAATTGTCAAAATCCGTTCCATAAACAATTTGACATTTTGTAGAATTGTCGCAAAATAATCGACAATTGTCACCTTTTCGGTTCATAAAAAACTAAATTGTCATGTATTTTTCTACAATTATCGTCAGGAATTTTCAGACAAATTTGTAGTGACAATTCTTTTATGAAATTAAAAAAATTACATATTTGTTGGTATTTAACTGACAATTTTGACAGGAAATTGAGTTACGGTTAATACTGCGTTTTCATTAGAGCTGAAATGAAATTTGGAAAATTACAAAAAAAGTGTTCACATTTCAAATTTCGTAATTTTGTTTGACGGCCCAGATTGTCAGTCGCTGTTTTTGTTGTTTTTTGCATTGAATTCTGTCATTTTAAATGGGATCCACTTTGAATGGATTCCATTTGGGTGTGTTCATTAAACTTTTACGTAATTTCAAATGCAAATTTGGTTGAAATTACCTCATTTGAAATTTGAATTTGTATGGGAAATGAGATGATTTCGAATTGAATTTGGAAATTTTAAACGAAATTACCTCATTTGCTCTAATGAAAACGCAGTATAAGAGTTGACAATGAAAAGACAGAAGTTGAGCTAAAATGTTAAATAATATTTTTTTCAAGTGAGGCAGGTTCTCAGTTTTGTTCCATTTTTCATCGTTTTTCGAAGTGGGCACTGCATACAATTGAGAACTTCCACCAAACGTCAAAAACTCTAGATGGGGGGAAAACAAACACACTATTAAAGGCGCGAACAGTATCGGTGTGTATTTATATTTTTTTTGTATTGTTGTTTTCCCCCCATCTAGAGCTTCTTTTTGATTAAAGAACTGTCAAAATTAGAAAGAGAAAAGACAGAGTCAGATTCTGGAAAAGCCTAATTATGTAGGCCATGACAAAATTCAAGATCATATAATTGGCGTGTTCATGAAAAAGAGATATCTGAGATTTCTCGACTTCAAAAAGTGAGCAAGCGAATCCAAATTTTTTTCCTCAGAGTTTTGACAGCAAAACTGAGAAATTTTGCTGGAGAAACTTTTTTCGTTGGAAATATATTATTTGCAGACTTACGATTTGAATTTGTCGTGTCGTAGAAATTCAAAAACAATTAAAAGGATTTATTTATTTTATCCACATTGTTTACATTCTTTTTATTTTCTCTTCCAGAATCCTGAATTTCTTCTTATTTTTGATGTAAATACCTATTTCTAATTTTTTTTTTTCAAATATATCTTCCCGTTTGAAGTTTTATGAAATAATTATCATACTAGTTGATCGAACACGCAATGAGCTACTAGTTACACAAACATTAACACAACTAACACTACGATACAAATCCTACTAGTTCTACTCGCTTGTCTAAACTGGGGGTGACCCCCAGTTTAGACAGGCGAGTAGAACTAGTAGCCTTTATGTGTGTTAGTGTATCCGTACACAAAAGAGCCGACTAGTAGCTTAAATAGCATAATATTTTTGCCTGCGAGTTGGTTGCTAGTTAGCCTGCTAGTGATTTGACGTTTGTGTATTGTTTTCCCCTTTACACTTGTGCAGTATTTGTTTTCCGTTTCAATCGAAGAAACTTTTTTCGTTGGAAATATATTTTTAGCAGATTACGATTTGAATTTGTCGTGTCGTAGAAATTAAAAACAATTAAAAAGATCTGTTCACATCATTCTCCTTCTTTTTATTATTTTATTTTCTTTTTCAGCATTTTGAACTTCTTCTCATTTTGTATGTAACTTTTTTTTTAATTTTTTTTTTTTTGAATATCTTCCCCTTTGAAGTTTTATGAAATAATTATCATACTAGTTGATCGAACGCGCAATGAGCTACTAGTTACACAAACATTAACACAACTAACACTACGATACAAATCCTAGTGTAAAGGGGAAAACAATACACAAACGTCAAATCACTAGCAGGCTAACTAGCAACCAACTCGCAAGCAAAAATATAATGCTATTAAAGCTACTAGTCGGCTCTTTCGTGTACGAATACACTAACACACATAAAGGCTACTAGTTCTACTCGCCTGTCTAAACTGGGGGTGAGGAATCCTGTTCACGTAACTGAGATTGCTGAGGGCTCTGAGATTTCATTTTCCTGAACTTGCTTATGCCAAAATTGTCACGACAAATGCGTCAAAATACAACAATGACAAAGTCAATGTTTTATGAAATATAAATTTGTCAGACAAGTGTGACAAATTGTAGAATTGTCACCTGTCAATTTTTATGAAATAAGGCCAATTTGTTGTTAAGTTGATTTGTTATTGTTAACCTAAAATGACTTATCTACCATTTGTAGATTTTTCGAGTTCAATTTTTGAAATTTTTGGCAATTTTTTTTTTATTAACTAAAAAGCTGTATTTCACTTGTTTTTAGTGGCTAAACATTCGAAATATGGTACTTTTTGTCAAAACAAATTCCATGTATTTATGGTAGTTACTATACAATATTAAGTATGGCAATGGCAACTAATTTTGGTATGTTATGGGATCAAATCGTTTGTGAGTGCTGTGTTTTTCAACAACAAAAAAGATTTGTTTACGAATTCCTATAAGACCTTACTTACAATCATAACAGATTTCAGTATCACACAGACAAAAATGTAAAGTATATAGTGATTAAGTTTTGACATCACCTCTCCGTGGAATGGAAGCGCAGTCAGCTGGCAAGGGGAAGGTCCCAAGTTCAAACCCCAGGTAATAAATAAGTTTTTTTTTTCAAATAAAATAAAATTGTATAAATTTCAGAATAAAAAGAAGTAGCTTGAGCAAAACCCCCTAAGTGGACAAAAATGAATAAATGAAAAAGATTGTTCCTCAAATTGCGATTATAAGTTTGAAAATCATGAATTATTAAGTCGTAAATAGCAAATATGACCTTTGCAATTTTCCACAAAATAATTTTTAATTTACAAATACTTTTCTGTAATTCACGACGAAATATTTGCAAATAAAGACAAAAAAGGAGAAAATAACAAATAAACAGTTGCAAATTTAAATAATGTGGTTTTAATTATAAAACTCTCAAAATCTTAAATCACTTCTTGTACATTGCAATTTTGAAAATTACTGATAGCAAATTTAAAAAAAATAGTTGCAATTTTAAAAAATTGATTGAAATCGTTTTTTTTTTTTCTCGGGTTCTGGATGTCATATTTTTGCGATGTGGTGATTTACATAAACTTAGTCGAGGGTACAAAATTGCACATAATTTTCGTGAATTACAGCAGTTTTGTCGTGATATTATGCGCTTGGAATTCTTTCCGTGAGGCTGAATTAAAAAAATTCTGTGCAAAATTTTATTGAAATCGGCTTACGCTAACACGACGTGCCACTGAGCACTTGAAATTCCCCATACAAATTACAGGCCGATATTTAGTCTTTTACTAAAAAAAAATTCTGCAAAATTGTAATGTTGATGAATAAAAATGAAACTTGGCAAAAATCTTAAAAACATGGTTAGCAGCGTTGCCGAAGTGGCAAAATCGTGCTTTTTTGACACGATAATTTCCTCGTGGCACGAAAAAGTTCAATATATGACACGTTTTTTTATTACCATTATTTTACTTAAAATGAAGCAAATTTCGAAAAAATTGAATGAAAATTGGTCCGAATTTCGTAAAAAATCGACAAAAACTCATATTTTTTTACAATGCAAAAATAGAGCAGTTGATTTTTACTCTTGTGAAAAGGGACTTATGTTTTTATTTGAAATTATTGATGAAACAGTTTTTGAAAAATTAATTTTCAAACTCAAATTTTTGAAAAATATAATGACAAAAATTTTGTTCAAACTAGTTTTTTTTTTGTTAAAAATTTTACGTTATTCAGTAGTATTTTTGTTTTTAATATTCGATGCTCTTATTAATTTTTAGTCAATGCTCAAGTGTTTTTTATTTTTTGAGAAAATAAAAAATAACCGGAGGAGTAATTTACTATAAAAAAATTGACTTAAAACAGAAAAAAATATTTAAAAAACAACGGTAACCATAGCAAAAGAACAGACTTCTGACATTGACATTGTAGGTGTTGCCGTTGCTTATTAAAGATTTTTTTTTTCTATTTTAAAGCCTTAACTACATTGGTCAAAAAAAGTGAAAAATTACATAAGTGAACACTGAACATTTTCAAACTCATTTTGGGATAGTGTTTCTCACTGAAAAACTTATAAAATTGATGCAGAAAGCTTAATTTTTTGTTTAAAAAAATTGTGATTATTATTTTTCAAAAAACAACTGCGCTAGCGGGAAAAAAAATATGTTTACTTTTGTATTTTTGCAAAAAGTGGCCAATGTAGTAAAGGCTTAAGTCGACTTTTTTTAGAAAACTGCCCCTCCAGCCTAAACCGGGGGAAATAGACCCCTTCTTCTGTACGTTTTTTTTCTTGTCTCGACTCAACCTTCATGCTCTTCATGCTTTTTGTCGCACCATAAGTGAATCACCCTATATTTAACATAAAGAAATAGGTACTACAAATGCATAAAATCAAATATGCACATATAAATATATTTACATACGCTAGGTGGGAATTGCGCATCCATTTACATTTCTTCAAAAATGTCCTTGTCCTTTCCTTACCAAATTTAACCGAAGATTCTTTTTTGAATGCTTGTTGACAATAAACCTATAAAAAATGAATACAAAACTGAATTGGTTATGGAGATCTTTTTAAAAGTAATCCCATACCAAGGACATTCTTCGGAGAGAATGAAACCAAAGGCACAATAAAAACCAACAGCAACAAAAAAAATATGAAACATCTATCACATCTTGGTGAGATTTATAAGGCTAAAGATACTTTTCCTTGAGTTTACTTAAAGCGATGAGCATTTTTAAGTATTGCAGCTCTATTAATTGAAAAAGTGACGCATTAAAAGAAAAATTTAACCAATATATTATCCTATTCATATAGCCTGACATCAAATTACAGCAAAACATTATATAACATAAAATTTGCGACGTGCGAGTCCTTCTGATGGGGTTATCCCTCTCTCTTTCTCCTTCTCTCTCTGTCTTGTGAGGCGATGTATTTACATAAATATTGATTACCACCTACGTTAAAATTAATTCTTTTTCCATTTCTTTTTGCGCCATAATATTGGATATATGTAAGTTTCTTGAAAACTATTTCAAGCTGAAAAATTCTTATAAGCATTATTCAACACAAACACAAGGAAAGCCATCATACCAAGACATATTTTTTCTGTTTTAAAATGAAAAACTTTCCGCTCATGATAACAAATACAGCAGGTTCGGTCTAAACGTACAGTCAACCATCTAGGCTCTCTCTAGGGCCTTCATCTTGACCCGCTCAAGCTCGTTATTACGTCACGAGATCTCGAGCTCATCACGATTTTTTACACTCCAGTTAAACCAGAAAAAATTCCGAATAACTGCCTGAATAGAATAGAATGCTGGAACTGGCGCCACAGACGGAACTGGAAGAGCTGTCAAAAAGTGTTGTACGTTATTTTTTTACGTGGCAACAATGCAGCTGTACAGCTTTGAAAGTATTTTGAAGAAAATTAAAAGAATATTCTTGTGTACAAGCTCAGAATTCACATTTTTTGTTTCCAATAATTTTCCTTTTAATAAATAATTTTTTCGCGATACAAATAACCACAATTTTTTTTTCGACCCAAAAAGTTGTTTTTTTTTTTCTTCATACAAATTGAAACGTCAAAAGTGTCGTACGTGAAAAGTTAAAAGTTGGTGAACTCTTCAGTCTCCGGCTGCAGCTCCATATGCGGCTACGTTCCGTTGTGTTCGCAGCGTTGGATTTGCGTGTATTCATTATTTTGACAGCTATTCCAGCTCCGACTCCAGTTCCGTCTCCGTCACCATTCTGTTCAGCCAGTAAATTATATGCAAAATTCGCAAATTCCAATGAGCATACGAAAAAATATTGCGATACATATTGTAGTTTCTTATACAAAGGGCCCAAATTTGTTCAGACCGCAGCTGGATTGTGTACGAAAGCAAACTTGGTAGGGTGCCAACAGGCTATTGATTTAACAATTACGATGTATCTTAGTTTTTTTTTTTTTATTTTTGCATGCAAGCAAGAGTACGTGCTTCGAACGAGCCATATCATGCAGTTTTTAAAAAGTAAGAGATTTCAAACAAGAAGAAGACGAAAAGGACTTTCGGAAGGACATTCCATTGCTTAACCAATAGATTTCTTTTTAGAAGCGCATTTATTACTGCAAAATAAGTCGCTTGTGATATTTTTTTTTGTATTTTTTGTTTGATCTTTGTGAAGAGCTGAAGAAAACGTGCTTAGAAGCCTTTTACAAAAGACATAGTCGTTCGAACTTCATTCACAACAACTACCCTTAAGTATATACGATCAAAATGCATAAGTATTCGATATATGGACAGGACACTCGTAAATTTGAAAAAAAGTTTTAAAATAGTTTATTCCTTCTGCCCCACTTACATATGTAGTTATGTATGTATGTATAATGTAAATGTAGGTTTAGTTTTTATACTTACCAAATAGTCGACGGATATTTATTGTAGGGTAGGCATTAACATTGAGTTGCTGTAAACAGCAAACAATGCCAAGTAGAACATAAAAGTTGTTCGCAAACATTGTCGACCTGGAAATAAAAGTTAACGATAATTTTTAGTTTTGTTTTTTTTTATATTCATAACATTTATGATATAGTTTAAGGATTTAGAAAAACATTTAAATCACTTTCGATGTGTTGTACAATTAATTGATGATAGTTAACCTAGTTGTAAATGGCATGGCATCGTTTGAAGTGACCTGCCAAAAAAATATAGCATATTATCTCATGGAAATATATAAAAAATACCCTTGGTAGATTGCCCTTGTGGGACCATCCGAACATGGATTACATGTCTTATGTGCTATAACGTGAATTAACGATATGGGAAATACGCGTAGGGATGCCCTTTTTCAAACCCTTTCGAAAGAGATATCAATGACGTCAGTGGCACTTATGTATCCGAAGAAATTGAGCTCAAATTAATTTGAGTACTCCTAATTTTGCTGCAATTTACCCCAAACGCGATGACTCATCACATGAAACTATGAGGCGATAGCTATAAAACAATTCCTCTATAATCTTTGCGCAATCTTTATCTATCGATTGGTATATTTAGGATGTCTGTAGTGCAAACAGTCACTTAGCAGTAGGGCGCGAGCGGTACATGTTTTCGTGACGGTCCTCATTTCGCTACATCACACCCAACCGTCCGAGAAAGACATGTAATCCATGTCAAAAAAAAAAAAAAACAAATTATGCTGCACGTAACTTTGGGAAGTAAACCAACCGCCTTTGGTTCTGAGCTCAAAATTTCTGTAGATACATAGGTAATTTTTTTAGCAATTAATTGCAAGAAATTGGCGCAAAATTTTAAACAGCCTGATGTTAAGGTATTAGCATGATACTATACTTAACAATTTTCTAACTTTAAAGCTCTTTACTAAAATATTCTTAGTTTTAAACATTTTCTAACTATTATTATACTATACTTAACCTATTTTTCTAGCTGAACACGCGTAAAACAGTGACAGTTCAACCCATTTTTGCAATTGAGAACTTCCACCAAACGTCAAAAACTCTAGATGGGGGGAAAACAAACACACTATTAAAGGCGCGAACAGTATTGGTGTGTATTTCTATTTGTTTGTATTGTTGTTTTCCCCCCATCTAGAGCTTCTTTTCGATGAAAGAACTGTCAAAATTAGAAAGAGAAAAGACAGAGTCAGATTCTGGAAAAGCCCAATTGGTGCTGCCAAAGTGACACTTGGATTTAGTATGATACTAGGTTAGGTTAGGAGGGGCGTGCCCAGCACTGCGGCTGTTGCTTACACGGGGGCCTATTGATCAATTGTGATCCCCTATAACAGAGATTAATCCTAAGCTAGTGGTTGGCATAGACTGGTTCATTTACAAACCAGCCCGCGCTTTTTATATATATTTCCTCATGTTTGCCATTGAGACCTGCGCTAAATCGTCCAGTTCTCCAACAAACCTGTTTCCAAGGTAACGGAGGCGGTTTGTTTGGAGGTTTGGGCAATCGCAGAGCAGGTGTTTAATGGCTTTTTTTTTTCAACATCCTGACAGCTCCTACAGAAATCGGGTGCGTATACACCCAATCTAGTGGCCATTATGCCAATGGCACAATGTCACGTTAATACACCTATCAGGGTTCTGATATTCTTTTTACTCAGCGATAAAATATACTGAGTTTCCTTTTCATTAATTATAGGCCATAAACTTCTAGAGATGGCGCAATCGTTCCTGGATATCCAGGAGTTATTGATTTGCTCTTTCGTTATTAGGCCTATCTTCCTTTTGATTACGCTAATAGGGATTTTTAGTCCCATGTCTAATTGGCTACTACTGTCTGTATATGATATTGACCCCTTCCTTGCCAGTGCATCTGCTATGTCATTCCCTTCTATATTGTTATGTTCAGGAACCCAGCAGAGTTTGACTTGGTTAGTGTAACATATATTGTTCAACATTTTGCTACTACCTTGGATCTTATAGTCTCACTGGCTAATGCTTTGATAGCAGCTTGGCTGTCCACGAAAAAAGTTATCTCTGACGAGCTCAGTTTTTTCTCGTGAACAATTTCGGCTGCTTTTTCAATAGCATAAATCTCAGCTTGAAAGACACTACACTCATCTGGGAGTTTGTAAGATTCTCTAATATTAAGAGCTTCACAAAACACCCCAGCTCCTGTTCCTTCTTCCATTTTTGACTCATCAGTGTAGAAGGGGATACCCCGTTCTATGTCTTTCGGGTATTATAACCGAGAAGTTTTTTTTTTTTAATCTATTACGGGAGGGAAATAGTCAGTGGTCACATCAAGTCAGGCATATCTTTGCCAGATAGACCCATGACCAAAGGTGCTGTGCTTCCAAGAGCCCACTTTCTTAAGTCGAAATGTACTTTTGGCTGCTGTACACCTTATGTACTCATCCAGGGTGGGAAGGTTGAGAATAATTTCCAGCCCTACTTGTGGAAGACCTCCGTGCCCCCGTTATTCCTATACAGGCTAATCTCTGTACCTTGTTCAGGTTTTTGAGGTAGCTATCCTTTTCTACGGCTTTCCACCACACAATCGAACCGTAGGTAAGTATGGGACGAACGATCGCCGTGTACATGCATTGGATGACTTGCGGTCGCTTCGTTTCCATGTTAACTTTGAATCAAGGATTACTCCAAGATATTTGGCTTCATTGGAGAGTTTGAGAGGTATTTCATTTAGCTTGGGAGGAGTAAAATCCTCTAGTTTTCTTTTCTTCGTAAACAGAACAAGTTCAGTTTTTGTAGGGTTAACCCCGAGACCGTTTTGTTCTGCCCATGAAGATAATTCACTAGGTGCATATTCCATAATATAGATAGTATTAAGAAATTTACCTGATGATATCAAATTTACTATGTCCTCTGCATATGCCACTGTTTTGATACCTTTATTCCTAAAACTTGTAAGAATTTTGTTAACAACTAGGACCCATAGGAGAGGTGAGATTACTTCTCCCTGTTGTATGCCTCTTGTAACTGTTTTCTCAACAATATTGTCTCCAAGTTGCGAGTTTAGGACCCTACCACTGAGCATGGAATAAATCCAGTCCGTAATGGCAGATTCAACTCCAACCTCTTCCAGAGCAGATTTAATGGACTTCGTTTTTACGTTGTTAAACGCTCCTTCGATGTCTAAAAATGCTGCCAGGGTATTCGAGACTTTTCTCAATTTGGGAAACTACTTCGTGCAACGCTGTCTCCGCGTGTTGGTAGTTGCACAAATTATTTGGATTAAGAAGGTCCCGAACATGCAGATCAATAATCCTCCCCAGTGTTTTGAGAAGAAACGAAGAGAGGTCTGTAATCTTGTGTCAGTTTTCAAGCTTTTGGAATAAAGACCACTTTGACTTTTCTCCAGCTGTTAGGGACGTATCTAAGTTTAATGCAACTTTTGAAGATAACCCTAAGCCATGGGGTGATTATCTGTAGAGCATGTTGAAGAAATGCCGGAATAATCTCGTCTGGTCCAGCTGATTTAAAGGGTTTGAACAAGTTTATTGCCCACATAATCTTCTGATCTGTGATAACCTGTTCCAAGTCCGGTGCTGGTTGATCAGTGTGTAAAGAGTTTGATATTATATAACCTGAGTCCTTAGGACTCTTACAGGGAAATGCGTAGTATGATACTAAAAAGATAAAATAGGCATTTGGCGATTTTAACTTTAGTAAAATGTTAAAAAGATAATACGATGCTAACTCGTTTAAAATTTGGAAAAGCTTGTTTTTAACCTAGCATCATACTAAAAATGCTTTAACATCACACTAAATCGTCTAAAATTTTTCGCCATTGTGTTCAAACTAATTTTTTTCAAAATTGTACGTTATTAAGTAATATTTTTGTTTCTAATATTCGATACTCCTATTAATTTCCAGTCAAACACTAAAAACAGGGGGCCTAAATATGTTATTAGTTTAAATTTACTTTTGTTATTTTCAATTTTCTCAAAAAGTGGAATTCATTTTAAATCTTGTTTTTAGTGCTGAGAGTTGATGGGAAATTGGGAGCATTGAATATTAAAAAAAAATAAATAAATTTGATGGCACAACAGCTCATGAAGAACTAGGGCCTAGTGACTTACAACTCTCAACCATTCCTGTGTGCGTGTCTGCAGGAATGGAGGGGACCTACAGTTTATTGCCGAATCCGAACGGCTAACAAGCGGCACTTTTCTGTGACAGGAGATACTCTTGGAGGATTTGTCAATTCCTCGCAAGAGGCAGTAGCCGTTTTTTCTTTTAAATAAATAGGTGGCGAGGCTGGGGATCGAACCTTAGACCTCCGGCATGACAGTCAATCGCACTAACCATCACTTAATTACGTAAAATTTTGAAAAAAAAAACACGGAGAATACACATTTGTTGGTAAACATTTTCTGTTACACCTTTTTTCAAATCTACTTCGTATTTTTGAGCGATTGGCTACAATTTCTAGGCTCAGCATTGGCAACACTGGTTGGAAGTAGCACAGGAGAATGGCGTTGAATTAGATTTAAATCAACGAACGGAGTTCTTGGAAGTTGACTATGTATGAGTTAATAAGTCGGTTGGATCACAATCCCAGAAAGATGTACAAGGAAGAGGCCTCAAATTCTCTCTAAGGTGTCGTATAGCAGACTAAATTATAACCTCAACCAAAAGAACTACTTTCGGAAAGATTACACCATCATAGACGAAATATTATGCATGTTTCGAATGGTGCCGTGACTTAAGGCCAAGTGACATAAGGCCAAATTTGGGTGTTTGGCCTTATGTCACTTTACAAAAGCGACATAAGACCAAATTTACATATTTGGCCTTATGTCGCTTTTGTAAAGTGACATAAGGCCAATTTTCTTTGAGACATAAGGCCAAATATAATTATATAATATTCCCAAAGTAAAAGAGGTTTCGGACATCTTTCAAAAGGAAACTATTTTGAATAAATTCGGCATGTCGCCACGTATATGTATATATTACTGTAAAAAGCCGAAATAATGAAATTTTAGAATTTACCGGTAAATTCTAGAGCACTCAGCATTACGGCGTATAAAAGGTGAGGTATGTATTCGGGGGCATGCTGCCCCCCTGCAACCCCCCTGCTTGGCCCACTATAGGAATTGGGGTAGGTGCGAGGTTGGGTGTATGCAAATTTTTTTTTGTATTTTAAAAATCTGAATTTAAAGAAACTTTGAATGTATCCTATGTATAAACAGTGAGGTAGGATTTACCGGTAAATTCTGCAAAAGAAACTTTGCATACACCCAACCTCGCACCTACCCCAATTCCTATATTGGGCCAAGCAGGGGGGTTGCAGGGGGGCAGCATGCCCCCCCATACATACCTCTCTATTTATACGCCGTAATGCTGAGTGCTCTAGCATTTACCGGTAAATTCTAGAATTTCCTTATTTCGGCTTTTTACAGTAATATATACATATACATGTACGTGGCAACATGCCGATTTTATTCAATATAGTTTCGGTTTTAAAGAAAACAGTTCAAAGTGACATAAGGCCCAATTGGCCTTACGTCACTTTTCAAAAGTGACATAAGGCCAACTCTTAAAATTTGGCCTTGTGTCGCTATTGAAAAGTGATATAAGGCCAAACACCCAAATTGGGCCTTATGTCACTTGGCTTTAAGTCACGGCACCGTTTCGAATAAGAGGGGAACTCCTGAACTTAAACTTTATACCACATCGCGAAGAATAACCAATACTTTGCCACATTTGTAATATGTCAGAGCATGAGGATATGTTTCATTTTGTTGGAAGGTGCCCGGTCCTAAGGGAAATAAGAAGACACGCATTGGGAACTGGTTTTCTAACAGAGGATGAAATAATAGACCTTCTGAATGAAATTGTTCAAATTTTGCAACACGGCACTTAATTACAGGAGCAGAATAATAGGCGAGTATTTTTAGTTCACAAACTGTAACTTATTTTATCAAAATATATGTAATTAATTCATATTGTCCATCAGGCAGACGGCAAAGCCATGCTTTATTTATTGTATATAAAATTATTGTAAAAATCATTATACCTAAAGGCGATAAAAAATCAATCTAAATCTAATCTATTTACTTTAATAACTATCCACTAAGAAACGTGTTCTTTAATAATATACTCAATTTTTTAAAACCTGGACTTTGCCTTTACTATGGAGATAAGTAGATTTTATCCCGAGAGACACGAATCAAAGGCTCTTTTCATTTAATTCGTTATATCCTGACTTTTGTGTGAGCTTTCAGAACTTTGAATAATCCGGGGTGGCATTTATTTTAATTCCTTTTTATTCTGAGCCATCACGAATCTGTTAGATCTTTTTTTTATGTGATGTGTCAACAACAGACAATCATTTGCATAAGTACAACGGTCTCTCTTGTGGCATGATGGTTTGTCAACCTTCAGTTTATGTTATTTTAAGAAATTTGCTTAGATAACTCCATATTTGTATTAACGCAATTTTTATCAAAAGCATTTAAATTATTTCTTTGTACAAATGTAGGCATTTTTGGCGGAGGTGATAATTTCCGATTATTATCTATAATTTGCAGGCATTAAAAAAAGATAAATAAATGCGTCTGTTTTGCTCTTAATTTAGGTGCAGAAAAACAGAATGCCCTGTAAAGGATTAATTTTTCTTATTAGGTTTACATTTAAGCCAATCAAAACTTGAAAGCGACAGGGTCAAGGAAGAAACAGTAGCTTTGTTACCTAATTTTACGTATTGTTGATTTTTTATTCAATAACTTTTATTTGTTGATTTAATTGATGGAAATTAGTATTGCCGACAAAAAAAAATGGAGTAGTTGCAAAAAAGGGTCATACGAGGAAAAAATAGTCGCATTCAGAAAATTTGGTAATAAGTATATGGAAGCTAAATCAATGGGATTGCAGGGAAATTTAAAAAAAAAATCCATATCAAAAACATCTGTGTTTTTTTTATTTTTCTATAACTCAAGCTAATTTCTAAATTTTATTTTTATTAATCAATAAATAGGGTTACCTAATATTGTGAATGTTTTATTTGGCCTTTTTCTAAATTAATTTCGTTTTTTATATATGTATGTATAGATAATAAATCAGTCCTGCAATGAATTCCATTGTAATCCAAGTTTGTTACGAACCCTGAAACAAAAACTATCACAGAGTCCATCGTATTGAAAAATTCATACAAATTCCCATCGCAAATACACTCGCAGATAATTTTTTGGGGTATTATAAAAGCTTTCAATTAAGTTGAAGTTTGTAATTAGCTATATGTATCTCCTATTAAACTTAACAATCACAATTTCTTTTTTTTTAAATAAAGAAATTAATTGCTTTGTTATGGTTTGCGAATTGATTTTTCGCCGAAAATTCATTACTTTTATATTTGAGGAAAAATTAATTTATTTATTTGCAGAGGAAAATTTGAAGAATTACATTCTTGCAGTTCTCCTTAGTTTCTAAAATTATTCAATAGTTTCAATTAAATATGCTGAATTTATTCAGTAGCTAGATTTTTTTTTTGTCATTTGGAAGTTTTAAATCCAGAATTATGACCCGCTCCTCCAATTGCATAATAATTGCTTTTCAATTTTTGCTGCATGAATGTGTGAGATATTTCCCGATTTCAAAATATGTACCTATTAATCTTTCAAAAAAAAGTTTGATCAAACAAATTAAATCCAACAAATATTTGTTTGAAAATCGTTGTATGCAATATTATCCAAACTTAAGCGAACCTCTTCAATAAAAATTTTGATTAAAATCGGTTTTACCGTTAACAAAAAAAATCGTATATAAGGAAAACGGTTCTTTGATAGGTGACGTTAGTAACAATTTTTTGTAAAAAAAATGTATCAAAATCGTTTAGAGCCCTTTTTGTGATTAGTTACAAAAATTTGGGAATCATCTTAAAATCTTAAGTTACAAGTTTGCAGTGGTTTTGGCTGAGGGGCAAGATACATCTGTTTTCGTTTTGTCCGTAGCATGAAGATATCTGTCGGTATAACACCGTCACAAAATCTGCAATTTGTGGGCATTTAGCATACAACGAAGATCATTTTATTCGTTTTGATCGAGCTAGATCACGTCTTGTTACAGAGAGATTCTACATGCCTAGGATTGTAAGGGAAGAAATTGAAATTAAAAAATACAAAAATTTTAATAAAGATTCTAGCTTCAATCCATAGAGTACCTATATTATCTAGAGAACCGACTCGTACCCCTCTTGCCTAAAACACCCGAAAAATTTATTTGAGATGAGTAAGAGAAAATTCTCTTATTTTACTCTTTTTTTCCTATTCGTGAATCAGTGTGAATCGTGGATTCAAACACAAAATGGCCGCATTAGCTCAGTTATTTTTTTATAGAGTCGCGTTTTCAACATAAATATACATGAATATTATTAGATTTGAATGCTAAAAGCAAGAAAACACTAAACAAATTTGTTTCGGTCCATTAAACATTTTGTTTAAAGTAATTTTATTGAAATTTTGTTTTTAAATTTCAATTTTTGAATTTAACGTATTCTCATTTTAAATATCTGAGCGCAGGAACCCATCATAATTGAGCAAAAACGTGTATACTATTTGTTACAGCAGTGGTGGATGGGGTTGCATTTAAAATGCACGGGATCACTAATACGTGCGCAACGAATAGTCGACAAAATGGTCCCATTCTCTCACTACAGCTTGTAGGGTGAAAGAGAACGAACCCCTAAGTCGGTTCTCTAGATAATATAGGTACTCTATGCTTCAAACTATCAACGACATGGGATCCTCTTGTTAGCAAATCTAATAAAATTAAATGCGACACGTCTGACGTTGTAAGCTTTTTTGCACTCAACAATATACTAACACAATTCAACAAGAAACAAATGACCATCCACCAACTCTTAAGCGAGAAATA
This sequence comes from Epistrophella euchroma, assembly GCA_947049315.1. Lineage (NCBI taxonomy): Eukaryota > Metazoa > Arthropoda > Insecta > Diptera > Syrphidae > Epistrophella > Epistrophella euchroma. The sequence goes on from OX346246.1 coordinate 24,269,365, forward strand.
GATTGAAGCAGCAGCAGCACCGTCCGTCAACAGCAACAGCGGCCGCCATTAACTGGCTGAACAGAATGGTGATGCAGACGGAGACGGAGCTGGAATAGCTGTCAAAATATTGAATACACGCAAATTCAATGTTGCGAACACAACGGAACGTAGACGCATACGGAACTGCAGACGCAGACGGAAGAGTTCACCAACTTTTAACTTTTCATGTGCGGCACTTTTGACGTTTTGACTTTTTGGGTCGGAAAAAAATATTGTGGTTATTTGTATCGCGAAAAAAATTATTTATTAAAAAGAAAAATTAGTGGAAACAAAAAATGTGAATTCTGAGCTTGTACACAAGAATATTCTTTCGTTTTTCTTCAAAATACATTCAAAGCTGTACAGCTGCATTGTGGACAGGGACAGGTAAAAAAAAATAACGTACAACACTTTTTAACAGCTCTTCCAGTTCCGTCTGCGGCTCCAGTTCCGTCATTCTATTCTGTTCAGGCAGTAAGTCCTAAATTTGTTGTTGCTGGTGTGGTACCACGAAGAAAATTCTTTGATTTGAAACGTCAAACAGATACAAAAATGTAGGTGACTGTTGCTGGTGGCAATGTGTTTGACAAATTTTTGCTGGCCAGCGTGCTGTTTGCTGTTGGTGCTGGTTTAATCTGTTTCACGCTTTATTGGTAATGCACCAACAACAACGCATCGGAACAATCTAAGAACAAGAGTAACAAACACCAATTTTCAAACGTCAGTCTAATCCCGTCGGGAAGAAGAAATTAATAAATTTTTTTAAATCATATTATAATAGCTTTGAGCTATATGAGCAAGTTTCGTATTGCGGAACAATAGGGTATAGATTGTGACTGTGTGATTTTTTTCTGTAGCCTCAATGACTTTAGAATCTTGTTTATTGAAAAATCCTCCAAAAGTAACTGTTGTCATGAATAAAAATGCTTCTCACCTTTGCCGTTTCTTATTCGACGGTAGAACTGTAGGTCCTAGAAACTGAAATCCGCCTGCAACATAGAAAAATATTTTTTTCGTTTCACCGTGAACAGTTGACTTTTATTTTTATTTTTACTTTACTTAGGTACTAGGTACGCCACTGCTTTTATTTGTTTGGTTTTACTCTTTTTTTTTTTTTTGTTCGTGCAGGATGAAGTCAAATTGATGGTAATTAGAGCTCCACTTTATATGAATAAGAACCGTGTTTCTGTTTACTTGTTTTGAGTGTTAGTTCATTTGTGTTGTGTGTTTTTTTTTTTTTAGTCTACTGAAGTTGGAAGCACGGGAAGGGAAATGTTGGAATGGAAAGTGCTTTTAAATTTATGTTATTATCTAATCCCATGATGGGAAAGGAACTGATGGATATTTAATTCTAAGTTTCATGATAAAATATTAAGGTTTGAATCAAGATTGTCATTATCTTGACAGCTGGGCGGGATAGTATGCAAAACTTCAACGTTAAGCTTTAAGTTTAGCTGCTTTTGTTCTTGAAACTTGTGTCTTATGGCTATTGGCAACAAAATTAATGTTAAATCAAAATAAAAAAAAAATAATTTAATTTTTATGCCGCAGTATGACTAGAATTACTAAAAGTGCAAAAACTGCTTTAATTTTGTATGAATTGTTTTTTGTTCAATCATTCAAACAAACAAAACCAAAGTTTCTACTTTCCAGAAGAAGAACAAAAATTGCATTGCAATGACGTCATATTGGTTTTACAATTTGGATAGGTAGATATCATTAATTATAAATTATTAGACTTCGCTATGGCAACTCTGATTTTGAAGAATCAATGGTCATTGGAAAGGAGGACAAAAATTAAGGCAGCCTAGTTTGTAGAAAATAATGTGGTCTACAAAGCTTTTCCTTAAATAATTTTCTCTAGCATGTACTGTTAAAAAAGAAGAAGGGGACATAATCCCAAATTAGATGAAAAAAAACTTTGTCGGCTGGCTAAACAGTTTAGGTGCTAAGTGCAATAACAACAAAAGCCCCTTTGGTCTTAGCTAAGCACGGAGAACTCTCGGCGCTTAGTTTGTGCACGGAGAAAAACTGTGTTACCGGCATGAATTACAAATCTGGCCAAAAAAAATTGCATTTTTTTCTTTTTTTGTTTTGTACAAAAACCATTTTTTTTATGGTTGTTTCTTGAATAAATTAAAAAAAATTCTGAATGGTGAGCAGAAGAAACTTATATTTTATAAACAAAAAATTCTAAATTTTGTTTGTATTAAGTCCCGTAACTTTTAAATTTTAACGGTGAAATTTATAAAATAAAAAAACAAGGAAACAAAATTCACTTTTTCAACGTTTACTGTAAATATAAAGGCTTAAAAGACATTTTATTAAATAAAATGAATAAAGTCTTATGCTCAATTAAATTTCACATTATTTGATGTATTTTTCAATTTTTTTTGATGTGCCATCATATTTTTTTTTTTTAGTAAAAACTGCAAAATTTCAGTTATTTTTTTCACTTCTTCAACGCTTACTTATAATTTTAACAATTTCAGTGCATAATTTACAAAAAAAAACTTGTATGCAATATTATTCTTTATTAAATTTTGTATCAATTGAGATATTTTATAAGTTTTTAACATATACCGTTATATTTTTTTTTTTTTAAATTTTTTGTAACTTAATTTTTTTTAATGCTTTTATGGATTAAATTAAAATTGTTCCAAAACTATCAGCAAGAAAAACTTCAAAAATATTTCAAACGATGCAGAATTAAATACGGAAAAAGTTCGTGTTTTTTTATTTTTTAATATTTACCTCATTATTCCATTGTAATAGTAAATAAAGTAAAAAATTTTTTAGTTTATTTGCAAACTTTTGAGTACAAATAGACCAAGTTAACGGTATTATATTAAACAAAGTGTCTACCAACTTGTAATAAATTCAACTCTACGTCGTTTGAGATATTTTTCAATTTTCTGAAATGCACCGTTAGATTTTTTTTCCATAAACATTAATTTTTTTTTTACGATTTTGTTTTAATTAAAATATTTTTTTTTTTTTACAGAAAGGTAAGGAGAAGAAGCTTGAAAAATTTACCAAATGACGGAATTTGATAGGGAACAAGACTTTATTTTTTGTTTTTACTAAAAATAGTTGACTATTGTATTTTCATGGAAAAAACCGCAAAAAAATTGTTTAAAAAATAACATTTTCAACTTTCAATACAAAATTTTCCAACTTAAGGGTACTATAGACAAAAAAAAAGTTCAAAATCTTGTATAAAATTAAATTTCCAATTATTTGAGATGCTTCGGAACTTTTTTAAATGTACTGTTATATTTTTTTTATTTTTTTTTGTTTAACTTAATTTTATTTTTTCAAACACTGATTGCAGGAATTCCTCAACAGTTAGAAGCGGGGATTAAATACTCCTTTAAACTAGCTCTACAACCTTACCAAATTTCAAACCTATTACCAAAATTTAAAAGTTTCGCACAAAATTCCTGGGCTAATAGCCTATATTTATGTACATAATGTAGGTTGGTAATGGTATGTATATGGGAGCCAAAAAAAATGAGTACTATAAATTTATTCATAGAATTCACAATCTAAAATGAGCAAAGTCAGTCCCTGTCACTACGAAATTATTCGCATTCGAGTAGGTCTACTAGTGATTTTACACATCAGAGAAGCAGAACGATTCGAGACACTATAATCTATTCATGCAGAGCCAAAATACCTTAACTTATAGGTACGATAGGATATTTTCATATTATTAACGCAAATATTTGATTTTCCTTCAAATTGTTTACTTATTAAAATTAGTCACAAAATAAATTGAATATAGTAATATATGTAGGTATACATATATAAAAAAATTGAATTTTTCTCTCAATAGAGTTCTAAAGAAAATATGACATTCGCCTTTAATGGAGTGCCTATAATATACATGATGGATTTCTATATAGTTGATGCAGGGCCGGTTTTTGGGGTTGTGGATGCCCTTTTAATTATTATTTGACATTTGAAAAACAAATTTACAGCACTATTAGAAAACCAATTTTTTGTCATTTTTTTGAAAATATTTATTGCATGAATGACATTTTGTATGCTTTCTTAGCGGTTAAATTATTAATGATTTCTCCGAAGTCCGTTTCTCGCAGTAAATTTTATAGCTATAAAATTTTTGAATGTGGTGGCCCTTTAAAATGTGGGCCCGGGGGGCTTCTGCCCCGGCTGCTCTGCGCCGTAAATGCGGTCCTGGGTTGATGCCTTCAAAAAACCCTACCAAAGGTAGTGCCCAGCCAAGTTCTCGGCAATACTCCCTTTTTACAGCACCAAACTCAAGCGCTTTTCGACCCCCCTGTAACTTCCGAACCAATAATCTCAGAAGCTTCAAAATCGCCAAATTTGCTTACCTAGGCGAGCAAAGGCGCTTCGCAAATTTCAACTCCCTAGCATTCGTAGTTCCTGAGATATAGAACGTCAAAAATCACGAAAACTGATTGACAGATCATAAAAATTATCAATAATATGGATCACATAATTACATGGAGCACTTCCCGACACAATAGAATCTTGTTATTTCGCACAAGCACAACGGTAAGCCCTATGGTTTGTACAACGAAAAAAATTGAAAATATGGGATTTTTCATATAGGGGGCGTGGTATCCGCCCACTTTCACAGAATTGCTATCAATTATTTGTAGCACTTCTGATTGTTGTAGAATGTTAAAATATGGTAGAGCGGAAGGCCTTACAATTTGAGCACAGGAAAATAATTAAAATTTTAAATTTATTATTCAGGAGGCGTGGCATCCACCCACTTTTCTGAAAATAGTTATCAATCATATGGAGCACTTACTGACACCATACTATCTTGTAAGTTCGCACAAAGGTAAGTGTACACAAAGGAAAAGATCGAAAATTTTAGATTTTCTATATAGTGGGCGTGGTATCCGCCCACTTCCTCAAATTGTTTTCTGATTATTGTAGAATGATGAAATTTGGTAAAGTGGTTATAACTTGCAATGTGTGTAAAGAAAAAAAATTTAAATTTGAGATTTATCATTCATGGGCGTGGCATCCACCCACTTTCGTAGAATTATCATTGTTTGCTGTACAATGATGATCTGTTATAGCATTAGAGCTCAGGTGCATTCGAAAATTGAAAATTTAAGATTTTGTGTTAAAAGCAAAATACTTTACAAAAAGGAGTGAAATCACACCAAAAACATAAATGTTAAAAAAGAGCCAAGTTCTCCACGTATACAAATAACATTCATGTAACAAGTCAGCTATGTGAAAAGTAATGAGATCTTAAAGTTCGCCAAGTTCTAAGTCTATGATGGTTTATTATCAAATATTTTAAATATCGAAACAACTCCAAATTATGAGAGAAATATCTTATTTAATGATTACTGACTAAAATTTGGTTAGTTTACTTGGCAACGTGAATAACCTTGAAAACCATGGAATAATTTAGAGTTCGGATTCGAACTCAAAGCAACAAAATAATAAATGTATAGTGTTATTTCTATAACAAAAACAAACGTAATATAAGTATACTAGCTGACCCGCCAAACTTCGTTCCACCTATAATTTATTAAATTATTAATCTTCCTTTCGAAAGTCGAGCATCGTATGCAATTTATCAAGCCTAATTTATCAATTTTTATCACCGCAGTGTGTTTATCTGGTTCGATGGAAATCCGCATCCAATTTGAATGATTTTCAGCAGAGTTATGCGCCTACGAACAAAAAACTAATTTAAATAGTATGAAATTTCAAGATGTGTTCACTATTTTCTGACTTTGTCGATTGAATTTTCTAATTTTCGTTCGAATTTTTCAACTTTCGGCTCCGTTGTGTGTTAATCTGGTTCAATATAAATCCAAATATAAATAATAAATAATCAATTTCGTCCATTGAATCATGAAAACAATTAATAGAGATTTATTGGCATGTAATTTATCAAGCCCTTTGTTGTATCTTGAATGAATATGCCAATTAGAAACGCAATGTGTAGCTAGTAACCAATTAATTCAAATTTCCTGATAGCATCTGCCTTGGAATTGTACAATGTGACAAATGTGAATCGAATAAGGTTTTGTTTGACAGGATTTGTTCACTGGAATCAATCCCTTTTTCCTTTTTAATTAGCTTTTAAAAAGGACTCTATTTCAAATGTGTCAGATTACATATTATATGAGTGTTGGAGTAAGCTTAACAAAAAAAAAAGAACATCATATTGACATAGATATGAGTAGGTACCTATATACATACGAATCGTCAAAGTGTCACACATATGAAATATTGTTCTAAGAAACGGAAAGGTTTTCTCTTTAAAAGCAATTTAATTTAATTTTTTTTTACTTTTTTTTATAAAAAAAATATTACAACACACATTCAAATAAGGTTTTCGGGCTATTGGCTTTGTCATTAGAAAGTCCATATGTGAGTGCTTTTTGTTGGGTGAAAAGTTAGTGAAGTGGTAAGATCCTGAACACACAACCGAAGGAAATAAAGTTACCTGATGTGATACGATTAATTTCCCAAAGAAAATTTCGTTCTTGGGAAATAAGCTGAACATTAAATTTTAGGTATAATATAAATTATATAGAAAAGCAGATTAAACCTACGTATCTCTTCTTGTGTTTATTTATTTACTTTTTCTTATAGAATCTATGGCCGTATTTGGATTGAGAATTTAATAAATTTGAATGAATTAAAATCTAAAAAGAAAAATATAACTCATAAAAAAACACTTGATGATGCTGTGAAAATATTTTATGTCGCGAAGTTTAAATCACAAGAGATCGTCAGGACTTTTGCAGACCATCACGTCTCTGTAAATCTCTCAGCAAGCCCACCACAAGCATCATCTGCAGAGGACCAGTTGAAATACTGCAAAAATGCCATCATGTGTGCCGCCACTGTTGTGCTGGATTTCACCAGGCCATCACCACAGCGAAACCCCTGATTTGATAAAGAATGCAGGCTGGCGCATGCAGCAAAGAATGAGGCCTACCAATCAATACTGCAGACTAGAACCAGAGCTACGTGCAAAAAAGATGGGAGAAACGCAGCCAACTTGTCAAGAGAAAAAAAAGAGCACGTTAAGCGGGCGGTCAAGTCAATTGAGAGCTGTAGCGGCAGGGGTGATGTTCGAAAGTTTTATCGAAGGGTTAATCAATCTACCCATGGACACAATAATGCCAGGACAGAAGCTTGTCGAGATGAGAGAGGGACTGCTGAACGGCGCGGTGAAGAGAGCCAAAATACAGCTGTTAGACAGTACAGTCCATTCAACTTGGACGATGATGGTCAAAATTTCCGGCCACCCGACCTAAATTAAGTGCACTTACCGGTATCCAACCTTAAATCGTACAAGGCTCGCGTACAAGGCTGCTGGTGCGGATGGCCTGCCAGCTGAGCTATTCAAAGCAGGGGAAGATGACTTGGTAGGGAGTATATACCAACTTATCTCCTAAATTTGGTCGGATGAAAGTGTGCCCGATGAAAAGTGTGCCCCATCCACAAGAAATGAGATGCTCTGACTTGTGACAACTACAGATGTATAACTCTCCTCAACGTCGCATACAAAATCCTGTCATCTGTATACTGTGTGATCGATTAAAACCGTTTGTCAACGATCTGATCGGCCCCTATCAGTGTGTTTTAGGCCCGGCAAATCAACCGTCGATCAAATGTTCACACTCCGACAGATCTTGGAAAAAACCCAGAAGTTTCAAATCGATACACACCACCTCTTTATCGATTTTAAAGTCGCATATGATAGCATAGACAGAGACGAGCTATACAGAGCCATGGCGCATCTCGGCATCCCTGCCAAACTCGTCCGCTTGTGCAGGATGACGATGGAGAAATCTGGCTGCTCCGTGAACGTCAATATAAGAGCACCACCGAACACTTTGATGGTGAGAAAGGTTTGAGGCAAGGCCTGTTTAACATTGTTCTTGAAGCAATTGTACGCAACTAGCAAGTCAACAACAGAGGTAGAATTTTTCAAAAGTCTGTTCAACTACTTCCTCATGCAGATGATATTGATATCAGTGGGAGAACGAAGGAACCTGTTACCGGCGCGTTTGCAAGTATTGAATCGGAGGCCGCGAAAATAGGTTTGGCTGTTAACGAGGACAAGAAGAAGTATATTATATCATCGAGAAAGGAATCTCAGCATCAGCGAATCGGGCAAAACGTCACGACGGATATGTACAACTTTAAAGTCGTCAAGGACTTTGTCTACCTGGGCTCTACTATAACATCGCAAAATGACATGAGTGCAGAGATCAAACGAAGAATTACTCTTGCCAATCGCTGTTTCTTCGGAGACCTTATAAGACGCTAATTATGCCATGAAAACTACACCAACCACAGCCCTGGAAACATTCCTTTCACTAGACCCACTCGATCTTTTTACAAAAGAAAAGGCGGCCAAAAGTTCTCTACGACTAAAACAGTGTAATAATTGGAGAGAGGGCCATTTCGGGCATAGTAGGTACCATTACGAAATTTATTGACAAAGACATTCAAACTGACTATACAATGCCAAGCATTGACTTCAACCCAGTGGCCCTAACAGATATCCCCACAAGGGACCTCTGGACGGAAAACCGGGTCATAAACGACGATGGCTCAAAGACGGGTAAGGGGGTAGGTTCAGGTATCTTTTCGGATAATCCACCCCTAAATAAATCAATAAAGCTTCCTAATTTCTGCAGTTTCTTTCAAGCGGAAGTGCTTGCAGTGTATGAAGCCGGAAGAAGTCTTGCCTAGTAAACAAAAACATCGTTTTCTTTAGTGACAGTAAGGTGGCGATCAAAGCTATCTCCTCCATAGTCACTAAGCCTAAACTGGTAAATCGTTTTTGTAACGAGCTAAGATTACTCGGTGCAACAAATACAGTTACCCTTCCATGGCATGGGTCCCAGGACATCGTGCCAGACATGGGAATGAAATGGCGGATGAATTGGCCAAGAGCGAGTCATAATATCTTGATCTAAGCCAAATATATTCATCTGTATTTATGCCACTAGAACAGCAAAAAAGGAGAATTCACCAGAGTTTCCTCAAATCGCAATCAATTGATACTTGTCAGGTTTCGAGGAATCTATGGCCGTACATCTCAAGGAAAAAAACAGATTACCTTCTGAAGCTGAGCAGACATCGACTGTCCCTCTTGATTGGAATCCTAACGGGTCACAACTCAATGGGAACCCACATGAGCAGAATATGGGTATCACCACATCTGACTTATTCAGGGGGTGTCAGGATGAAGAGGCGAAGTTAGTGCCCCAGCAAGAGCCAGAAAGACAGCCCTCGGAGAATACTTTTTCGACGAATTGGGCGACATCTCATGTCTGCCACTAAGGCGCCAGTTTCAGCTATCATTGAAACTCATCATTGAAAATTTTAATGATTCAATTTAAGACTTTTAGGATGCAAAATCTATGATTAATTCGATGCCAAAATATAGCTTTTAACTTAATTAATATATCGGCCCAACCTTTCTCATGAAATGACTTATTATATTTCAATGATCATTGATAAGGTAGTGCAATCATTGAAAAAATGAAAGTCAGTTTATGTGGAAGGTTGGACTCAAACAAAATTTTTTTTCGCAATAAATATTAATTGAGTCGTCAGCGGTCAGCTTCACATTGGCATCAAAATAATTACTGATTTTGCTTTTTAAGTGCCCTAACTCTTAAATTAAAAATTTTCAATTATAAATTTCAATGATAGCTACATATAACTGGCCCTCCCTAAGAGACATTATAAAATTCATCCAGAACTCAAAATAGTTCAGCGAGGCCCCCCATATTTATTCCTAAGCTCCACCAACTCCTCTCCTTACCCATCCTTATTCCTACCGTTAACTTTATCCTGGGGAGCACAATAGATCCACTGAAATCCGAGTGGGTTGATGCGGCTTGCCGTATCATCACCCCTTCAAACCTAACCTAACCTAACCTAAGACCTTAATCATCCCGGACCTGCTATATATAGGGCAGACGCATGGACCCTGTCAAAGGGTGCTTTGAAAGGAAGATTCTTCGTTTGATTTTCGGTCCAGTCTGTATCAATAGAGTATGGAGGAGAATACAACAACGAGTTTTACGGGCTTTACAGTGACGTCGTCCTGGTCAAAAAGCTGAAAATACAGAGATACTGATCGTAGAATCTATGCGCAGCAGGGCAAGGAAGACCTCACCTTACTGGCTGAACAGAATGGTGACGCAGCTGGAACATCTGTCAAAATATTGAATACACGCAAATTCAATGTTGCGAACACAACGGAACGTAGACGCATACGGAGAAGCAGACGCAGACGGAAGAGTTCACCAACTTTTAACTTTTGACGTACGGCACTTTTGACGTTTCAATTTGTATGAAGAAAAAAAACAACTTTTTGGGTCGGCAAAAAATATTGTGGTTATTTGTATCGCGAAAAAAATTATTTATTAAAAGGAAAATTAGAGGAAACAAAAAATGTGAATTCTGAGCTTGTACACAATAATATTCTTTTGTTTTTCTTCAAAATACTTTCAAAGCTGTACAGCTCCATTGTGGACATGTAAAAAAAATAACGTACGACACTTTTTGACAGCTCTTCTAGTTCCGTCTGCGGCTTTAGTTCCGTCATTCTATTCTGTTCAGCCAGTTAGGTGGCGCACACAAGTGGAGAACGACCTCAACCAACTTGGAGTGCGTAACTAGAGGTAGCTAGCTAGGGACCGAGCTGGCTGGAGGGGCTTGTTGGTTGAGGCCGTAGTCCATCATGGACTGTGAGCGCCATCTAAAGTTAAGTAAGTAAAACACTTGTTCTTTACACTCTAATGCTTTGACTTGCTTTCTCGTAAGAAATTCTATACTTTGACGTAAAAGCTATTCAGAGTTTAAAGGCTTGGTCAAACAGAGCGCGGTCCGGCGTTCTTTGTAAGAAATTACAAACAAAATTTGCCCGCCGTGTTCTTTCCTTCCCTGGTAAAGTTGAAGTATTGACCGTCCCGTCGGCCCGCGTTGTGTTTGACCAGGGGGGTCATTCCGTAATTTTCAAAACGATAATCATCAAAACGATTATCGCTGACGTGATCGTCAATAATTTGCTTCACGTAATTCAAACACTATCTCCTCGTCTTTCGTTTTTCCAGAGATTGTCAAACCATCATTGAAATGTCATAATAACAATTTGCGTTATTAGAACGAAGTTCTTTAGTGCACGGTTTGTTTGTAAGCCCAAGAAATCGGCAGAAATTTACATAAGATGGTGGCGCAATGGAATAGGTACTTGCTTCTTAACCGAGAGGTTCGGCGTTCGATACCTGCTGGCGACACGTTTTTTTTTTTTTTTAATTTTCATATAATTTGTATTTTTCTCAAATGTTTGTTGCCATTTTGCAAAATAAGTAAATTATTTCACTCATTTAACTATAGTCGCGTACAAACTTTACATACAATCATGAAAACAAATGCGAAACGATACCTATTTAGGTATCGTCCAAAAGCCATCGTTTTGACGATAGCGTTTTGATGATAATCGACTTACGTGAAGCAAATATTTGATCGTCAAAACGTGATCGTCCAGACGATATGCATTTTTAGGGTTACGTGAAGTAAGACTATCGTCGAAACGTTATCGTCGGGTGATAATCGTTTTACGGAATGAGTCCCCAGGCCTTAAATATTTATCCACATATTTGCTATAACGTGATTTGAATCAAATAAGTCAGATAGCTCTCAATTATTTATCAACCAGAGGTTAATGCTGTCAGAAAACTTTTGTGCAAGTGGCCCTTAATCGTAAAAAAAATCTTTTTTTTTGGGTATTTATTTGGTACATTTAAACACTTAATTTTGTTAAAAAATCAAACACTACGTCACTTCTACTTCTTTCTTTCAAGCATGATTCAAACAAAAAAAAAACAATGTTACAATTTTTCTGCTGTTATGATGAAAATGGCACACCAAGAACCAAGAAATAAATCAACTCCAACAATAACTAGTCCTCGACATTATCATCTACAAAAGCCTTTCCGAATGAATATTTAATTTTCCCAAGTAATTTAAAGCTAGACAAGGTATGACAGGTGAGCGAAGGGGCTATATTTTCTTACCATCTACATTATATTTATTTTATGCTTCTTCCTTTTAAAACCAGAGCCTTCATGGCGCCGTGTAATAAAAACCTGCATTGTTTTTGCCTTTCATACATATACACACATACAATATACAAACAGAACGAAGAAAAAGGGTATCCTACCTAGACAAAAACATGAACTGCAAAATAAAATTGAAATAAAAGTCTAATTCATTCCTTGGAAAAAAGTCATTGAAGGGGTTGGCTTGTTATTGAGGTTGGGTTTAGGGTTGAATGTTGTATCGATTTAAAATAAAAAGGAAGACAAAAACCGTATGCGACGATGGCCGTTCTAAATAAAAACCCAACCAAATCCCCATGTCCAAATCTTCAATATGGGAATGGGACATAGATAGGTCTTCTTTGTTATTGATTTCGCTAAAAAAGCATACGAGGGACGAGGCCCCAGAACAACAATATTATGTTATTGCTATACATACAGGTCAGGTACTGTTAAAGCTGAAAGCGTATAGGTATTCCAATAAATCGATGATGGACTTCACACACTTTTCATAAAGTTCAACGAGGTGGAAGTTAATTGTTTCGTGTTTGGTCCCCATATATGAGAGCAGGTATATTCCAAGCTTTTTTTAAATAGAAAATTCAAGAGCATTAACTTGGTCGTTAGAAAAAATAAAGCTATGGTATTAACAGTATAGGGCAGCATAGGAGTGTCCTTTAGCGAAAATAAATGAACTTCTGTGTAACTAATGCAATATCCTCTCCGGAAAATTTCAAAAACCGGTACAGGATATTTTAATGGCTGTTTATGAATTCATGCTTTACCAATATCACCTTAGGGATATGATGTGTTTGTGTATCCTGTTACAGATGAGTTAACTGGGGCAAACGCAAATATTCCACTCCTTACATGTGTGGCTGTAGTCATGGCTACCACTTTGGTGATTTTTTTTTTCACTTAAGTCCGTACGTAGGTACATTATTCCATGCAATTGTTTGTACCGAATTGAAAGAGATATTTTTCACTTAACTGGCTGAACAGAATGGTGACGCAGACGGAACCGGAGACGGAGCCGGAATAGCTGTCAAAATATTAAATACACGCAAATTCAATGTTGCGAACACAACGGAACGTAGACGCATACGGAGACGCAGACGCAGACGGAAGAGTTCACCAACTTTTAACTTTTGACGTACGGCACTTTTGACGTTTCAATTTGTATGAAGAAAAAAAACAACTTTTTGGGTCGGCAAAAAATATTGTGGTTATTTGTATCGCGAAAAAAATTATTTATTAAAAGGAAAATTAGAGGAAACAAAAAATGTGAATTCTGAGCTTGTACACAATAATATTCTTTTGTTTTTCTTCAAAATACTTTCAAAGCTGTACAGCTCCATTGTGGACATGTAAAAAAAATAACGTACGACACTTTTTGACAGCTCTTCCAGTTCCGTCTGCGGCTTCAGTTCCGTCATTCTATTCTGTTCAGCCAGTAAATCGAAAGCAGTCACAAAAACATGCCATTATAATGGCTTGGTTATTGTTATTGTCTAGATGCAAATTATTAAAGTATTTTTAAAGTACCTATGTGAAATTAAGCGCGGGGACATATGGAGGGTTCACAGCTGTACCGAACCAAGTCATACAAAAAATTTAACCTTTTCTGACTTGGTTCACTACAGCTACGAACCCTCCATATATAAATCCCCAGGGACTTAATAAAACTTTGATGGTAATTTTTTTTTTGAAACAATAGTTCTCTCTGAAGGACGCGCTGACGTACAAAATAGTTTGCTCAAAGCTATTTGCATGAGGTCTTGCTAGACGCTAGCTATACCTACTTAGCTGGTTTCAGTTTTACACGCTAACTGCCTGAACAGAATAGAATGCTGGAACTGAAGCCGCAGACGGAACTGGAAGAGCTGTCAAAAAGTGTCGTACGTTATTTTTTTTACCTGCCCACAATGCAGCTCTACAGCTTTGAATGTATTTTGAAGAAAAACAAAAGAATATTCTTGTGTGCAAGCTCAGAATTCACATTTTTGTTTCCAATAATTTTCCTTTTAATGAATAATTTTTTTCGCGATACAAATAAACCCCCCTAAATTTTTTTCCGACCCAAAAAGTTGTTTTTTTTTTCTTGATACAAATTAAAACGTCAAAAGTGTCGTACGTGAAAAGTTAAAAGTTGGTGAACTCTTCCGTCTACGGCTGCAGCTCCGTATGCGGCTACGTTCCATTGCGTTCGCAACGTTGAATTTGCGTGTATTCAATATTTTGACAGCTATTCCAGCTCCGGCTCCAGTTCAGTCTCCGTCATCATTCTTTTCAGCCAGTAATGGTGACTGAGAGCAATTCCTCGTCAGCTGATGCCACCCACGGTGATGAATAGACTCACATTTCATTATATTTTTTTAAACAAGATGATATCGATCGGAACGAATTAAAATAATTAGTGAAAAAAAAACTAAATGACATTTTTCGCTATTTTCTTAAGAAATCTTATTTGGCTTAGGCTTATCGCTTAGGTCTATTTTGTATTTTCTAATTTTTAACGATCTTTTTTTTATGTATTCTCCATTTTATGACTCTATCTGCTTTCCAGCTTTAAAAGTAAATTAGGGCTTTTTTTTTATAAAATTGTAAAACACTGTTTTACAAAATTCTGCAAATAAAAAAAAGTTTAATTTTTTTTTTAATTTTTTAAAACTTTTTTTTTTATTTGTAGAATTTTGAAAAGCAGAATTTTGACCCAGACAACCCTCGTAAAGTTTCAATGTTTCTAAAAAAAACTCCGTTTCATGACTGAAAAGATAAATCTTAGCAGCTTGGACATGCATATTAGGGTGTCCCTTATTTTCCAAACTCTTTGGATCAGACCAAGGCATCAAGGAAGTAACTGCAAGAATCTTTGAAAAATTGAACTTCTCCTAGAACGATGTTAAAAAAGCACATCGACTTGATCAAAACCTTTTTGTCATCAAAGTATAGCAGGTGAAGCCTTTGCTGACGCGATTCTGTAAAGCATACGTTCTCCATAGTCATAACACTGTCGAGTGTCGAGATAAGCAGATATTGCTCCATATATACATAGCTCTTCTAGTTTTCACAGAATACGACAGAAAAGTTTTTTGAGTAGGTAATGCTGGAGACTCCGTTTTGCGGGTATCTATGCTTTGCTCCGACTAGCTGTAGGTGCAGGTGCTGAGTCCAGTCTTTCTATACACTAAAATCGTCTGCTGCTTTGAACAGCTTTGAACTCGAGTCTTCATCGCCGAAATAAAGTTTGTAAAACCGATTTTTGCTTATAACCTGAGCAACGTACTGCGATTCTACTACGATGTCTTCATTGTCTTTGCAGGCTTTGATTCGCGTTCAGAACCTGTATAACCTTGAGAGGTTCCTTTTAACTTTTTTTTTTATCTTTTTGGCAAATTATTTGAGGAAAATTCAACAAACCAAAATGTTACTGTTATTGTCAGCTAATTCTTTAGTGCAGTGTTACAAATCCCGTTCGGGATCTTCTAAAAAAAAAGAGATTTTGTATTTATACCCCAACTAAATCAGTTATATCATGTAGGCAGGAGTGAAAAAATGATATTGGAAGTTAGCGACGCCAAGACTTGGCCCACTTATAGTAAAACCCGTACAAACTGAACTGATATGAAGACCCAGGCGAGATAGAGCCAGGGTCGTTGCGTTGCGACCTTTTCTGGACACTGGCCGATAGGAGAACAGGCTGGGCATCCCTCACAACACTCACTGTCGCAGCTGTGAGGACCAGCAGGAAAAGGAAATTTATCTTCATTTCCTCTGTAAATGTCCCGCTCTGGCTAGAATTAGAGCACAGTCATTAGGAAAGGCCTTTTTTGACGATCTCAATGAACTCTCCGAATTGAAGATCAAAGAATTGATCTCTTTCCTCAACGCTATTAATATTATTATTAATAAACCTTGTTTTGTATAATTTGTAAAAAACTTTTTTGTTTAGATTATTTTAATTTTTTTTATATTGAGATTATAAAAGAAAATAATGGTGGCTCTCTTTACTTAATGTAAAAAAAAAGTTAAAACATCTTAAAGTTTAAATTCCAAAGAAAACCATTTTTTTAACTTTCAAGATTTCAAATTTCAATTAATTTAAAAAAACAATGTTTAAATAAGACAGTCTTTTATAGTACTTAAAATATACGACAAAACATATTACAATATTCATCAATAATAGCCGTGGCGATGCGGTTAGTGTGTCTGTATGTCTGTCTGTACTTTGGGCTACAGCCTAAACCACTGAACGATTTTCTTCAAACTTGGAGCATTAGATTTGTCGGTGATTCCCTACAGGGGAAATCGAGATTTTTTAGGTCAAAAAGTAACGTTACTTGCCATACAACGGTTTTGAAAAGGTTATTTATCTCAAAACGACTCTAAAGATTTTTTTTTTTAATTTTTGTGTGGACTTGTAGTATAGTATGTTCTGTATTTTGGTGAAAAAAAAAATTACCAAAAACCGTTATTAATGGTACATGCCATAGAACCGTTTTTTTTTTTTTTTGATTTTATCGTTAACAGCTCAACCGATTCTGATCAAATTTTTTACTCTGAAGCTTCTATTTAGTATGAATAATAAATAGGTAGTGCTAACAAATGTTTTAAAAAAAATATTTTTTGGATTTTTTAAAAAAAGTTCAAATTTTTTTTTTTTTTTTTTTTTGAAAAATCATTTTTTTGGAAACGGGTTGATGAATTTTTAGAAATAATGGTTTTAGTTGAATGTTATTATGTTCTTAAAAGTTGCGTACAATTTTTTTTTTTAATTTCAAGAAATTTTATATAAAAAAATTGTTTTTTAAGAAAACCGCTTCCACGATTTTTAAAATTTTTTTTGCATAACTTCATATTTTTCCAAGAATTGAGATGGCGTACCTCATTATGAGGTTAGAACATTTTAAGTACCTAGTTTTATCAATTTAAAAAACAAGTTTCATGTTTTGTTCCGTATTCAAATTTCCATTCTCACAATTTCTTAAATCGAAAACTACATAATACATACATATATAATTATTAATTATATGTACTTATATTATACTTAATCTATAATGTGGTTTATCTTTCAGCCAAAAAAAATTGATCCCTGTGATCCCGGACAAGTTTTTGTTGTTGTTTTGTATTGCAAAAACTTGTCCGGGATCAAAATCATTCACAGGGATCAATTTTTTATTGGCTGAAAGAAAAACCACATAAAATTCGAATAAACTTTTACTACAAGAGCAAGTTCGTGCGATCCAGTCGTGCATTTTATTTTGTTTTAGTTTATTTAAATGTACTATTGTACTATATATTTATTAATTAAACCTGTTAATATTTCCCCTTTCCGTTTTCACATTACCTTTTATTAATTTAACATTTATTTAAATATGTGTGAGTTGTGAATCAAGCAATTAAATCGGCGCAATTAATTTCTTGATTAACAACTTACACATCTTGATTTTGGGATTGATTTTCTCCCAGAGATTTGGTCTTAAAAATATATCTTCTCTTGGAGATTTTGCCTTTGGGTTCGTCTTGGGGATTTCGTTCATTCATCATCAACCCGAAAAATAACTGTGTACCTCGAGGACTATGTAACAAATTAGAAAATCCATTGATTACTTTTTTTGACACGGTCAATAATTCAAAATTGTGCCCAAAACTCATAAGTTTGCTTCAACTACAGTAAAACACTGATATCCTCAAAAAAAAGTTTGGTCTAAATTTTTACCACTTGCAAATGGAGTTCCCCAGGGATCGATTTTAGGACCGCTATTCTTTTCCCTCTGTTTAAATGAACTTCTTCAGTTATAAAACACTGTTCTGTCCACATGTATGCGGAATGCGGACGATATTACGATGTATGTAGGTAAGCTAGTTGTCCTTGGGAATTTATTGAACACTTCGCAATTTGCGTAAATTTTTTTCCTATGGGTCTTGACAGAAATTTTACGTTAGAAAACAGACCTATTCTCAACAAAAAAAAAAAAATTTAAATAGAATTGACTTGGGGGATGAGAGCAACTGCTACATACATATTTCTAACCTATTTGGCAACCGTTACCGTGCTTATTGTAGTACATATCTATAACTTTGTTGAATTGGATGATGATGGGACAGAAGGTGGTTACCTAAATATATCCCTGTGACAAAATGCTTTAACTTAACAAGGTAATCCAATTTGCCTTACCTTAATGGGATCTGGCAATGTTTTCGTGTTGTTGTTGTTGTTTTTGTTGTTGTTCTTGGTACTCCTGATGTTTTTGTTGTTAGGTGTTATTATTATTTGGTAATAATCACATACAAATAAAACAAATATCACTGTTTATTTTAAATGAATTTAAAAATCGAATAGATAAAAGGTATTTTCACTTTTTTTCAACTTTTCATACGAAACTTTTTTTACGTAAATATCAAACTGGAACTTTTTTTTTTTTAATTTTAATTAAAACCTGAATTTTTCATTTACATTTTCCATAAATTCAGTTCAATCCAAAGGAAGCAAAAAAAATAACACAAAACCCAAATAATTAAATTAATTATATACCTACGTACTTTTGTTTGTTATTCAATAAATAAAAAAACAAAGAAAGAGAAACAATTTCACGGATGACACTGCGGAACGTGTATCCTGTGGATAATCGTTTTTATGCGACCGATTGTATACCTATATGTATATCTATGAAGTAATATTTAATATCTTAATAAATTCCCATACGGAAGGGAGACAATATTCAAAAAGGACGAAATGTATGCTTACTCGGCGAATGGTAAAAACACTTTGATTCAAGCGTAGTGCACGATGAAATTATATTGTGTTTTGATGGGGAAATTCCAAATGGGGGTTGTAAAAACTTTAAGGGATGAAACATTCTGAAGTTTGTTTCAGAAAAAAAAGCTGAGCTTTCGAACTTTTAAAGCTTTTGTTAGTGCATAAGATTTAATATAGTTCCTACATGGGATAAACTAGTGTTACCCTGCCTTGATAATGAAAGGCAGTTAAAATGGAAAACCCAGGTTTTTTATACTAACGGCTCATGATACACAAAATTTGTAACCATCTTTTTCTTTTTAATTATCTTTCTTTTTTTCTTTTAACATTTTTTAATAGGAATTATAGGTACGTACATACTTTCAGAGTTAAGGCGCCTTAAAGTATTCATTTCTTAGTTTTTCTCTAATATCTCCTTAACGGTTTATATTATGCAAAAAAATCTGGTACAAAGTTGTAGAACATAAAATTTTCTACAAATTTTGTATTTAAGCTTTTTTTCTACAACCGCGACGTATGGCTAGCAAGTTACGCTTTCTCTACAGGTCAAAGTGGCCTAACATTTTATAATGAGGCCAAATATTTATTCCCCAAAATATTTTTTTTCTGGTTCAATTTTTTTATGAAGCTGTCTAGTTTTCTCCCGTTGGAAACGTTTTCATTCTTTCAAATACGGAGGTAAATTTGCGATTTGAAAATAGTTTTTGGTGAAATATACCTAAAGTTTAAAGTGAATAAGTTAAAATGAATAATAGCTATTGTGTGATATGTAAAAAAGCTTTAAGTGTGTTAGTCCACTAACTTGTTCTCGTAGTAAAAGTTTCTTGGAATTTTAAGGATTGAATATAATATAAGTATGTACCTACACATAAATAATAATTTATGTATTTATTCAAATTTATTTAATTTCCATTCGGAATATAAAACAAATTTCTTTAAACTGATAAAACAAGTACCTACTTAAAATGTTTTAATCTCAGAATGAAGAAATTCTGTAGAAAATATAAATTTATGCAGGAACAAATTTAAAAAAAAATCGTTGGAGCGGTTTTCTTAAAAAATATTTTTTTATATATAAAATTTCTAGAAAATTTTTAGTAATAAAAACCATAATTTCAAAAAAAAAATATAAACTCGTTTTCAAGAAAATGATTTTTCAAAAAAACCACTTTTTTTAATCCGAACAAAAATTTTTTTTTTGTAATTATTTGATAGGACCTTCAGACTCAGAGTAAAAATTTTGATCAAAATCGGTTGAGTCGTTAACGAGAAAGTCGAAAATCAAACAAATATTTCCATGGCAGATACCGTTAATTACGGTTTTTGGTAATTTTTTGCACCAATATGCAGACCATACCACCACTAGTACACACAAAAATTAAAAAAAAAATCATTAGAGCCGTTGTTTAGATAAACAACCTTTTTCAAAACGGTTGTATGGCAAGTACCGTTATTTTTTTAACTAAACCAAAATCTCGATTTGCCCTCTACGGAATCACCCCAAAATCGTATGCTGTAAGTTTTAAGAAAATAGCTTCAGTGTTTTAGGCTGTAGGCCGAGGTGCAAACAGACATACATACATACTCAAGACACCACATGAAAAAAACGCGCCAATGACTCTACCTCTTAAGGTGGTGGGGAAATGAGGAAATATTTTATGTTCTACAACTGTGTATACAGATTTTTTTTTTTTAATAAAATCAACCGTTAAGGAGATATTAGAAAAAAAAAACTAACAATGTATAATTTAAGGCACCCTAAATCTGAAAGTGGTATAACTCTATAAAAAATTTAAATTTTAATACTGAGAAGACTCAGTACGGTATTCCTCCAATAGTTTTAAAAAGGTGCAAATCTGTTTTAGCTTCTTCTCTTCTTAATATTTTTGCTCTTTCCTTAAGCACCAGTAAATTTCCAAGTACATGGAAGAAAGCATATATAACCCCAATTTTTAAAAAGGGGACAAATCAGACATAAAGAATTACAGGCCAATCTCCAAACTTTCATGTATTCCCAAGCTTTTTGAACAGGTAGTGTATAATAGTTTGACATTTCATTGTAAAAATATAATCTGTAAGGAACAACATGGTTTCATGCAGAGGCGGTCGACGGTAACTAACTTGCTTGTATTTATGCACAAATGCTCAACGGCGTTAGAACGTTGTCAGGAGCTTGACTGCATCTATACGGACTTTTCAAAGGCTTTCGATCAACTATCTCATGAAATCATTTTGTTTAAATTAGAAATGTTTGGGTTTCCTCCTGGAATTATTACTTGGATCTCATCCTATCTTCAAAACAGATCTTATCAGGTAAAATTCAGAAACTCGTTCTCCAACCCTTTTATTGCTAAATCTGGAGTTCCTCAGGGTAGTCACTTAGGACCCCTTCTTTTTATATTAGCTATCAACGATGTACCTTTATGTATACGTAATAGTGAAGTTCTTATTTTTGCAGATGACATGAAAATCTTTAAAAGCATTGCGTCTGTCAGTGATCGTTTACTTCTTCAAGCTGATATTAATAATTTTGTTATATGGTGTCATATGAACGGCTTGAATCTAAACCCAACCAAATGCAAGTCGATGATATTTTCTAAAAGACGAATTCCTAGTTTGTTTGATTATAAAATATCAAAACTTACTTTAGTTCTTGTTAATAGTTTCAAAGACTTCAAAGACCTTGGAGTCATTGTTTCTTCTAGCCTTGATTTCACTGACCACATCAATTTAATCGTGAAAAAGGCTTATTCTATGTTAGGGTTTGTTAAACAATGGGCTAAAGAATTCAAGGACCCCTATGTTACCCTCGCTCTTTACAACTGCTTAGTTCGTCCCCACCTTGAATATGCTTCCCAGATATGGACTCCTTTTTACGAAGTTCATAAGAATAGGCTAGAAGCAGTTCAGCGTAATTTTATTCGTTTCGCTTTAAAAGGATTACAATGGTCCGATCCTTATAATCTTCCACCTTATAAACATCGAATTAAACTTCTTCAGATGCAAACGCTATCACATAGAAGACTTAATAATGATATTGTATTTATTCACCAACTGATAACCGGGGTTATTGATTCACCAGATTTGTTAAGTTGTTTAAATTTCAACTATCGTGTAGGAGGTCACAACCTTCGGAGTTTGAACTTAATGAATTTGTCCCACCATCGTACTAATTATGGATTGCATGAACCTTTAACTCGCATGTGCAAACTATTAAATGTGTTGAAGACCAGTGAACCAGGCTCATAAATGTTTGTCATAGTTTCAATTTGTTGTCTTTATTTGTATTAATTTCTGTTTTGTTTGTATTTTATTTATTTTTTCATTTATTAAAATGTTTTTCTTAGTGTACGTTTTGTTGTAGTTTGTTGCCTACTAACTACCAACACTGCACTAAGTGATGAGCCAGTGTGCACAATTATTGTGTTTGGCAAATCTTTTGGTCGTTAGTTGCAGCTTGATTTAAGCTCTCTTCGACAGAGATCTGATAGTGTATAACAAAAAAGACTCATTTTTTTTCTTTTATGGCTTTCATACATATATGTTTAGTTGAATTCAGCTTAGAAAGAAAAATGCCTCAAAATCATGTTCCATATTTCATTTATGTGAATACTGGAATATAGGCTTACGTTTACCTAATAAAATGCCAGGTCTAAGGGGTGTTCTTTTTAGGTGGATGCGAAAAAAGATTACTTCCAGAAAACTTGTGTAAAAAAAAATAATATGGTGACGGTATTAGTACATTATAAAGTCTAGGAACTATACAAATAATTATATAGATGAGACTTTTGGTCAGATACGGTAGCTCTGATTTTTTGCCAACTTTTTTACGATTATGGCCCAATAAATCCAAGTTTTAGACCTCGAGTGAAAAATGACATTCCTTCAGTTGTAATACCACAAGTACAATTAACAGTCGGCCTTATCGAGGTAACCTTCGGAGCGGAATTCTCTCTGATTTCCTACGAATCGGAGACATTTTGCTGATCGTAGAACTACCTCGAAACAAAATGTCTCTCATTCGTAGGAAATCGCAGAGAATTCCGCTGCGACGGTTACCTCGATAGGGCAATGTATGTATAAAAACGAATATGTAGGTATGGGTTTTTGGCATGAGAAGGTGGTATACATCATACCGTTTGTAAAAAATGTTCATTGTGCATGTACTTACCATAGGTTAATGAATTATCTAATTAGTGCTATAATAAACACGTAGAGTGCATTGAACACATCCACTTTATAGCAAAAGTGGACAAAATGAAACAGAAACAGATGATTTTTTCCAAAAAATTTATGTATTGTAGATCAAGAAATTAGACAAATATATCGTTTGTTCTTTGACCCAATTCTCAAAAAATAAATGTACACTTAAAAATCACTGCTAAGCTGGATTTCCAAAATTATTTACTTGCACTTGTGCATTCTTATTTGTTTTGTATCGACTTTGCATGAGTGATTTGATTTACCAATCCCGTGTTTGTAATTGTATTAAGAAATTTTGTTTCTGGAATAAAATGCTTTGGATTTTTATTTCTTATCTAAATAATATATGTACATATTAAATAAAATACATAAATTTTTTTCAATTTTGATTATAAAACCAAAATTTCAACTGCAACCAGGAAATGGCTCCACACGATTCTTCCTCAGGATAAATTGAATTTTTCTGTTCATATCTTCATTGTAGATAGCTTTGCACTTTTCAAAATTGACTCTACGGCGGACCTTTCAAAGAAAGCTAGCTTTAGAATACAGTTCACCCCAAAAGTTTACGTAATAAATCTCACTTGGAATGGTTTCTCGTAGCGCCTTGTACGCCGGAACTGATCAAAGATTTCTTCTTTTCCGAGAATCCGGTTCAGTAGACGGCAGGCCTCTTCCACATTGTTGTTCTGTACCAAAACGGTACGAGCAAGAAACAATTGATGTCTCATTGAATTAAATTTATAAGTTTCGGCAAATGAAAATCAAAAACCTTTACGCAAAGAAAATAATTTATTTTCAAAACTCGAAATCGAAAATGCCAAAAAATTTTGATATATATGTCAAATGTCAATACTGTCACTTTTTTTTGTATTCAGTTGAAAAAGAGTGTGTTCAGCAAAACTTTGGTCAAAGGCTAATAGCTAAGGCAGAGTGCCCACTTAGCAACTTTAAGCCGGAACCACATAATCTGGTTTGGTGTGTTATTAAGGCTCTCACAAACGAACGCGATTAATCGCCGCGATAATAGAAAACAATAACAACAACACGTGGTTGTCAAACAAAACAACACGATCTTGTTATTGTTTTTATTGTCGTGGCGATTAATCGCGTTGGTTTGGGAGAGCCTTTAAACCTTAACTACATAAGCCAAAAAAGTGAAAAAGTACTCATTAAACTCATTTTGGGATTGTTTTCTCACAGGATGCAAAAAGCTTAAATTTTGGTTTAAAAATAAAATACTATTGTAATTTTGCAAAAAGTGGCCAATGTAGTTAAGACTTTATGAGCAAAGAAACTGAATTAAAGCCTTAACTACATAAGCCAAAAAAGTGAAAAAGTACAAAAGTAAAAATTTTCAAACTCATTTTGGGATAGTGTTTCTTACTATTTCTTACGGCGATAAATCGCCGCGTTTTCTATTGTCGCGGCGATTATTCGCGTTGGTTTGGGAGAGCCTTTAAGCCTTACATTGGCTACTTTTTGCAAGACTACAAAAGTAAAAATATCCCGATAGCGCAGTTGTTTGCCTTTATGCGATTCTGGAACTCATTATGATAAATATGTATGGCTCTATCCTGCCCTACTTTTCTTGATGTTTGCAGATAAAGACACATGTAAATCCATCATAATATGCATACAAATTTATACTTTTTCAACCGATATGAGGGATAAAAGAATCAAACAAAAATATTAACACCACAAGGAAATGAGCTTCCTGTATACATTTATTTTTCTCTCAGAGTAATTCATTTCGTATGCTCTCGTCTTGAAGTAATTCCTTTCGTGTGCTCTCGTTTCGAAGTAAAGTATACAACTTGTTTTTTCCCTACCCTACATAATAGGCTTTCCCAAAATCAATGCCAAACTTTCGTTGCGAAACTGTGACGACTGAAGAATGTTCTAAGATTCGCATCGCTCCATCAGTGTGGGCTTTCTCATAAGGCTCTCCCAAACCAACGCGATTAATCGCCGCGAAAAAAGAAGACAACAATAACAACACGTGATTGTCTTTTGTCGCGGCGATTAATCGCGTTGGTTTGGGAGAGCCTTAAATCACAATTAAAGGCTCTCCCAAACCAACGCGATTAATCGCTGCGACAAAGGGAAACAACAATAACAACACGTGGTTGTCAAACAAAATAACACGTTGTTGTTATTGTTTTCTATTGTCGCGGCGATTAATCGCATTGGTTTGGGAGAGCCTTTATCCCTCAACTATATATTCAAAACTTCTCGCAAAAAGTACAAAAGTGAAAAAATAAAATATTGTGCTAGAAATGCCTGTGAGCAAAAAAGTCTACGAAAATTGTGTTTGATTTGTCATTGGGCAGACCAAACACAGGACACACGGCATTTCTAATCATATTTTTGTTTATCATTTTTTTTTTTTTTTACTTTTTGTCATACTTTTTAAAAAAAATCTTGAATGTATTTAAGTATTTAGGCCATGCAAATTGCTCGTTAGGAATTCAAAGAACCAATCGGCAAAAAATATCTAACATCTTTTAAGAATTTAGGCCATGCAAATTGCTAGTTGGGGATTAAAAAAACAGAACGGCAATAATATCTAACATTTTGTTTCTTCATGTGAAAGGGGACAAAATGTCAAAAAAATCTTTAGTCCCCTTTCACACAGGGCAACTCAGTTGCCGTCAACAATTAGTTCAACGGCGAGAAGGGCAGGAAGAAAGAGGGGGAAATGAAATCTCCCCGGTCAACATATTCAGGAGATTTTTTTGACGTTTCTCTTCACACTACGTTTGTGTGCGTTCAACCAAGGTAGTTTTAAAGGAAAATAAAGAAAATCTCCGGGTTTTTGTTGCTTGCGTGTGAAAGGTACAAGAGATTGTTAAGGAGATTTAAAGAAAACGTCAAAAAAATCACCAGCAACTAGTATCTTCGTGTGAAAGGGGACTTACATTCTCGTTTCTTCGTGTGAAGGAGGATTGTCATATATTTTTGAACACATCCCGGGTCCTCATCAAAAATTTTGAACACCACAAAATGTATGCGTTCAGCGCTAAAATGTATTTCTAGAAAATTCAAAACTCCCTTCATTTTGTCTTGTCCAGCCGAAGGCAACCATTTTTTCGCCCAATTTTTTTCCTCCTCCAAGGCAAAAGGCATTTGTAAAAAATCGTTCGAAGAGCATTCAACCAACCACATACACCACGTTTCTTTGTGAGAATCTTCGCTGGAAGTGAAAAAATATTTCTTAATTTTAAAGAAAAAAAGAGCAATCATAGAAGTTTGTACATTTTAAAAAATAACTAACATTTTGCGAAATATCAAAAAGAAAATACGACAAACAGCACCCGCACAGGAACTCTTGGCTAGAACTTCAAAATCTGGAATATTTTTTTTTTCTTTTGAAGTGATTGCGAAACAATAAAGGTAAGTGGCTTAAGTTAATTGTTTAATAACTGCTTTGCGGTATTTTAAATTCGGTTTATATAACTTTCTACTCCTGTAATTAGCTTTGCAAGAAAAAACGTCAGAACATTACGGTGCAGAAAAAAAAAACCATGCTATACAGCGGCCATGATTATTCACAAGAGAAATATCGCACAAAGAAACGATGTAAAGTTACCCAAACCCTGCTGATTCAATCAGAAATTATTTGCGAAATCTACAAATTTTTATCAGTTTAATTGTTTAATTTGATTTTCTACTAATTTCCAAAGCAACGACCCCTCGAAAAATTAATTTTTCTTTCCCATTTTTTTCCGTTCGGGTAGAGAAATCGATAGAAAATTCTATCTTTCTCTTGCGTCTGCCATTTGCGTTTTATTTATAATGGCAATATGTACATAGTTGCGGCGCGGGCCGAAGGGAGTTATCATCACGTTTATATATGTATGCATACGTACATATGTATGTATGTACATACCCATTATGTGCGCAACGTGGTGTATATTATGTTTTGTGGTGCGGTGCTTCGTTTGATGTAACCTGGGCATATGAAAGAAGAAAAAAGCAATGAATTTTCTATATTTTTTCCTTCCGGGTATGTGAGTTTTTCACAGTCCAACAAAAAAGATACATTTTTTAACCTCTGCTTTTTCTGGATTTGCTTCCCAGGTCAGTTTAGAAATTCAAGTAGTTTTTCCATATATTTTGCATAGTGAATAAGGTTTTTCTCATTTTTATTCCTTTTACCTGCCCAGCCCTTTGTGTTTCTTTCCGGCCAATTCAATTTTTTAGAAGATGTCTGTTCGTGATCTTAATTTTTTTTTTGTCGTCTGAAAATAGTCACTGTTGCGTATTGCTCCAGAACCTAACTGAATAACAATTTAAGACTAATATGTTGGTATATTTTATTGCCATGGGTTTGATTAATAAATATTATTTCGAAGGTGAATCATCATGGCTTTTTAAGCTGGTTAATTGTTATTTATCAATTTAACATAACCTTAAATTTTGTTCTCCAATTTGCTTTAAGATCTGATAACAGTCATACACACATATTTAAAGTGTTGAATATTTACATCATTAATATTGGTCCCTCTCATAATAATGTCCGTTCCCCTCCTATGAATCTGTGATTTTTATTTTCTTTTCTGTGAATTTTAGTAAAAAATCGTTCGTACGTAAGTAGGTATGTACATAATATAACATATTCGCCATAGTACAGAATAGGTTCTGTGAATTTGCGTTCCCGTAAATTTTCACAGTTCTAAAACTTTCCCCGAAGTTCACCCTAAATGCCAAATTTTGATGAGTGTCAAATTTCTCTCAGAAATAAGAAAACTTATAAATTTTAAGTGAACTGGCTGTTTTTTTTTGAACTTTTTCGACAAAATGCCATCTGCGTTAGTCAGCCCTGCATTTACCAACCAGCAAGTAAAAGCCAGAAGAAATTAAAATCTCAATAAAATCAATTCAATTCATTAAAAGTCGGTGTGCATTACATGCTTCCTCCACTGGACTTGGACGATTTCAGGTTTCAGGATTATAAACATGTCTACAAAAAAACCAATGAAGGCACAAAAATCCATGTCCATGTCATCAACATGTTGAAGAAGACTACTTAGTACTTTTTGAAAAATATATGAGTGCTGTTCAAAGCTTGGCCATGAGATTAGACGTTCTATATGTGTGAGAGAGGTAGAAGTAATGCTGAAAGGAATTTTTTTTGTGTTTCTCTTTCTTTGACTTAGTGGAATTTATCTACTAAACTAACGACATGACATAATTTGCCCAGTGCAAAAAAATAAGCTGATTGTTGATTGGATTGTGGTTTGGATGTTGGGCATCTGTATGTCCTGTGGAGTCGGCGTTAAAGAGCTTTGTGCGACTTAAAAGAAAAGATTTCTGGCTATCCCAAGTATGCCCATCAGTGAGGAACTAAGGTACAGGTGTGTAGGTAGTAGCCCGTGGTGTAATGGTTAGTCCGTTGGACTGTCATTTCAGAGGTCTGGGTTAAATTCTCAGCGGCTTCCACTTAAAAACAAAATTCAGGGCTACTGCCTTTTGCGAGGAAGTGAGAAATCCTCCAAAAGTATCTATTGTCATAGAAAAGTGCCGCTCACGTTAGCCGTTCAGATTCGGCAATAAATTGTATGTCCCCTTCTTTCCTGCAGACTCCCACAAAGGAATGATTGATAGTTGTAAGTCATTAGGCCCTAGTTCTTCATGAGCTGTTGTGCCTCCAAATGTATTTATTTATTTTTTCATTGTAAAAAAGACTCAATTGTATTAGCTTCATCGCCGTTCCGTCGGGGGAGGTGTTTAGTGGAATCGAAAGGTAAGGTGAGGGGGCTTGGGAGCGCCCTTTAGTTTCAGGACTCAACTGGGGATGTACGCACAGGTAAAAGACGTAAGAAAGTCAAGTCCGACTTTTTGTTGTATGTGAATTTCTGATATATTACAATTACCCCACTGAAAATAAAAGTTCATCTAAATATTTAAATTGAATATGGTGGAACTTATCGGACTTCAAAGACCAACCAATTTTTATTGTGAAAGATATACAGCCCTATCGAGGTATCCGTTCGGAGGAAAATGTTCTCCGATTTGTTCGAAATGGTAGAATTTTCAATTGAAGTATCCGTTTCTAGTGCAACATCGGACAGATCTTCCGAAAAAATGAAACGCACTTTATCGCAGTGCAACACAATGCGTTAAGTAAAGAATATTTGACAGATGCGCGTTAAATTTCTTCCGACGGTCTCCGATAAGAAATAGTTGCGGAACAAAAATTGAAACTTGGTACCCATTTTTACTTATGCTGCATCTGAAAGTTATTTTTTTTATATTCGAGTGATCTCTTAAAACTCATTTTTCTTCTTTCTGTCTTGTCTTTATATTTAAGCCTTCGGCGTACAAGACTATTCATTTATTTGCAAACAATTCTATAAATTTTTCAACAATTTTTTTTTTGAATGAATATTTTTGCTGAAACAAAACAGCTGAAGCTGACCCATACGTATGTCAAATGAACGCGATTGTATGCTTCCTTTATTTTGTTCCGAAACGGATACCTCGATCGTATTTGACTTTCGTATGGGAATTTCTTCCGAACGGATACCTCGATATGGCTGATAATTGCATAAAAGTGAATTTTTAGTTTCACAAAATTTTGATTATAATTATAAATTAAGCGTGAAATTTTATAAAACAAAATATGTATATATTTTGGAAGGTATGTTGTTTATTATGAAACTATTTTCACGGCCGTGATATATTTGGCGTATTCAGGAAAAATAATTTGATTCACTAGCAAAGCGTGTTGCGCTTTGGTAAATTTAGAAATCCACATTTTTGTTTTATTTGTTTTAAGAGGGATCTATTGCGAATAAGCCTGTACCTATGGGCCGAATAATTCAGAAAAATACAATAAAGTTATTTTTTGCCATTTTTCTAATTACTTTATTCAAAACACTGTTGTTTTATTTTGCGTCACTTGAACAGAAACAGTATGCGATTTATATATATAGGTTACGGTTAAAAAAAAAAATTGTTATAATAATGGAAGTGTAGATTTAAAATAATAATTGTTTGTTAAAAAAATGGGCCGCGAGAAGCAATTAAACGCTGCAGAAAAAGCCAAAATAGAAGTACACGCGGAAAACAATCTTCCCGTTCGCACAATTGCCAAAAAATATAAGAAAAGTGTGAAAATTGTTTGGCCGTTTCTTAGAAATAAAGAAAACTATGGAAAAAATATGAAAAGTAGGCAAGCAATAGCTACAACAGATGCAGACCGAAGAAAGATAATTAGACTGACTACGTACCAATTCAAGCGACTCTGCTGCTAAAAACAAAGCGAACAGTGGAATGACAGCTAGTCTTTACTGTTACATGTCATTTGTGGTCAAAACATTTAAAGCGCCTAAAATTGAAGAAAAAACCACCAGATTTTTGAAGAAAGAATATGACGTGGAAGGAAGAGTGGAGAAAAGTGGTATTTTCTGACGAAAAAAAAAATCAATTTAGGGGCCAGTTAGGAGCGATCAGGAAAACTCATCAGGAAAAATTTTCTTTTTGATAATTTAATGTTTTATCGTACGATTTGAAATATACAAATGATACAAATCGATGATAAATCATTTAAAATATTTATTTCATTAACAAAATTTTCTTTGGAGGAAATATTTATTCTATAAAATTCATTTCCTGATGGAAACTCGTTTTCTGTACGAAATTTCCATCAGGAAAATGAATAAGTACTTGTTTTAGACAAAGTATTTCTTCCAAATAAAATTTTTTTTAATGAAAAAAATATTTCAATTGGTTTATCATCCATTCGTATCCTTTTTATAATTCAAATCTTATAATAAAACATTGAACTATACAAAAGAAATTTTTTTCCTGATCCATTTTCCTGATCGCTATAACTGGCGCCTTAGATGGTCCGGACGGATATGATTCCTATTTTCATGACATGAGGAAGGTTTTTGGAGAGCTCACATAACCGTGAAGGTGATGTCATTGTGTGGGGTGCGATTTCCGGGTTTGCAACAGTGAAAATGACGGCAAACTCCTACAAGAAAATATTGCAAGAAGCTTTCCCTCAGTTTACCGATGTCTTTGGACCAATACCATAGACATTTCAACAAGACAATGGTTCGTAGGGTGTACGATTCTGGACGTCAATTTGAGGACAAAGAATCTCTTACTGTTGCAATCACAGAAGCACGGAATGCAATTTCTTTAAATTATACAGGGTGATCGGCATAAGATGCACCAAACTGCTATAGCTTTTTGGAAAGCCAGAAATCTCTTCTTCTACCCGGCTTCGCATGGGTATAGAAAATAAATTGATTAATATGTATTACAGATTTTATGATAACTACTCAATGCCAAAATATTAGTTGGCTCTTCCCTTGTTCCAACAACTCTCTTCATTTAAAAAAAATATAAATATGCTATATTCTAACTGGATGAAGGACGAAAGTCCAACCAATTTAGTATTAAGTATAGGATAAGGATTTATTTGCACAGCAATTTCCAGTTAAAAACCGAAAGAAAGTTTTTGTGTCTAAAATAGAATACATTCAAAGTTATTCTATTGAAGGGTAATTTTACCTTTCGTTATTAAAAAAAGTTTAAATTAAGTTGTGTTAGTAAACAGTTTTTGAAAAATTAATAATTTTGAAAAAAAAAAAAAAATGAAAAAAAAGTTTCAAACTAATTTTTTTCAAAATTTTATGTAATTAAGTATAATTTTTGTTTTCAAAATTCAATGCTCTTATTAATTTCCAATAAAAAATAGAAAACCGGATGCTAAAATGTCTTTTAGTTTTTGAGAAAATTGAAAATAACGAAATCTACTTTACTACATATTTTGTAGAAATAGAGAATCTTTTGAACAACAAAATAACGGATGGAAGTCGAATTTGAGGAAAACTTACTTTTGTTATTTTTAATTTTCTCAAAAACTATACTACATTTTGACATCTGGTTTTCAATGTTTGACTAAAAATTGATGGGAGTATTGAATATTAAAAATAAAAATACTACTAAATAACGTAAAATTTTGAACAAAATCAGTTTGAACACAATTTTTAATTTTTTTTTTTTTTTCAAAAATTTAAGTTTGAAAATTAAGTTTTAAAAAACTGTTCACTAAAAGAACTTAATTTTTAAACAAAATAGAAGCACATATTTCTGGCTTAACAAAAAAGTATAGCAAGTTGTTTTGGCCATTACCGATGTTTTTTAATAATTTTTTTCTGTATTAAGTCAATTATTCTAGAAAATTGCTCCTCCTGTTATTTTCAATTTTTTCAAAAACTAAAAGACATTTTAGCATCCGGTTTTTTTGTACTCTCTTTTACTGCATTTTTTCAATATTTAAGAGACTTTCTATTCAAGTGGAGCAAAAAAACAAAAACAGTGTTTGAAATGAAGAAAATAAAATAAAAAACCGAATGGTATTTTTCTGAATTATTCTGTCTATGCAGTTTAATTCGCAATAGATCCTTCTAAAAAGAACTTAAACAAAAATGTGGGTTCATAAATTTACCAAAAGCGCAACACGCTCTGATAGTAAAAAAAATTTTGTTTCTATTCAAATGGAGCGGAGTGTATATCTAACTATACCTACATATGTACATGTATTGTATATTTTTTACTTTTGTTTCCATATGAACTATATCAATTACGTTCTCGCTCTGGTAAAATCTTCTTTCCAATGAATCGACTCTGGAGCAAGATATTCAGACATTTGTATACCAGGATTTTTATTTATATGGAGGGTTCACAGCTTTACCGAACCAAGTCACAAAAAATGAATTCGATGATATAAAGAGGTTTGGTAAATACACTGCCATTTGTTTTACACAATTTGAAAGTTTATTCTATAAATTTTCTACTGACTAAAAAAACTTAAACACTAGAGTTGAAAAATATTCCCAAAAGTTTTCAAAAAACAAAAAAAAATTATGACTCAGTTCGTTTTAGCTTTGAATCATTTCGAAAAATTGTCATTCAAGAAAAATAAAAGCGATATAGTTTTTGAAAAAAGTAACAAAAACAATAATTCATTTATTTCAAGAACTATTTCGACTTTCGAAGTGGTGCTGGCTCGTTGTTAACTTTTGTTTGACTGGTAAGTTTTTGTAAAAATTGTGGTATACAGGTGGAATAAATTAAAAACTGAATATGACTTGGTTCATTTATGCTTCAAAAGAAATTGAAACTGAGTCACGGACTTGGTTTTTTTTTACCATTAACTTAGGAGCGAGCGTAACACTTTCTGACTTTATTAATTTTGTACCGGAATAGAGTTTACATTTGGGCACAATTTAGCACTAGTATTAGATTTTTTTTTCTATGACTTGGTTCTACTCCACGACTTTTTCAACTCTATACTAATAAGAACTTTTGTTTGGAAAATATCTTCACGGTTTATCCTACATATTTATATTTTACCCAAATGAAACTCTGAATTCCAATAATTCTCGAATTATAGCCCAGGAAAATTAGACTTTCACTACGAAAAAAGCTGAATTTTGGTGGAGATGTTTATTTTTGTACCTTAAGCATTTTCCAAAAAGTACCCTAAATTTGGACGGTGGCTAAAATTTTTACGGGGGGTGAAAGGGGTTTAATTTCAGTTTTTCGCTAATTTCTCAAAAACTCAGTATTTTTTAAAAAAATTGAAGGCAAAAGTTGTAGCTTATGTAATTTTACATTAAAAATGTTATGACAATTTTTTTCATACAATCAATAGGTTTTGAGAAAAACGTGCACAAACTTTATAGTGTACTGGATTTATTGAAAAAATTTTTATTGAAGTTGCATGTTTTAACGGGCAAATATTTTTTCATGGTATGTGTTTGGGAACATCTCCACATTCGGCCCTATCGAGGTAACCGTCGGATTTCCTACGAATCGGAGATATTTTGCTGGTCGGAGAACTACCTCGAAGCAAAATGTCTCCGATTCGTAGGAAATCGAAGAGAATTCCGCTCGACGGTTACCTCGATAGGGCCGATTATAAAAAAAAATTGTCGGGATGGTAGGGGCTAGGAAAAAGCAGCCATATTGAAACAGCTTTCCATTGTGTTTTCATTTGATAACTCGCCTGGATTTTTTTCTGTAACAAAATGGCCAATGAAATGAACTTTTAGAGAATCAAAATACCTACAAAATGAGGTATTAACGATCTCTGGGACTTTTTTCATCTTTAAGTTATAGCTTGTCAAAGTTCACCTGCATGTAATGGGGTTCAATAGTGTGTTTGGCTTTAAGACACCCCTTCTGCCTCTCCTGTGGCATTTACTCCATCAAAACCTTTGTCAACTTTGTAGAGGAGGGTTGGTGAAATATCTTTGTCGAAGATAAATTCTTAAAATTGTAAAATTTTGCATCAACTTTCGCATTTTAAAAATCACATTGATGGCGGTTTCAAACACCCCTTTCGTGCGAAATTTGTTACCCCTCTTCAAAAATTTGTATTCAAGAATGTATATTTTTGCTTAATTTAAAGACTCCAACCTTGAAGATCCTATTACTAGGACGAAAGCTATGAGAGTAGCCCACATTTAAATAAAAATAACAAAAATAGAAAACAAATTATATTTTTATCCGACTAAGTTCGATGTGTGAAATAAATGACATGGTACGTCGAAAATTTCAATATCACTTCTAATGCACCTCACCCAATGACAAGTGTCCTCCTCTGCACTTTGATCTTTTTTTTTTTTTTTTTTCATCAGAATTCAATTTCCTGTTTGTTTATTGTTTCTCACACTCGCTGAATACCTACCATTGATTAGCAATAATACGCGAAGTGAGCACTTTATATATTTTATCATCAGCGCAGCAATTTTTCCTTTGCTTTTACGCCATCAATTACATTTTTATATAATTTAGGTGTGCCTTTAAATTTGTTGTTGAATTTAATTTAATAAATTAATTATAATTTTTTGTTTCTTTTAATTTTAGAACTAATCTCACTGTCACACACCTAGAGCAACAAAAGGAGAACAATGGTGAAAGAAACTGGTTACTATAATCTGCTAGGTGTTAAGCCCAATGCCACCCCCGAAGAGCTAAAAAAAGCCTACAGAAAACTCGCGCTGAAATACCACCCCGACAAGAATCCAAATGAGGGAGAGAAATTCAAGGCCATCTCCCAGGCATACGAAGTTCTCTCTGATACCGACAAACGTCAAATTTACGACGAAGGCGGTGAGGCAGCCATCAAGAAGGGAGGCAACGACACTGGTGATATGCGCAATCCAATGGACTTCTTCGAGAAGTTCTTTGGTACGGGCTTCGGAACAGCTGGTGGTCGACAAAGGGAGCGTCGAGGCAAGGACGTTGTTCATCAGATGGGAGTTCAATTAGAGGAGATTTACAATGGAACAACACGTAAACTAGCTCTGCAGAAAAATGTTATCTGTGACAAATGTGAGGGACGTGGTGGTAAAAAAGGTGCAATTGAAAAATGTGACTTGTGCCGAGGCAGTGGCTACGAGAATCGCGTTAGACAGATCGGACCCGGTGTGGTGCAGCACATTGAACAAATGTGCCGCAAATGCTTGGGACAGGGTGAGATTATCTCAGAGAAGGATTGTTGCAAACAGTGTAATGGCCGCAAAACAGTTCGGGAACGTAAAGTCTTGGAAGTACACATCGATAAAGGAATGCGCGATGGTCAGAAAATTGTATTTTCTGGTGAAGGTGATCATGAACCAGATTTAAAACCCGGCGATATTATTATTATGTTGGAAGAAAAGGAACATGCTGTGTTTAGACGCATGGGTGATGATTTGACAATGAAAATGCCCATTGAATTGGTAGAGGCTCTATGCGGATTCCAGCGTGTGATTAAGACTTTAGACAATCGTGATTTGGTTATCACTTCGCCACCCGGTGAGGTCATAAAACACCAGCATGCCAAATGTATTATGGAAGAAGGTATGCCTCACTACAAAAATCCAATGGAAAAAGGAAGATTGATCATTCAGTTCGAGGTGATTTTCCCCGACGTTCTGCCAGTTGCTGTTCTTCCAGCTCTCGAGCAGTGCTTACCACCAAGGCAAGAAGTAGCTATTCCAATCGACGCTGAAGTTGTTACTTTGGTAAGTTTTCATTTGCAAAAAAAAAAAATATCTGCTTGTCTCCTTGTGCAAAACTTTTTATGGTTTAACTTCTTTTTTAATTTTAATGTCATTTTCGATTGGTCGCTCCTAACGTTACACTCCTTTTGCATTTTCCACACTTCAACACACCTTCCATTAGCTGTTCGGAGGGATGATTTAGGAGTGTTTTTTTTTTCCTATGTATTTCTTTAAGGAGTGCAATATGAATACGTTTAAAGCCGAAAACAGATGTGCAGCTTTTTCCCATGCAGCGAAATTAGAAATAGAGATATCGTGCAGCGAAGGCTGCATGCAGAGCCTGGAATATGTCAGCCCTCATAAGAACCTGTGTAAATTTATTTTCGCGGCATTGGAAAAGGCTGCACATCTGTTTTCGGCATAAGTCTTTTCATTTAATTCATTATAAAAGTAGTAAATGCTTCTTGTTGGAACGTTCTGGAATTCAAATTATTGATAGCGGGAATTAAAATTATTGATAGCGGGAATTGAAATTTTTGATAGCGGGAATGAGAGTTCGAAACAGCTTTTTTGCAGTATTTTACAAATCAAATTGTAGAAAATAAAAAACATATCCCTGGGATTTTTTATTTAGAACTGGGCTGATTCCAAAATCTAAATCTAAAAGAACAAAAAAATAAAATTTAAAAATATTTTCCTTCACCGCAAACGTATTCGTAAATAAAGTAAGCTGATTTAAATCATGATCACGCCATGTAACTTCCTTGGCTTCCGTTACAACTTATTCTGCAAGATCCTAGGCCTTTTAAAATAACTCTCGTTTAACCAGTCTAGTTTCTTTTGCGTGTTGGTGTGTTTTCGTGATACAAAACTAAGAAGTCAAATGTACAACAATCATAAAAAGGTTAGACAAAATGTTGTCTTTTAATTTTATATTACTTTATTGTTTATCTATATCTTTTTTGTTTTCAAAAGCTTAAAGTTTTTTAATAAAAATTCTAGAGAATTTAATTCTCTACCAAAATACGCTAAAATCTTTTTTGTGAGACTAATGGTTCTCAAGATATCGCAAAAATGCGTTTATACCCAATTTTTTTAAAATGGCGGCAAAATGGGGGAGATTTTCAACTCCGAAAACTCGTTTTTACCCTCACGCTGATCCCTTCTACACATCAATGAAAAAGAATTTTGTCCTGTACTAAATGTAAGGTTCGGCCAAAATTTTGCAAAAAATTCTATACACTTGGAAACTAAAGAATTTTGCAAGCAATTTAAATATATATATATCGTTTTCTCAGTTAATCAATTAAAACTAATTTTATTTTACTTTTGTCTATTCTAGGAGGAACTTGGTCCACACAATAACCAACGCCAGCATCATCACCAAGCTTACGAAGAGGACGAGGATTGCTACCATCAAGGTGGACCAAGAATACAACAATGTACAACCAGTTAAGCTACTTACACATCCATACAATATAATACATCCCTTAGAGCAAGATTTGAACTAACTCAAATAATAAAATAAATGTAAACAAAATACAAAATCAACACACGTAGATTACTAAAATGGAAATTTAAGCAAAGATTGATTGCGCGTCGGGAAGGGATGCAAAAGGAAAAAAGTATTCCACCACGAACACACACCCAAAATGGAAAAACTTATAAATTTCGTGTTAAGAAAAGGCTATAAATAAATGTATTGTTTTCAAAATAAACTTCAAACAAAAAATAAAATACATACACAACTCTAATAAATTAATAACCTCTCATCATTGTAATTTTTGGTTTTATGGTTACAAAAAAAAAAAGCAAAGCAAAACGAAACAAGACACAAATGTTCATCAAGACCAATCCAAAATATCTTCTATGTTGTGTATTCTGCTTACGCATACCAGCGCCCGCCCTTTATGCTGCGTAGTTCTTTTGAAATATTTTTCTCTGACTTGCGAAACCAACCATTTTATGGATGTGATTTAGCAATTATTGTAACAATTTATAATGTAACACACTATAATAAACAATTCCAATAAAAATATCTGAAAGAAAAGGCATAAATTAACTTTATCTCTTGGAACAAAAAAATAAACTATAAGATAACAAACAATTCCTATACCTTATAAAAATCATTTGTGTTTTAAATTTATTTATTATTATTTTCTATACACGCAACATTATACGGTTTTCGTTTTTTTTTTTCTTGGTGGTCAGCAAAACACTTTCCATATGCACCGTACTATTCTCACTTCCATTTTTTTTAAATAAATCTACTTGCGGGACACTTGAATTTCTAGTTTTTAAACTTTATATTTTATTTAGTTTCTTTCTTTTTTGTTAAAAAAACGACGTTTTTTTTTTTGTCGACATTTTTTGGGTACACATTTTTTATTTATTCTTTGTTTATGATGATAATGTGTTTTAAAAATAAGAAAAATTCTTGTAAACATGCGGATTGTAATAAAAATACAGTTAGGATTATAAAAATATAATATGGTATCAAAAATTTTGAGTTTTATTAATTAAATAAATTAAATAAATAAAATTTGTTTCGTGACAGCTCGTGAAAACTAACGTTCTAGGATTCCTTGGTAAGTGTTACCGGCAGGAGTGGATAGGATACGACAAGGACATACAATTTTCAGTCGTTACGAAAGGAAAAGGTCAGAGACTGTGAGTTCCAAAATGTAGAAAATGGCTGATTTCCAAAATGTAGAATATGTTTTGATGCGGAAGTAATGCCTACATTTTTCATACGCATCAGTAACGCCAACTTGATGCTTTGTAGAAATATTACATTGCATTAGTCCGACGTTTCGGAATGAAAAAAATTAAATCGAAGCAGCAAAAACATTTTTGGATGCTCAAACTGTGCAGTAAATGCGCATCTGATGAATTTTGGAACGCAGCCACTTTTTTTCATGACAATTATGTATATCTTGGAGGTTTTGGCCCTTGATAGACGTAGACGGTCCTATCGGGGTATTCCATCGGAGCGGAAAATTCACCGCGATTTCTGAGGATATCGGAAGAAATCCTTATGAATCTGTCAAAAATGTCATAAAACATCGGTGTGCGTTCCATAATTTCGGAAAAATGTTCCGAACAGCCGTTCGGAAAAACACCTCGCAGCAAAAATCCTCCGATTCGTATGAAATCGGAGAATTTTTCGCTCGGACGGAAAACTCGATAGAGCCGGTAGCAAATCTTGGGAGACCAAAATTCATATGCATGTATGTACACTGGACGTACATATGTGTAGTTAGTTAGTTAGTTGAAAACTTTATTATATAACAAAATAGTCTTAAATTAACAATTCAATCTTAAGTTTAATATGGTGTGGCCATAAGCCGTCTACCAGCGTACATATGTGTATACGCGTTATTGGGGGTTATCGTAAACAAAAATTTCCCAGGCAATGTTTCCCTCGTTCAAACATTGGGAACGTGAATGATGCCTAAAAGTTTACCTCGGAATTTATTGGTATCGGGAATAAATTTTCCAGGGGAATTTGGCTGTCATTGTATTGGATTTTTGTTCGAGGGAAATTTATTCCGTGGGAGATTCAAGATACCAGAAAAATTTTTGTGGGAATAAAATATTCCGTGGGAAACAAAATTCCCCGGGAGATTACCGATGGGACCCATTATACCAAATTCAACCGTCTGTCTATAAACAATAAAGGTTTGTGTAATAATTAAAAATACTTAGGATGCGTGTCTTTGAATTTCAAGGACAAAGTCGATCCTATGAAAAATCGAATAGTGGTCCAAAGCTTGGGTAGCTTTATATTGTAAGTCTAAAGGACGGGAGCAAATTTCGTGAGTATTATAAGTGAGGGTTTATAGGTGCATAATGTACATATTATCAGCCTCTAATATGTGGGGGATTAAAAAAGAAACAATTTTCTGAGTTTTGAGGCAGCTATCCGTGCGTCGGATGGAAACGACTGTTCCAAATTTCGTATGTATATAATCTCGATTTAAACAGTTAGATTTTCTCGAAAACGTCGGAAATAAAGATCGGTTAAGATTGGCACTCGAAAGATAAGATTTTAAAAAATAATCGAATCGAGAGATTCGATCATATCGTTTAGCCGAACAGAGCTGACAAAAATTTAAATAATCAGCCTTATCATTGTACCCGATCGCATCGAAACTTTCTCCGATTTCTACGAAATGTACGAATTTTGTATCAGTTCCCATAGGCCTATCGGACAGATCTACGAAAAAAAATGAATATGCGTTGAAAATGTCAAATTCGTGCGTTGCATGTCGATGAAATGTCAAAATGGCAGCAACGAATCACGAATTCATGCGATGTGTGATGATAATGGGCGCGTTCGGGTGGCACTCCGAAGCTAACCGGATAGGTTTGTGTTGTTGTAGTCCCTTGTTGAAAAACTTCTGATGTCAGCTGATGCAACAACAACTTAAGTTATTTGAAAAATTTTGGGATAGATGGATAGCCTATCTGACTACCACCCGAACGCAAGCAATATTTGCTTTCCGATTTCCCCGACAGAAAATTAGAAGTGGAAAACTTCCCGTAACTATACGATACCATTCGTATACCATAAACTTAAAAAATCGTCGAATCGGAAGCTTTCTCCGATCGTACATTTCTCAGAACGCCGAACGGATACGATAAAAGGGTTGAATATCTGAACTGAATAATCTAATAACTCCTAACAAAAAAAATAACACGTACAATTTTTCATACAAAGTGAGGAGTTTCGGCACAGGAAAGAACTCCTTATTGTTAGGTTTTGTTAATCAATCAGCCCTATCGCGAATTGCATTGTAATCGATTGCTTGTTACGAATCCCGAAAAAAAAACTATCACAGAATCCATCTTAGTGGAAAATCTCATGCAAATTGTCATTACGAACAGATTCGGTGATATGGCTGATTGATTAACAAAACAGCACAAAACACAGTTGAGTGGCAACAAATAAACCTTCGCCTGAAGATAATAAAAAAAAATAAATTTGTTGGCACAACGGCCTAGTGACTTACAACTACTCTCAACCATTCCTGTGTGTGTGTCCGGAGGAATGGAGTTTATTGCCGAATCCGAACTGCACATTTCTAATTTGTCACTTCCTCGCGAGAGGTAGTAGCCCTGAAAAAAACTTAATGTGGAAGCGGCTGGTATTGAACCCAGACCTCTGGCATGACAGTCCAACGCACTTACTATTACGCCAAACGGGCTACTACTACTACTGAAGATGAAATTTAAAAATTTCGGACCGCGTCGTAAATCAATCAAATATTGTTGTAAAAGTTGTTTTTTTTTTTTTTACTAATACGTCAGGGAGTACTGCATAGCGCTCATACATCCACTCCCGAAATTTGCTGCACGGTCTATTGCGATAGCTTGACATCTGGTGCCCTCTCTTGTAAAACGATCATCGTTATTTTTCAAATGCGATTACGTATAACGAGAAACGTTTTAGTTTAATTACTCGTTTTTCCTTAGCACTGACGCTTAGCTATTGTTTTCTCTTTAGGTAATAGACACAAACAAAACAAATGGTTTTATTAGTTATTTTTTATGGATAATTTAATAATTGCTAAACCGCTAAAATGTTCAGAGTTTAATCCTATTAGCGGCGGGAAGTTTAAAAAAATTAAAACTTGCTTAATATTGTATTAAGTACGGCGACACAAGGTTCGATCAAGTTCAATAGTTTTTAAACAAAAACAATATTTATTTTATTCAAATACATACATATACATACATATAAAGGTATCTTAATCAATTAACATAATTTCTAAGTGCTGTGACAACTCCTATTCCATACAAAAAGTTTTGCTCTAAGATATCCCAACTTTTCTTTTGTTCCTCTTCAACTTCTTTGAGCGCTTTTAAAATTTCTGGTCTATCAACAAGCGATGTACCATGTGATTTGAGAAAAACACTTAAATAAGCTTGACTTAACTCGAAATCGCAGTTTGTGGAAAGCATATAGCTTATTGTTTTGAGAAATTGCGTCATTGATTTGTATGACCCACCACCGATTGGATGTAATGACTTAACTTCGAAATCTATCATCGACGGCCCAAGCTTCTTTAGATATTCTACACAATTGCTATAATCACCCGATGTTATTGTGTCTTCTAGAAGCTTTCCGAACGTTGTAAGATTGTTGAAGTTCGAAGGTATTAACATTTTTGAGTTTTCATCTCCTTGGGTTGCGGTAGACAAATCGAATTTTAAGTCGATACCAGCGACCGTGGGAAGGAAGAAAGGGGCTTGCTTAGGAGCTTTTGGTGGGGCTTTTGGCTTATTGCGTTTCTTGATAATGTCAAGATCAAGAAGATTCTGCCAGCGAGCTTCAGCCGCACCTGACATGGTTATCAGTTCATCGGATATTTGTCTTGGACTTTCATAGTGCATGTCAACTTCTTCGCCGTCTTCATTGTCAAAACTAAGCTCCTCAATGGCAGTCTCTAAGCTGACTTCATCGCACATACTCGATGGCAGATCAACACATGGAGCCTCATCGTAAGGATTGATAGATCGTAACGATATATGATTGAATAGCGTTTTGTTGGCCCAAAGAAAAATACCCAAATAGTTAACGTGTGCTGTTGCCAAGAAATCACCCGTTGGAGACATCGACAATGACACACATGGTCGTTCTACTTTGAAATGATCAATCATGTACGATGAAGGTATATCCCATACTTTTATTGTTGAGTCCATAGCGGCACTTATGAGCCAGCGGCTGTCAGGACTAAATGTAACATCGTTGATTTTGGAAGTGTGCCCTTGAAATTTCCTGACTATCGCCTTTGTATCCGAATCAACTACGTATAGGACAAAGCTTTCCAAAGCCACACAAATCATGGCACTTTCGCGGTGAGAACGAATCATTGTTACTCCATCAGACAATTTCATTGTTTTGCTGGGTTCTGCAACCCCAAAAGCCTTATTTCCCCTAAAATGCCAGAACTTCAACAGACCTTCACTGCAACCACTTACAACAAATTGATTTAAATTATCACAAGCAATTCCTCTTACAGCTTTTGTGTGACCTGGCTGTCCGTAGCTTGCACGATGTATACCAGACTGGATATTAAATCGTTCTATGTGGCCGCTGGAGTAACCTTAAAGAAATGATGAGTTTAGTTAGAGAAATTGTAATAATTTTTAAAAGCCACACAAAATTTGACACAAAAAAATAAATTTGGTAGTGTTATACAAATGATCGGAATCGATGGTGGTAAAGAAAATCATAAAACATTATAAAAGGTGAAACAGAAGACCGGGGTTTCTCCATTCACGGTAATATGGTTTGTGCAATAGTCCATATGCTTGTATAAAATCAGTTTGTTAAATCATGATTTAATGACTTGATGCTTCACTTCAATCATTCTTTATAAAGAGTTTTAAGACAATTATTGTCTAAAATTCTGATCTGATGGTGGGCATTGGAAATTAAAAATCAAAAATGGCGAAATTCCAGTTTATCTCCCTTAAAAATTGGCATGATATGAAGAAACAAGTTCTACATTTATGTCTACCGGCGGTGTGCCCTGTCCCTGTTTAACCTTATAAATAGTACCTTTATGAATAAAACTTTTATAAATTGGCATTTCTTTAGAAAAATGTAAAACTTTGTTGATCACTGATAAGTACAAGTTTATGGCATTTTCCGTTAAGCGCACAGAAACCTTTTTTAACTTCACAAAATCACTTCTGGTTTCTTACGGAAAGCGTCAGTATTTAGACAGAGAGGAGAAACCTCTGCTATGGAATTATTGGGGAATATTGTTTCCCACGGAATATTTTATTCCCACGGAATTTTTTCTGCTATCGCGAATCTCCCACGGAATACATTTCCCTCGAACAAAAATTCAATGCAAGACAGCTAAGTTCCCCTGGAAAATTTATTCCCGATACCAATAAATAAATTTGGCATCATTCACGTTCTTAATGTTTGAACGAAGGAAACATTCCCTGGGAAAGTTTTGTTCGCGATAACCCCAATTACCTACATTTATGTCTTTTAATACTAGCTTTAAAGGAATTGCGTTCAAAAAACACAAGTAGTGTCCTTTATAACTTACCAATGATAACAAAATTTCCACAGTGTGTCAGAACAACACAAGTTGTCTGAGCTGCGAAATCCTTACGTAATTTATTTTGAAACTGTTCTGGAACAAGTCTGAGTTCACCCATTTTATTTTTATGAAAAG
The DNA here is from genome assembly GCA_947049315.1 of Epistrophella euchroma. Classification (NCBI taxonomy): domain Eukaryota; kingdom Metazoa; phylum Arthropoda; class Insecta; order Diptera; family Syrphidae; genus Epistrophella; species Epistrophella euchroma. The sequence continues at coordinate 24,313,676 of OX346246.1, forward strand.
ACCATGTTGTGGCCTGAATAATACCAGAGTGGATTGCCGCAATGTTATCCCACTCCTTTTCCCTGGTTACTTCTGTTGTGAATTCAATAATTGGGGGCATTGTAAGATCAACTTCGAAGAGATCTAAAACAAATGCAAAAAACACAATTTATAGATTGCACAATTTTAAAGCATGGAATAGAATCTCTTACGTCGTTTCTTGGAGATCTTTCGATTATAGCTGGCTTTTCCCATACTACGGTTAAAAGTTTCGGACACAGTACTGAACACTCTCAATGTACTATCCTCACCCGATGAAACAATAGAATCACCTTTGTTGCCATGATATCGAATACAAAGCAGTGGCGCTTGATGACCCTCACGTATTCTCAAAAGTCGTGCACCTCCGTCGGTCATATCGAAGATCCACAATTTCATTGAGTTATCCGGTGAGGTTGTCAATAAAAGGGGTTCATTTGGGAGGCAAATTGTTGTAGTCACCGAATTTGCGTGAGCTTTAATTTGATTTACGACCTAAATTAAAAGTTAGCATTGTTTTTTTTCTTCACAGAGTCAATACCTTTTTCTCTTCAAGATTCCAGAAGGCAATATTGCCATTGTTACTAGAGGTTGCCATTATTGGCTGTCCATCGGTGCGGAATGATACTCCAGTAACCGGACCCCAATCCTGTTTGAATTGCATAATAACTTCATCGAACTTTAAGTTAAGCAGAACTGTTCTGCCATCGCTGTGGCCAATGGCAGCCACATCTAGGGCTGGAGCAGGCACAATGCAAGTGACTTTACTACCAAATCCAGCGAAAGTGTAGACTAGTTGATTTTGTCGCAAGTTCCACAGCTTTAACTCTCCTTTTTGGCTCCCAAGAAGTATCTTATTTATATAAGTAGGTGGATGAGCAATGGCAGTTATGAGAAAGTCCTCGGGTGAAAATGGCATTTCCAGGTAAACTGTTTCATCTTTAATATCCCAGACTTTCAACACATTTGCTTCATCGACGGCAATGAGATGTTTAGAGAAGGGCAACATCAAATGTACATTTTTGGTGTGGCCCTTGTAGGTGTGGTTAATGTGTTTTCCATTCTTCCAAGCAAAGATCGTCTTATCGGCTGCGGTGTAGGTATGCATATGGTCATTGGCCATGCAAGTTATATCATCGGAATGAACGTTGCTTACGTGCAATAAACGAAATTTGTTCGAAGAGTACACTTGGAATGAGCGACCGATGCATGTGGTTATGATGTTGTCCTTTCGAATTTTAATGTACCGAATAAGGGCAGGAATTTGGTTGCTCACATAGCCAAGGGATCGATTACGACGAAAAATTTTACTACTTTTACTCGACATTATTGTTCTTTTTTAATATTTTGAAAGCATTTAAAAGAAAATGAACGAGAATTATATTCGCCACGCGGTAGATGATCAACCAAACCAACAAGAAAAATGTCATCTGTCACATGAAGTTTTTAATCCGTCAGTTCGGAAAATAACCATTTTGACGTCCGATTACGAAGTTTGTCGAAGCAACCCGAATGCACACATGTTTTAAACCGAAGATTTGTTATTTTAGGAAACGTTTCGAAAATGAGTGCGAAAATGCGATTGAAAAATAGGGTACCTTTATACCAAAGACCCTGTTTAGATTGGGAAAATTAGGCTCATCGCCCATTAGGCAACTTTAGTATCGCAACTTTTTGTTGCTCGGAGTTGCCGGCAACAGAGAGCAACAAAAGTTGCTTGCCATCGCCCACTAGGCAATTTCCGAGCAACTTTGTGGGACTAGACTTTGAATTTTGTCACCATATTTTTGTTTGTGATGGCTGCTTTCCAGTTTTCTGGCTATGTATAATCTTAAGCTGGCAATGCGAAATAAATTAATATTTATAATTATAAAATATTATATTATTTGTTATTATAATAATGTGTAGTTACTCACATTGTTGAAAAAAGGAAAGCACATTCCATTTCCAGAAATTGGCCAAAATGACAGAGGGTAAAAAGGAAATGCACGCCATTTTGGCATCCACAATGTTAAGCGGAAACACCATTTTGACATCATATTTTTGACAAATAAGGTAAGCAACAAAAAGTTGCCGGGAAAAAAGTTCCGCGAGCAACTCCGAGCAACAAAAAGTTGCGCAACTAAAAGTTGCCTAGTGGGCGCTCTCCCATATAAGCTAATGTAATTGGATTGGGAGCAACAAAAAGTTGCTGGGGCTAGCAACAAAAAGTTGCCTAGTGGGCGATGGCCCTAAGATAATTCAATAGAAAAAGCTGGCAATACCATTGTATATACATTCTATAGTATTCTCATGAAAGCGAAAGATAGTGGCGACGTCTATAGTGGCGATTAAGAAGCTCTCAGCTGTAGAGATTGGAGATTAACGAAGGGGAATTTCAAGCAAGAAATGCCGATAATAATAAAACGAGAACGCTACATACAAAATTCACTGCAGTCAAAGTGAGAGAAGAAAAAGACAATTTTCTCTATTTTGTTTTGGGTTGGGGATTTTGTTTACATTTTTTTTTTGCCAAGAGAGTTTGTTTTTTTTATGATCTTTTTAATTTTACCTTCGGTTTGTGTTGCTCTTCTGTTATGTTGTTGTTGTAGCGTAGCTGACGTAGGTAGGTATAGAAAATTCTTGTATGTGTTTGAGGAATAAAAAAAAAAGAATTTTGTCTGCCAGTATTTTGCTATTTTGTGAACGATCTTGCTTCGTATGTGTGTTGTTGTTATTTTTGGGTAGCAAGAGCATTCATGGGAATTTGAGGAGTATAAGAAAAAAAACATTGTGAGTTCAGTTTTTTGTTTAGGAGTTTGTTTACATTTTTTTCTTCTGGGATGAGAATGAGGTGCAGGCGTGCAGGTATGTATGTGTCTAAATGCTTTGTTGTGTTGGCGATTTTTTGTCAAGTAGGTAGGTAGAAAGGTTTTTTTTTATCTTGATTCTTTTGACTTGACCTATATTGTGATCTGAATGTTATTGATTTTCTGGGTAGCTTGTGCAGGTTTACGTATGTAGGTACACAAAATGTTTGAAAGTTTGAAGGAGCTAGAAAAAGGCAATTTTGTTTCGTGCAAAGAAAGAGGTGGTGGTTTATATACCTACATAATTTTTTATTTATAATTTTCGCGCTTGTTTTGAAGGAGAGTAGGTACCTATGTATATATGTATGTGCGATTTGTAAGAAGTTAGGTATGTACATAGGATTATAAATTTGTGTTGGGAATTTGGTAGGTGGGTACATTTCGCGCCTTTTTTGAACAATTAGTGTTCAACCAAAATATTTTTGTTAAGAGTTTGTCAGTGGTTTGTTATTTTTCAAATATTTACCTGGATATGTACATATGAAGATATTTTTTTTTTGTACAGACTTCTTGGCCTACCTTGTGTTCTCATTGTTATTGTTATTCTTTTTTTTTGTAGCTTGTGCAGGTTTATGTACATAGGTACACAAAATGTTTGGGAGTTTGAAGGAGTTAAAAAAAAGACAAGTGTAAAAAAGGGGTGGTGGTGGTTTATATAATTGTTCATTTATAATAAATTTTCGCTATCATCGAATATGACTCGCTTGTTTTGAAGGAGTGTAAGTGCGATTTGTAATTACCTAGGAAGGCATATTAGGTATCTACTATTTTTGGTGGGGAATTGGATGCTTTTGTACTTTTCGCGCCTTGCTTGAACAAGTGTCAGTCGAAATGTTTTTAGATTAGATTTAGTTCTGAATATTTATTTGGAATGTGTTTTCAGTTTTTCGACTACAAATTTATAAGAGTATTAAATTTTGAAAATAAAAATATTACTTTACAATTTTGCACAAAATAAGTTTAAACACAACTTTTTATTTTTTTTTTTTTAAATTTAATTTTGAAAATTAATTTTTGAATAACCCTCCCGTTATTTTTAATTTTCTCAAAAACTAAAATACATTTTTCCATCCGGTTTTCTGTTTTTAAATTAAAAAATAATAAGATCATTGAATTTTGAAAACAAAAGTAGTACTTTAGTACGTAAAATTTTGATAAAAATTACCTTAAAATTGAAATTTTTTTTTCAAAATATTGGCTTTGTAATTAATTTTTCAAAAACTATGCACTCAAACAACTTTATTTAAAAATAAAATTAAAGAATGAATTTTCGGCTTTTCAAAGTGCTGTAGCATAACTCTGTAGGTATTACCGTTATTTTTTAATAATTTGTTTTCTGTTTTAAGTGAGTGTTTTTGAAAATTGCCCCTCCCGCCTAAACGGGGGCATATAGACCCCCTCCCATACGATTTTTTCTCGTTTAAGTCCAAACTACACGCCTTAGCTTTTTGTCACACCTTATGCAAATCACCCTATATAGGTATGTACATATATCCACTCGTTTTATTATATTACTAAAAACGAACATTAATCCATTGAAGCTGATCAGAATTTACTATTGAGAAACTTGTATAGCAATAGCATACAGTTAGGAAAGATATATCAAATAATTGTAATATATAGGTATTACACTCGGAATTAAGATCCAACTGCATACCTATAGCTATGTATGTAATGTACTTATGTAAGTAGGTACAAATATAATTTTTCAACCAGTAACAGTAATATCCAATCTACTTCACTGTAGATAGGTATTTTGCAAATTTTAAATTTGTGCATCATATACCTATCTAGGTACATAATATCTACCTACAAATCAACAGAATCTATTACTTGTGTGATTTTCGAACATTTCAATTCATCTCTTAAAAAGATATATGAACCTATCTACTTGCAAAAATTAGGTACTACAAAAACTGACAATAATGTGCATCTACATACATACCTTGTACATACCTAACCTACCTACATTAAAAAAAAAAAACAACTAACCGCGGAAATAGCCTAGGTATAAAAAATTTATTTTTTTCAACAGGTAGATTTTCTGCAATTCTGAATTTATTTTCATAAGTTAGGCACCTACCTATTTATCTCACTTTCTAGATTTTCTAAAAGTTTTTGATAAATCTACTCCTCAGGTAGGTACCTACCTAGTTTTTTTTTCCTAAAAAAAAATTAACACAAACACTTCGATTTTAAAATACATATAATTTTTCAACCCTCGCTTAATCAATTAAACACTATTGTATGCTTTATATACCTACCTTACTAACCTGTATAGTTGGAATATCAAAAAATCCTAATCGCTATCTACCTATAAATTCAATTCAATGCATTTTTTTACACTTTTAGACCTACCTAACTTTCCTTATAACTTTAACAATCATGAGTCAGATAATCAATTCGATCGATTGCTGATTCTTCTTTTTATTAAATAATTCAACACCAAAAACAAACAAAATACCTACCTACCTACCAAACAGAAATTAATACAAAATTATATACATACATACCTACATACCGATAGACAATTCTAAATTCGACCTTTTCTTCATTTCTTGCTCACATTCCCACATATTCCCAATAAGCCCACAAAAAAAATCTGTTTGGAATAAAAAACAACCCTTTTTTCCTTTGCACGTTGTGCAAACTCATTACTTGTGTTTGTGTACCAGTACATGAATTCATTAAAAAAAAAACAATTCCAAGTGCACGGCAAAACAAATGATATTTTTTTTATTTCCCTCTTCTTATTCTGGTGTAGATGTCAAAGCAAACAGCCGTTTGTACGTATCTCGCTTACACACATTATTATTCCTAAAAAATAAACACCACGAACCTCTCATTCCTACTGCTTATTCCCCCTTCTCTCATCAGACTCTCCAAAGAAACAATTGTGGTGATTGAAGCGCCACCTAAAGCGCCGGTTAAGAAGTACAAAATCGTGTTGCATGAGAATACTATAGAATGTATATACAATGGCAATACTTTATAGCCGCAGTATTTACCTATTTATAACAACAGTAAAAAAAAAATACAAAACATGTAAATTTATTTATTATAAGTCTCAATAAAATTAAATCAAAAAATCATTCTTCGCTCAATTGTAAAAATAAATTCTGAAAAATCACTTCCAACTTTTTCTTAAAATATTTAATTTTTGAAGCATAAAACTTATAGAAATGATTAAGAAATAATAAATAGTTCAATTTGTTTTAGTTTTTATTTACATTCCGTCTTTATTTTGTATTTATTTACAACTTTTGCACTTGCGCATAGGGTTCCCAACTGTCCTCCTTTTGGGAGAGGACAGTCCTCCTTTTCACCTTTTTGTCCTTCCGTCTTTCTTCAATTTGAAATGTCGTCCTTTTCAAAAATCTAAAGGATATATGTAATCAATAATTCATTTTCTTAGTATGTACCTCTGTTGTTATGCGTTATAATGTCATTATATCTGCCATTTTATTACAATGTTGGTCATAATCCTGCTTTATGACAAACTACCAAATGAAAACAAGGCATTATAGTATTCACTTTCACTCAATGGTAAATATAGTCCTGATGTACGACTACTACTTTGCAGGATCCATTGGAAGCAATGCAAATTTTTTGATGCACACGATCGACTGAAAAAATGTTTCAAAAAAAAAAAAAATGAATAATAAGAGCTTAACCAAAAGACATGGAATTTTCCTCAAAAGCTTTTGAGTTTTTTGAGTTTAAGGTTTTGTTATGTTATTATGGCAACAAAATGCCAATTGTTTATGATTTTATTTATAAACTTTTATTAATATAACGAATAACATGATAAAATTTTTATTTATATTTCCTTATTATTTAATTTTTTAAATTATTTATGCCAAACACCCGCTTGGAAAAATGGTAAGTTTTGCCAAGTTTACCGAACGCCTTAAAAATTTTCATTAGGGAAAATTATGTAGAGAAAAATTTCGCAAATACTCGTTAGGCTCTTGCTTAAAAAAAGTTTTGGTATCCCATTAGAAATACTCCTTTTATGTTTAAATTTATTCGTTTTCATCTCATCATTGTACGTCTGTATTTCGAAGTAGCCAGTGCAGTGGTAGACAAGTAAGCCGAAAGTTCTAATAACGAATATAAATTAAACCAATTTTAGTTTTTTCTTGATGTGGAATGGTAATAACATGCTAAGGGCCTCGTTGACTTTGAAAGTACTTGCTTTGCTGATGCCTTGTGAGAAAACTACATTGATTTTCCAGGCGGCAAGGATTTTATTTGTAATCAGCTTTTTAAATCAAAGAATAAGTAGGTGTCTACCGTATTTTATTTGTATGTACCTACACATTTAGAAAAATTGTGTCCTCCTTTATTTTCGAAGAAAGTTGGGAACCCTACTTGCGCACCACAACAAAAATTGAATTTGATTGTTAAAAGAACAGCTGTTTTGGCTGAGAAAGAAAACTGAGAAATTAATGTCCCCTTTCACACGAAGATACTAGTTGCTGGTGATTTTTTTGACGTTTTCTTTAAATCTCCTTAACAATCTCGTGTACCTTTCACACGAAGATACAAAGTCGGAAGAGACTTGCTGTATTTTCCTTTTAAACTACCTTGGTTGAACGCACACAAACGTAGTGTGAAGAGAAACGCCAAAAAAATCTCCTGAATTTGTTGACCGGGGAGATTTCGTTTCCCCCTCTTTCTTCCTGCCCCTCTCGCCTATGAACTAGTTGTTGCCGGCAACTCAGTTGCCATGTGTGAAAGGGGACAATCCAAAAAATTTTCATCTCACATATCTCAGCAAAGGGTGCCTGTTGTTCCGTTTTTTTCACTTCGCTTTTCGTTGTTTCGCTTTTCTTATAATTATTTTTATTTACTTCGATTATGTTTACTTTTTTTCGACCTACGATCACTTCGCATTTGTTTCTTTCTCTTTTTAGTCGTTTTGCAATTTTGTTAAAAGTGTAAGGAGTTATTTAGGTCAAGGTTATCTCGTTTACGGTTTATTTCGCATTTCGTTTTGTGTTTGAATCTATTGTTTTGGCGTGGGTTTATTTTGTCTTCAGTGTTATTATAATCGTGCGCGGCAAGCTCCAAACTATCAAACAAAATATTAAAAAGTTTTAAAATCCATAAAAATTCAATTTGTGACGTATTTAAATCAGTAAGGGGAAAAGAAAAACTTAATTATAATGGATTTGTAACGGAACCTGGTTGGTAACGATGTAGGATTCATGAAAGGACGATACCTCCCTTCACATAATAAAAAGAATTATAACCCCTAGTTATAAATTGTGAGGCACCTTCCTTCCGACGAATTACGATTTTCGTAGCAGAAGAGAAGGACATCCTAGTCGCAGAGGTTCGGCATGCTTGCTTTTAGGCCATGGCTTAGCTCGTCGGATGGCGGGGTTCTTATCACCGCGACTTCGGACATTTGTTACGTATTGATCATGCCGGATTTGGTATAATATATTTGTTGGTTCAAAGAAAAAATTTAACTTCGAGCCTGAAATTTATCCTTGCAAAGAAAATGATTTGAATGAGAAAGGTGCTGTATCAAAAACCTTAAGCACGGAGAACTTTGGGACCAGGTGTTATTAGCCCCTAAATGAGGTATATCCCCCCCTTCACACATCCTGAAGTGATGCGTCCTTGGCTACTACGACCTCGATATTATGTAATAGCCCCCTTACTAAACTGAGTGAAAAGAAACTAGTTCACTTTTACCTCTTTATTATTAAAAACTAACCTGTTGAAATCTTAGCTTTCATCTTTGTCTTCGCAACTTAAGGGTGTCCACAACCACATCCCTCCACCAACTCCTCTACTTTCTCATCCTAAAATGATTTACCTGAATTTTATAACAAACTTTACTACCCATTGTGCACATGAATGCCATCTTGAGTCGAACCAGAAAAAATCAAAATTAAAAGTGCAAATATTTCCATTAATCATTATAAGGTTTCCTTTTATTCAGATAATATCTTATAACCTAACAGAAAATCATAATACTTAACCTAAATTTAACTCAAGAAAAATAATTTTAAACTGTAAACTAAATTTAATTCTTCTTTTGTTATTTTAAATTCCAATTTTTTTTTTGTTTTTGACCAATTACCCTAAAAAAATATCAAACCAATTTTATTAATAATGCTTATAAAATAGGTATACCAACAGTTAATTACAATTTTTCTCGTAGCTATAAGTAGATAAAAGAACAATTTAGGTAGCTAAGTAGGTAATGTGTTTTTGTTTTATTATTCCATCTACAGTAATGTTTTTTTGTTTTTTTTTTTATTAGTTTTGCTTATTTCCAAATAGTAAGCTCTCATAGATTGTAAAATTTCAATGCTATCTAGGAGCTTTTATTTTAAAACTAAATTCCGTTTTCTTTTTTTTTTTTTTTTTCAGGAAATTTTTAATTTTAACTAATAAAATTACTAATTAAAATTGACAGTGGATGAAGGTAGTTTAATTTTAAGTTAAAAGTAGTATTAAATCGATTTATCTTTGTTTTTGTTTCTCTGCTCAAAGTTAGATTATATTTCTTTTTTTTTTTTCAGCTAGGCTAGGGTTTTACATTTATACTAACAATAACAATAACGTAATACATTTGTAAGGTTCGCTTCCAAAGAAAGCTTTATTCTAAAGTCTGCAAATCCTAAGAAATACATTTGTGCGGTATTGTTTGTTCTTATTTAATGTGATTGCTTATTTCAACTCAAATGTAAGCGTTAAATAAGAAAAAAATTGAAATGAGTCTGACGTTTTAATTCCAATTTTGATCAATAATTTATTTTTATACAGTTCCAAATTATTAGGAGACTTATCGAATTTTGAAACTTTAATCACTTTAATATTATATTTTATCGCACAAACGGATTTGTATTTTATTCACCGTTTATCTATTTTTTTTTATATATATAGGCAAGATAAAAAAAAAACCTACATACATAAGTATACATAGCTTTTTTTTTTTTTCTTTTTTTTTTATAAATTATAAATAAATTTAATAATAACTACAAACAAGTCGATAGAAAATTTGGTAATCGGGTGATACGGTGAATTTTGGCGGCTTCGCAGCTGCTACGGAGATTGATGCGTGTTCGTAAGCTTATCCATTGTTTGTAACATGGTGTTATATGCATCGAACAGGATAGAGTCACAAGAGATGTCGCTTGTAGTGGCACCTATGCTGGAGAAATTGGTGGTTTGTAGGATGGCGCAAATGTTGGTGCCTTTATGGCAAGTTCGAGGTGGTACAGACATTGATCGTATGTTCATTGGAGTACCTTTTTAGTATGAGTGTTTTTTTTTTCGTTTTTTTTTTATAGGTACATGATCATTTTATTTGTGTTTTATGGGGGTTTTTCATTTATTTTTCAGGGCTTATCTTTCACTAACGGATTTAGCAATTTGGCACACGTGTATTTTTTTCTTTTTGTTTTTTTGTTGGTTTTGGATTATTCCCGCTGGCGATTGTTTTACATATGTACACAAATTTCTTCGTTTTTTTTTTTTTTTTCTTTTTCGTGCTTATTAGGAAAGTTCCGCGACTTGATTTTATTTTTAACGAATAAGTAAAGCTTCTTAGGTACTTTTAGAACTCAACAAAAATTCTGTCGACTGTCAGGACGATTGCGCGGGACCACACTTTTGTTTTTTTATCAAAGAGATCGAATCGCTGTTGTCTGGCCCCTTTTATAGCCAAAAGGTATATTGCTGACGATCTTAAGAGAAATCATCTCAAGATGGCTCGGGTTCGGTTGTATTGCTGTATTGTTATTTTAATTTTTCAGTCAAAATCCTGCCCAATCCGTCAACCGGGAAAACTTCCATCATGAAAAAGGCACGTTTATTTTCATAAGCATTAGTGAGTGAAGAATTTCTCCCGTGGCAACCAACTTTCGCGCTTGAACTTATTTTATTTCTTCTCTTAATTTATCTTACATTCCGCTTTTTTTCCTTTTTTTCTTTTTTTCTCTCCTGAAGCTGAGAATAAGTGGCAACCCCGAACTTCCATATATGCAATATCGTAGGTATTACCCATTCTTCTACCGAATTTTAAAACTATAATATTTTCAATCAATCGTCTACGTTTAGTAGAGACACCATCCGCAGTTTACTAAATAATCGAAAAATCAAATAATATAAGACGAAATGAACTTAAAATGAACTAAGTAAAAGACTCAATGATATTTTTTCGAAACAAATATAAACCAAGTAATTGAAAAACATTTTATTATTATTTATATTGTATTATTTATACTAGAATGTCAGTTTATTAGACTTGACCATTCTTTATTCCGTCAATTTCATTGAATTTTGAACAACAACAACAACTTAAAGGTGCTACCACCAATTGCTTACGAATTAATTTTGGGTATTTTAATTCGTTTTATTTTTGTTTGGCTAGACATATATCTATTTCAAGGGGTGCCAAGCCCTATCATCAGTCTCCTTTATAGTGGTTGTGATGAGCTGCGAAATATGGTAAAGGCATTTCTTGGGAAGGCAGCGTCTGGCACATTTTCTCCCTGCTAGCTCAGCTTTCTGGAGTGGGTATTGCTGCTTCCATAGTCTAGCTCTCACAAATAAATTCGTGCCAGAAACAATCACACACAAAAAAAAAGATCAACAAAATCTTTCAGCTCTAGCTACGTCATTAACCACATTAGTTTCACGTCAGATGTTGTAACGGATCTTGTAGCCGAGGCTACTAGGCATACCCTTATCCAATAGTGACGTATGTCACCTCCATGCAATGCTGTTGCCTATGTTAAACATTGCCCCAAAAGAAAAAAAAAAACAACCCTCACACTCTACACCTTACTTAACCTCCCTGGCACACTACCACGTCTCCACCCTCGATCACTTCCTCACCTCATATAGTTTACTCTTCCATGTTAATTAAATTCATGTTTTCAGATCAAAAATTCAATAGACTTTAATTTCATCATAACTAGAATTTAAACAGTATAATGATTTGTGCAGTGATGCTGCATAGCAAGTTCACAACAAAAAAAAAACTGAATATTTAAAAGAGAAATATTTAAGTAAAATATTAACGAGAGAAAACAAGAGAATATTTAAAACGAATCGGCAAAATGAGTAATAAATTTATAAATTCAAGACTGACATAAAATATTTAAGAGTTTTCTTATAAAAAAAAGCAAATGAAAAGAAATAATAATTAAGATACGAATTTAAGAGAAAAGAAAATTAAATAGAGTGATATGATCACAAAAAAAAAACAAAATATATATTAAAAAAATTACCTCTGATAATTAGGTACTCGCTGATTATTTGTTTCACAAGAATCTGGCTGGTGTGCGCACATCCACCGATGATCTGTTTTCGCACAGTAGGGTGCATGAATTTTTCCGACTTAATACCTTTTTTTTTATGATCACTTTAAAATTTTTGTTTATATATATATATTACCATTAATTTTAAATGTTTTATGATATGTCACTTTTAATTTTAAGATAAATTTAAACTAATTTGGAAAAAATATGGAAAAAATTAAATTGATATGTTAAAAAAAAAACTTAAGTTAAAATGATGAAGTTAAATAACAAAAAAAAAAATTTTTTAAAAAAATTTGGTTAAGCAGGTAAATTTCCGAACAGTTGGTTGGCTTGGAAAACAAGTAATTCCTTTGTAACCGATTGATTCACTATAGTTGTTATTAGGCTTGTGGGGCAGCTTCTATGCCGTATGACACAATTCTTGTCCTCTTAATTGGTGAGAAAGCTTATGTTGGTTTGACGGGTTTTACATGGAGCACCTCGGTGGTAGATTGATAGCACGCTGGTGGATTTTCTGTGGGTTCTATGAATAATTCCTGTTACCAACGCAAGTCATATAACGACGGAGTCAGGTTATGTGCTCCAATTTAGTTGGTGCTATCGTTTGGGCTCGGCTGTAGGTTTTTTTTTTTCTTATAAAATCGGTGGGTCAAGTAAGGAATACTTGATAGAGTCAACGATTAGCTCTGAATAAAAATACCTAGTAAAAAAAACACGGCCACGCACCAAACTTTGTACTGAACCGATCGTGCGAGTATGGTAGTACCTCTGGGTGATCGATCGGTATGTGGAGTCTCAGTTGTATGTATGGTGCTTCGCTGGAGAATCGAAAATAAAATTAGTTCTCAGAAATAATACACGCAAACGATCGAGAACTTACACGTGGCTTATTTTTAGCGATTTTATTTCACCTACCTATATCACAAGATATAGGTTAAAAATTGGTCGATGTTAATTTCTTCTATACACAATTTCTATTGAAATATTAATTATAATTAATTAATATAAATTGACGTTTTTCTTCTTTTTTTTTTTTTGGAAAAAAAAATAAATTTATCTTACTTTGTTTTATTTGTGGTTTAAAGTTTTCCTGTTTGTGAATTTTATATATTTGGTGGGATTATAAACTTAACTTGTGGAAGTGTAAAGCAGAAAAGAAATAATTTTTCAGGTCGATGAGGATCGTAGGCGGATATATGAGTTATGTTCGAAAAAAAGTAGTTCTGTGGCTACCAGGTATTTTCGAATTCTACACGTAATAATTTTGTAGAGATGGGACATACTTTGTATCGATCTTTGGAGTTTAGCTTGTAGCTATGAAAATCATGACATGGTGCTGAGCTTTAATCCAATTTTATTTGAAAAACTTTCTACACATAATGCGGTATTTGAACCCGCGCATCAGATAGCTACTTGTTATTATAAATTTATTATTGCTAAATTTTGAATATCTGTATTTTTGAATTTGTTGGATCTACACAGATGGTTCTGAGCTTAAATTGAAGAAAATTTAATTACTTTGAAGTCGTGGAGCGAAGTTATAGTCGAAAAACTAATCCTATGGGGTTAAAATTGCCAATAACTGAAAAAAATGCGAACATTTCGCGTTTTTTTTGATTTTTGACCATGAAGCGTTTGACGCTCGACATCGAACACTTGGGTTTTTCATGAGGCCAAAACGACTCAGCAAAAAATAAGAACTACAGGATCTAACGCACACGCTGATCTAAAAAGTTACTGGGCTATAAAGAGATAACTAATTCTGGCGAATCTGTACGATGCATAAATAAATTATTTCATTAAAAAATTTTTCATTTAAAATAAGCAGTCTTTAAAGGCAGAATGAACAGTTTGGTGTATATTTTTTATTTTGGAATTTATTGGTTTACTGATCCTTGGATTTTTGGAAGGACATAAACCTGCAGACTGCGGATCTCGAATTGCTCATAAAAAAACTGAAGAAAGATGTAGCTGTGCTACCGGTGAAATAATGGCAACTATTCCCCATATAGAGTTGGATGGTTGTTAGTAAGCATAAGCAAGCGCTATGGAAAGAATCATATATTTTTTTTTTTTTAAATTGAATAATAAATATTTTTTTTAGTTGCTTTCAGCACGATGATAGATGTCTAAATGGGTGTTTTTTTTTTCAGGAGAAGTGCTATTGCTTTCGGAATAAAGACAACAAAGGCGAAAATGGTGCATAATGCAGAAAGCTGTGTGATGATTGTGACAATGGTTGGTGCCCATCACAAAACGTATGCCTTTGTAACTCGGGATTCGAAATGTCGAAAAATGGTTGTTTCAATACTGAATTGTAAGCATTGAATTATGAAAAGGTAACTACCTTTCTCTAATGAAATCATTACAAACTATTCACCTAAATTTTTAATTGAGGACAAAAATTGTTACTGGTAACGTATGTACACACTACACAGACATTAAAAACGATGGATTCGGATTCCATAGACCGCCAAACGTGGAGAAATATCAAAATATTAAATTCGACAAATCGGACCCATTACAAATAACTTCCAATGGTAACTTTCAAAAAAATTAGCATTGACATTTTTTTTGGAAAGTCTACAATAATTTTTTTTAATGTTATGATAATGCAATATGGTAAAATTTTATTAAAAGCTTTTGCATACAAATTTAATTTAAGTCGGTTGTCTGGTAATGAGATAATTTAAAATGAAAACAACTTAAAATGCACGACTGGTTCGCACGAACTTGCTCTTGTAGTAAAAGTTTGAGTGTAATATAAAACATATATAATTAATAATTATATATGTATTTATCCATTTAATAAATTGAAGAATGGAAATTTGAATATGAAAAAAAGGCATGAAACACGTTCTTAAAATTGATAAAACAAGAACTTAAAATGTTTTAATCTCAGAATTAAGAATGCCATCTCAATTCTTAAAAAATGTGAATTTATGCAGAAAATATTTTAAAAATCGTTGGATCGCTTTTCTTGAAAAATAATTTTTTATAACATTAATATATAAATATAATATAGATATACATATATTATATAAAATTTCTTGAAATTTTTTAGAAACAAAATTTGGTATGCCATTTTTACGAATATAATAATATACAAAGAAAAACAATAATTTCAAAAAAATTTAATAAACCCGTTTTCAAAAAAATGATTTTTCCAAAAAAAAAATTAACTTTTTAAAAATCCAAAAAATATTTTTTTGAAAATAAATGTACGCAGTATTATTCCAACTTTATAGGACCTCCTAAGTAAAAGTTTTGATCAGAATCAGCTAAACGGTGTTAGCGAAAAAGTCGAAAATAAAAAAAAAAAAACGGTACCGATTAATAACGGTTTTCTGTAAACTTTTTTTTAACAAAATGTAGACCATACCACCACTATTACCAACAAAAAATTAAAAAAATCTGTAGAACCGTTTTTGAGATAAATAACTTTCTTTAAAACGGTTGTTGGCATGTACCGTTATTTTATGAGCTAAAAAAAATTCGATTTGCCCACTAGGCAATCACTCAAAAATCTTATGCTCCAAGTTTGAAGAAAATCGCTTTATTGGCTTAGGCTGTAGGCCGTGGACAGACAGACAGATGGAATTGCGGGACCCACTTTTTTCATGTTCTATATAATAGTAATATCAAGTTTGTTTGATATCTCTAGTTCAATTTCTTGCACGAATCCTAAACTTCCCCTTAAATACCTACATCGCAAGTAAAAATGGTTCCATGAGTAATAATGGCCAAGTTTGAAATTTATTCCTGTTATTTTGAAAAACGTTAGTCTTAGGGCAGGGGTTATCTCCGAAATTCCACGAAAGAGATTCCATTAATTTATGAGCTAAAGATAATCGTCTTAAATGAGACTATATAAATGGTTTTGTTGCATCACTCAAACCTGCAGTAGTTGAAGACACAATAATCGTTATGAAACAAAGTATTTATTTTGGATTAATTGGTTTGCTGATCATTGGATTTGTGGATGGACTGAAACGAGCCCAATGCGGAGAACAATATTTTTTTGAACAGACTGAAGAAAGTTGTAGCTGTCCTCTTGGAATGACAATGGCAACTGTTCCCTATCCCTATGGACTTGGTTTTTAGTAAGCAGGCGCAAGCGCTATTGAATTAATTTTATATTTTTTTAAATTAAATAATAAATATTTTTAGTTGCTTCGAGCAGGATGATAGATGTCCGAATGGGTGGTTTTTTGAGGAGAAGTGTAATTGCTTTAGTGATGAAGACAAAAAAGACGAAAATGGTGTATGCAGAAAGCTATGTGATGATTGCGACAATGGTTGGTGCGCATCACGAAACGTATGCCTTTGTAATTCGGGATTTGAAGTGTCGAAAAATGGTAAATGCGAACCGGTCTGTGATGGTGGATGCAGTAATGGAGTTTGTACAGCACCTGGAAAATGTACCTGCAACCTCGGTTACGCATTGTCGAACGCAAAAAAATGTGAACCAGTCTGCAAGAATGGTTGTGCAAATGGCATTTGTACAGCCCCTGAACAGTGTTCCTGCAACGTCGGGTACTCCTTGTCTGAAAAGCAAAAATGTGAACCAGTCTGTAATGGTGGATGCAGTAATGGAGTTTGTACAGCGCCTGAAAAATGTACCTGCAACATCGGATATGTGTTGTCGAACGCAAAAAAATGTGAACCAGTCTGCGAGAATGGCTGTGCAAATGGCCTTTGTACAGCCCCTGAACAGTGTTCCTGCAACGTCGGGTACTCCTTGTCTGAAAAGCAAAAATGTGAACCAGTCTGTAATGGTGGATGCAGTAATGGAGTTTGTACAGCGCCTGAAAAATGTACCTGCAACATCGGATATGTGTTGTCGAACGCAAAAAAATGTGAACCAGTCTGCGAGAATGGCTGTGCAAATGGCCTTTGTACAGCCCCTGAACAGTGTTCCTGCAACGTCGGGTACTCCTTGTCTGAAAAGCAAAAATGTGAACCAGTCTGTAATGGTGGATGCAGTAATGGAGTTTGTACAGCGCCTGAAAAATGTACCTGCAACATCGGATATGTGTTGTCGAACGCAAAAAAATGTGAACCAGTCTGCGAGAATGGCTGTGCAAATGGCCTTTGTACAGCCCCTGAACAGTGTTCCTGCAACGTCGGGTACTCCTTGTCTGAAAAGCAAAAATGTGAACCAGTCTGTAATGGTGGATGTAGTAATGGAGTTTGTACAGCGCCTGAAAAATGTACCTGCAACATCGGTTACGTGTTGTCGAACGCAAACAAATGTGAACCAGTCTGCGAGGATGGCTGTGCAAATGGCCTTTGTACAGCCCCTGAACAGTGTTCCTGCAACGCCGGGTACTCATTGTCTATAAAGAAAAAATGTGAACCAGTCTGTGATGGTGGATGCAGTAATGGAGTTTGTACAGCGCCTGGAAAATGTACCTGCAACCTCGGTTACGCATTGTCGAACGCAAAAAAATGTGAACCAGTCTGCGAGGATGGCTGTGCAAATGGCCTTTGTACAGCCCCTGAACAGTGTTCCTGCAACGTCGGGTACTCCTTGTCTGAAAAGCAAAAATGTGAACCAGTCTGTAATGGTGGATGCAGTAATGGAGTTTGTACAGCGCCTGAAAAATGTACCTGCAACATCGGTTACGTGTTGTCGAACGCAAAAAAATGTGAACCAGTCTGCGAGGATGGCTGTGCAAATGGCCTTTGTACAGCCCCTGAACAGTGTTCCTGCAACGCCGGGTACTCATTGTCTATAAAGAAAAAATGTGAACCAGTCTGTGATGGTGGATGCAGTAATGGAGTTTGTACAGCGCCTGGAAAATGTACCTGCAACCTCGGTTACGCATTGTCGAACGCAAAAAAATGTGAACCAGTCTGCGAGGATGGCTGTGCAAATGGCCTTTGTACAGCCCCTGAACAGTGTTCCTGCAACGTCGGGTACTCCTTGTCTGAAAAGCAAAAATGTGAACCAGTCTGTAATGGTGGATGCAGTAATGGAGTTTGTACAGCGCCTGAAAAATGTACCTGCAACATCAGTTACGTGTTGTCGAACGCAAAAAAATGTGAACCAGTCTGCGAGGATGGCTGTGCAAATGGCCTTTGTACAGCCCCTGAACAGTGTTCCTGCAACGCCGGGTACTCATTGTCTATAAAGAAAAAATGTGAACCGGTCTGTGATGGTGGATGCAGTAATGGAGTTTGTACAGCGCCTGGAAAATGTACCTGCAGACATGGTTACGTGTTGTCGAACGCATACAAATGTGAGCCAGTCTGTAAGAGTGGTTGTGCAAATGGCCGTTGTATAGCCCATGAAAAGTGTTCATGCAATGACGGTTACGGTTACCCCCTGCCTCGAATAAATGAATGTGTGCCACGCTGCTATGGTGGGTGTAAAAATGGAATTTGCGAAGCGCCTGGAAAATGTTTGTGCAATAAGGGATATAGGTTGTCTAAGGGAAATAGATGTGAGTCCATATGTGGAGACGGTTACCGATTGGAAGGCAATAGTTGTAAGCCGATCTGTAAAAATTGTGGTGGTGTTTGTGTAGCCCCTCAGCGCTGTGTGTGCACAAATATATTTTTCTTTTTTATGACTCCACCACGTAATTGCAGAACGTGGTTGTTTGGAATTCCTGTAAACTTTGATAAGTAAGAAAGTCATAATTTGTGAAAAATGTTTTATATTGACATGAAATTTGAAACAAACAAAAAATGAAAAATGGCCCCAAATTTGGGGCTTTTTTGTATAATAAAAAATAACTCTATTTAAAAAATGGAAAAATAACCCCAATTTTATAAAAAATAGACCCAAAATAAATTAAAAAAGAAAAACTATTAAACTAAAAATGAAAACTGGTCCCAAAAAATGTATGTATGATCGGAATACATACATACATAGTACATAGTTACAAATTTATTTATATATATTATGTAAGTTATTTAACAAAATATTTTACGAGAAAGGATTCAATTCAAATAACAAAAAAAAAGTTATAATAGTTTAAACTTGAAACGGAATAATAAACCTAAATCTGAATTAATAGAAAAATAAATTTCCAATCACAATTAACTAATTTAATCATTTTTCTTAAATAATTGTAACATAACAGCGTGATTTCTTCCTTAAATAAACAAATGAAGTTTATAAAATTTATTACAAAACATTTTTTTTTAAATTGGAATAAGTCCATCTTTCTTTTTAAGCATAGCTTAAGCAACTCTAAAATTGCAGTTTTTATTAGATGTATTTATTTCAGTCGGCATTATCCTACAGTGGGCATCAGTTCGTACTTTAAGAACAACATCAAAGACAAGATAACGGTATTTTTGGTCTGGGAATTGCAGTAAGAAGTAATTTTACTAAGGATGGGATTTCCATGGAAATACATGTTTTATCCTCAAAGCTTTTAGAAAACAAAGACCAAATTATCTTTACGAATCATGAAATTTCCTTTTAAATGTTTAAAATTTTTTATGTACAATGCATTTTTTCACAATAAATGCATATTTTCATAGTAATTGCATATTTTAAGTGCATATATTTTTCATTATTATTTTTTAATAAACTGTTCTTTACTTTTGAAAAGAGTCAAGACCGTGTAATGGTCGACCAAGTTATCACATCAAATGAAAACAAATACCCTTCTCACTCAGTTTGAATTGTCGATGTTTTGGAAACTTTCACTTTAAAGAACAGCTTTTCTTCCAAAATTCACATTAATTTTTATAAATTTTTGATGACTGAATTCATATTCTTTATAAATAAAAACTGAAAGAAATTTTTTTTATTTTTTGGGAAAAATAAGGTAAAATAATGGTCTTAAGTGCATATTTTTCATTCTAAGCGCATTTTTCGATTTTTAAGTTCAAGAAAATCCTAGCCTTAGGTTATTAGTTATTAACCTACTAATAAGTTTAAATTTTGAAGATTAGTCTTCTTTGGATTGTTTGGTCGAATTAATTTATCAAAGAAAAATCTTCATTAGTTTTCCTGACGTTTCGACTGAGTTTTCAGTCTTCTTCAAGTGCAAATAATTGTTTTAACAAACAATTAAATTACACTTTTGAGCACTTTTTTGTTAGAAGTTTAGTCTATAAAACTTTTAAAAATAGGTTTTTTTTTGACACAAACATTTTAAAGCATACAACAGTTAAGTTATTAAAAATTAAAATGACAAATCAATGTGGTCTGATATTGAAAGCGATGTTGGGAAACAGAAAATGGTTTAATTTTTTTTTTCTTGGAATAGTGGATTTTTTTTTATAGAAATTAGGCTCATGAATGTTCGCAAAAGACGAGTAAATAAAGGTCATTATTTACTTGATGGATATTCATGAAAATAAGTTTTTTATTTGTTTTCACTTTTTACACTTAAAAGGTCCATTTAGTAAAAATAGGTTAAATATGCTATTAAAATATATAAACCGGCTTAAGGTCGAAACTACTGTTTGTTTATTTCAATAATAATTATAAAAAATTCAGTAATAGTATCGAAAATGAAAGAGGACATATAAATTGTAAGGTTTGGTTGGTTTGTGACGCTTAATGAATACGTGGACCAAGTACAGACTTTCTGCTACAACAAAGGTTCATCTTAAAAGAAATAATCGTAAAGTGCGTCCAACCAAACTTCATCTACATCTTCACAGCTTTCATTCGAATCAGATTCTTCCGAAGATACAGGTTCACACTTCTTTCTTTTGGACACATAGAAGCCTCGATTGCATGTACATTTTCCAGGTGCTGTACAAACGCCGTTTTCACATCCATGATAACAGACTGGTTCACATTTATTGATTTCAGACCTTTCGTAACCATATTCGCAGGAGCACCTTTCAGGGGCTATACAATTGCCATGTGCGCATCCATCGCGGCAGATTGGCTCACATATGTTTGCTTCGGATAGATAGTACCCTCGATTGCACAAACATTTACCAAACGCTTGGCAAATTCCTCCTTTACATCCACCATAACAGATAGGTTCACACTCTTGCATTATATTCAATGAATAACCGGCATTGCATAAACACTGTCCAGGGGCTATACAACGGCCATTTGCACATCCACCATTGCAGACTGGCTCACATTTATTTGTTACGGACAGATCGTAACCTCGATTGCACAAGCATTTCCCAGACCCTTCGCATATTCCGTTTTCACATCCACCTTCACAGATAGCTTCACACTTTTGCATTTTAGATAGCGAATAACCGGCATTGCAGGAACAAACCCCAGGAGCAATACAAATGCCATTTGCGCATCCATTTATGCAGACTGGCTCACATTTATTTGCTGCAGAAAGATAGTAACCTCGATTGCACAAGCATTTCCCAGGCACATCGCAAACTCCGTTTTCACATCCACCTTCACAGATAGCTTCACACTTTTGCATGTTAGATAGCGAATAACCGGCATTGCAGGAACAAACCCCAGGAGCAATACAAATGCCATTTGCGCATCCATTTATGCAGACTGGCTCACATTTATTTGCTACAGAAAGATAGTAACCTCGATTGCACAAGCATTTCCCAGACTTTTCGTTTTTAATTCCGTTTTCACATCCATCATCATAACCACAGTATGGCTGAAACCAACCGTTCTTGCATTGGCACCAATCAGGGGCTATACAATCGCCATTCCCACATCCCTTCGTGCAGACTGGCTCACATTTATTTTCTTTAGACAACAAGTAACCTGCATTGCACAAACACTCTCCAAACGCTCCGCAAATTCCATTTTTACATTCACAAATGGGTTCACATTTACCATTTTTCGACATTTCGAATCCCGAGTTACAAAGGCATACGTTTCGTGATGGGCACCAACCATTGTCACAATCATCACACAGCTTTCTACATACACCATTTTCGCCTTTGCTGTCTTCCTCCCGAAAGCAATGACACTTCTCCTGAAAAAACCAACCATTTGGACATCTATCATCCGGCTGAAAGCAACTACAAATATTTATTATTATTAAAAAAAAAAAATTATGAGTATTTAAATTGGGCTTTGCTTACTAAAAACCTTCCAAATCCAACCCTATATTGGGAATAGTTGCCATTATTTCACCGGTAGCACAGCTACATCTTTCTTCAGTTTGCTTATATGAAAATCGAGATCCGCAGTCTGCAGGTTTAAGTCCTTCCACAAATCCAAAAATCAGTAAACCAATAATTCCAAAATAAATTATGTCTACCATACTGTTCATTCTGCCTTCAAAGACTGCTTAATTTAAATGAAACAATTTTTAATGAAATAATTTATTTATGAATTGTACAGATTCGCTAGAATTAGTTATCTCTTTAGACAGTAATAATAGACTTTTTCCATGGAATTTGTTTTTAGTTATGTTTTCGAAGATAACACTTTAGAATTGTACCTATACAGGGTGATCGGTATAAGATGCACCAAACTGCTGGAGCGAGTAGGTTGGGTTAAGACAAGAAAAAAATAGTATGGAGGGGGGGGGGGGGGGGTCTATTTCCCCCCGTTTAGGCAGGAAGGGAAATTTTCTAAAAAATTGACTTAAAACAGAAAAAAAAATATTTAAAAACAACGGTACAATGCCATGCTATACCTTTTTGGAAAGCCAGAAATCATTTTAAATTGTGTTAGTTTTTGAAAAATTAATTTCCAAACTCGAAATTTTGAAAAAAAAAAATGAAAAAAAAAGTTTCAAACTAATTTTTTTGAAAATTTTATGTATTTAATGTCGTTTTCCGTTGGTCACTCCTAGCACCCTTTTTTCACTCCATCCACACTCCCAACACTCCAAAAACCTTCCATTTGCTGTTCGGAGTGATGATTTAGGAGTGTTTTTTCACTCCGGATTTCATTAAGGAGTGCTAAGAGTGCACTCTGAAAACACACATACGTTTAAAAGTATGTGTTGGATTAATTGTCAAAATAGTAAATGCTTCTTCTTGGGATGTTCTGAAATTGAAATTATTGAAGAGTTCATTTTATTTTTTACTTCTACATAGATACACATATTACGAAAGAAAGTTTTTCATATTCCATTGGAATCAAAAAGGAGTGAAACACTCTAAAAATCCAATCGAAAACGACATAAGTATAATTTTTGTTTTCAAAATTTAATGCTCTTATTAATTTTCAATAAAAAACTGAAAACCGGATGTTAAAATGTTTGGAGGAATAGGTTAATACTTAATAATCTGAGCCCGATTTGAAATAGATTATAATAATAAATTATAAAGAAAAAATTGGGTTGTATTCATAGCCATTTTTAAACTGTTGCTAAGTTAAAAGTGGATTTAATCGAATTTTAAGACATTTACTGTAATTTTTCTGCTTTAATATTAAAATATTTGAAATCAAATTATCTGATAAACTCCTATTTCCATAATTACAAAATAGTATTTGGTTTTAGATATGACCCATATTCATTAATCCAATAGGCCTTAAACTACATTTAAAAAAAATAAAAGTTTAGCAAACGGCTATGAATATACGCGCCACGGTTGGAAAATGGCTTACTATTGTACTGAATTTTGTACTATTTAATTTTCCCAGTACGTAAGTACCACTTTTTAACTTTCAGTACTATTTCAATTATTGGCAAAACATCAATACTGAAATTTTTACACTTGAGTTGAACGCATCACTCAAGTGCTAGTTTGGTTTAAGTCTGATGAAACTCAATATAATGATTTTTTTGCAAAAAAATCGAGAATTTCTAACAAATTTCAGTTAAGATAATCGAAAATTTAAAAAATGTAGGTACATTCCGAATGTAGATGTTTGATGCGGTAGGAATTTGCCTCAGTTTTGCATAGCTATCTGTATAAATTATAAACAAATATTTTTCGTATCTAAAAAGTTAAGGAAAATAATAAATTTTGTAAAACTTTTTTAAACAAAATGAGGCAGTTTCTGAAAAATTGAAAATCTTTTATTAAATCTTATATTTCATGTTGTTTTAGGGCTCTCCCAAACTAACGCGATTAATCGCTGCGACAATAGAAAACAATAACAACAAACGTGTTGTTTTGTTTGACAACCACGTGTTGTTATTGTTGTTTTCTTTTGTCGCGGCGAATAATCGCGTTGGTTTGAGAGAGCATTTGAGTGAATGTTTTTGAGAAATTCAAATTTCAAAGTCAAAATTTCTAAAAAAAATTATGATTGGATAGAAAAACACAACGGCGTCATAAACCTATCAAAACAAACAACCAATATAAAAAGTTTGGCGCAAAATTTTAGACGAGTTAGTATGTAAGTGTTACTGTTTTATTCGTGTTAAGCTGGATTTAATTAAGGAAATAGGTATAGGTTTAGTATGATACTAGTTAAAAAATTGTTTAAAATTAAGAAACTGATATTGAGGTAAACATGATACTATTTAACAATTTTCTAACCTTAAAGCTAAAATGTTCTTAGTTTTAAATATTTTTTAACTAGTATCATACTAAACCAGTTGCCTTAATAAAATCCAGCTGAACACACCTAAAAAAGTGACCTATCACAGCATTTTCACATTTGTAATAAGTGTCAAAGTGACATTTGGAGTTAGTATGATATTTTAACTTTAGTAAAATTGTAACTCGTTTAAAATTTCGAAAATGCTCTTTTTATTTTAGCATCATACTAAAAATGTTTTAACATCATACTAAATCGTCTAAAAATTTGTCCCTTTATGTTTATTCCTTAAGAACTAAAAAAGAAAAGGGGATAGAACTTTCCCCCATAAATTGTGTGCTTTTTAGAATGAATCATCCCTCAAAGCATAGCCCACGTTTTAAGGGACACCTTGTATGAGTAAACAAAAGTATTTTTTCCTAAAAAAAATGTCAACGTTTTTCGAAAATAATAATTCCCAATATGAAAAAATATAGGTATATAAAAAAAACGATTAAAATTTTCACTCGAAAAAAATATGTTTTTAAAAATTCTCTCCGCGAAAAAAACATATATTCAATATTCCTAAAACATGGGACCTACAAAAATATTCTTAGAGATGCCTGTGTGCGAAAAAATGTTGTTTTAACTGCAGTTTCAAACTGAAATGACATATCAAACACTATTTCCGCAAGCTTTTTCACACTCAGGTATTTCCAGCGCATGTTTAAGTTTTTCACTTTTGTACTTTTTGCCTTTACATTTTTCAAAATTTGTCGATTTATATGTATGTTACATTTAAAAATATATTGACCAGTATTTTTGATCTACAAGTCAAGATGGCTGCAAGGGGTCGATGGCAGAATACTCAAACTTCCTCTAACGATGACAACCAATAAAATATTAAATTCCTGAAGAATTCACGATTGGAAATATTTCGGTACTATTTGGTCATTTTCAGTACTATTTTTTTTCAGCTTTCAGTACTATCAAGAAAAGTCGATTTCCATCACTGATACGCGCCAATTAAGTTTTTATAATAGTGGGCTTCTAAGGAGATACATTTACAATTAATAATGTCACGAAAAAGAATTTATTATGAAACAATTTAGTCATATTTCTTTTATCTTCAAAGTTTAATTAAGTTTTTTAACAGAAATAATTGACAAATTCTTGTCGAAATACGATGATGAAAAGGGCACTTTCAATAGTCTATATAGTATCTATATAGTTTTAATGAAAAATGAAAGACCAATTTTAATAGCAACGCACTTTGACTTCTATATATTATTTTAGGGCCCATAGATCGCATAAAACAATCAGGAAGGATCATCGTTTTTACCATAGCTGTCTAATATGCATCTAAAGGGAAAAAAGAAAGAGCAATCGTCAAAACGATGATCGTTCAATCGATCAACTTACGCGATTTGGACCCAGTCTTCTACTAAAAAAATCTGAGTTAAACCAGAGGTAGTTAGTCCCACTGATCTCTATAATACACTGGATAGTGGATTCCCTACAAAGTATAACAGTTTTTCTACTTCCAATTGAAGGTGACAAGTACGTAGGCAATTCAACACTTTAGGTATGTTCAGTGAGGCAACTCAACACTTTAGGTATGTTCAGTGAGGCTGAGAAGGCCAGTTCATGTTGCTGAGATCTCAATAATTGTACTACAACCGAAGAGGGGCAAAAACCAAAGTGGAATTTCTAAGAAAAAAAAAGCAAAAGAACCATCACTTGTTTGTAAATTTGATTTTTTGTAATTTAAAATAATTGTAAAAGTGAATTTAAAATATTTTAGATGCAATTTTGTAAAAAATTTTGCATTTCATTATGTTATACAGTTATACCGTTATACAAAAAAATAGGCAACTCAACATTATAACAATTCTCAAATGGCATCAACTTTCTTGTATGGATGCGCTATCCAGTGTATTATAGAGATCAGTGGTTAGTCCTGCAAATTAATTAATCTCAAAGCAGGTTTTTTTTAATCTTCACTTGTCAAAAATCTATTGAAATCGATGTGTAATGTTATGGAAACCGCACTCTCACTAGGTAGTGCAAACTTATTTGCTATAGCAGTTTCCTCTCTCCCGTCGCCTAACTGGCTGAACAGAATGGTGACGGAGCCGGAATAGCTGTCAAAATATTAAATACACGCAAATTCAATGTTGCGAACACAACGGAACGTAGACGCATACGGAGCTGCAGACGCAGACGGAAGAGTTCACCAACTTTTAACTTTTGACGTACGGCACTTTTGACGTTTCAATTTGTATGAAGAAAAAAAAAAACTTTTTGGGTCGGAAAAAAATATTGTGGTTATTTGTATCGCGAAAAAAATTATTTATTAAAAGGAAAATTATTGGAAACAAAAAATGTGAATTCTGAGCTTGTACACAATAATATTCTTTTGTTTTTCTTCAAAATACCTTCAAAGCTGTACAGCTCCATTGTGGACATGTAAAAAAAATAACGTACGACACTTTTTGACAGCTCTTCCAGTTCCGTCTGCGTCTTCAGTTCCGTCATTCTATTCTGTTCAGCAAGTAAAGCGTTGAATTCTAGTAACCCCATTCTCCAATACGACGAAGATAATGCATCAGGAGCCAAATTATCGCATTAGTGAGCTCTTTAGGTCACTGAATTATTTCAATTGGCACTACTGTTTACAATGTATTATATTTCAGTGACGTATGGCCCACTCGCTGATGAGGGAATTCGACACCAAGTTTTTTGTGTTTTCTAACGCTCTGAGAATTATACATTTTTTTTCAAAATCGTTGAAGCTGTTCTATTTTCGATTACACTACAATTTTCCTTAATGAACTTTTTTAACAAATGCATGGGTGGATTTTCACCTGTTAAATGCTATGTTTTGGCATATTTTTACGCGGATAAAAAATTTTGTATTCGTGAATTTGTCAGCAGTCAAATGTCTTTAGATATAATATTTTGACGGCCTTGATCCACTTGGCCATTCGATACGATACTAATTTTTGTTTTGTAATTTTTTTTTATTATTCTGTTCTACTGGCTTCACAGAGTGTTGCTTCTGACCTTGGAAACGTTCCTCGTATAATATCTGCTATCACTGCTTAATGTCATTTAAATTTTTTTGTCAAAATATTGGGAAATAGGTATCTAAGTAAAAAAGGTTTCACAAAAAGTGGTTTTTGTCATACCGTCCGTCAGTCTGTGCGTCCGTAGCATCCACTGTAAATTGAGCTAGAGCTTAAACGGGTGGGTCGATTTGCTTCAATCTTATTACAGGGCATTTTGTTTTCTCGAAACTAGGCAGTTTTATCAATAAAAACATCAAAACCCTATTTCGACAATGCCAAATTTTTGTAAAAAAAAACTGAAACCACAGATAATATTATAGTTCCATAGAAATTGCATACAGACGCTGTTGAGAGAGCAGCCCGGGAGCTCTACGGGCAACTCTGAAGGGAGGAACGCCGACTTCTCAGGAGGAAAAGAGAGAGCATGTGAAGTAGGCGGTCGAGTTTATTGAGGACTGTAGCGGCAGGGGGGATGTTTGAAAGTTTTACCGAAGGGTGAGGCAATAAACTACCCAGGGTTATAGAAGGCCAGAACGGAAGCCTGCCGAGATGAGAGTGGGAATATTCGTCGGTGCTGAGGATCTGGAAACAACACTTTTCTTGACTGCTGAACGGCGAAGATGGCCAAAATTCCGCTGTTAGACAGAACACTCCATTCAACATGGACGAAAGCCAAGCTTAAAGCGTACAAAGCTGCTGGTGCGGAAGGCCTTCCAGTCGAGCTTTTCAAAGCAGGGAGAGATGACTTGAAAGGGAATATACACCAACTTATTTCCAAAATTTGGTTTGAGGAAAGTATGCCCGATGAATGGAACCTTGGTATAGTGAGCCCCATCCACAAGAAGGGAGATACTCTGACCTGTGCCAACTACAGAGGTATATGTCTCCTCAACGTCGCATACAAAATCTTGTCATCTGTACTGTGTGATCGCTTAAAACCGTTTGTCAACGATCTGATCGGCCCCTGAGTACAGTTTTAAGCCTGGGAAATCAACCGTCGATCAAATGTTCACACTCCGACAGATTTTTGGAAAAACCCATGAGTTTCAAATCGATACACACCACCTCTTTTATCGATTTCAAAGTCACATATGATAGCGTAGACAGAGACGAGCTATACAGAGCCATGGCGCATCTCGGCATCCCTGCCAAACTCGTCCGCTTGTGCAGGATGACGATGGAGAAATCTCGCTGTTCCGTCAAAGTCAGCAAGAACACCACCGAACCCTTTGATGTCGAGAAAGGTTTGAAACAAGACGACACATTATCATGCAACCTGTTTAACATCGTTTCTTGAAGCAATTGTACGCAACTCGCAAGTCAACAACAGAGGTACAATTTTTCAAAGGTCTGTTCAACTACTTGCTTATGCAGATGATATTGACATCATTGGGAGAACGAGGCGAGCTGTTACCGGCGCGTTTGCAAGTATTGAATCGGAGGCGGCGAAAATGGGTTTGGCTGTTAATGAGGACAAGACGAAGTATATCATCGAGAAAGGAATCTCAACCTGGGATCTACCTGGGATCCACTATAACATCGCAAAATGACATCAGTGCAGAGATCAAACCATAGAGTACCTATATTATCTAGAGAACCGACTCGTACCCCTCTTGCCTGAAAAACCCGCAAATTTTATTTGAATTGAGTAAGAGAAAACTCTCTTAATTTACACTTCAAATGCACGGGACCACTAATACATGCTCAAAATGTAGGGCAAACTGTATACATATTGTGTTTGGGCTTCCATTTAAAATGCACGGGACAACTAGCTCATACAAAATCTAATGGGCAAATTCTGTCAGCCAGCTTGTAGGGTGGAAGAGAACAACCACCTTAAGTCAGTTCTCTAGATAATATAGGTACTCTATGGATCAAACGAAGAATTACTCTTGCCAATCGCTGTTTCTTCGGGCTAAGAAGGCATTTGAGTAATAGAGCCCTCTCTTAAAGAACCAAGGAGACCTTATACATATAAGACCCTTATCATCCCGGTTCTGCTATATGGGGCAGATCCTGACAAAAAAGGTTAGGTGCTTTGAAAGGAATATTCTTCAGGTGATTTCCGGTCTAGTCTGTATCGATGGAGTATGGAGGAGAAGATTCAACAACGAGCTTTACGGGCTCTACAGTGACGTCGACCTGATCAAAAAGCTGCAAATACAGCGGCTGAGATAGCTGGGACACGTGAAGCATATGGACACCAACGCACCAGCCCGACGAGTCTTCGACTTCACTCCTGACGGTCTGCGCAGCAGAGGAAGATCCCACCTTATGTGGCGCACACAAGTGGAGAACGACCTCAGCCAACTTGATGTGCGTAACTGAAGGCAGACTGCTAGGGACCGAGCTGGCTGGAGGGACTTATTCGTTGAGGCCGTAGTCCATCCTGGGCTGTGAGCGCCATTTAAAGTAAAGTAAGTAAGACATAAAGTTAAAGTTGATAATCGTAGAGTTTGTAAAAAAATAAAATTGACGGTTTTTTTTTTCTAGGCCAAGAAACCTGCAAAAAAGCTGATCGCGGTGCTCAGATGTGTTTCATAATTAAATCGGAGAGCAATGATCATGCTTTGCTCAGAGCTTACTCGGTTTGCTCAGGCGCAGTGTTGCCCCCCTAACAGGTTGAGAATGTAGTGTGGCAAATTTTAAATGTAGTAAAATTTAAAGCGCGCAAAAACACACCATACTAAATTGTAAATTTTTTCGGAACGACAATATTATTTGTATAAATAATAAAAGGTCTAAATTTGGATTTTATTTCATGCATATTTACATAGCAAAAATATCTGGCTTACATAAACATTTTTGCAAATTTCCTACTAAAATTTCAAAATCAAGATGGACACACAACATTATTAGAGCATTATAATTTTTTTGTATGTCAATTACATTGGTTTATTTATATTTTATTTTTAAAATTGATTTTTTGGTGTCGAATATGATTTCATTGATTGATTTTTTTTGAAAAAAAAAGTGAATCATATTATCCAATTTCAGAAACGAAAAATTGATGACTTCTAAAAAAAATTGGTCGAAAAAAAAACGGCATCGGGGATTACCGACGACCGCCATCACAGAAAAACGTGGAATTTCCATACACACTATCCAAAACGTGTATGTATGTAAATATTGCCGGTAAAACAGTTTCTCGACGTGCTTAAATTAAGAACCGAGAATTCTCCCTACTGTGCCTAGCTAAACCAAGCGAATTAGTTGTTGTTGGATTTAACACGTAAGCTGTTTAGCCCGAACATCGTTTTCTTCATCCAATTCCTTTCGGGATTGCAAAAAAAAAATTCAGCTATTGATAAATAAAAAAAATATTTTGCCAAATGGAAAGTTAGATCAAAATTGTCCTTCTAAATTAGAATTTTATGTTTTGAAATTGTAGTGTTTTTGGAATATTTTACGATTGTACGGAGTGAATTTTTCTTGAAAAAAAATGTAGCAAAAACGCTACATTTGTAGTAGGGGGGCAACACTGCTCAGGCGTCAGGCATCGGGATCTGCTCAGAGTTAAAATATTTTGTGTGGACATAAGTCTGTCATACAGGGTGAGAGAACTCATCATAATAACTGTAGTAATTTTTTTTTTTTATTAAAATAATGATTAATTAAATTTCATCAAATAATTGAATAATTTTGGGGACATTTATTATATTCCACGGAGAACTGTGTTTTGAGATTTTGAGGACTTGTTTAATGTGGTAAAAAAAAATTGTCTTACATAAAAGCCATAGTATATTTTTTTTGCATTAATAATTAAAAACTAAAACAATTTGACTCCGTTTTTATTTTGCATTTGAAAATACCTATGTAAACAAATAAAAGTTTGTTATATTTTTAAACAAGTAGATATGGGAAATTAAATTTATTAAAACGTTTATTTTATCAATTTGACATTTATACAGATAAATATTTTATAGCCCTATACACTAGTTATATTATTTTATATATTTTATTATTTAATATTATTTAAATAAATACAGCACTAGTTATCTTTATTATATTTATGTAAATGTGCTCCATCATGAACCTGAACTGCACTCTGGTTTCAATTAATTATTATTATTTTTTTTTTTTAAGAAATTCAACACAAATATTTATTTTTATTTTAGTTCTTAGCGTTTTATTTATTATTTCTTCAGGTCTTAGCTGACATTTATTTCAAAAATAAATAATAATATGTAGTAGTCTTATTTTGTTGCATTTTTGTGTGTTTTCATTTTCTGAAACTCTCCAGCCATAAGCTTCAGAAAAAGGAAAATTAAACAATAATTCAATTGGTCATTTTAAAAATAACAAAAAGCCAATTAATTTGTTGTTTAAATTTTTTGTTTGGAACCCCAATTTCACTAAATAAAAGTTATTTAAAATATTATTTTTTATTCATTTTTAATGAGCTAAGTTTGTTTGATTGATATTTTTTTTTTTATAAATGACCATTTGAATTAATCAATTGATTAAATTTAAACAATTAAATAAAGCATTATGACATAGGTAAATGGTATAATATTTTTTATTTATACAGTTTTTTTCTTTGGCGTTTATCTGATTATTTACAATTTGGTAATCGAAAAGAGAGTTTAAAAAAAATGTTTTTAGTTTTTGGCTTAAGGGTCGGCGAGGAGGAGTGATTTTTTTAAATTTATTTGGTTGTATTTTGCCTTAGTTCAATGTATTATCCTTAAAGCCTTCGCTGGAACTTAAAGCATAATCCATGTCATTGAGACGATCAGCTGCGAGTTGTTGTCTTGTGTGCCCACCAATCTGAAATAATACAGACAAAAACCATAGTTGGTTAGATACTTGAAGAAACTATTATTAGCTTAATAGGGCAAAATTAAGTTAATAAATTATGAAAACAAGATATTTTAAAGAATTTGTGTGTAAATAATCGAACCTTATGTGTTCGCAATAAAAGCAAAAGCTTGTGACATGTTGAAGAGTAGTGATAAAGAGAGTTAAAAACACAAACGCGATGTTTAAATTGTTTAGTTAATTGAAAATTTTTCAAAATTATATATACTGAGGCTGAATTTGAGAGTATTAAATTGAAACTGGCGCTTTGGCATATCCTGGGTGGAAGTTCTTTTTCTAGATGCTTTATTCAGTAAAACGAAACGACCATATGTAATCAAACACTCATGCAGGGTGTTCCCCAATTCGGGCAGAATATTTTGGGGGAGTGTTCCTGCGATTATTCAGAAAATAAATTGTATGGGAAAAAAATTCTAACCCCTGAGGCGGTGGCGGAGGCAATTTCTGAAAAACTGATTTAAAATTGAATTTTGTTTTTAAATTAATGAAAGTATAACATACATAGATGCTTTTTTTGGAACTAAGTTACGCAAAACTTTAACTTGAATAAAAAATATTCTTAATTTTTTCAAAAATTTAGACTTTGATTTCTCAAAAACTATTCAGTAAAACTAATTGATCAAAAAAAAAAATGATAAAAGAATTAGCTATGACACATGGTTGTATGTATGTGCTTTCGAAGATTTTTAATTTTTTTTTTTTTCATTTTAAGTAAATTTTCAGAAATTGCATCCCCCCGCCCGTAGGGGAGGGAGATAGAATTTTTTTCTTATTATTCAATTTTGTATGATCCTAGGAATCATTCTCCAAAGTATTCTGCATGAATTAGGGGACACTCTCATGTGCATAGTTAGGTAGGGGCAAGGAAGGGCAACACCCCCCCCCCTGGAAAAATTCTTGCTCCCCCTAAGAAAAATCGACAGAAATTAACTTCAAACATACAAATAAAAATTTTATTTTATTTTTTAGGCGAAAAATTAGAAAAGTACCTGTTCGCAGTAACACCTGAAGGAAGTTCTTCTTGATAAAGAAAGTATCTAATTATTGACAAACAGCAACCAAATACCAAATCCATACCTTAAACTAATTGCCCACCTTAAAAAAATCGAAAATATTTGTTATTTGCTTCCCAAAACTACCAATTTTTTTTCCAATTTTCATATGTCAAAGTTCATTTAAAAGAAAATTGTTACTTTCGGGAATTAAACAAACATCTAACATTAAATTTATCTTTTCGCCCCAACAATTAGGAGAAGTTCATGAAGAGAACAGACAAACAGTAACCAAATAATTAAGATACCGTACGCTCGCAGAGTATCTAGTGTGGGGTAAGTTTGCGCACTTTTGACTTTAAAACCGGATTTAAAGTTTCATTGAAGAAATTTTAGTTGGATTATACACTCATGTTTTGTTTACTTATAAACAATTAAAAAATAATCAATATTGACAAATTTATTGGGTTAGTGTACGCAGTCTATGGCTTTGGCTTCAATGGCTTACGGTCATGCAGGGATTTAGTTCAACGTTTCTAAGTTTAAACCCCAATTCTTTTATTTAACTATTTTTACAATATATAAATTAATATTATTTCGCATTCACCAAAAAAAAAAAAAATACTTCAAAGAAACCAAATTACTTAAATAAATGAAACGTTAACAGTTAAATTTAACAATTTAACTATAAAATCCAACTTTACTAATGTATGAATTTCCATACAAGTTCGCATGGGCATTTATCTTTAAAATTGAAATCAAGAAATATAGGTATATGAAGTTTCTTACGATTTCCACGCCCACACTTGCCCTTAAAATGATGCGCACATTTACCGCAAACAAAGATTTTTTCTCTTTTTGTATTTAAACAAATGAATTATAAAAAGAATACAATTTTTATTGAATAATTAGTTTATCTTAAATTAAAACTCAAATTGTATATTTAAAGAAATTAGTGGCATAATCTTTAAATATACAACACCGTTTGAATTACGAAACATTTAAAAAAAATAAAGTTTTTTTTTTACTGTCTCTCACCAGCACATTAAATAAAATATCTGCTTAACTACAACTAATATTGACGAGGGTTGAAAACCTCCTTGATTGTGCCACAAATCTGAATTTCACCCCCCCTCCTCTTTTTATTTCGTTGAAGGTATTTGTTTTTTTATGCAATAAATTATTTTTGTGTATCTCTTGAGATTTATGGAGAAATAGATCTAAAATATTCCAACGAAGAATTAAAAAAAAAAATGGGAGAATAATAATTTTTTTGACTTAAGTTCAATATAGTAAATTACGTAAAATTCAACACCACAAGCAAACAGAAGATAATGTTGAAATTTGGTTACGTTTGCAAAAATACCCCGTACCCCTAGGTACGGCCATAATTTCGAACTTATGGTCCGCTGGCTGGTTGACCCCCCCCCCCTCTAGGGAAAATCCCTAGCTGTGCTAATGGACACCCTGTATATTGAAATCGTTTTACCAGGCAAGTAGGCAAAGTACCCGGGGGTTATAAAAATTTATAAAAAAATAAACAAACAGAGCAAAACATAATTTTGGAATAATAGTTATTTTGCAAATGAATAGTGCGTGGAGCTGTAAATGTATATCTAAATGAATTAAAAGTAGGTATATAGTTTATCCAAACAAAATAGTTAAATCAGCACCTTTCTCATAATTCTCCTGTGCTTCTAAATCCCCATAGATATAAATTCAAAAACAACAAAATTATAATAACCAAATGATCATATGAATTTCTTGACATTAATTTATGCACCTAGAGGGAATATCGAAAGAAAAATATTCTTCCTGACTTCTTACTTAGCTTTATAACACTAACTATGTTAGCCTAAGTTTAGAATCCATTAGTGTGGACCAATTGAATTAAAGAAGAAAACCAAAGACGAAGTTCACGTTCTTAGACATGGTAAAAACTATTTCTTTCAACCAACCAACCAACGAACGCAACGGTGATTTCTTAACTTCTTCTATTTCTTGGCAAATATTGAAGCAAGTTCATTGCCTTTGTACAAAGGACTTCGTATATATAAAATATATCTTGTAATAATAATAACAATAATTCAGCAAAAGGCTTGAATTTAAAACATTTGATTATGAGTTTTTTGTTGTGTTACTTCATGGAAATTAGTTTATCTTATATCATATAGGTTTATACTCAACTCATCGCCCATAGGGCATAACTCATTTTAAAATAAATTGCTCCTTAGAGAAAAAACAATATTTGTGCTCCCTCTTATAAGGTTCTCAAAAATTAAAATCATTGTGTGAGGATATAAACATAAAAGATACAAGTTTATGTACACAGATATGAAACAACAACAACAAGCTGTTCATATTCATAGGCGCGTAGAGTGTTCGACTGGGGGTACAAATTATTATCACATTTTTTTCATTTTTTTGCGATTTAAGTCTATAATTTACAATGAAATAAAATGTATGTGTGAGTCATACGTTGTTGCTCTTTTAGTTCAAGGCTTTGGTATTCAGGATATGCAATGGTTGAGTATCTGTTATCATTTTCGTGGCAAAATATACTCAATGATTCTGATTTAAATATCAATTATTCTATTTTTACGAATATTATTAATAGTGCAGTGGAAAAATACGTGCCAACAAATTATTTAAAATCAGATTGTAAACCTGCCTGGTATAAGGGAAGACTTACTAATCTTAAAAATCATAAAAACAAAGCTTATAAACTTTGCAAAAAATCCAAAGAAAATCTAAGTCTACCCAACAAATATTTTGATTATCAGCGTAAATTTGACTAATTAAATAAATTTCTGTACCGTAACTATATTCTTTAAATAGAAAGTGATATCAAAACTAATTGCAAACGTTTTTTGGAATTATTTTAAATACCAAACGGAAATCTTTTGGTATGAAGTATTTAGGCACAACGACAAGTGAAATTCCTGAAATTTGCAACTTATTTGACAGATATTTTCAATCAGTTTATTCCTCTGAAATTGTTTCAAATTTTGAACTTCCGTCAGGGTTAAGTAAATGCATTGACATTGGTTCACTTTTTTTAATCCCAATTGGAAATAGAAGAAGCCTTATTAAGCCTTAATCTAAACAAATCTGAAGGCCCAGACAATATCCCCCCTATTATTTTAAAAAAATGTTCAATTTCATTAGCTTAGTCACTTACAAACATTTTTAATTTATCTTTAGCTAAAGGTGTATTTATACCTTAACTGAAGATGGGGTTCCAATCCCTGTGGACGGTTTAGGTGGCAGCAAATGAGAGAGGGGGGGAGAAGTGTTCCCACTAAGGCACTTCTCCTTTATCCAGGCGGCAGCGGAAGAATTCCCCAGATGGAATCAACGGTGGCGTCTACAGTTCCAGTCAGGTTGAACTACTTAGTGAACACCTTATATGGGCTACTACGACGTATTCGTAGCTCAGGCCTATAAGGAGCGGTTTATCCGGCTCCCCGTCCTTGGAGTTATAATAAGGATCTGGTCCTCCAGGCTAGGGGGTTGTGCGTCGGGGTGACTTCCCTACCACGGAAAAAATGTCGGTTCCGAAACGACAACAAGCCTCGGATATGGATGATTTTAATGTTGACGACCCCAGCAAACGAAACAAGGACAACGAATTTCGGATCTGCACGTGGAATGTCCGGACCTTAAACAGGCCACGTGCAGCCGAACAATTAGTGGAGAACCTGGATAGGCTAAAGGCTGATGTAACAGCCATCCAGGAAGTGCGATGGGATGGAGAGGGCATACGAAGGATGCAATCGTGTGACATCTACTTCGGCGAGTGCTGCAAGGAGCAGGGTCAGCGGCTCTTTGGTTGTGGTTTTGTGGTAAGGGGAAGACTTAGGCAAGAAGTCTTGGGCTTCAGAAATGTAAGCGAGCGCCTGGTCACAATCCGCATCAAAGCAAAGTTCAAAAACATCACGTTGATCTGTGCCCATGCCCCAACGGAAGAAAAGGATGACTCAACCAAAGAAGAATTCTACGATCTCCTCGAGGATACGTATGATAGGTGCCCCAAGTACGACGTCAAGATTATTCTTGGCGACTTCAACGCCAAGATCGGAAAGGAGGGCATCTTTGGTTCGATAGTCGGAGGACACAGCCTGCACGACAACACTTCCGGTAACGGACTCAGGCTCATTGATTTCGCGGCGGGGCGAAATGTCATCATAGCAAGCACTCAATTCCCACACCTCAATATACACAAAGGGACCTGGCGGTCTCCGGATCAACGAACCGTCAACCAGATTGATCATGTTGCGATAGACGCCAGACATGCTTCCAGTATCCTGGATGTCCGAACGTTCCGAGGTGCCAACATAGACTCGGATCACTACCTAGTGGTAGCGCAAGTACGTATGCGGATATCCATGACGCCACAACGACGAGCGAATGCTGTAAAACGATTTAACGTCGCGAAGCTAAAATCGCAAGAGATAGCCAGGACTTTTGCAGACCACGTCTCTCTTAAACTCTCAACAAGCCTGCCACAAGTATCATCTGTAGAGGACCAGTGGAAGCACTGCCAAAATGCCATCAAAAGTGCCGCTACTGATGTACTGGGTTTCACTAGGCCACCACAACGAAACCCCTGGTTCGATGAAGAATGCAGACTGGCGCATGAAGCAAAGAACGAGGCCTACCAAGCCATGCTGCAGGCTAGAACCAGAGCTGCTGAGAGAGCAGCCCGGGAGCTCTACGGGCAAAAACGAAGGGAGGAACGCCGACTTCTCAGGAGGAAAAAGAGAGAGCATGCGAAGCGGGCGGTCGAGTCTATTGAGGACTGTAGCGGCAGGGGTGATGTTCGGAAGTTCTACCGAAGGGTGAGGCAAACTACCCAGGGTTACAAGGCCAGAACGGAAGCCTGCCGAGACGAGAGTGGGAATATGGTGGTAGACACACAGTCGGTGCTGAGGATCTGGAAACAACACTTTTCTAGACTGCTAAACGGCGAAGATGGCCAAAATTCCGCTGTAAGACAGAACACTCCATTCAACCTGGACGATGATGGTCAAAACTTCCGTCCACCCGACCTAAATGAAGTGCGGTTAGCGATAGCCAAGCTTAAAACGTACAAGGCTGCTGGTGCGGATGGCCTGCCAGCCGAGCTATTCAAAGCAGGGGGAGATGACTTGGTAGGGAGTATACACCAGCTTATCTCCAAAATTTGGTCGGAGGAAAGTATGCCCGATGAATGGAACCTCGGTATAGTGTGCCCTATCCACAAGAAAGGAGATGCTCTGAACTGTTCCAACTACAGAGGTATAAGTCTCCTCAACGTCGCATACAAAATCTTGTCATCTGTACTGTGTGATCGCTTAAAACCGTTTGTCAACGATCTGATCGGCCCCTATCAGTGTGGTTTTAGGCCCGGCAAATCAACCGTCGATCAAATGTTCACACTCCGACAGATTTTGGAAAAAACCCAGGAGTTTCAAATCGATACACACCACCTCTTTTATCGATTTCAAAGTCACATATGATAGCGTAGACAGAGACGAGCTATACAGAGCCATGGCGCATCTCGGCATCCCTGCCAAACTCGTCCGCTTGTGCAGGATGACGATGGAGAAATCTCGCTGCTCCGTCAAAGTCGGCAAGAACACCACCGAACCCTTTGATGTCGAGAAAGGTTTGAGGCAAGGCGACGCGTTGTCATGCAACCTCTTTAACATCGTACTTGAAGCAATTGTACGCAACTCGCAAGTCAACAACAGTGGTACAATTTTTCAAAAGTCCGTTCAACTACTTGCTTATGCAGATGATATTGACATCATTGGGAGAACGAAGCGAGCTGTTATCGGCGCGTTTGCAAGTATTGAATCGGAGGCGGCGAAAATGGGTTTGGCTGTTAATGAGGACAAGACGAAGTATATGCTATCATCGAGAAAGGAATCTCAACATCGTCGACTCGGGCAAAACGTCACGATGGATAGGTACAACTTCGAAGTTGTCAAAGACTTTGTCTACCTGGGCTCCACTATAACATCGCAAAAGGACATCAGTGCAGAGATCAAACGAAGAATTACTCTTGCCAATCGCTGTTTCTTCGGGCTAAGAAGGCATTTGAGTAATAAAGCCCTCTCTCAAAGAACCAAGGAGACCTTATATAAGACCCTTATCATCCCGGTCCTGCTGTATGGGGCAGAAGCATGGACCCTGACAAAAACGGATGAGAATCTACTTGGGTGCTTTGAAAGGAAGATTCTTCGGGTTATCTTCGGTCCAGTATGTATCGATGGAGTATGGAGGAGAAGATTCAACAACGAGCTTTACGGGCTTTACAGCGACGTCGATCTGGTCAAAAAGCTTAAAATACAGCGGCTAAGATGGCTGGGACACGTGGAGCGTATGGACACCAACGCACCAGCCCGACGAGTCTTCGAATCTACCCCTGACGGTCTGCGCAGCAGAGGAAGACCCCACCTTAGGTGGCGCACACAAGTGGAGAACGACCTCAACCAACTTGGAGTGCGTAACTGGAGGCAGCTAGCTAGGGACCGAGCTGGCTGGAGGGGCTTGTTGGTTGAGGCCGTAGTCCATCCTGGGCTGTGAGCGCCATCTAAAGTAAAGTAAGTAAGTAAAGGTGTATTTTTAAAAACGTGGAAAAATTTGTTTTTATCTCCGATCTTTTTATCTGGATTAAAGCCAGATGTTACAAATTTGTAAATTATCTGTCATTCAAAAATTATTTGAAAAAAATGTCTATAATAGAATTTGGTCTTTAATTCAAGAAAAAATATCAGTTTTTCAACACGGCTTTGTGGTGGGTAGATCTACTACAACTAACTTAACTTAATAATGAATGCAATAATAAATAATATGGAAAAAGGGGCTCAAACCGACATTATTTTTACTGACTTTGCCAAAGCTTTTGACAGAGTAAATCACAAAATTCTGCTTCACAAATTGTATTCTTTTGGTATTAATTCAACTTTTTTAGACTGGTTTAAATCTAACTCGACGGAAAGAGTGCAAATTATCAAAATTAAAAACTATCATTCTAATATTATAACTGTTCCATCGGGTGTTCCTCAAGGAAGCCATTTTACACTACCTTACCATTTGCTAAAGGCACAATGCCATCTACCCGCTACATTAGAACTATTTTTTGGGTCTTTGAATGAAACCCCGATAGAAACCTAGACCTTGTGTTGTTTTTGTTCTACATGTACCGTCCATATTAATCACAGCATATACGACGCTGAATAAAACAACCCATATGCACTTGGTTCTTCGAGCCGGATGGATTATTCGATAATAGTTCGATAAGCTTATTTAGAAAAGTCTGGGATTTTGTGGGCAAATATACATATCATTGATTGGTCTACCTGTGGGTTAGATTTATCTGTCGAAATCCGGGAAGTTAGAATTGCTGAACAACGGGTAAAACATTAAACCACGTTTGTGCTATTGACCCTTCCCGTTAAATCTAAAATCACTTAAATTTTCAATAACTTTAT
This sequence comes from Epistrophella euchroma, assembly GCA_947049315.1. Lineage (NCBI taxonomy): Eukaryota > Metazoa > Arthropoda > Insecta > Diptera > Syrphidae > Epistrophella > Epistrophella euchroma. Next base: position 24,354,544 of record OX346246.1, read on the forward strand.
CTACTCATACAAGTAATATACATCTCATCAAATATCCACTTATTTGCATATTTGTATCATAAGAAAAAACTTTGAAATTGCCCAAAGCAATGCCGAGACAAATATAATCTCCCCAGAATACCCCCCAAACCGGCGGGCGCCTTAAAAAAAAATTATGTATAGAGTACTCACCAATTGTCTCATGATTTTTATCAAACGATATCTTGGATATGGATTGATTTCACCTCCTTCCTCGCTGGGGAACATCTGTACAATTGCATCTGGGCGAATTTCATCTGAAACTGTTCCCAAAGAACGTTTACCATGTCCACCATAGCAAGCATGCCCATATGCATTACAGCCCTCTGCAATGGATAACAAAGAAAAAATATTCATCAATCATTTAATAATGATATTGGAATTTTCGTATTAACAACTTAAAGGTGAATTTATATTATAATGGCTGTCTACTTCTTGTGAATGAAATAGTTCTGTGTCATTTTATGAATAACATTGCGTAGGTTAGACGTCACGCACTTTGAATACTAAATTCACATTAATTGTTAAAGCTGAGTCATTTAATGTCCTGGGAGATTATAATTATTATTAGCTACTGCATATCTACATAAATGTATTTACGTGAAAACGTGATTGTTTTTGTGTTTTTGTATCAAATTTGTCGATTATTCCATTGCAAAATAGGTAATTTGTGTAGAAACATCTTTTGGGAGATACTTTTTGCTAATTTAATTTTTGTTTTATAAATGAAAGCAAAATGCTAGACAAATTTAATAAGGCAGGTAATTTGGTTAAATTAAGTGCAAGTATAATCATTTATAGCTGATTCTTCATCACGAAAAAAGGTTTCATATTTCAAAGTTTCTATCGTGATGGAAAATCGATCAGTTTTGGAGTAAGAAAATTTCCAAAACGATGACATAATTTCTTTAAAAAAAATTGTACGTAAAGGTTAGATTGGTGGTTGCGCATTTTTTTTAAGGAAATGACTAGACATGCTAATTTATAACAGTTTTGATTATAAAAGTGCTGTTTATGTGACCCTAATTCGGTGGGCATAATTTAGGCGCCCTGAATATTTTGTTCAAATATGGCTAGTTCACTGCAGGAAGGCCGGGTTCTGAAGAAAAAAAAAAAAGTCCTTCAAAATGCAACATTTCAATAGAAAATCACGCTGGAAGAGTAATTTAAATAAACATGAAGGACGAAGGTATAAATAACTTTTTCAATAAAATCAAAATTTGTTGGTGTGTGAATTAAGTAAGTATAGTGCATCACCTGTGCTTCTCAGAAATCAAAATATTTGTCAGGTTTACTGTCCAAATAAGCAGAGAATATATTAACCGGTTTAACAAAACAGTTTAACAAGCAGCTTTTTTTTAACCAGTTGCAGGGGGAAATCATTTTGTGATTTTACTTCATTTTTAATTCTCCACCAACATTAATCACATATACAGAAATAGTACATGCGCTAACGTTGCGTTGCTAAGAAAAAAAGTCATTTAATTTTCTAAGAATAAGAAGATTAGGTCCAACGCGTTCTTTATCTAACCTATTCCAGATAGCAAATATATGAGCTTCTATAAGTTTAATAAAAAAAAAAAATGCAGCGTGAATTAAGAAAACTTGAAAAAATATCTAAAATGGAAGAATTCATTTTATTTATTTAATTAATCTTGTGAAGTCTGTAAAACTCAACAATTTGAAAAAAAAATTAAACGATTAAAAAAAAATATTTTGGTTGCGTGACAGTGTTATGGAGAACCAGATCCTAGTGACTGAAATTATATCTCTATGCGTGTTATTAATTTGTAGGGATATAGGGGATCTTCGCCGATAGTCAACTTGAAATTGTCGTATTGACGAAAAAAATAGTCAATATGACGAAAAATCTGCAAAATTATTTTACAATTTTACAACACGATAGTCAATATGAAAATTTTCAATTACTAAATTTCAATTTGAGAATCAAAGTTGTCATATTAACAACTGTGGCAGTAAAATGGAAATGGACTATTTCGATAGTCTATATAAGATGTTATCAAATTGACAACCACGGTCATCAAATAGACGATTTCAGCTGTCAATTTGATTATTGTGATTGTTAATATGAAAATCAAGATAAATAAAAAGAAAACAAAATTGAGGTGATCAAAATGAAAACCGCAGGACTCAAATAGACAATTGTGGTTGTCAATATGATAACCGCGGTCATCAAATAGATAACTGCAGTAGTCAAACTGACTACAGAGAAGTATTTATTTTCACTTTATAATCATTACAATTCACAGTGTGTCGTTACCGAAAATATAACAAGAGGACTTTTGAAATGTCAACAATTCGAAGCATTCGACAGCGTATGGATAGAGGCCCTCATTCATAAACTCCGACTCACTGGCATTCCACAGTCATTAACAAAAATTTAATTTTCTTTTCTTTCTTCCAGGAAATTCTTCGTGGAAATCGACAACTGCAAGTCAACGGTGAGAGACATCAAGGCTGGAGTTGCCTAGGGATCGAAGCTCGGACCCTTCCTCTACAGCCTGATGACATCTGACCAACCTGTGCCAACCGACTGTGAGAACCTTCTCTTTGCAGATGACTCCCTCACATATGCATCGTCAATATCGCCAGTAATAGCAGCCAGAAGAGTTGAAGCCCACACCAGCAGACTCTACGAGTATTACCAGAAATGTGGAATCCGAATCAACACTTCCAATTCGGAATTGGTATGTTTCAGGAGGCCCGTCACCAATAACATCCGCTGTCGATCGGCGGCAACGTGCAGAAACCTGGTCCTGAAGTTTCCGGATGGATCAACGATTCATGCCAAGAAGAACGCCAAATACCTCGGAGTCAACTTCAACGAGCAGCTGAGATTCAACCCACACTCTAGGGTAGTGCTAACAAAGGCGAACTATGCATTCCACCGAGTCCATCCCCTCTTGAAGAAGAAAACAGGACTGAGTACACCAACGAAGCTGCTGATATACAAGCAGCTACTAAGACCAGCCATCAGCTACAGTTTTCCGGTATGGTTTACCATATCTAAGTCTGCTATGGAAAAACTCCAAGTATTCGAGAGGAATATACTCAGGATATGCACTGGATTACAATTCGATCATCAAAGACGAAAGCACTATACCAACAGGAGAATCTACGAAGAAGCGAACATCAAGCCACTGGACCAGTTCCTTGCACAAACTGCAAGGAAAATCATTACAAAAGTCGCCAGCCACCCTAACCCACTGATGAGAAGGATGACCACCCAGGAACGACATCCCGAACCGAGATATCTCTGTGGAATGGATATCCTAGAGAAAATGCCAACTGACGATGAAGCTTCCTTCTATGCTGGCCAGGAGTCAGCGTTCTACCGCGGCTGAAAGCCGACCCCATCACTCAACACTAACCGGGGGCAACCGGGATTGAACAACCCGAGATGAACCTTGCCAACGACATTTAATTTTAAGCCATTTATATTATGTTAGCATAATTTGAGATATTTTGTCAATGTATATAGTTAGGCCCCCTTTGTGCCAACAAAATATTTTTATAATCATTATATTTTAATAGTTTTAAGTTAACCAAATTGTATATATATAATGTTCAATAAACAAAATCTTGAATCTTGAATCAACAATTCGAAGCTTATTGACTCGAGATTTTCTTGTTTGCGAATTAGAAGAGCAGAGTCTATGTTTCCAGCTGATTTCAGTTTGTAGCAACTGCGATAGCTTCAGGTTCCTTTAGTGGTGTATTCGTACATACGTAAAGCTAACCTTTTTGGTCCTTAAAACATTCTGTGATATTCAATTTTACTACGCCAATCATGAATGAAAGAATACAAGATTGCGCCATTTGTTATCTCATTGGTGACAAATGATATGTAAACAAATATGGCCGCCAGTAGTTTGTTTAGTTAATCGATTGTTCGGTTGTGTTTTTTCTTTTCGTGCGCGTTTATTAGTTTAAAAAATCAAAGTTTTCGTTTAGAAATACGATTATAAATACCGAATTAATATTTTTCATTCGAAATAAATGTTTTTTCATTAAAAATAAATCGCAAAAAAGCAAATAAAGCGCCAATGTGTAAAGTAGAATAGATAATTCAAAACTTGTGCACTTTTATTACACTACACTTCACTTTTTATTAATTCAATTTAGAACAATGAAATAAAAATTCAAGTTAAAAACTTTTCCCGGCCTTATCTAGTAGGAAAATATCATATTTTTGTCACCGATTGCGCCATACGTGCTGTCAAAAATTACAACAACAAAGCGAAAAAAATTAAATGGCGTAATTTTGTATTCTTTCATTCATGACCAATCTTCATATTGACAAATGCAAATTTTCAATATGAAAACTAAATCATCAATTTTTCACCCTAAATTGTCATATTGATTACTGCGGTAATCGGTTGAAAAATGACTATTTTATTGTCATATATACTACCAAAATAGTCCCTGTGACTACCGGATTATTTTCAGTGTACTCTAGGAAAAATTCTCAATTTCTCTGAAGAGGAATTTTTAATTTCTTCATAGTCTGAAATTTGACCAGAATTCTATGCACCTTTTAATAGAATGGATTTGTTCAGAAAAGTCGATTTTTTCTTTTAAACAAATTGATTTTTTTCTTAAAAGGAATTCAACATATATAACATTTGCGACTTTGACAGATGTCAACTAGCAAGAAAAGGACCATCAAATTAACGAATTGTAAGATTATTATAATTCATAAATTATCTTACGATTGTTAACTGTCCTGTAAGAATTATCAAATTAAGGTATACCAATAATTTTCGTTCAAAATTGTTTTAGGTAATGCTTTTTTGGGCTAAGACTCAATATACAAAAAATTTGTTCATTTGAATTTGTCGTTCGATGTTTTCTTTGTTTCTCTTGCTGCTTTGCGCAGGTTGCAATCAATGTTTTAAATGTTTTTGCTTTGCGAATTGATAAATTGGTATGAAGTTGGTGAAGCTACTCCTGGACAAAGAGTAGAAACTTCTTATATTGAATGGTTTATTGCCTAATAATTTTTCGTTCTCGTTATGGTATAAGTTTTTCCTTTTTGTTAACTTTTTTATAAATTTTGTAAATGCTTCAGCGAAAACCAATTATGCATTGAATAAAACTTCGAATGACGCCCAAAGGTCGAAAAAATATTCATTCTGTGTTTCTCTGTTCCGATAAATCGGAACATGAATTGTTAAAGGATTTTTTAGGGGTGCCAAGGTAGCTGAGTTTCGGTGAAGATGGTGTGATCCGAAACCGATCATCCACCATATTGGGGGAATCCAAAAATGGCCAAGGATTCCTAAGGTTGGGTGGGTAATGGCCTCACTGCAACAACATCTGTAGTGCCCTAATGTGGCAATAGTCCGTCGGTGTCTACTAGTCCGTTACCTTTTTTCCCTAGTTTCCCCAGGCCTTATAAGTGTTTTTGTTTGCAGGCGAGGTTAGGTTTCCGGGGGCAAGATCCCCTCCTGTCCGACGAGCTGACGCCGTGCAACCGCAAGCAGGCCACGTTCCCGAGACTTGACATTCCACCTTCCTTTCCAAACACTTCCTTTCTCTCTTTCCTTCCTCTTCCTTTTCCTACCCTTCCGCTTTACCGACATCTTCCTCTCGTCTTGCCACGCAACAAAATGTGAAAATTTCAATTATGTTTTTTACGTTTCATCTATTTTGTTTATATTTTTGGAGCGGCCTATTATAAATTATAATAACATTCATAAACTCAACTCTATCGCTTAGACTATACAATTTCCCGAATTTTCGAAATAATAATTAAATCATCATAAATCTAGTAGTCTGGATTCCTTAAAAAAATATTCCATACACCGACACACCAATTGTAATTGTCGTCATTCGTCAAATGAAAAAAAAAAATTGTTTCAAGCCCTGCGGTATGTTTTTCATATCCTGATAGCCATCATCATCTATCTGAGCGGTTGTTATTGCTGAAGCTTAAAATATTCTCTCTTTCCAACATTCAAGTATTGGGGAATCATTCCTTTTTAAATTATTATTTTGTAAAGGAGTCGTCAGGAAGAAAATATTATTTTACACGGGAAAGTTATACTTTTAGTTTTATTGTTTTGGTCCATTTTGGTTTGATTGTTTCTTTTGAAAAAGTAGGCACATCCTATGTTTTCGGTGAGGATTTGAGATACTTTTTATAACAGTATTATTTTAAAGTAAAACTTTCCCAAATCTCTGTGTTCTGTGATACAAATGAAATTAAGCCTTCTGAATGATTCATGAAGTCCAAATAACATGAAGGTGAGTATTTTTGCAGAATTTAAAGTAAAAGTTTAAACTTTACGGAAATTATTGTGATCTGCATGGAGTATTTATGGAGAAACCTGAAATCAACTTTAATTGGACGTCTCTACTAAAACACCTCTATATGTAAGATATTGTAGGTGCCTTGAATAGGCCCCATATCCTTCAATACCATCCATAAAATATCTAAGAGAGTAGGTATACCGTCAAATGGTTTTGTTTTGAAATAAACGTGCAACAATCAAAGGCATAAATTAAACTGAATCGGGATTCTTATGATGGTGTCGTAGGAGGTGATATAGAAACACCAACAATATAATGAGACTGAGTGGTTCTATAGAGAGGATAAAATAATAATGCATATACACAGTCGTATTATATAGATGTATGTATACATGTAGGAACAGAGAGAACATCTTGTTATCTTTAAAAGTCAGTTAAGGTTTCCGGAAATACGTATAACACTTCTTGTATATGTTTTGACGAGGTAAATATGATTAAACCCATTTCTGAATTCTAAAAGTGACTTTATCGTGAATAGGTCATGATGTTTGTGTGAAGATAGACGTTGAGGTTCTATGTTATGAAATAGTTAAACGAGGAAAGTGTCAGTCAGTTGTTGCTGACATTAAATTTTTGAATAATTTTCATAGACTTGGCATAGTAGAGATGGTGGCACAATACAAACAAGCTTAAGTGATATGCAAGCATGCTGTGTAATCTATTAATGCATCTTTTCTTAATTGCCAGATGCTAAAGGGTGTCTATACAAATGATGCCGAGATATTTTTTGCATTCAACTCGTAGATAAATAATGGTGCACGGTCTGTAGGTAGTGTAATTTAATACGGTTTTGAAAGTACACTCATTTCCATCATTTATAAAAAATCTGGGGATGGGTTTCCCATCTAAAAAAAAAAATTAGGAACATCCAAAAGTTTTCCAAAAATTCTCTACGCAGAAAGAAAAAAAGCCTAAAATGAATCTAGACTGGACTACATTAGTGACTTTGACTGGAAAAACCTTCCATAGTTCCCAAAAACAATTTTTGTTTTTAAATTCTTTACCTTTTTGGTAGTAAGAAACGAGAAGTTAATTTAATTTAACATTTTCATTATTTATGGTGTTAAGTTTTTTTACGAATACTCACTTTTAGCTTGGCTCTCTTGTGCTGCCAAAACTACAGTGCATACTAACACAAAAAAGAACGATATTGATTGCTTCATATTGGTTTATTCTGTAAATAAATAAAAAAATATACATTGTTATTATTTTTACTATGAATACATTTTATTGTTATAAATAATCTAGGAAGATACTATACAAATTTTTTTAAAAGTATTTTGTTTTTTTAATCTTTACGTAAAATTGTTTCCAAAAATCAAAAGGAATATGGAGCTTTGGCCAAGAGTGTACAGTATTGAGTTCGGTAACAGAATGGGTAAGCTTTTTCCTAGTTCTAAAAAAGTACATAAGTATACAGGGTGTCCGGTAAAGATTGGATAATCTGAAACGGTCGGCGTAGAGCCCACTTTATGACTGCTCCGAAACTAGAAATAAAAAGGGGCTATCACAAAGGGTAGTAGCTTACTCTAGATACTGTTAAAAATTATACTCGTTGCTCGTGGCGTAATGGTTAGTGCATTGGACTGTCATGCCAGATTTGCAATACCAGCCGCTTCCACCTTAAGTTTTTTTTCTGGGCTACTGCCTCTTGCGAATTGTAGTCTATCAAAAAAGGTACGGAGAAAAATGGAGGCGGAACAAGACAGCATACTTAAAGGGGCTTATAAAAATGCTGATGCTCCAAATGCAATTGATAAACAAACAGCACATCTAGACCTGTGACGTCAGAGGTCAACGGTGGCAGAGTACGTAGTGTACACAGCTTCGAAGACTGAGCAAATCTGATGCGCGGGTTCAAATACCACATGATGTGTAGAAAGTTTTTCAAATAAAATTGGATTAAAGCTCAGCACCACTATAAAGGAGACTGATGATAGGGCTTGGCACCCCTTGAAATAGCTATATCTCTAGCCAAACAAAAATAAAACGAATTAAAATACCTAATAATTAATTCGTAAGCAATTGGTGGTAGCACCTTTAAGTTGTTGTTGTTGTTCAAAATTCAATGAAATTGACGGAATAAAGAATGGCCAAGTCTAATAAACTGACATTCTAGTATAAATAATACAATACAAATAATAATAAACGTTTCTTTTCAAAAATTTAAAATAATCTTAAAAATGGGCGAAACGCATTGGACTAAACGTCGCAAAAAATCTTCCATTTGAATTTAATTCAATACTGTCCACTAAAACAACGACAAGTATAATTTTTTTTTTGTTTTTGTTAATTCTCTTCTTCATAATCTTAAAATGTATTTGAAATAAAATTAAAAAATATATTTTGGTACTATTTTCTAGACAATAAAAATACTTCTCATTTGACATTAAAACCATTTTTCTACCTCATTTACATATTTCGCACATTAAGGCCCATTTGCTGAAACGAAACTTAAGTATTTAAGTTCAACATAAGAGCTTATGTGACAGTTTACGCTAAAGAAAAAGTAGAACTTAAGCGTTTAAGTTGAACATAAATATTTAAGTTTCGTTTCAGCAAATGGCCCTAAGGCATTCAGCCTAGTTTATAGATCGAAGCGAAGTGAAATTTTTTTTTCATCAGGCTTGAAAAACAGAAAAAAATTAAATTGTTTCGAAGTAAATATAATTCAACGGATTTATTTAAACCGGGAGCGGGTCAGAATTCTGACTATCAAAATCCTGTATGACCGAAATTCTGTTTTTTTCTTATTTTGAAAATACTGTACCACCAAAATTCTGGCTATCAAAATCCTGTACGACCAAAATTCTGTTTTTCAGAATTCTGTATTTCAAAATTCTGTATATGTATCTCAATATCTGTCTATTCAAAATGCTGTAAGTGTAAAATTCTGTTCTCCAAAATGCTGGTTATTCCCAAGTTCTATATTTTGAAGAAAAAACTTTTTACAATATCATTGTTAGGCACGTACAAGTACAAATACAATTTTTTGCATTTACTTGTACAAAAATTCATTCAAGTACGATCTCTTTAAAAACGAGTAAAAGACTTATTTGTAACCAACGTTTCATTAACTCTATTTTCGTGAATACATTTCTGTTAAACCTCGATATGTGGAAATTGTAGAATTTAACGATGAAACTTAGAATTCTTCAGTAATATTGGTACAAGTCTGAAATGTTTTATTTGCAAAATTCATTATAGAATTTCAGTATTTTGAGGAGGTTTTACATTGACATCTTAATATGATCAATTTTAAATAAAAGATATAAAATAGCTACATGAAATTTGGCCCCATTGAAAAATAGCCCCAAACTAAAAATGAAAATTTTCCCCAAAAATTTATATAAAAGCAACAACAAAAAATTGATAATATTTTATGAACTGGGGTTTATTGTTTTAGGGCTTTTTTTTATTTTTTTAAATTTTTCGGTTAAATTTCAGTATGAAAAGTTGCTTTTTTTCATTTAGTTGGGGTCATTTTTTCATTTTGAAAATGGGGTAATTTCTCCAATTTTGGGGATTTTTATTATATTTTGTTTAGGGTACTTTTTCATTAAGACCAAATTTCATATAGACGTACATAATATGTAAAATGAGGCTTGAGTGTATCAACTTTCCGAATTTTGTTTTCCTTACAATTTAATAGAAATATAGACAGTACAAGGAAAATTGTTGAAATATAAGATTTCATTTCATTCAAACTTTCAATGTTCATTCTGTATTTATGTAAGTATATCTGTATGAGTAAAATTCTTTATTTAAATATTCTGCTTTTCAAAATTCTGTATTTAAAAAAAATGTTTTGGTAATGTAAAAAAGTGCGCACTTTTTTACATTATCAAAAGAGGTAGGTACCGTTATTTTTGGTCCTAAAACAAAAATGGAAAAAAAAAAACGTGTCGAGTTTTAATAAAATCGACTCATGCGTTTAGGCTGTAGGCGAATGGACAGACAGATAAACATCAGACAGACAGATAGACAGACGGACGGAATTGCCACTTTTTTCGTCTTCCCTATGATCGTAATGTTCTCGCGGCGCGGTCGGCGCGTGCGGGTGCAGGCGGGCGGCGCGGTCTTGTCGTTACGTGACCGCACCACCCGCACACGCCCGCGCAGACTGCGCCCCGCCGCCTCCGTCGCAGCGGTCAAAACTTTGTTTTATAAAATCGCGACACCATGACTGTTTTAAAAAAAACATTAGGTTCTAGAATTATGTATGTCTCTTTAAACCTATCGTATCTCAATAGACATTATGAATTATGTCAACAAATCGAAATCTTTTAAAATGACTCACTAGGTTAAAATGCCATGAAGCAGGGCACACAATTTTTAATAATACAATAACAACTTCTTAAATACTTTTAATTAATTTGAATAATTATTACTTCTCTACGGTTCGTTTGAAAGCAGAACGAAGTCCGCTTACAGCGTTTACATCACCTAGTACACTCCAAGTATTTATGTAAACAATTAAATTATTTTTGATAAATAAATCAGTTTACAAAAATACTAGATATTTTTTTTTATTTCTTTAGTTAAGGCGATATTTTTTATAGATTTTTTTTATATATTATACATCAAAATACATTTTTTCTGTTTTCATTTTTGGGCGATTTTTCATTATTTTTTGGGTGTTTTTGAAAATATATTTTTGGGCTTTCTTGCATTTTTCAAGTTCGCCCAAATGTTTTGGGTGATTCTTCATTTACATTTTTTTTGCCAAAAATATTTTGGGTGATTTTTCATAAAAAAAAAATATCTGTTTTGGGCGATTTTGCAATTAAAATTTTTGGGCGATCTTTCATTATGAAAAATCACCCAAATAGTGTAAAATGAAGAATCGCCCAAGAATAATTTTGGGCGATTTCTGATTTTTAGGTTTTGGGCGTTTTGTTTTTGGGCGATTTTTCGCATAGCCCCATATAGTATCTACATACATATGTATATGTATGTTCACGTATCGCAAGTAAAAATAAGAAGTGCTATAATTGACAATTATTTTTGGGAAGCTCTGGTTTTATCTAAAGATTGCTTAAGAAAAAAAAAACTCCTGAAACTCTTGTAACACCGCAATGTGTCGTGATTTCTGGAATCTTAATTTATAAGAAAAACTTTTAAAAAACATTGAAGTGGTTTTGATATTAATATTTTAATATACTTACAATAAAAGTTTTTTGAACATTTCGAAGAAAAAAATTAGTACAATTGGGGGGCAGGGCCACCCTGGGACACTTTTTACAAAAATAATCTTGTAGCACTCATTCATCACAATATCCAATTCATTTTCAATGACATTTGGTATCTTCCTTGAAAATAGATACCCTATCATACCATAAGTTGCATTTTATATATTTACATAATTTTGTTCATTTAGTAAACTGCAATAACCGTCCAAATCTGCCCCCCCCCTCCCCCCCTGGGGTCATAACTTACGAGTATGTATTTTTTTTTTCAGAGAAATCTGTGAACCAGTTTTGCTGAAAATACGGTTTTTCAAAAATAATTAAAAAAAAATATGTTGGTGTCGTTATTTGTAGTCTAAAAATGAAAAAAAAAAAAAAAAAAAAATATTTTTGGGAGAATCTCCAAATCGACTTATCCGTTAAAGTTGATAGACCTCGAATAACTCATATTACCGGAACTATCTGCAAAAAGAAAATTTTCACATAGCCTGAAAGCTTGCTTATCACTTTTGGCCATTGTTTTCATGTTTCCAAATAGTTGTAGTTGTTTGGTTTTTTTTTCTTAGAAAATGATAAAAAAATGAGAGAAACAAATTTCAAAAAATTTTTCAATAAAATTATTATCAAACAGTTGTAGTTCAACAAAGCCGGTCGGATCAGCGAATAGAATTATATTAGGGATGTTTTTGTTAAAGAGCGGAAGTTTTATTTGCTGTCAATCTAATTATAAGGTGATTAACTTGTTTACTGTATTAAAAGTCAACAATGCCATTCATTTTATAAGCTTTCAGATTATTTTTTTTTGTAAATAATAACTACTCGGATCGATTGAGTATGAATTCAAAGGTCATAAAAACAATTTTTTTGATTAATATAGCAACTTTAAGCCTAGTACACAGTTCGAGTGTGAAAATTAAATATGTACAAATTCATATATAAATTTAACAGTGTGAAATTTCGTATACTTTACATTTCACAGATTCTATTTGATATACCATTGGAAAAAGCATGAATATCTTCCCTTGCTATCCTATATCCAAAAATTTTAAATATATAATTATCACCATTAAAAAATTGTTCGTTTCATTAGAGGTGAATTATTGACAAAAAAAAAGAAAACAATTTAAATATAAAAATGTGCAACAATTCATAGATTTTTTTCAATCAGTTTCAAAAGATGCGCAACACAAAATTAATTAAATTAAAAATATCCAATTTGACTTTGCCAATGTGTTGGCCTTTTATTGTCCTTAAGGACTTTCTGGGTCATGTGTAAGCACCGCACGAAATTGTATTGCCCACAAGCAAACTTAATTCAAAGGATTTCTAATATGATTATCATAATAATCACTTTAATGATTTTATATACAACCAACTTACCTTAAGGTTTACCAATTTCCAGTAAGAAGTAAGTTTAAAGCTATATCAGTCGAATGTGTTGTTTTTTTTTTTATTTTAATTTTATGCTTAAAGTTTAATTAGTATCTATAAGGTTTTAATTTTTTAAGGTACAAAAATCACAGATAAATTACAATAAAATTGCATAAATTTCTTAACGACAAACAAAAAAATCATTTAAACTATAAAATTTGAATGTTCGTTTGTGTTGTTATTCACAGCACTTTCTGACAGCTAAAGAAAGATTTATCGACAGAACTACCCGTTTTTTACATTTTCGAGCTTTTCAAAATATGTGTTTTTTTTTTTTTTTTTTTTTTGAGATCGTTTCAAGAACAATATTTGTGTCCTCATTCGGCTGCAATTGCCGTCCGACTAGTTAGCGCCCCATCAATCAAAGATACTTTCATACAGAAATCAGATCGAGGCGTTTCTCGTTTTATTTAAAAAAAAAAAAAAAAAAAAATAATCAAATCAACAAAAACAAAAGCAAAACAACTTCCAATGGGACGTCTCTAATTTAATAATTAAACAAATATAAATAAAGATTTTTGTATGGGTTGGGTATCAGAGTGAGTGAGATTTTTGACAGCGGTTTAAATAATAAGAATTATATACTTATTTGTTCATTAATACTACGGATTAGGGAATTGTACTAGATTTTTTGCCAGACATCAAGCTAATGACATCGGTTAGTGTTTAGTCGAATGAAGCATATTTTGGCATTAAAGAATAGTGGTGACTATGCAGCTTCTTACTCTATGTTCTGTAATTCCGTGTCACATCCCTACCTAAAGAAGCATGAAAATAATACTTTAAAGCTCTTGGGCGATTTGAAACAATGCTAAATACCGAAAAATAGTAAAAAAATTATTTTATTACGTATTGGGTGACTTGAAATATTTGATTTGAAATCGCATTTTTCGATGAAAACGAGTTTTTGGGATACTAGGTTATAGGAAAGGGCCACCATCTTGAAAAAGAGAGGTTTTATTTTTATCTAATAACTCGTTTCATTTTATTTTACAAGAAAATGTTCAACTGAAACTTCATAGATAATTAAATTTTGTAAAAAATGAACTACAAACGACCACGGCTTCGTTTTAAAGTTATTGCGGGTCAAAGATCACCATCACCTATTCGTCACCATCAGACTTCAAAAAACTAAAGATAATGATATGTAGTGCTGGTGGCAACGTAGGTACACTTCTTATCGGAGACCTTAAATCACGAGTATAGGTAATGAAGCAGGAACAGAAAACGAGTAAGTGGGAATCAGGCACAATTCAAAAGATTCAAAGACTAATTTAAGAGGAAATAAACTCTTGGATCTTTGTAACTTGGTCGGCTTACGTTTATACAAAATGGAACCAGTGAAGGTGACAGATCCAGTGAGTTTACATTTGTCGGGTGACAAGGAACCTCAGTCATTAACTATAGTTTTTTTTTTGAAGGGGAACAAGTTACTTTTTCTGACCACATGACAATCATCGTGAGCTTTGGGACTGGCACCAAAATTTGTGTGGAATACCATCAAAGCACTCATTTACAGAAGAAAACTCGGCTTTATAATCAAGAAGTTACTAGCTTTGGATAGCAATTCCTCGCAAGAAAACACGGCTACTGCCTCTTGCGAGGAATTGACAAATCCTCCAAGAGTATCTCCTGTCACAGAAAAGTGCCGCTCGTTAGCCGTTCGGATTCGGCAATAAACTGTAGGTCCCCTCCATTCCTGCAGACACGCACACAGGAATGGTTGAGAGTTGTAAGTCACTAGGCCCTAGTTCTTCATGAGCTGTTGTGCCATCAAATTTATTTTTACTAGCTTTGGACAGTTAGAATTAGAAGTTATAATTAAGCAAGCCTTCTCGCAACTTAGCTGCATCAACAACAATTCCTGATGCAGCAAAAAAAATTGTATCTTGAAGCAAACAAAAAGTTTAAAGTTCTCATCAGAGAAAAGTAGAGAACATTTTACGAGTCCGATGCTCGAAAATTGGCACTAAGTAAGAGTAGCTCTGGTAGTAGCCCGTAGCGTAATGGTTAGTGCGTTGGACTGTCATGGCAGCGGTCTGGGGTTCAATACCAGTCGCTTCCACCTTAAGTTCGGATTCGGCAATAAGGAAGGTTGTACCGCATTTCTTGAATGAAAAAAAAACTTTAGCTTTTCTTCGTTTCGCAGCATTCGAAACAATTGAGCAGAGGGCACCGGGTCTCCACCTGAAATATTTCATAGATTACCATCTATCACTTTTGATAGAAAGAAAGAGATAGTATACCATAAAATGTTAGTTGGGCATTTTCCTACCTTACTATTTCATTTATCTCAAAAATTTCGCAAAAGTTTTGAAGTTAAAAGAATTAAACGAATTGATTTATTGTTAATTTTGCTTAAATCCACAAGAAAAAGACTAACACTTCCTTTTGGCAGCTACAATTAAATACTTATACATTATATAAAAAAAAAAACAGAAACAAAAAATTGAAACAAGCCCACCCGCCTGGAAAAATGGAAGGTTAAGGCAAGTTAAGGCAAGGCCCTGGAAAGTTTTCGGTAAGGAAAACCTAGACGAGGAAAACATGACAGACCCCTATTAGTGCCTCGCTGAGAACATTTATTTAATAAAATACTGGTGAGGCTCTTGTTAGTAACTAACTATGTAACAGTAGGTACTAAATTCTATAAAAACTAGAATTTGACCCAATGACTTTGGACTGAAATTTCAGTTTTTTTTTTGCGTTAAACAAAAAAATACTGAATTTTCAGATTTTAAAACTTTCAGATATTCTGTTGAACGCGGCCATTTAAACAGGCTTTCACAAATACCTACCCAAGTAAATGACATTTAACTAAACGTCAGTTTGAATATTCAATTTTGATTGCGTGTTTTATAGTAAAATAAAATAAAAATGAAATGGATCCGCGGTTAATTAATGAAATTAGTGAACTTTTGTTTTGATCAACTATCCCCCATTTTCTCAATAAGCCCCGCAAACGCACAAAGGATGACACAACCGATAGGACCATCAATTTGTGAGCAAGCTGGGACGTGTTCAATACTCTGACGTTTTCAAAGCAAACAACATAACCAAAAAAAAGAAGTGCCTCTTGAAACAAAATCAATGTTCTCGTTGAGGAACCAACAGTATCATCCTGCTGGCTGTGCGTCGTCAATGAACCGTCTCCCATCAACAATACAAACTACAAGCAACTGTACCAGATATTGACCGACTACGATTATTGTAACATGTAACAGCATGATGCCCATGCTGTTTAATTGCTAAGTAGAATTGTATCATCCAGGACAAGAATACAAGGAGCCATTCTTCCATGGACACGACATCGATCATTTAGATAGCCAAGCCAAGGTCGTGGGCATTGAGGAACTGGATATTTATCTAAATATAATATAGAGCGACTGACAGCTTAGCTCTGACCCCCATATATAAAATGGTTGAATGGAAAACCACATAAATGAAAATATCTAGGTTTTACTAGTCAGGGCTTAGACAGGGTTTAGCTCACGAGGCAAAAAGGTACATAACTGGCGAGGGCCTAGCGAATGCCCATAGTTACCCTTGCTAGACCCTTGTTAGTAACTATGAAAATCTTGCCAGGGCCTCATTGAAAACTAGATTCTTTTTCCAGGCGGGCACAAATGTCAAAAGGAACATTGCTTCTTCATAGAATACCATTCATAGCTTTCTATGAGCAGAGCAATATGTGGCAAGAAATTTTTTATAGAATACTATAAGTAGCCTCCATGAGCAATTTTCATAACATGCAATACCAGTAGGTACATATATGAAATTTTTCTCGTGGAGCCACCGTGTTATGAAAATGCCTAACCATAGACTCCTAAAAATGGCTGCAATGCAAATGTACATAATCAAATATGTATGTAAGTAGAAGTGGAGTTTTCAAGGATTGATTAGAATTGGCTGAGGAATGTGGAATGAACCGTTTTCACGTACCGAATGATCAAAGTCGTAAAGACCAATTAAAGGAACAAATTGGGTGGTTCATAAACATTGTGAAATTATCATCAAAATTGAAACGAAAACAACAATTTCTGCTCACTTTTTTCACAGTTTTACGTTAGTCAATATGATCACTTCTCACAGAGATACAGCTCTTCAAAAAACACTTTTTTTTGTTCCCTTTATTGTTTTTACAAGTGTATTTTAGAGATGAATGCAATGCAAAGTAGAGAAAATAGCAATGATGTTTTACCTACGAGTAGAGCAACTGAATCTTAATTTACCACATAGAGAAAACCTACCCATAATATGCGCCCTGTGTAATTGGGAAGAACGCGAGAAGATGCGAATTCCATTTCCTCGGTCAGTGCCCGATTTTAAGGGAATTTTGAAAACATATTTTCGAAAAAAATACCTTAACTGAAGAAGAAATTATACACTTGCCAAAACAATTAAGGGAACAAAAAAAATCACTTTTATTTTTTTTTTGTATTTTTTGAAGAGCTGTATCTCTGTGAAAAGTGGTCGTATTGAGATGAAACAAAAAGCCTTCTGAAGCTTTATATTTTTTGTATTGAGAAATTTTAGCAAATAATATTTTTAAAGGTATCGTTATTGCGCAATCATAAGAAGCAGCACGACACAAAAATTTTCTTTTTTTGAACATTGACATTTTCTTTGAAAATTTTTTTTGAGCCAATTTAATGTTTTACTTTTTTTAGACTTTTGACTTTTGCTACCAATATCTTCGCAAGGAATGACGACACTGAAAAATAAAGGCTGGTTTTAGAAACTGGAATTAATATTCTGCAAGATTTTTCTAAAACTTTATAACGATTATTTTTTTTTGGCTCCTCATCGTTACATTGAGAAAAGGTCAAAAAAACGTCGTCAGCCTGATCATATAGTCTTACTAAACAACATAGATGTTGTTAAATTGTTTACATTTTGTAAAACTTATTTCTGAATTTTAATATACAAAATATTTAATTGTAAATTTTCACAACTCATGTTTCTAGCTCAAATGAAAAGGGCTTTGTAGTAGCCGTGGCGTGATGGTTAGTGCGATGGACTGTTATGCCGGAGGTCTAAGGTTCGATCCCCAGCCTCGCCACCTATTTATTTAAAAGAAATAAAAACGGCTACTGCCTCTTGCGAGGAATTGACAAATCCTCCAAGAGTATTTCCTGTCACAGAAAAGTGCCGCTCGTTAGCCGTTCGGATTCGGCAATAAACTGTAGGTCCCCTCCATTCCTGCAGACACGCATACAGGAATTGTTGAGAGTTGTAAGTCACTAGGCCTTAGGTTTTCATGAGCTGTTGTGCCATCAAATTTATTTTTATTTAATTGTAAATCATTGTAAAAATAAAGTATGTATTATATTTCTTGAATTAAGAATTGTCAATCAGGCAGACGACAAAACCATGCTTTATGGATTTTTTTTTTTGTTTATACAAATTTTTTAAAGCAAAATAAATAAAATCTAAATTAAATTACTGCATAGATTGCATTACTAATAACTTCAAGATTGACTGGTAATATAATGTTTAGAGTGACAACGGATGCAACTCAATAGATCAATCAAATTTCTCTTTAAATATTTGCTGATACTATAGATCGAGGGCTCATTTGATGGGTAGATTTATAGGTTTATTCAGTTGATATACCTACTTGTATTCACATCATACAATAAAAAAAAATACAAGACTTATCCTAGTGATAAAAACAATTTTAGCATCCTCTATATTTAACTATTTTATTTTTACTGTTTATTAATCATATGACTATAAATGAATAAAAACAAATTGAAACACGTACAGTATTGTCTCGCTAATCCAAATTAATTATTGCAAGCGTGTATTCGGATTATCGATTTTTTTGGATTAATGAGTACAATATAGGAAAGAAAAAGCGTTAGTTATTTAAGAAAGAAATCCGTCTTTACTGCTTTTTAAAACCAAAAATTGAAAAATTCATTATAAATAGGTTTATACCTAATTACTTTTATAAAAACTAAAAAATTTAAAACGAATTCATTTATGTGTTAATATATTTCAATGTGTGTATGTACTTTTTTGATAGCGAAATGAGTTTTGGAAGTTTTGTAAAATAAAGGAGCAATATAAACAAAATGATTGCAAAACGAAACTGTGAAAACCAGTGTTTTTTATAATACGGGAATTCGGATTACAGCGTACAGAAATCGGGTTAGGTTCGGAATGTAAAGAACATAATAGAACAAAATAAAAATTCGTATTAGCGAGACAATACTGTACACATTATCAATATTTGTAAGTAAAAAATTTTTTTTGCAGACAACAAGACTGTCATTCAGACAGAATAAAAACCCCACACAATATATATATATATATAAATATAGAATTATGTTATTTTTTATTGGACCAAGTTATTTTTGAGCTGATTTTTATAAATACATTTTGCTTAAGATAAGATGTTATGCACACCGTGTGATTGATCAAATTTAATAATAATCTCCATTTCCTTCGTTCTTTTGTTTTGTTTTTTTTTTGGTTTTGTTTTTGCTCAGGAAATTCTTGTTTACTGTCTGGGATTGAAGGCAACGCAAGACATGACTCTATCTCTTACAGGAGGGATATTTGCTTCATTGACCTCAATCGAGAGGCGCCTAAGTACTATGAAAAAGGAACAAGTTAAATTGATAATGAGAAAAGTAGGTATTAATAAAGCTGATCCTTGAGTGTTTTTTTTTGTTTTTCATTTTTGGAAAGATCCAATTACCATAAAAAAAATAGCAGAACAATTATGTAGGACAAGGTATACCTACATACATAATGTAAATCCATATATCTGTCCTGGGAATTATAATAAAACACATTGCCACAGCTCAAGTCCGGTGTCTCTTCCTCGGTGTTGCAGAATCTGCATGTGGCACTGCTTACTAAGCCAAGAATCCTGAGGTGTATCCTTATAGATTGCAGTGGTCGGTGAGGATACCCGTAACTATTCTAAGGTTGTTTCTACTTAAGCTAATACAGGATATGAAACGTTCTTGGTTGTAGTTCCGAAGTAGTAGTTTTGCCTGTCTTAGCTTAGGGAGTTCTTTCCAGATTTGTAGTCTTTTGGCCTCCTCTTGTTTTTTGATTTTATTTTTAATCACGTTTTCTCCTATTCCGCAATAGGGCTCTGGATTGTTTTTGCACCCATTTCGACTAAAGAGTCTGCCTCTTCATTGCCTTGGACTTGGACACCAACATGGCCTGGTACCCAATGGAGTGTAACATTGTTGTTTTTGCCCAGTTCGTTTAGTCTGCAAACACAGTCCCATACCAGTTTAGAACTAATGGTGAACTAATGGTGAGCTTAATGCTTTAAGTGCAGCCTGGCTGTCTGACATAATGGCAATATTTTGGTTATGGTAGGTCCTTTCGAGATTTTTTTCTGCAAATTTTCCTGTGGCATTGTCTTCGGCTTGGAAAATGCTAGAAGACTGCCCCAATTAAACAACTGTAGGGACTGGCGCAGGAATCGTTGGGCTAAGATCAAACTTTCCTGCGACAGTCCCTACAGTTGTTCTCGATCCATCAGTGTACCACTTGATGGCATTAGCCTTAAGAGTGTAGTTGACTGCTTCCCCTAATCACTCTTTTCTGCAACTTAACTCCATTTGGAAGTTTTTCTCGAAATTATATTTTATAATCATGCCATCTCTTGGAATGTCAAGAAGGTTTGTTACTGTGGACTCACAGATTGAAATTATTTCCCTATGACCTATAAATTTTCCCGTCGCAGTACCCTCCTTAGCGAATCTAATGATGGCTCCCATAGAAGCACTTTCTATGACCATATGTAATGGGGTCAAGTGAAGGATTACCTCAATTGCTGTTGTAGGGCATGTCCTCATTGCTCCAGTAATGCATAAGCATGCGAGCCTTTGGACTTTTTCTAGGGATTTCCTAGTTGTGATTAGTACGGTTCTTTTATGCCATATACAACCGCACCATAGGTACTGAAGGATCTTACCATCTTATGATATTTGGTTTACAACCCCATGTTTTACCTGCAAGTCTCTTGCATATCATGAGGGCCCTATATAGTGGCCTTCCCGACAGTTAATTCAAAGTGTTTGTTCCGGAGGAGTTTACTGTCTAGAGTAATTTCTAAGTACCTCTTTAACATTCTTCTGGGTCACGATTTCTTCTCCCACTAACCGGATTGGTTTCATGCGTGCAAGAAGTCTCCTTTTGGTAAATGGTACTATCGTTGTCTTGTTAGGGTTTATTTTTAGTCCCACTGATAAGCGCCATTTCCTTGTAATGGATAATCCCTTTGTATTATATCACAAAGAATTTCTTCGAACTTCCCCAAGGCAGTTACAACAATATCATCAACAAAACCGATGCAGCGTATGCCTTTTGAGAAGTAAGAGTTTCTAGTAATTCATCCACAACAAGACTCCACAGCAAGGGTGATAAAAGCCCCTTCCTGAGGACAGCCCCTTGTTGTGATGACCTTCTGAACACTATGTCCTGCGTGCGTGTTTCCGCCGTTCTTGTGCCTAGCATTTCACTTATCCATCTGATTATGGTGATGTGTACGCACTTCCTTACCCAGAGCTTTATTTACAGATGTTGTCGAAGCCCCCCTCAATATCTAAAAAGGCACATAATGCTGTTTCTTTGGATTCTAAAGCTATCTGTAAGGTATTTGTGAGCTCATACAGGGCGGTTTCTGTAGATCTACTCGCTATGTAGGCATGCTGGCGTACGTTTAAAGGTATCTTTATTAATACTTCTGACCTAATGGAGTTATCAATTACCTTTTCAAAAGTCTTCAGTAAAAAGGAAGTTAAACTTATTGGCCTGAATGACTTTGGATGTGTTGGATCTTTTTTTCCCAATTTCGGGAATAAAATAACCTTAGCTCTTCTCCATAGATTCGGTTTATGTACCCAAGTGCAATACTACTTCAAAGTATGCTAATGAGAAAGGGAATTAATTCCTCTTTTCCTTTTCGTAAAACGGCTGGAAAAATGCCGTCTACCCCCGGCGATTTAAAAGGTTAAAAGGCGTTTATCGTCCAATTAATTCTGTTAGCTGAACAGATAGTTGACGCTATCTTCCAGCTTTCTCTGTTGTGTTTTCTAAAGCTGGTAAGCTGCCCGGGAAATGAGTATTTAACAATAGGTTAGACCTTTGGTCCTCAATTTCCGTAAAGCTTCCATCAGGGCGTCGAAGTGTTAACTAAGTTAATGCCTTCTCTTTCGCTAGAAACTTCAGGTATTAATCTTTTACAGCAATTATAGAGCTAAGAATGATCATACAAAATACGTACTAGGAATTGAACGTAATTGTCCTTTATACTGGGCAAAGAAGGAAAGTCAATATTACTTTAAAAAATTGCATTTTTCTTTGTTTATACAAAAAAAAATAATTTTAAAATTATTAGAAGTACCAGATTGTTAAATTTTATGTTTCTTTAAAAAAAAAAAAACTTTTGCAACTTCCATCAACCACACCTAATTATAAGATTCAAATTAAAAACTGCATGTCGCCTATCCTTGTTTTCACTATGTTCAAATATGAACTACATATGTCACAAAAATTTCAAACGCCGAGGACGATGATACACGCCTGACCAAAGTTCTTCTCAAAAAAGCGCTAAGAACGAAAGGCCTTTTCTAATCCAACTAGATTTAAATGAAAATAATATTGCAGATTGGAACATCAGCACTCGAATTTTACTAGATGTGGAACAAGCCAAACACGAAAGCAAACCATACCAATATTGTACGATTGTACGAATGTAAGTTAGTAATTGTTTTTACTTTTTTAGCATTATTGATTACAAATATCCATTTCAAATTCGTTGCACCCGCGACATAAAAGATAGAAAAGTTAGTTTTTTTGACAGAAATAAAGTGCTAACGTTTTGAAACTTTGTAAAAGTAAGAAGAAATCAAACACAAAACTAAATCAGTCTTAATTAGGAATAAACTGTAGCTTGAACTAAAAAAAAAAAACGTTGATTCAAATTGGCTGCACCCGCGATCGCGATATTAGGATGGCGGGTGCAACTATTAACAATATAACGTAATTTATCATATTTTATTGATAAAATATGTCTTGAATAATAATTTTTGCCATTCAAGGTTGATTTTATTAACTATTTAATATAATATTTTGTTCTTTTTTTTATAAAAATATACGGTTAAATGGCAGGGAAACAAGAAAAAGAAAGTGTTTCAAAGAAATACAGGCGAACACTAGAAGAAAATTCTGAACTTCGTGCAGAGCACAGCCTACGAAGAAATTCTATGATTCTTGATGTATCTGCATTCTTTGTATCGGGCGAATCCTGTCCCATATTAAGTAAAATAAAAATTTCGCGTTTTCGAGTTTTGTAGTGAGTCAGAAGATGGTCCTTTAAATTCTAAATCTCCAACAACACGTCTCCTTAACCCTCAATATTACCAACAGAGGAAGGGTCGGATTTACAGCAACCAAGGCGGAAGCCCCGGGTTAACTGAAACAAGAAATTTATTACGGGGCTTTTTTCAACAGTTTCCATGCAAACTACTTCGGATAATTGTGCTTCGCTTAAGTGAAAACTCCTTTTAATTGAAACCAACAATCTTGACTCAAATAGAAAACTTTCACCTATTGAGCTCCGCATAACTGAGACTATCAATGAGCGCTGCCACCAAATTTTCAATTTGAAATGTCAAAATATTTCTTATTTCTTCATTCTCGTACTTTCTGTAATTCCATGTCGGTATAGTTGATTTTATATTTTGGTTTAGTTTTTGGCTTACACGTCCTCAAAATATATAAATTTGTTTTTTTTATAAAACTCCGCTTATGTGAAACTAGTTTTAGTTATCCGAAGTTCGTTTAAATGAAAAATCCGCTTAACTGAAACAAATTTTCTGCAATTTTAGTGTTCCAGTTAAGCGGAGCCGACTAGTAAATGTTTCACAATTAACAGAATTATGTGTTTTTGTACTATGATCTAGAGACTTGAGACAATTCTGTTGCACCCTGCGATCGTTCTTTAAATCCTTTTTTCTGACGATTTATTTATTTTACTTAAGCTTTATAAAGGAATCTGAAGTGAATAGGTGAAAATGTAGTGCCTCAAATAATAAGTTAATCAAAATATCTTATTATTTTATCTTAATTATATACTTCAAATGATAGTCTACAAGTTGCACCCGCGACATCGCGAATCGCCCTTATGCAACACAAAACTTAAAAAAAAAAAAACGTTTAAATTTTTTTAAGAATTTTCTAGACAATGTTTTTCTTTCTTTATACATATTTTATTTTCTTAAATATTATTTTTCCAAGAAGAAAATTACTCGCATATTAAAACTTGGTCCTTTATCCAAAAAGTCTTTTCCGGATGAAATGGTTGAGTTTTAATGTCAAGTTATTGAAAGTTTATGGATGCTATAGTTAAAGCCATTTCCTTAAGTGGCTGGGTCAAGCAAAAAATACTCCTTCCAAGTTTTCGACTGAATAAAATATTAGTTTACAAAAATGTCAAAGGCAACTAATCATTCAATTGTGGGCCTCATAAGATAGATAAAAGCTAAATTCAAGGGTATGTGACATTATAAAAGAACATTTCTTAATACAAAAAAAAATAATTAAAGAACGAATTTTGTAATAAATATTGTAAATTTGAAAATTTAAATACACATCAGAAACCAACTAGAATATCAGTTCTCTTTGTGTTGCCAGGGCAAAACGATTAAAATTTGCATACATTTCAATACCGTTCAATCCGTGACAACTTGTTTTTATTGCCATGCCAGTAAATCAAAATCATATTACCTACCTATTCTTATCAAAACTATTAACAACTTAAAAACAAAAGCTCTGTTATCACCTCATTTGATGATAGCTGCTTCTCACCATTTAATTTATTATTAATCAACATTTTATAACTAATAGCAACAGATGTAGAAGTACGCATATATGCAACTATTTTTTGTTGTCATTATATTGATAATAAAAGTTCGGGAGTAGTCAATAGGAACCCCCCATCAATAAAAAATTAAATAAAATCTGATAAGATAAGTGCATCTGGAAAAATGTATTTAGTAAGATTTTTTGTTTATATGTCGGTAACGCCTGGGTAACTTTTGTTCGATAAGTGTAAGGTCTTCTAAGGGCATCTCTATTATGAAAAAATAAAAAAATTCAAAACAAGAAATAAACAAAATAAAATAACAAATTAATCAGGGTTAGATGTTAACACGCTTACCCAACAATAAAATTTGTTTATATTTTGATAACAAAGTTTGATGGGGTATTTAATCGCATTGTTATAACAAAAACATTTAACTGAAACAAACAAACTTGGCAGACAGTTTGTGAATTTCGTTTAGCTTGCAAAAAAAAAAAAAAAAAAAAAAACAAAGCAAAACTTTGATGTACTTAGCTTCAAAATATGGATCGTATTTTTTTTTTATTTTGGGAGTTTAAATAAAAAATATAAGCTTGAGAAAATACTTGGTTCACCATACTTTTTGTAATAAAAGTGGTAGAAACTATTGTTAAGTCTTTTTCACAGAAAGAATTTTGTTGGCTTAAAAATATAAATAGGTATTTTCCTTAATAAAAGTCTAGCTCCAAATCCAGTTTTTTTTAAATAAAATATGACATAAAGATAAAAAATACATAGCAATGACAAAAACATTATGCACGATCACGTATTTAAAATAAAGAAAAACATAACAACCTCAATATTTTGTACACGAAACCAATATTTGTTCTAAAGAGCAAGTAAAAAAAAAGGTAGGAATTCTATTAAAATTATTTTTAGTTTAGAAATAATAAAAATTAACGAATAATTACTGATCGAATCCAAGATTATAATTATTTCAAAAAAAATAGTTCTTGAAATTTTAAGTTAAATTTACAACAAAGATTAATGAGTACGCATACGCCCTTAACATCAGGCTGTTTAAAATGTTCAATGTAAAAAGAAAATTGTATTTCAATAATTTTGATACTCCTTTCGGCGAGCGTTGCGAAAACGCAACACGAATTTTCTGGAAAACCAAAAGCCTTTCCAAAAATGTTTTTTAATATTTTCTCTAATTACACAAAAAAAATATCCAGTATGTGAAATTTCAAGTTTCTAAGTTCACTGGAACCGGTAGCTGCCGGAAATGGGTTAACTCGCTTTAACAACCAACAAAAGCTTTATCCAACCATTGGTTTCATTAAATAGACAGTTTAAGCTCTAATTTAATATTCGATCTCTAAAAGTCCTAGAATAGGTATACTTTTAAGAAAAAAACGCAATCATGAGTGGGATATGTAACCTACAAAACGATCTTCTAACCGAAGCAATCTGAAAGTGCTTGTTTGACCGTTTTGTAAACGTTCGGGCTTAATCTATTCAACAGCCTCAAAAACCACTATTTATTTTTATATTTGCCTTTACAAATGAAAAATTCCCCAGAAGTGTGTTTTCTATAAAAACTATATTTTATTTAAAAAAAAGTAAGTATACGCCCCAGTGAACAATAATTTATTTTAGAGAAAATATAACTGTGTCATATGTTATATCTGCATGGCATAAGTAAGCACCGTTAATTTGTGGAAAATTTGAGGTTAGCCAAGAGTCTTTTTTTTAACAGAAGAAAAATGTAGGGTTTTATATCAATTTTACTTTGCATGAAATTTGACCACCATTTAAAAAAAAAATGGAGCATTTGTAGCTCGTCAAATTAAGGACTAATTCATGGTGTATTTAAAACCAGGTACAAGTTTTTTTTACCCCAGTTGGTCGTGAATGGAACCTGTAGAAAATTAAAAAGGTACTTTTATGATATCTGTACTAACTGATGAGGTCAGAATAGGAGGCATGAATGTGGTTGTTCTGATGTATGCTAGGAATTAAGTTGTTTTATCTTATCCGAAATTCTTGTAAGTTTAATATCATCTTGATAACTAGTAAAAAAATTTGGATTGGGGCATCCGTCGTCAGACCTTAAACCCTGCAGCTATTCCTTAATAGTTTATATCAACAATTTCCGAAAAATTAAAGCTCTCTGTAGTTGATGTCATTGAACCAATCTATGTTTTTAATTTGAGTGTTCACAAATTCAATCAATATATGATTTCCTAGAGGTTCTGACCAAACCTCAGTTTTGTAAGGATTTATAACTCAATTCAAATTATATGGTTACTTTGGTTTAAGCAATCCATGTTACATGCGATGACCTATCAGATGCAATAATAATTAATAAAAAAAAAATTCCCGAAGCTCGGGTTTCAGGAATGTCTTGAGAATAAGGGGCGGCAGCGGCATGCAGGCAATATTTTTTTAAAATATAAAATTCATATTATCAAAGTTTATTTGAACTAAATAGGTCATACTAATTTTAATGAAAAAAAAAACATACAAAAATTAAAAAAGTTCTGGAAAAGAACTTTTAAGTTATATAGTTTTAGTAAAAAACTCGAAGTTTTTTTTTTTTTTACAAAAAACCAAGACTTGTCTTATAAAGAAGTAAAAAAAGCATCGACACTTTAAAGAAATAGTATTTTTAACAGTGATTAAAAAGTAGCTAAATAAAAAATATGTATTTGCTAAAAATCATTTTTTTTTTCGACATTTTATGATTAAGTAAACTTACAACCAAAATTAATAAAAGATCGCATACCTCCTGTTGTAAAATTCTATTCTTTGTGCCTTATTCAGGAGGGGGTTCGATGAAAATATAATTATTATATATTACATAATTTTCAGCAAAGATTCCGAAAAAAGAACTTATTTGCAAATACTAGAATTTATTTCAAAAAAAGGACAATTTAAGCTCCATATAGAGAATAGGCTTTAACCGAAGCAACCTGAAGGAACTTTTCAGACAAGCAGTTTTGTTACGTTTGGATTTAAGCTATCGGCTGGTATCCCTCATTTCAATAGCTTCTCAAACTATTAAAGTCTTTGCAAGCTACAAATTTTCCCAAAAATGTATTTTCTTTAAAAACGGAAGATAATTACTAAAAAAAAAAATAAATAAAAAAAAAGTAAGTTTACGCCCAAGTGTACAATTGCTTAATATATAATTTTAGAGAGCAAAAATTATTGCATGGAATTAAAAACGTTATTTTTAACTTAATAATACTTAAATAAATAATGTACAGCGTATCTACATGCACATGAAATGTTTAAATGTAATTTCTTAAATATTTTCCGTCGCCATGAAGAATGAAATTCTTACAAAACATTAAGATTAAAAGATTTAAAATCTTTTTACTACACTTCATTGACAAAATCTTTTTTTGATACTTAGAAAGTCTTTTAATTTAGAACACATGTATGCATGTACCTATGTCGCATTACAGACACGCTAGAGTTTTCTATACTGTTTTTGCTTACATGTATCTTGTTAGCTTAACATTAAAGTAATGACAGTCTAGGGATGTACATTCTTCTTTTTTGAATTGTTGACTGTTTGTTTTATTTTAACTATGTTAATTTAGTTTTATTCTATTGTCAAAGTTATTTAACCATAAACAAAGAAACTTAACATAATTGAGAAGACAAAAATAAAGTTATGGCATAATCTTCTTATGAACTTTGAATCTTATCAACAATTTATAATTGTCAAATCAAAATACGAATAGCTCAAGTTTCAAGCAGAAAATTTTTGAACAAAAAATAATCGTTCTTATAACCAAATCTAGGGTAAAGCCTGGAAAAACCAACATATTAAGCATTATGATGGCTTTGTTGAACTTTTTTAGTATTTCATCAAATAAAATTAGCCTATGCTGATCTGTAGAAGCTTTTCTTGGAGGAAGATATAGACTATGCCAAATTAAGAATGTAACTGCAGGTCACCCTGTTGTAACCACGGTACCTTATCCTTTAAAAAATTGAGGTGTTATCACATCAAAGTCAAAGCATGGACAATAGGAAGCAGGTTACTCTCAATGCAGTACGGGCAGAAAAGCAAATGTTCTGATGTTCTGCGGAGCAAAGAAAAAAAAGCATAACCAGGACCCATGTTCTGTAACTCTCACATCGAAAAAATCAGTCGAGAAACGCTGAAAAATTGAACAAAACTCATGTATTTTGTTTCAGTTTCCATCGTTTCTCGACCGACTTTATGCATGCGAGAAGTTACAGAACATGGGTCCAGAATGCCTGAATCTTCTGTAGCAACTACCATCGGTTATCCATGGTATAGACCTACTATATTCTACCTATATGGTAATTTTAATAAAAAAAAAATAATAAATAATCAAATAAAATAGCCACAACGTTAGCCTCAATTCACATAATTACGACTTTTATCAAAAACGGGTACCTATATTCGAAATCTTCTTCCACATAGGTAAATATTTTTTTCTACGTAATTCTAAAAATGATGTTTTCTGTACAATTTGTTACTTAAGAGCATACATATTTTTATTTATTTTTTATTTAAATTGTTTACGATAAAACTTAACTAAACCAACCTCCATTATGATTGCTCTTTAAATATTTGACTTTTTGTGAATTTTTAAGAAGCTTCTGCTACAAGTATATAATGTTTTATATTTTATTATTTAAAAATAAGAAATTGTCAATCATTTGGTGTATAAAACTTTTTCTTCGACAATTTAGTTTCCCTGATATAGCCATTTTAATAAAATAAAAATTTTCCGAAAAATCAAAAAATATTCCCACTAAAATCCCGGTATTTTTTTTTCCTCAACACCCACAGTTGGGGATATTTCTGAAAAGATGTATAATGAGTATTAGGTATAACTTCTGTAAGTATGAAACCTATTGCCAATACTTAGAAGTTTGTATGGAGCAATGTTTTTGTTTCCTGGGCTGGCATTTTAAATACTTTTTTATGAATTATGCTCCAAAACACCATTTTCGGGCTCGATTTCAATGAAGCCGCTATAATAATAAATTAAAGCAATCTCCATAAGGTTGTATATAATAAAGTTTTATCACTGTTGACCAATGTTGAAAGTGGGCCCGAAGCCCATACAAAATTGCCCATATGGTCCTTTTTCTTTTATGATTTTGTTCTTATCATATTTGTATAGGATTTTTTGTTTACTATCAGCAGCTATTAATCATAATCGTTCTGAAATTGCTGCTTTTCCAAACAAAATACTTTTAATGAATTTAAAAATAAGAATATAGCGAAAAAAATGGATTCTCAAGAAATTATTTAAATCAGTTTAAAACTTGGTTAACTTAATTTTTAAGTTTTTTTTTTTTCTGTAGGTCAATAATTTTTATTTTGAAGTTGTATTAATTTCAAGTTTAAGTTTTATGTAAAGTATTTTTTCCTTAGAAATTATTTAGTAAATAATTTCAATTTCTAAATATAGTCACCGTATACTTTACTTACTACTTAAATGCCAAGGAATAACGAAATATAAATTCTTCAGAGATTAAGATTTAAAATTAAACAAAATTTCTCATGAAATGCTCTTGAGAAATATTATCAAAACCTTGTTTTCTTGCTTTGTTGATAATTTAATAAACTAAATGACTGAGTACTCGCTCAATTTAACTTACAGGTACCTACTTGATTATATTGAAGCTCACTATATACTAAGTAGAGATTGTGTGTCAATTATTACCCTATAATAATGGATAATTTTTGTTTTAATACCTAACCTATATTCTTATATTCAGATGTTAAATTCTTAGCCTCCTTTGGGATTCTATTTACAATGTATCTTCTGGCTTCATTTTTAGCAAATATAATGTTGGTTCTTTTTAAATCCAGTTGATGTTAAATACATGTTCTAATTTAGAGTTTTCAATAAACTTAAAATAATGGAGCAGTTATAAAAAGTGGTTTCCGTAAAACCGCCCGTACGTGCAACCAGCAGGAGCTTTAATTGATTGAACATTTGTATGTGATTCCTCAGAGGAAAAAATGTTTGAACTATTTTCATACAAAACATAGTGTGTAGAGTTTTATTAAAATGAGTTGTTATTAATACCTTGTAGTAGCCGTGGCGTGATGGTTAGTGCGATGGACTGTCATGCCAGAGGTCTAAGGTTCGATCCCCAGCCTCGCCGCATCTATTTATTTAAAAGAAAAACGGCTACTGCCTCTTGCGAGGAATTGACAAATCCTCCAAGAGTATCTCCTGTCACAGAAAAGTGCCGCTCGTTAGCCGTTCGGATTCGGCAATAAACTGTAGGTCCCCTCCATTCCTGCAGACACGCACACAGGAATGGTTGAGAGTTGTAAGTCACTAGGCCCTAGTTCTTCATGAGCTGTTTTGCCATCAAATTTATTTTTTTTTTTTATTAATACCTTGGCGCTTGGCCTCACTATCGTCATTCATTTCCTCTGCAAATGTCTCGCTCTGTCCAAAACTAGATCACAATTATTTGGAAAAGCATTTTTTGAAGATCTCAAAAAACATTTCAAAATGAAGATCAGAAACTTAGTTCTCATCGCAATGAAATGGCTCTAAGACGAACTTTGGTTGGTAGCATCTCTACCGTCACCTCATTCTCCTCCTCAGACTCCTGATACAACGAGCAAAGTAGACAGTGGATTACTAAAGCCAACATTAAGTTGTGTATGTACACATAAAATTTTGTTAACATTTTCAAATAATATTGCAAATTCAAAAGATTCTTTTTGTTTCAAGTTTTCATTACGTTAACAACAGTATTTTGTTAAATATTAAAGTTTGTTACCCGGCTAAATCGATGTTTATTTTAATCATTTTAAAAATTCATAAAAAATACAAAAAATTATCAAATTTGTCGAATTACATATTTTAATAATGAGATTATAAAACTAAAACTTTCTATAATTTTGAATTTCTTAAAATATTTCGAACACTTTTGTTTTTGATTTTTATTTTGTAAAAAATGCGGACGAAATTTCAAATTTTAAAAAAAAATTTCCATGAAAATTTAAAAGATCAAAATAAATTACCTAAATCTTTTCAAGAAAAATCAAATTTATAAACCATTTTATGGGAAGTGCCAATATTAACAATTTTTTGGCAAAAAAATCAGGAATTTTTAGAATTTAAAATATTAATTTTGACATTTAAAACATTTGAAAATATTAAAAACTTTAATGTTCAAAATTTTAAGAATTTAAAATTTTAATATTTTGAAGATTTTTGATTTTAATGAAAACAAGGCAACTTAAAATCAAAGAATTAATAGAAAAATCGAAAAAAATTGTAAATTTAATTTTTAAGAATATTTTAATAATATTTTCAATTGTATTTTATATCTTGTTTTGAATACCCAATAACTTATTATAAAGGACTGAAAGAAGAACGTAAACAAAACATGCTCGAAGTTTCGCAGTTGAAGATATAACTATAAAATAAAGAAAGACCCACAGCCTACGTAACAATCAACATTTTTACAGAAAAAAGACGTAAGGTAATAGATAGAGTTTTTAAATAAAAATAAAAAAAATTATGATTTATAATTTGTCTATTAAAATGCCCGTTTTCCAGTGCGATATTAAAGTTAAACTCGAGTTAACTCACCAAATTTGATGAGTCAACTCTGGATTTACTAAAAAAAATGCTTTTTGACCTAACTGTTAATAAATTTATTTCCAGAGTTAACTAACTCTCGTTTAACTTACTACCGAAAAACTGGGCCTAAGTGTGATTAAAAGCGTTATTGCAGTTTGACTTCTTTAAGTTTTGATCAAAACGATTTGTACTTAGAGCTCGAGCTTCTTTAGAAATTGGGATTACATTTGTGTTTAATGGATTTTGACCAGCGGTGTTTGTGTTCAGTCCCAATATTTATATATTGGATAAAGAATAAACCAACCACACATATATTTCGTCTCTTCTTTATTTTATTCCACTTGTGGACAAGGCAAAAAGCAGCAAGTGCATCACCTTGCCGCCCGGTCGGTAGTTCGAGCTCGACATACTCAAACCACTAAAACTAACTGCTTGGTTTATTCAGGCATTGTACTTGGGACGTGTGAAGCCCAAAAGAAATTGTGCGTGTTTGTGGCAAAAATATTGTTCAAATTTGGGACCTACAGTTTATTGCCGAATGCGACCGACTAATGTGAGCGGCACTACTCTATGACAGGAGATACTCTTGGAGGATTTGTCAATTCCTCGCAAGAAGTAGTAGCCCTGAAAAATATGTTAAGGTGGCAGAGGCTGGGAATTGAACCCAGACCACTGCACTGGCGTGACAGTCCAACGCACCAACCATTATGCATCGGGCGTAGTTTTTTTCACGAACTGTCACTTTTTTAATTATGTTCAAATGGAGTTTATTAATGGCCGATTGCACCAATATTTAATAGGGCTTTTAAATGACTTATTTTGTATGAAAAAAAACGTGATTTAAAGATTTAAAAGCCCTGTTAAATATTGGTGCATAAGAGAAGTCATAAGAGAAGTTAAAAAGCATTAAAAACTTTGAACATTTTAGTGAGGTATTAGGCATGCTTTATAACCTTAACATAAAGCTGTTTAAAATATTGTTAGAATTATTTCTTAGATCTCGCTAGTTTTGAAATTAAGTGCATGAATTAGTCCCAGACTTTAGATAAAAACGTGTTATAAAGAACTTATCTTATTACATTTTTAAGAAAAATTATTTAAGAATTAGAAGAATTAGAATTAATCTTTATTTTTTTTTTTTCCAATTTGAGGACATTAATTTTTTATTTATAATAAAGGATATACAATAGCGTGGATATTTTGCATGGCTAAGTTTATCCCGTTGCCACTTAATACAAAATCTTAAGTAAATTATTGACAAATTAGAAAGTGTTAGTGTATGTTCGTACGTCCGTACGTTCGGAAGCTTTTTTTCACCGACGATATATCGAGAACGAATAGAGATATCGACTTAAAATAAATTTTATTTTACAGATAATAAACCCATGATGTGCAGAAAGAATTTTGAGTATAATATAATTAGTGGTTTTCTTATTACAGTAATTTAAAAAAAGATGTAAAATGGCTTGTTTCTCAAATACCTCTAGAACAAATAAAGCTAACGACCTCGGCTTGGTTTCATTCTATGCATAATGACGTAGTGAAAATATGGTAATACATATTTTAAAAAAAATCAACCCACAGTTTTTTTCTTAAATAAAAAAAAAACATTAAAAATTGTTAAAAAATATCGACTATCACACACAAAAATATTAATTTCGGTTTAATTTTATTTCATACAGAAAGACATTAATTTCGGTTAAATTTTATTTAATACATAAAGTTTAGTTGATAATCGGTAGAGTTTGTAAAAAAATTCAATTGACGGTTTTTTTCTAGGCCAAACAAAAAACTGCTAAAAAGGGCACCAATGCGAAGTTATCAATGTGGGTCAAACCCGGCCTTTTTTTCGGAAATATATTTACAAAATATTAACAAAACAACTTACAATGATTGTTAAACCATTCCAGTCTATGAAAAAAATTCGTTAAATCACTAAAATCATTAACAAAAATTGACATCTGACAATAAAAAAAGTAAATTTTAAGCACCTCTTTCTTTTTAAAATCAAGTGCTCATGCAATAAAAAAATGTTATTTGTAATAAATTGTTGAAGGTCATGAACCCATAACCTGACCTAGCTTAAGGACTATTCAGCCCATTAACTTTGAAATAAAGCGGTTAGTATTTGGGGATGTAAATATTGTATCTGGATATTGTGTAATATAATTAGCTCAATATCTTTGAAAGCATTCTCTTAATCGAAAGATTAGATCAAAATTGTTTCCAACAACCACTATCGCTGAAAACTATTAAAACACAATGTAAACGCCAGAGAACTACACATGTTGTTATACATCATAATAAACATACACTACTGTCTTCGATTAATGATGTGAATCCCTTTCTAGTAGAAACGCGGTGTATATGTAAGTGCAACAACAATGAATGATGCACCGTATCACCTCATCCACTAAGATGTAATTGATAAAAAACTAAATAAAAAAAGCCAAAAGAAAAGAAAGATAATTGAATTGATTGGATACTTAAGAAAAATATCCTCAAGGAAGCGAATCCCAGAGACCTGCATAGTGCATATACCATGGCAACTGCCAGGAATTTCATATTTTTTCGTCCTTAAACACACACTTACCTTGGTTTATTTTCCCTTAACTTTTGTTTTTCTTAGTTTCGACAAAAATCGAGTTATGGACACTCTCACTTGCTTCGCTTTTACCTTATATGAAACTCAAAATCGAAGCACACACTTGTTGCACGAAAATAATATTTATTTTTAATTTGAAAATAATCGTCGGTCGCAGCAGCGCAAGGGATATGATGGATAAAATATAAGAATTTATTTTCTCTGATCACCGAACACGATTTTTGGATTTTTATTCTTTTTTTTTTTTTTTTTTTTTTTATGTCAGACAAGATTTAAGTGCGTCCTTACAGGAAATAGGAAAACCGTTATTTATATAGTATTTTGATATCAACCTCGGTTAGAATAGACTCACAGTCTACTCAGCTTGTGTAAGCTACGGGATATGAAGTTTGAATGGGAAGAATTGAGAATGTGGTTAGTTTTTTATATAAATCCGAGTGCCTCATAGATACTTTTAACTCCGTTCTTTGGGCCAATCAGAATCGAGAGCTTTTTGCCTTGATGTTGGAGAAAGTTATTACACTCTGTGCCTTAATATTTTGATATTTGCAAGGAGGAAGCAATCAACCCACAGTTTGATAAGGAGATTGGTGGTGAAACTGAGAGATGATGCCTGGTTAAGTGGCCTCTTGGTGATGCGGATACTCGTATAGAAAAACACATGTTGAATATGTTTATGGGGGTGGGCGGTTGTTGTTCTTGTAATAAGGATAACAAAAGATAAGCTTGCTGGATGATGTTTGGTGGGCGATGATTTGTTATTAAATATTTGTGACTGTTTATTTTATTATTATTTTTTTTTTTTAATTTCATTTCGATATTATGAAAATATTAAAAGGTTGGGGACTTTATTGAGAAAATGGAGTAGGAGAGTTTGTTTGTGTAATAATAATAAAGTCAAATTGAGGACAGGTCAGAGCTGTAAAAGACTGCAGTACTTTGGTAATGCAGTTCATAAAGTCGCAGTTAATTAGCTTACCTATTAAATGTAAGTTAATACTGCAAATAAATACTTTAAATGCGAAACAAGCAGTCAGCAGTCAGTACTAACATTCCGACTGTACAGTTAGAAAAAAGTTAATTAACTTTAAGTTAATTAACTTTAAGTTAATTAACTGCAGTACTTTTTAACTGCTTTAAGTCTTTTTAGTCAGTAAAAAGTCTTTGTACTGCGATGATTTTACTTTTAGTCAGCAAGTCTTTTAACTACAGTCAATTAACTGTTTTTTCTTTTAAATTTCTTTTCTTTTTATTCCATCCTGTTCTTTTGAAAGTACAAGTCTGCAGTCTTTTAGTTAAAAGATTAGAAAAATTAAAAAAAACTTACGTTAATTGACTGTAGTTAAAAGACTGCAAAAAAAAACTGGTAAAAATTGTTCAAAAATGTTTTTCGGCTCCAATTTCTCGAGAATAACCAATCTACAATCTAGTAGCCGTGGTGTGATGGTTAGTGCGATGGACTGTCATGCCGGAGGTTCGATCCCCAGCCTCGCCACCTATTTATTTAAAAAGAAAAAACGGCTACTGCCTCTTGCGAGGAATTGACAAATCCTCCAAGAGTATCTCCTGTCACAGAAAAGTGCCGCTTGTTAGTCGTTCAGATTCGGCAATAAACTGTAGTTCCCCTCCATTCCTGGCCCTAGTTCTTCATGAGCTGTTGTGCCATCAAATTTATTTATTTTTTAACCAATCTATACACAATACCATAATTAGTAGTTCATAAGGTTTGTAAAAAAAATTCAATAAACGTTTTTTTTTTCTAGGCCAAAAAAACTGCAAAACAAACTATACAAAATTTTTCTTGTCGCATATATTTACAGCAAATAGCCTTCCCAACTGATAAATTTTTCGAAGATTTTTTATTGGTTATTTTCTTATAAGAAATAACATCAGGTGTGGAGTTATTTCAAGGGAACCGCAACCCAATGGAATGTTATCAGTGTGGGTCAAAATCAGCCTCTTTTTTTTTCAAATGTTTTGTCCTCCGAGTTTTTTTTAAGATCGATCCGCATAATTTTTTTCTGGGAAACTTCTTTAACTTTAAAGAAATTTGTGTCCAGAAAAATAAATCTGATTTAAGCCTAGTATGCTGCTATTGCGAAACGAAAAATCCCATATGACACAACCAAATCAGAAACGAAAAATATTTTAAAATTTTTTTTTAATAAAATAACGCAGTAATTTCCTTGTACTGAAAAAACCCCTAACTACAAAGTATGTATAATACATAATTGATCTGGTAACAGCTTTCAAAAACAATATACTTGGTACTTATGACAATATTTCTTTTGCTTAGAATACCCCTCCAACTACAGTTTATTGCCTTATTTTTCTTCTTTTAATTTTTATTAAAGGTGGTTCTTAAAAGACAAATCAAATTTATTTTTTATTTATATCATGGCCGGATTCTCCGTGAATAAAATAGAGAAAGAAAGAAGCTTGATACCGGTGCCATAGTAATGGATGTCTCCAGGGAGAAACGTGACAAGATCATCCAAAAATATTAAGAACAACCAGCGGGCTGAGAAGACATCCTTATTTTACACCCAATTTTTTTCTGAAACTGAACCAGTCAAAAAGTCTGCTTCCGACCTAAAGTGCAGTAAAATTTGTATTATTTAACGATAAACCACGTTGCATGAATACCCTTTATTATTTGTTATTTTGAGAGGTGTAAGTATTTAGTTCAAATTTATTAAATTGGTCAGTTGTTGTGGCAAAGAAAGCGAAAGATTTTAAAGAATGCGAAAGAATTTTACTATATTATAATTTATTATATTCAAAATTCTTAAAAGCAATATTATTTTAAATAAAAAAGAATTATAGGATTGTAAGAAAGCCAGCAGTGCCATTAAAAATAGAAATGACCCAAAAAAAATTTGAGTTTCTTAATTTCCTCCATGCGAATATTTTGCCAAAAATCTTAGACGTATTTTTCTTTCAATTATTTGGGTCAATAAAGGTACCTAAAATTAAACTAAATCATTAATTCAATTCAAAAATATTGAATAAACCTCTGAAATAGCCAACCTAAGGATTTTAAAACAACAAGAGCACTCCGAACGTCAAAGCGAATTTTGTGCACTACGGCGTATGCGCATTATTAAAATTTTACCTATGTATGTTAAACAGGTAGTAGAAATTACATAACCTTTACACTTGTGCAATATAGGTATGCATTCAGTTTCTACGATTGAAATATTTTGAAATATTTTTTTACGGATTAAATTTTTTACGGTTTAAATTTGTTGTGTCAAAGAAATTCAATAAATAGAAAATGGTGAAAAAGTTCAATCGCCAAAAGACTCTTAAAGTTATAGACTTATTTTGCGAAAACTAGTGTTTATGGAATTAAAATTTGCATAATTATAAAAAAATGATCAACCAGTAACACATGCATATGTTCACACAGCTAACACTACGATTCAAATTCTAATATTTTCATTTACGTATACATTTTTGTCAACCAGATTTATCTTACAGACTAAAATAAAATAAATATAAAGTATAAAAAGAACAAATAAATAGAAAAGTCTTGATTTGTATGAATTAGGGGTTTGTTAATACAAATAAAAGATTATTTTTAAAAGTTTCTCTTGTAAAATTTTCAAAAAATATCGATATATTCATAAATTGAGTTAACCTCCTTTATGCATCGTGATATTAGTTTATTGCAACCATAATTAGTATTGTATATTGTATTGTATTGTATTGTATTTGCATATATAATTACAGGATACAATAAGATTCAATCTTTAATTAGTATCTAAATAACCTTACCAAGGTTTTTAAATTAACAATACTCTGCTTAATAATTAATTAATAGGAACATGAAAGCGTACGTTAAATAATAAGGTCACCTGACTAGCTCTTGGGGGATATGGAAGCCTAACTTTTTTATTTTTTGGTGGCGCAACAGCTCATAGAGAACTAGGCTAGGACCTAGTGACTTACAACTCTCAACCACTCCTATGTGCGCGTCTCCAGGAATGGACCACTTTATTGCCGAATCCGAACGGCTAGGGTGAGGGGCCCTTTTCTATTACAGGAGATACTCTTGGAGAATTTGTCAATTCCTCACAAGAGGCTGTAGCCCTGAAAAACATTTTTAAGTGGCAGCGGTTGGGAATCTAACCCAGACCTCTGGCGTGACAATCCAACGCACTAACCATTACGCCACGTGCGTCGGTCGTCGCCACGGGCTACTACATGGAAGCTTAACTGTTCCAGAAAAAATGAGGACTTTATGCATAAGGGGAGAATATCACGAATGTGTCAAAGAAATTCAATAAATAGAAAATGGTGAAAAAGTTCAATCGCCAAAAGACTCTTAAAGTTATAGACTTATTTTGCGAAAACTAGTGTTTATGGAATTAAAATTTGCATAATTATAAAAAAATGATCAACCAGTAACACATGCATATGTTCACACAGCTAACACTACGATTCAAATTCTAATATTTTCATTTACGTATACATTTTTGTCAACCAGATTTATCTTACAGACTAAAATAAAATAAATATAAAGTATAAAAAGAACAAATAAATAGAAAAGTCTTGATTTGTATGAATTAGGGGTTTGTTAATACAAATAAAAGATTATTTTTAAAAGTTTCTCTTGTAAAATTTTCAAAAAATATCGATATATTCATAAATTGAGTTAACCTCCTTTATGCATCGTGATATTAGTTTATTGCAACCATAATTAGTATTGTATATTGTATTGTATTGTATTGTATTTGCATATATAATTACAGGATACAATAAGATTCAATCTTTAATTAGTATCTAAATAACCTTACCAAGGTTTTTAAATTAACAATACTCTGCTTAATAATTAATTAATAGGAACATGAAAGCGTACGTTAAATAATAAGGTCACCTGACTAGCTCTTGGGGGATATGGAAGCCTAACTTTTTTATTTTTTGGTGGCGCAACAGCTCATAGAGAACTAGGCTAGGACCTAGTGACTTACAACTCTCAACCACTCCTATGTGCGCGTCTCCAGGAATGGACCACTTTATTGCCGAATCCGAACGGCTAGGGTGAGGGGCCCTTTTCTATTACAGGAGATACTCTTGGAGAATTTGTCAATTCCTCACAAGAGGCTGTAGCCCTGAAAAACATTTTTAAGTGGCAGCGGTTGGGAATCTAACCCAGACCTCTGGCGTGACAATCCAACGCACTAACCATTACGCCACGTGCGTCGGTCGTCGCCACGGGCTACTACATGGAAGCTTAACTGTTCCAGAAAAAATGAGGACTTTATGCATAAGGGGAGAATATCACGAATGAACATAATTGAACAAAATTTTTGGCGAAGCTTCAGAGTATGAACAGGAACACCCGTTGACAAACACCTAGCTTTATAACAAGGAATCTCACAACTCCAATTGAATTTTAATATTACATACCTATTAAAACGCCGCCGTTGCACTCTTTCATTTCATTTCTATCCGACGCAGTTGTATAACTGGCTGAACAGAATGATGACGGAGACGGAACTGGAGCCGGAGCTGGAATAGCTGTCAAAATATTGAATACACACAAATTCAATGTTGCGAACACAACGGAACGTAGCCGCATACGGAGCTGCAGCCGCAGACGGAAGAGTTCACCAACTTTTAACTTTTCACGTACGGCACTTGACGTTTCAATTTGTATGAAGATAAAAAAAACACATTTTTGGTTCGGAAAAAAATATTGTGGTTATTTGTATCGCGAAAAAAATTATTTATTAAAAGGAAAATTATTAGAAACAAAAAATGTGAATTCTGAGCTTGTACACAAGAATATTCTTTTGTTTTTCTTCAAAATACTTTCAAAGCTGTACAGCTGCATTCTAGACAGGTAAAAAAAAATAACGTACGACACTTTTTGACAGCTCTTCCAGTTCCAGCATTCTATTCTGTTCAGGCAGTAAAATGGGTTTTAGACTACTGAGAAATACTCTAGGACGCACGTAGCCATCGAGAAGTATAGACATTTAAGTGTGAAACTATCTGGGAACGAGCGTTCCTTT
The DNA here is from genome assembly GCA_947049315.1 of Epistrophella euchroma. Lineage (NCBI taxonomy): Eukaryota > Metazoa > Arthropoda > Insecta > Diptera > Syrphidae > Epistrophella > Epistrophella euchroma. Next base: position 24,395,583 of record OX346246.1, read on the forward strand.
TAATAAAACCTAGAATTGAGTTAGCTTAACAATTTTTCATCCAGCATAAGTCACAAATTTTTTTCTGTGAAACTCTTCAAAGCAAAATATAACAGTTATGATAAATTAAATTTTTTTGCTAAAAATGTAAGCACTAGACATTTGGAAACGTTTATATGAAGAAAATTTGATTTGAACCACTGAGAAAACCTTAAAAGGTCCTCCTGAAGAAGTAAGCAGTCATTATTAGAAGCAATTTTTCTATAAATGTTTAAATCGTCAGCATAGAGAAGACATAAAAAAAAAAAAAAAAAAAAAAAAAAAACAACACAAACATATATATGCCAGTAAGACCTAGGGTCTTATAAATTAGGCAATGTTAGAAGGAATAGAAGGATAGGATAGATTTTTGTTAGCACAGTGGATTGAGAAATAAGGTTTTGATTATCTCATTAAATCCCAGGGGTGGCGTTCAGTTGAGGGAATATAGAAAAGAATGCTGCCTAGAATGGGGGTCGAACCCACACATCCAGGTTAGCAGTCAAGCACTACCTCCACTGCGCCGGGGCCACTCACATATTTAGCATTAATGAACATATCCGATATATCATTAATAAACAAAAGAAATAATAATGGCCCAATGTGGCTTCCTTGCCGAACACCGGATGGCACATGAAATTGTTCAGAAAAAATTCAGTCAATTCTAAAAATCTGCTCGCTTTTCTAAACTGGGGTGTCTCAATTTATTAACTATACCTATAAAATCATATATTTATAAAATCTTTTCATAAAAGCAGCGTGCTAATTCCTGGGTATTTTATTTTGGTCATCCAGTTTGGAAAATTCCATAACGCACAAAATTGTATGCCAAAAAAAACCTAACGTTAAAATTTGATGACACCGATTTTTAAAAAACTGAAAATATACTCACTTTTAACACAGTAATTTAACTTTTACTTATTTTATGCATTACATGAAACCACAATTGCCCTTTTAAATTGTGCAGAATTTTGTTCAAGTTGTCAGTATCCATATACAATGATGTTGCTAGAATTCATTTTATTAAGATGAATTGGCTGGAATCTGAAATACCAAAATAAAGTGTAAAAAAGCATAATGACAGGAGCTTGAAATTGATCGGCTAACAAAGTTGGTATTAATAACACTGCGAAACACAAAAGCAATAAAATGTCATAAGAACAAAACAATGAAATATTTAGGAGCTACGAAGTGAAAATCGACCCCATACTAATTTGCATTCGGAATGAGTTAGAATATCTTTAAGTAACCAAAAACAAAATAATATTTCGAATAATATTTTCACTAACAAATTAAATTATTTCTGAATTATTTAAGGTAACTCAAGAAGGACAATGCGCACAACGCACCCTCCGAAAAAAACTTTAAATAATACTTCTTGATGTATCAAATGTGAAAACACTTTTTTTTTTATTCAACAATGAATTTAATATATATGAGAGCCATTGCTGAAAAAAGTCTTGTCAACAGTTATTTTTAAAAGTGAAACAAAAAGGACGAAAGAAGTTGTGATGGAGTGTCTTCAAGTTCTTATTACATGTTAATTTGAGAACTTATGTATAAATATAAAAATAATTTTTAAAAATAGAAACATCCTATTAAGTTCTCATAAGAATTTCAAATACAGATATTGTTTGCTATCTCTTAAAATATGAATTTAAAAAAATGCTTTAATTAACACAATTTTTATAAAATGTCGCAATTCGCAAGAGTGAAGTTTAATTTTATTTATAGACCCAGCTTGATGGACCAGCTGAGTCTGCTAAAACCGAAATTCAAATTTCTAATGATGCAGGAATTAAGGAAGGAAGTCAATGTCTTCGTCCGACTCAGCCATCATCGCTAAGGATGGAGTATTCAGCAGATCTTTTCCTGAAAAATTTTGCAGAGGCATTTCTTTTGGACTGGCTCCTGTCACGAGGGTACCAGAAAGGTTGTAGAAGAGAGAAATGCTCCTGCCAGAGAGCAAGGTTGAAATGCTCTGCTCTCTGCAAAGTTTGTCAGGGAAAGATCTGCATAAATACTCCTTCCATAGCCATGGCTGAGTCGGACGAAGACGATGACTTCGACGACCCTTTACCATTGACAACAGAGGAATCTTTGGAGTCCCAAGAAGGGCCACTTGATGAACCTTGCTCTTCCAAAAGAACACGATTGTCTCGCTTTCCTTTATGTGTTCTAAAAGAACATTAATAATTTAATCAGTTATAGGTGGAACGAAGTTCGCCGGGTCAGCTAGTTATAGTCGAGGAACTAGTCATCTGAGAAGCAGACTCCTCGGGAAACACTTCTTTGACGATTTAGAGGAACTCTCTGACATTCCTAGCAAGAATCTTTTAAAGTTAATTAATGCTACCAAATGGCTCGAGAGTCCCTAAATACAATTCAACAAACCGACCCACAACAAACAGATGACCTCTGCAAGACGCACGTAATTCCTATAAGGGAGGCGATAAAGGAGTTTGGGCAGCGAGCCCTACACCGGTTCTTGCCGCTCCTGCGGTGAATGCGTGCGTCATTGCAATTGCGATGGTCGCCCCTTCACAAGATTGGTATAATACTCTTGTTGTAGGGACGGCCCTCTCGATTATTCCAGACTGACGTAATAAGCAGATGCATACACCATAACCACTGACCTATCAACCCACCCACCAGGCGTTGCGGGAAGCCAAACGCTCCTCCGGGCCTGGTGGGGGGAATGATCCACCCAGTGGGGGTAAAGGGGAAGATCACGCCCTCAAAGGACAACGGTGACGCAACCTTCCCCTTAACCCGGTGTCTACGCACTGACGACATTTACAAGGAAAAGTTCCTGTAACCTCCGATAACTTTAAGCAACTGCTTGCCGAAATCTATCCCTCTAAGGGGATATGTCACGTCCTGTTTTTAGTATAGGTTTCTTCCAATAGGGTATCACAATGGATCTACATTGATCTAAGTGTGACGGTAACAAGATCAACTGTCAGCCCACTTACCTAACCTAACCTAACTAGTCCTTTAGGGTTAAAATCGGCAATAAATGAAAAAATCGCGAAAATTTCGCAGTTTTTATGGATATGCGACCATGTTGCGTTCGGCGCTCGAATTCGAAAACCTGGATTTTTCATGATCATAAACAACTCAGCAAAAAATCAGATCTACCGGATCTAACGCCGAAGCCTTCCTCCTATGAGACGACAAGGTTACTGGACTATAAACCTCCAAACATTTTAATTTCATATTATTGAAGCACAGCGACAATGATGATTTGCATACATAGCTGCACGATGTAAGACTTTGTTTTCGTGAGAAATTGTCAGCAATTGTCAGATGTCTAAAACTAATACGACTTATAAAAAATTAAAATATAGTTGACGGTTTTCTTAACAGCTGACGATTGTCAGTTAGGGTCTGACAATGACGTTACTAGAAATATTTTCATGCAAAACCATTGCGTTCAGACGGCTTTAAGGCATTTGGAACATTTTTATTACTGACAGAACTGACAGTTTTTTCAGAACTTACAGTGGTAAGTAATAAGCTAGTTCCTCGATTAGCAATTTCCTCGATTTTAACAATTTCATAGTCGTTTGCTAAACTCATATTTTTACTGTTTAATATTTTATGTTTCAGAAGAGGATTTTGAAAAAGTCTTATTGCCAATTTATTTTCTTAATATTGATTGTCCCTAGCAAAGTGCTGGCTGCTGGGGTCTCTACTCTACAGAAATGATTAAGTTAAATTTAATCGGAGAAGAAAGCTTCAGTAGCATTCTACACCTGCAGTAGAATTTTCGGGAAAAGATGGGGTCCCAGCCCCCAAAACCATTCATTGGATGTACACAGCCATAATAAGGCCGATTTATACGTAGGTACGCCTGCTGTTTGGTTTGGTCTTGGTGGCTAACCTTAGATAAGGCAACCAATCTTCAAACCATGACTAAGATTCAAAGACTTGGGTGGATTGGTTCGACTAGTGCCATGAAATCTACACCAACCGCAGCCCTGGAAACATTCCTTTCACTAGCCGCACTCGATCGAAATGGCAGCCAAAAGTTCTCTACGACTAAAACAGTGTAATAATTGGAGAGAGGGCCATTGTGCTATTACGAAATTTATTGACAAAGAAATTCAAACTGACTATACAATGCCAAGCATTTACTTCAACCCAGTGACCCTAACGGATATCCCCACAAGGGACCTTTGAACAGAAAACCGGGTCATAAACAATGATCATATCTCGGTGTTTACGGACGGTCGGCTCAAAGACGGATAAGGGGGTAGGGTCAGGTATCTCTCTCTGCAGTGTCTTTCAAGCGGAGGTTAGGTTGACGTGGTTGCCAGCATAGAGCCGACACACTTAGACCACAAGTTGGTCCATTGTGACACCACATTGAATCTAGGGGACTTTCTCACTATTCGTTGAACCACTTGGATCTTCTTACAAAGCAAGCGAGATGAGTTATGTCTATATTTGCCAGATTACTATAGGATTATTGATGTAAAAATCTCCCAGATGGAGTCTGCGTCTTTGACATAAAGCAGGGCATCTGCAGAGAAGGTGAAGAATAGATTCCTCTTCCTCTTCGTCTTCGCAGCTTCTGCAGAAATCATTTGAATAAACACCAAGCCGTGTTGCGTGCTTGGCTATAAGACAGTGTCCTGTTATGACACCTATTACGGAGCCGATATGCAATCTGCTTAAAGATATCAAACACTTAGAGCGCTTCAGATTTAGTGTTGGCCAAATCTGTTTCGTCGCCAAACAAGTGGTGATGTTGTTCCACCTGAGGTTTGTTTTCTGTATAGCGTCCTGCTTCAGGATCAGTTAACATGTAGCAATAGGAATGCCTATATTTAACCTGTCTGGTATAATAGTTAGTATTGTTCCTCCTCTGGCGAGTTCGTCTGCCGTACAATTTCCTGGAATGTCTCTATGGCCCGGCACCCAACAAAGGTGAATTTTAAACTGCTGTGCCATCTCCATGAGAGATGATCGGCAATCGAAGGCTGTTATTGAGTTGGTAGAGACAGAGTCCAGTGATTTAATGGCTGCTTGGCTGTCCGAAGAGATGCGGATATCCGTGTTTGATATCACGTTTTTCTTAAGCCAAGATAGGACTTCTTTTATGTGCCTGGAATATGCTACAATGATTGGGAAGGCGAAAAGAGAGACCTAAATTTAGTCTGTTTGAGTATACACCTCCTCCGACCCCGTCACCAGTTTTTGATCCGTCGGTATAGAAATCAATATATTCATTATTCAAAAATGCCGCATCCTCCCAGGGGATGGTTACCTGGGAGTTTTTATCAAACTGTAATTGTGGGATGGTGTAATCGATGTTACTGGGAATTGATCCGAATGAGTTCAGAATGATGGAGTGGCCAATCCCGCTGTTGATCCACTGCGAAGAGACCGTAAGACGAATGGCTGTGCTTGCAGCCGTCTTTTTGCCAAAAATATCGAGAGGTGTAAGATGGAACAGAATGTCTGGTGCAGCTGAAGGAGTCGTACGAAGTGCTCCGCTCATGCACTGACATGCTGAACGTTGAACCTTACTAAATTAATCAGAATACGTTGTTTTATCAAGAGCGGTCCACCATACCGCCACACCGTATGGTTGGAGACCCCATTTTTTCCCGATGGCTCTTTTGCATGTTAGGTTTCCAACTTAACTTTTTATCTAAAATAAGACCCAAATATTTCGCTTCGTCTGTGAAAGTTAGTGGTATACCTTTAATAGAAGGGGGGTCTATAGGGGGAATTTCATATATCCTGGAGAAAAGGACAAGGTCTATTTTGTGGGGGCTTACACCCAGTCCACACCGATCGGCCCATTTTATTAGCTTGTTTAGAGCGTATTGTAAGAGATCTTTTAAGGTTTCAGGATGCTTGCCTGATACGGCAATAGCAATGTCATCCGCATAAGCAATAACTCTGTGACCCTCCGACTCCAGACATATTAGCAGCTCATTCACTACCAAGTTGTAAAGAAGGGGAGATAGGACACCGCCTTGTGGCGTACCTATACTGACAGGCCTTCTTGCAGAAAATCCTCCCAGCTTTGAAATAATAATCCTGCTGGTCAGCATTTGATTTATCAATTCTCCAAGCGAACTATCTACTCTACCTTGAGAGATGACAGTGCAGACGTGGTTGCAGATGTGTCAACATTGTTAAAAGCGCATTGTATATCTAGGAAAGCAACCATAGTATACTCTTTGTGATGTAGGGAGTACTCGATGGTACGCACCAGTGTGTGGAGAGCTGTTTCCGCTGATTTCCCTTCGCAGTATGCATATTGAGCCGTAGACAAGAGTCTGGCATCGATGCTTGTTCATGGATATCAATTAGTCGTTCACAAGTTTTGAGAAGGAATGATGATAGACTAATAGGTCTAAGATCTTTTGGTTTTACATGGGAGTATTTTTCCGCTTTGGGTATAAATACAATTTTAACTTCCCTCCATAACGCAGGAATGTAGGTTAGTTTTAGGCAACTATTAAGCGGAAGTGTTTGCAATTTATGAAGCCACAAGAAGTCTTGTCAAATTCGACCTATAGTAAACAAAAACATCGACTTCTTTATTGACAGGCGGCGATCAAAGCTATATCCTCCATCGTCACTAGGTCTAAACTGGTAAATCGTTGTCGCTACGAGCTCAGATTACTCGGTGCAACAATAAATACAGTTACACTTCTATGGTTCTGAGGACATCGTTACATACATGGGAATGAAATGGCAGATGAATTGGCCAAGAAGGGTCATAACTTGATCCCAGCCAAATAGATTCATTTGTATTTATGTCACTAGAAACGAAAAAAAAAGTAGAATTTACCAGAGTTTCATAAAAGCCGGAAACAACAGATGGTCATCAATTGACACTTGACGGATTTCGAGGAATCTATGGCCGATTACCTTCTCGAGCTGAGCAGACCTCAACTGTCCCTCTTGGTTGGAATTCTAACAGGTCACAACTCAATGGGAACCCACATGAGCAGAATGGGTATCACCACACCTGATTTATGCAGGGGATGTCAGGATGAAGAGGCGGAGGACAGCCCTCGGAGAATACTTTTTCGACGAATTGGGCGACATCTCATGTTTGCCACTTATAAATTTTATAAAATTCATTCAGAATTCAAAATGGTTCAGGGAGGCCCCCATATCTAATTCAAAGCTCCACCAACTCCTTCTCCGTACCCATCATTATAACTACCTGAACTTTATCCTGGGGAGCACAATGGATGCACTGAGGTCCAAGTTGGATGATGCGGCTTGCCGTATTAAACCTTACCTAAATTTCATTGAAACTTGTTTAAATATCGGAACATAAATTCTCATAATTGTATTAAATATTGTTGTCCTAACAAACAGTACTCTTTTAAATACCTATTCGTCCTTTATCAAAGCTTGCATTTGACCTATCCAAAATATTTGTTCAGATTTTTTAAATATATATCTCTTATATATCTCTTTTGAGAAATTTGCTTACGACTAAGTTCAGTTAAACGTCCCTAAAGCTAAGTTTCCTCCAGTTTATCAATTTAATTTAAATGCTGGCAATTACCCTTTACCAACCTTTGCATTCCAAGCAAAGATAACAAATTCATCCTGCAACAATTAATATATCAAATATCTCTCATCTATCTCATAATATTTGACCACATATTATGAAATGACGTTATTTGCCATCCAAGTACCTTGAATAAACACTGCGAATTGATTGGATAGATTCACTGAAAAATAATATTTTATTTTAAAGTATACCAGATGAGTGAATTTTCTTGTAATTGAGAGTCTTGCATAATATGCTTAATATTTTTTAGTTAAAAAAAAAAACTAAATATGCACTAACTTCTTCTTGTAAATGCTATGATGAATCCCACATTTTTGGACTTCCAGATCATTGAAGTGATAATTCTTTTTATAACCCGCGGAATGTTTTTTGAACATAAAACCAACAATTGCTCTATAGTATTTTTTTTTTCGGAATGTAAATTAAATTAATTAAGTATTAATTTTTTAAAAGTTAGCAATCTATGCATACCTTATAAATAATCAATAAATCTAAAGTTAGCCTAATTTATTGAATCGCAATGTAAAAGATATCCTCCCTTAATTTGCAATTCAAAATCCAAACGAGAGTCGAGCTGAAAGGAGAAAAACAAACCACTCCAGTCGCACTCATATCAAGTGACTTATTAGTGGAGTAATGAAGCTGTAATAAACAATTAATAACGCTCAACCTGCGTGCATTATACTCTGTAGATTCTCATTTTGGAGACAACAATAATTATTATGTTTACTATAAAATATCCCAGGTGCTTATCGTAATCATTTTCCGTAATCAAAGTGGGTGGCATAATGTATTACAAGTCCATTTAACATTATATATTTACTACTAACTTGTTGCCACGAAGCGTTGGTCGTCATACAGTGGATCCTTTTGAAAAAAGTGTTAACATCAAATAAAATAAAATTTACTATAATTTGGTATGATCTTTCAACTTTAAAAAAACTTGAAAATGTCAAACGGAAGGTTATGAGAAAAAAAAGTTTTAAAATAGACTTTAAACCCCTTTAACATGTAAAATAAAATGCACGACTGGGTCGCACAAACTTGCTATTGTAGTAAAAGTTTCTTCGAATTTTAAAGATTGAGTGTAATATAAAACACATATTAATAATTATATGTACATATATGAATTTATCCATTTAATAAATTGAAGAATGGAAATTTGAATGTGGAAAAAAGCATGAAACAAAAAAAAATGTTTTAATGTTTAAGAATGAAGAACGCCATTTTGATTGTTGAAAAAAATGTGAATTTATGCAGAAAAAAATTTAAAAATCGTTGGAGTGGTTATCTTAAAAATTATTTTGTATATATAAAATTTTTAGAAAAAAAAATTTGATATGTCATTTTTAAGAATATAATAATATACATCTAAAACCATAATTTCAAAAAAATTCATCAACCCGTTTTCAAAAAAAAAAAAATGATTTTTTAAAAAAAAATTTGAACTTTTTTTAAAAATCCAAAAAATATTTTTTTGAAAATACATATTCGTATGCAGTATTACTCACACTGAAGACAAAATTTTGTTCAAAATCGGTTAACGAGAAAATCGAAAATAAAAAAAAAAACCACAGGTTAATAACGGTCTTTGGTGAATTTTTTACACCAAAATATAGACCATACCACTAATAGTACTAACAAAAAATTTAAAAAAAAATCGTTAGATCGGTTTTTGAGATAAATGACTTTTTTTAAGAAATGGTCCTATGGCAAGTACCGTTATTTTCTGAGCTAAAAAAATCTCGATTTTCCCTCTAGGGAATTACCCATAAATCTTATGTCCCAAGTTTGATGAAATTCACTTCAGTGGTTTAGGTTGTAGGCCGAGGTACCTACAGACATACAGAAAGACATACAGACATAGACATACAGACGCAGACTTACATACATACAGGCAGACGGAATTGCGGGACCCACTTTTTTCGTGTTCTCTATCATCGTAATTTCAAGTTTGATTGTTATCTCGAGTTCGATTTTTTGCACGAGTCCATAACTTGACATAGTATCACAAGTAAAACGAACATTTAAAGAAAAAGTATGTATGGTAAACTGGGACACATTCGGCACCAAAAATTCAAAACTCTATATTTACGAAATTAATAATGGAATTGATAAACTTAAAACAATTTATGACACGTTAACATTTAATAATCAAAATAAAATAAAGGAGTTTTTTAGACCATTTACACAACATATGTATTGTATGTATATATTTTTATAATTTAACAAAAAAAAAGTCATTTCGCCGAATGTGCCCCATAACATGGGGCAATTTCGTCAATGCTAGGGGCACTTTCGGCACACAAAATTTTTTGATCTAAACTGCAAAATAAAATTAGTTCAAATCATTAAAACATTATATTTATTTATTAAAATAAAAAACTATATTTTTATCACAATAATTCACAAAACTTAATCATGTCGATTATGGAATCCGCAATAGTGGATCTGCAGTGATTCGCAGTACATTGTTCTCTTTTCTTTCTACGTAAAATCGATGAAGAGAAAAGAGAGCACTACAATGCGATTCACTGCGGATGCAATTTTGCGGATTCCATAATCGACATGAATATAAAAATCACACATCTATGTCGTTTCTCGTGAGTCAAATTCATGGGTAAATATATTAGCGTAATATTTTTTTTACGTGCCCACAATGCAGCTGTACAGCTTTGAAAGTATTTTGAAGGAAAAAAAAAAACAAACATTCTTGTGTACAAGCTCAGAATTCACATTTTTTGTTTCCAATATTTTTCCTTTTAATAAATATTTTTTTTCGCGGCACAAATAACAACAATATTTCTTTCCAACGCGAAAAGTTGTTTTTTTTTTCATCATACAATTTGAAACGTAAATCGTGGTGCACGTGAAAAGTTAAAAGTTGGCGAACTCTTTCGTCTGCGGCTGCAGCTCCGTATGCGGCTACGTTCCGTTGTGAACATATGTACATAGAAGGATTGATTTTTTAAGTACTTTTTAAACTGAAAAAAAAGTAATCTCTCATAGCCATAGAGTCAGACTATTTTCAGAAGCTAGATTCTCTTCGTCTCTCTACAACTTTAGTCTTCTACAAAAATGCATTATCTGACTGGTCTGACTGTTTTATGTTTCATAGCGTCACTTTCATCTGAAGATGCTGCATCAATAATTTACGTCAACATATTTTACTTTAGGGCTCCATCGGAAGATGACGAATGTGCCCCTTTGCAAAACGACGAATGTGCCCCGATGTCACAAATTTATTTTTAAATTTGTTTTGAAAAAGGATATGAAACCTGAACGGACTTGTGTTGTTTAATGTAAAGACTAAATGTTAACAAGAGTTCAAAAAATATCTCTTATTTAAAAAAAAAAATAAATCCGTAAAATTGCTTACCTATCTGAAGTGAAAAATTACAAAATTACTTCTAACTTTTTTTTTGCCAACTAACTAAAACTGCCAAACTACAAAGCGCCCTGTATTTTTCTATAAGGTTGCGTTCAGCATTTAAATTATTGGGTTACACATTAGCGAAGTTAGTTAAAACGGCAAAGCCGAATGTGCCCCAAAGACGAATGTGCCCCAGTTAACCATAAACATTAGATTTTTTGTTTAATTTTTTTTGGTAAAACAAAATTATTTTCAATATTTTTAAATGCAATATTTTTTGAGAAAAATAAAACGTCAAAATCATATTGCCTTCATTCATTTGAACTTTTTGGCAAAAAGCTGAAACGCAGTTTTCTTAAAATTACCTAATTTCGTCTACACAAGAATAAAGTTTAATCAAAATCGTAAAATCCGTAAAATTTAAAAACATCATAAATCTTCAGGGTCACACGTTTAGGCTCTCGCTCAAATATTAATGGATACATGGATACACAGATGTCCTGACGCACAAATGGAGATTTGAATACGAAAAGTTTTATTTAAGAATGTAAAAATAAATTAACTGTTTAATTTTTTGTTTAAGTTTTGAATTTGGTAATCTTGATCCGAGTATCACTCAAGTTTCTCCAACTGACGACTGACCCCTATAAAATATATAAAATGTACTCATATAATTATCGAGAACTTTAAAAATAATAATCTGTATCAAATAAAAGAACTAAACAGCACTGAAAATATAGATCTTTCATCTTAAATAAAATTTCGAATTCTAGCTTTAAAATAAAATCAACAAATCCACTGTACATCTAATCTAGACTCTAGGGGTTGCATTTGCTTATCGACAAAACTATTAATTGGAGCACCACCGATAAGTTTGAGATTTTCATAAAACGATGTGATATATGAGCGATGAATATGATTTTAAATATTCAATTAAATGAATTGTGATTTAATGAGGTTTCATATACGCAAAATTGATTAGAAATATGATCCTTGGTAAACTCTGAACGAAAACTATCAGTGGGTTCTTTTAAATTTGTACTCTCATATTTTTTTTGTTGGCTTCCTGAAATTTACATAATTACTCACATGTACAAGTACTTACATACAAACTTCAACTTTACTTTACCTACTCGTTGTGAATTGTTTAATTTCACTTGTGTTTGTATTAAAAACAATGCAACACCATCAGTGGGCGGCATGTTTTTTGCTTTGTTTGATTTATTTATTAGCTATATTGCGGAAGGAGAAAGGAGTCTCAATAGAAGTGTAGGAAATTTTAGGAAGGATGTCAAGTTTTGATTTGGGTTAGGGGAAGAATACACAAGGACATACACTCGCCCTTAGGATTAGAACAACTCTTGCTTCGATTTTATTTTATTATCCTGTTTGTGTCTTACATGTGTGTTTATACTTTTTGTTTACTTTTTTTTTTCTATTCCAAACATGAATCGTATAATTCTCTTTAATCGACTTGATATTATTTTTTAGGTTTTCCTTAAGTCAGACAGGACAGGAGTGAAGAATGATACGAGTGTTTGTGTAGTGTGTGTTGCAGAGTGTTTTCTCCAATATTTTAGACCCAAAAGACCAGGAGAAAAATATTTAAGGTTATTTAAGTACCAGATGAAATCCAATTGGGTTATTTATGGAAACCCCCAGGCATGATCTCATTTAAACCTTAGTCATTTCGTTTCGTTTGTATTTACCTGACTTTTTAACAAAGGAAATAGCTAAATGAGATTCAAGGCCAATGTCATGGTCAATCTTAAATACCAAATATATGTATTTGTTATTTAGTATATTTGTAAAAAAGTTCCATTAAAGTTATCAGCAAAAAAAAATAAAAAAAAACAAAAAAAATTCCATGGGAATGTTTTCATAAAAGATAGAAGAAAATTTGAAAAATTGCTCACTTCGACAACGTAAACGTATTTTTAAATTTTGAAGATCAAAGGTTGAAATGCAACACATAAAATTAAGATGTTGTATTTAATATTAACAATTACAAATAGATAGATAGATAGATAGATAGATAGATAGATAGATAGATAGATAGATAGATAGATAGATAGATAGATAGATAGATAGATAGATAGATAGATAGATAGATAGATAGATAGATAGATAGATAGATAGATAGATAGATAGATAGATAGATAGATAGATAGATAGATAGATAGATAGATAGATAGATAGATAGATAGATAGATAGATAGATAGATAGATAGATAGATAGATAGATAGATAGATAGATAGATAGATAGATAGATAGATAGATAGATAGATAGATAGATAGATAGATAGATAGATAGATAGATAGATAGATAGATAGATAGATAGATAGATAGATAGATAGATAGATAGATAGATAGATAGATAGATAGATAGATAGATAGATAGATAGATAGATAGATAGATAGATAGATAGATAGATAGATAGATAGATAGATAGATAGATAGATAGATAGATAGATAGATAGATAGATAGATAGATAGATAGATAGATAGATAGATAGATAGATAGATAGATAGATAGATAGATAGATAGATAGATAGATAGATAGATAGATAGATAGATAGATAGATAGATAGATAGATAGATAGATAGATAGATAGATAGATAGATAGATAGATAGATAGATAGATAGATAGATAGATAGATAGATAGATAGATAGATAGATAGATAGATAGATAGATAGATAGATAGATAGATAGATAGATAGATAGATAGATAGATAGATAGATAGATAGATAGATAGATAGATAGATAGATAGATAGATAGATAGATAGATAGATAGATAGATAGATAGATAGATAGATAGATAGATAGATAGATAGATAGATAGATAGATAGATAGATAGATAGATAGATAGATAGATAGATAGATAGATAGATAGATAGATAGATAGATAGATAGATAGATAGATAGATAGATAGATAGATAGATAGATAGATAGATAGATAGATAGATAGATAGATAGATAGATAGATAGATAGATAGATAGATAGATAGATAGATAGATAGATAGATAGATAGATAGATAGATAGATAGATAGATAGATAGATAGATAGATAGATAGATAGATAGATAGATAGATAGATAGATAGATAGATAGATAGATAGATAGATAGATAGATAGATAGATAGATAGATAGATAGATAGATAGATAGATAGATAGATAGATAGATAGATAGATAGATAGATGGATAGACAATACCAAACAAAATTGTTTCGGTCCATTAAACAGTTGTTTAAAGTAATTTTATTGAATTTTTTTTTTAATTTCAATTTTTGAATTTAACGCGGGAACCCATCATAATCACGCAAAACGTGTATACTATTTGTTACAGCAATGGTAGCTGGGTTCCCATTTAAAATTCACGTGACCACTCAACGAATAGTCGACAAAATGGTCCCATTCTCTCACTAGGTACAGCACTTGTAGGATGAAAGAGAACGAACTCCTTAAGTCGGTTCTCTCGATAATATATGTACTCTATGATCACGGTTTTGCATCTCGCATCTATGCACGGAATAAGAGAAGCATTACTGGCTGAACAGAATAGAATGACGGAACTGGAAGAGCTGTCAAAAAGTGTCGTACGTTATTTTTTTTTACCTGTCTAGAATGCAGCTGTACAGCTTTGAAAGTATTTTGAAGAAAAACAAAAGAATATTCTTGTGTACAAGCTCAGAATTCACATTTTTTGTTTCCAATAATTTTCCTTTTAATAAATAATTTTTTTCGCGATACAAATAACCACAATATTTTTTTCCGACCCAAAAATTTGTTTTTTTTTTTCTTCATACAAATTGAAACGTCAAAAGTGTCGTACGTGAAAAGTTAAAAGTTGGTGAACTCTTCCGTTTGCGGCTGCACCTCCGTATGCCGCTACGTTCCGTTGTGTTCGCAAAATTGAATTTGAAAAATATTCAATATTTTGACAGCTATTCCAGCTCTGGCTCCAGTTCCGTCTCCATCACCATTCTGTTCAGCCAGTTATGCCGAAAACAGATGTGCAGCTTTTTCCAATGCAGCGAAAATAAATTTACACAGGTTCTTATGAGGGCTGACATATTCCAGGCTCTGCATGCAGCCTTCGCTGCACGATATCTCTATTTCTAATTTCGCTGCATGGGAAAAAGCTGCACATCTGTTTTTGGCATTAGTCTTCAGACTATACTTAGTTCATCAAGCGTCGAATGTAATTTTTGATGAATATCTCCCAAACACCATTTGCTGGACAAAAGATTCTCTCGGAGGATTTCCTTGTGTAGCGGGATTTGTTGACAGTACAACTCTTCCAATGAAAACATAGAACATTTTGTCAGCAGGCATGCAAAGCATGCTTTAAATACAATGACGGTTTGTGGCCCTCGGTCTTTATATGCTGTAAACGAAAGCTAGCCAGGTAGCGTACAATGCAGTTTGCTAAAGTCGTATATGTTTGAAAATATCATCTACAGAGCAGCCGCGGTGCAGTAAAGAAATCGAGGTTATGAAACACACAGAAGCATCTGAAATTTATCCGATGCATGACGATTTTTGAGTTCCAATTAGCATTGAGCAAATGTTCAATGCAGGATACCGATCCTAATGCAGTGTTTATAACAGAACAGCGATTTAACAGGTCTCAATGTCAATGATTTTTTCTTTTTAATGCATAATTAACCCAAATGTATCAATTTAGATAAAGTTTTACTTTTCAACTTTGCAAAATACGAATTTACTTTTCAATTTTCAAAAATAGTCTGAAAAACTGAAAACGGAAAAGTCTTTTCACTTTGCAAATTTTTCGAAACACATCGCACTTTTACTTTGCAGGAAATTATTTTTTTACAAAGTTGCAAAGTGAAAAGTGTTTGGTGAAATAGGCGCCTGGTTTAATTCAATCGAGATATCTTGACGAATAAAAAGAAAGCATTTTTTTATTAAAAAAAAAATATATGGATAATTTTATTATTTTTTTTTTTGTTGAATTTCATAAATCACACAAGTAGGTAGGTACATGGTATATGGTGTGAATTTAAAATGGTATTTTGCGCAATCACTGGATTAAATATTATTTTTGATTTCAATAAAGCTCACAACATTTATTTATTAAACTAATCTTTAAAAATAATAAATTAAAAATCATTTAAAAAAAATTAAATATGTAAATGAAAATGCAAATTAAAAATATACATTATACAAATATTCTTCTGTTTAAATAAAAAAATAAAAACTTTCGAGACCAAATTTGTCATATTGTGATTTTAATTCAGGCTTAACAAAATTTTAGGCCAATCTTGATAAAGCGAAGAGGGAAGCACCCAAAAGTGGTATGATACTCAATCCTGCTGCTGAGTTACCGGCCATGCACACTTTTGGCTTTGGTTCCATAATATAACTGCACAATGTCATACGGAAGTCCTTCAAAGCTTTCTGCTGCACATCATTGTCGTACACCTGTCAAGTAGAAATAATTTGATTATTGTCCATTTATACATTTTTACGGGAAGGTATAGGTTCAAAATTACATTCTTAAACACAACAGTTGGCACACTGGCGAGTGGATTTTGGAATTGGTTGGTGGTCTTTCCATGTTCCTGCAACAATTTGCTACCCTCAGTGGAATTTGCGCAGGTTTCAATGTTTGGCCAGATACTGATATTGTTATCGCGGGCACATTTACCGCCGGGATATACATTGTCTGGGAAGTTTTTGCCGACCTTCATTAAGCAAGTGATGAAGTCCAGGATAAGAGATTCCCTAGTGAATTCAGCTTGGAAAGAGTTTGCTTGAATCATGTTTATGGCACAAGCATGTACTTTATTGCCATAACACTCATTTGGTCCATGGTGACAAATGAATTCCACATCCGCTCCTTGAGTTCGCATCTGTATGAGGAAAATTTAAATTGTGAGTATTGTTTGTCAGCGTTGCATTTCAATAAAAAAACAACAACAACAACAAGAACAACAAAATAGAAAACCCTCTTACTTGTGATTTTCCATATGGAACCCATGTAATATCAACATGCTCTTTGAGTTCATCTTGGAGGGCTGGATGGATTTGTTCGGTTATGAGGGCTGCACTATCAGGGCAAAGAGACTCATAGTAAACAGTCACGGGAACCTGTGAAATCGATTCAAAAAAAGAATGATAAATGCCTTTAAATAAAAACATTGAATTTGCAGTCTAAAGTATCTATAAGTACATCTACATTTCATTTCATTTAGTCATCATTTGTGTAAGTGAAAAAAAATATTTTTAATTATTAAAATAAAGCTGATATATTTTGATTTGAACCTGAAATATTGAAACAAATACTGTTTTTATTGAAAAGCAAATAAAAACAAATTTTTGATTGCCGATTCAAAGGTTGGTGAACCTAAGCTGGACGCTGGGGTGCATCATAAGAGATTTTTTTTTGTAATGCTGTTAAAAGTTCGTTAGCCAAGAGAGCAATGACAGGAATGCTATAAATGTATAAATTTAATATATTTAGAATAAATTTTGTTGTAAATCCAATTTAAATTATTTTTTGGAACATTGAAAGGCTAATGACTTGACCCTTATACAGAGCATTCCACACCGATTTAGGCTAGGATGCTTACTACTGAGTTTTAGGGTAACTCAAGAAGGGGTTAACTGTTGGACATTCTTAGAAGTGTAGACATTAAATATCGCGTACTGCTTACAAATAGGCTAAAAAATTGCATTTATTTGTTTAAGTTTTTTATTTTGCATTTAACACTGTAAAACCGATTTTTTGCATTCGTTGAGTGAGTCTTGCAGACAGATGGGCACACAGATGGGAACACGAATTGTTTTGCCATCACAATTATTTGTAAAATGGATTTTTTGCATTTTTTCAGTACGTCTTGCATACAGAAGGTTACCTAAGAGGTCTTGGACCCATCCAAAATTTGATGTGGGCTCTCAGTCTATATAAAGAAGTTAAATTTCATTTTGTGATTCAATGAATCTGCAAGCCACCATTTTTTATTTTCATATAATCCAAGTTTTTCATTTCTATGTTATTCTTAAAATACTGTAGTTATAATCAGGGTATTTGGCATAGGAAGGACGCCACAAAAGCATAGAGAGTATAGATTAGGTCAAAGCAGGAAAAAATCATTTAGTAGAGGGAGTTCTATTTCCCTCATTTAGACGGGAAGGGCAAGTTTAAAAAAAAAATATTGAAAACAAAGTCAAATGTCTCAATGCTATTATCATTTTTTGATGACCGAAACCCAATGTTCAGTTTTATTTTTAATTAAGTTGATTTAGTGAATAGTTTTCTACCTGATACCCAGCTAATTTGTAAGCAATACCCCCATTTAAAGGAAACAAACTTAAGAGATTTCCGGGCCTGCTCAGTCTTCGAAACCAATCAATTCAGAACAGACATTTCCAATCACATTTGCTATAAATTTAACAAGCATAGGTATGTATACCTCCCCGAATTTCTACTCCGTCGCGTTAGTGATTCTTGATATATAAGACGTCAAAAATCGCGAAAACCGTAACCGTGACAGGTGACAGATCATCAAAATTATAGCGCACTTCCCGATACCGTAGATTCTTGTTAATTCGCATAACGGTATAGGCCAATTGTGTTGCATTCAAAAGTAAAGAATCGGAAATTTGGGCTTTTCTATTAAGGGGGCGTAGTATACGCCCACTTTCTCCGAAAAACTATCAGTTATATGGACCACTTCTTATTGTAGAATGAATGAATTCAAATTACAAAGTGCGTTCGATTTTTCGAACCTATTGCGCACTGAGAAAGGTCAGCACATTTCATAGAACTTGCTTTATTTTATATACTTGTATGCGTATGCTGGACAAACGTCACAAAACTAGCAAAATAAAGAAAATAATGAGCAAGCTTATTTTCGCTTGTATTTTGCAAAATTGCAGACATAACATCGCCTTTTCTTCTTTGTGTTTTTCCTTACTGTTGCAGATTTAAAAGAAAAATGGCAAAAATTTTGCAGACAATAACATTTTGTCAGTTTTTTTTGTGTATATCGATTTGTTACAAAAATACAGAAGCTAGGGTCCAATTCCGCAAGCATTTAAAAGTTGTTTCGTCTACCCTTTCTATTCACGCTCAATATATGCTCGAATAAATTTACCTACATATCTGTGTAGACGATATCTATAAAAAAAAATAATCAATCAAAAATAATCATCAAAATTTAAAAAAAATTGATGGGTACCTCGCGAATTTTTATTAAACTAAAGTGAACAAATCTCATTAGAATGAGTTCAGCAATGAACCAAATGCAATGCCATCATCGAACAAACCTACTAATGACAATTGATGTCAACGCAACGGACCTGCCGGAGGGAAAAGTTAAAAGTTCAACTACTTTTTGCGTTGCGTCCGGTGCATGCGTCGCCTATAGGTCACTTCTCATAAGAACATGTGTATTTAATCGAGCTGTCAGTTGTGTACGTCGACGCAACGCATGCGACGGATTTTATGGGTCGGGCCCTTGAGAAACCTGAACTGACTAATTATAAAATAAATAAATTAGCCAGTTCACGTTTCTAAGATCTCACTGAGATCTCAGTGAGCAAGCTCCGTCAGCTCCACTGAGCAGAAGGAGAAACCTGAACAAAATTTCTTAGCTAGAAGCAGCGATGCCAACTGAGGCTTTTTTATGCCTTTTAGGCATTATTTCACTGCCTGAGGCTTTGAGGCTTATTTTTTTCCAAAAACGCTCTTTTTTTTGAATTCTTATAAACTAATTTTTTTTTAAATTTATTTATGTATCCTTCTTATAATGTATTTATTTATTGTTTAAAACCTTTTAAAACAAAACTTGACCAAAAATAATTACTATTTTCTAAAAAAATGTGTATCCACTATTCACAATTTTCCAATGGTAGTAAAAACAAAATTTTTTGCTGTCAGAAAAGATATACTTGGGAGGAATACTGCTTTTCCGTCAAGTTATTATTGAAAACAACTTTTACGATATTGACATTGAATTCAGATTTTTGAGAAATTTAAATTTAACGGCATTTCAATTGGAAAAATGAGTTGGTTCTAATATGTTTCCTTTTCTTGAAAAATTATTACATAAACCGTATTCTATGCCTGCCGCATAACTCGGCGCGGCGACACGGTTGAAAGGATTTTTTCGGACATTAATTTAAACTAAACAAAGCTGAGGGGCTTAATATATTTATACAGAAACTTTGAGTGGAATTCTTCACGCAAAGACGCTTTTCAAAAATAAAAATTTGTATGATCTGCAATTTAAGCACACCCACTTTTTTTGTTTTAAAAAAAAATATATATGATTTTAAGGAACAGGACCATTTCGATTAAAAATGTACATAACATATGTACATATTTTTTATTTCATAAGTGTCTTTGTAATTTAAGTGACTGAACTATTAATGTTTCTTAATAAGATGTTATTGTGATTTATTTAAATTTTTTTTTAAGTAAGGACTGTATTGTTATTTAAAAGATATTGTTTGTTTAATTTAAAAAAAAAAATTAGTTGAGGCTTTTTTTGATTGAAAAAGGCATCTTTTTTTCTCAAGTGAGACATTATTTTGCCCAAAGTGGATGGCAACGCTGGCTAGAAGTCAAAACCAATTTCCATCTCTTTTGTATTAATTAATCAACTGCGACAAAAAATAATTGAGCAAGCGAATCCAAAAAATATCAGTCTCAGTTTTTTTGACAGCAAAAGTGAGGAATCTCACTGAGGAATTACGTTCAGATTTCTGAGATTGCTGAGATCTCTGAGATCTCAGTGAGCTTGAGAAACCTGAACTGGCTAAATAACTACCAAAAGTGACGTTTGAACTGTCATTTTGTATGAATTATGAAAGCAAGGAATACTATCGTATCGTCGTCGTTCGTTTGTTATATGTAGTTCGGGAGGCGATAAGATGAAAAAATTTTTTCACGGAATTGCTTCTTGCGTAGAATTAACATTTCTTTTGGTTTACAGAAGTAACAAAGTGGCAGTATTTCTGTAAGAAGAATTAAACTACATATATTCATACTTTAAGCAGTTTTTTTTTTTTTCTTTTTTAACAGAAATCCTGCCTATTTTTCGGTCTTCTTTTCACTGTATTTCTTGCCATACAAATATGCCCCTCACGACCACTTTAGCCGTTCGATATTTTGAATTCAGCAATAAACTGTAGGAAGGCCCTTCCCTCCATTCCTGCAGACACGCACATACATATCAAAGTCACTACGCCTTTATAATTCTTCCAGAATTGTCACCAAATTCATTTAATTATTTTAACCAAAAGCTTAAGTCCAAACATTAACATATTTCGGTCGGCCCTTTCGTGACTGCGTTTTGGGCTAGTTCTATTCAATTATATACCTTTCTCATAACGAACTAATATTAACTTTTTTTATTTCTAGATTAACTCTAAACTGCCCTATATCAAGCTTTTACGCAGAACTTAAACTTTAATACTATGATTAGATGACATAGCGTATTTAAGAGGGTAGGTACGTATATCAGTGGGTCACCATTGTTTGGCAAAATTCATTTGGCATTTCTTGTTTCGCCTTAGTCGTTAAATATTTTGTTTAATTCTCAATTCTTAATTGGCAATTTACATTTTGTTTTTTATTCATTACGTTTTTCAATCATTCTGCAATTAACATTCGGCGGTTTTATATTTCGCTTTTTGTTAAAAATATTTTCAATCATTTCGCAAAATTCATTTGGCAAATTATTCTTTAGTTTTTCTTTGTTAAATTGTTTATTATTTGGCCAAGTGTTTTTTCGAAAAATATTGTTTCGCCGTTTCATTATTTTGCGAAATAACGTTTCGCCGTTTAATCATTTCGATAAATATCGTCAAGCCGTTTTATTATTTCGCTAATAGATCATTTCGCCGTTTATTTGTTTTGATCGTTTGACCAATCATTACCATCGTTTCGTCGTGCTTGCGTTGGTAATATTTTTTTTAGTTGTTTTGCAATTTTTGCCGTAATCACTTTCGCGATTTAGGATTTCAGTTTGTTTGCTTAGTTTAGGTAAGTACATAACAGAAAGAGGATTTTCACATTTTACTCCAAGGAAAAAAGGGTTTTAAGCAATTGGGCAGTTATTTTCATAGGTGCATTATATTTTTTATATTCTCTATACAGTGTTTTTTCGCTTTTTTTTATTTGGCAATTTGATGTTCAGCTTTTTTTTATTTGGCATTCGATTGTTTGGCAATGTTTTCGCGCGAAATTTTAAGGCATGTAATTTAATGGAAGCCAAAACATTGCCAAACAATCGAATGCCAAATAAAAAAAAGCTGAACATCAAATTGCCAAATAAAAAAAAGCGAAATAACAAAATGCTGAATGAAAAATAGCAAAATAATAAAATGCCAAATAAGAAAAAGCCAAATAACAAAATGCCAAATAAAAAATTGCCAAACCTAAATATGCCAATCAAACAAAATATTAAGTGAAAATTGCGAAATGAAAATTGCGAAATGATGGTTTGTCATATCATATAAAAAACGAAACGTAATTTGCAAAACGAAAATTGCGAAATAACAAAATGCTAAATAAAAAAATGCAAAACGAGAAACGGCGAAATGTACCACCGCGAAACGTTAATTTGCCAAACAATTCTGGCGAAACATACCATACCCTATATCAGTATATCAGTTTCGACAAAAATGAAGTTAGGAAATTTTCATTCAGAAATGTCGTTGTACATAATATATTATGATGGGTATTTATCTCAAATCCCATGAAGCAAAATATAACCATAAATATACATACTTGCTCATCATCGTAACAAATTAAATTGTTTAAAAATATTATCGCTTCGTGAAATATTTCGATAAACGTCCTGATCGGATAGTCCCTAACTTTACAATTAGGCATACATTTTAATAATTACGAATATAATATTATAATTCAAGCTTATTTTAACAATAACAAGATACGAAGTAAATGGTACATTTAATTATATTTATATACAAAGAGGTTTTGTTATACAATTACATATTTATTTTATCTGTTTGTTTGTGATTCCTTCTACAGTTTTGTTTATTTTTTTTATTTATTCGTCAATTTTGTATAAACAAAACAAATTTTATTTATAAACTTACATACATACATACATATATGTATGTACATATATTAAAATAAAACTGATATTTCAATCGAAATATTCAAAACAAATGGATGTTTTGTTAAAACAAAAAAAAAAAACAAAAAAAAAACAATTTTTTGGACTGTCAAGTCTAAGGTTAGTGAACCTCTTTTATTAAGTTGATGTACATACATAAGAGGATCGTTCGTATCAATGATGTAAAAAGTTCATTAGCTTGTAAGTGCAGCCGAAGAGAGCAATGACAGAAATACTTTTCATTTGCATAATAATGAATAAGAAGTCATATGAACAATCGAATAAAGTTATTTCTTAAACAAACTCTTGAACTCTTTCAAAAAAAGCACATATAGAAAATACTATAATATAAGGCCCATGCTAGTATAAACTTGTTAAACTAGTCACATGTTACATGGTTTTTCTACTACTCTTAACTCAGACTTGAACTCAAAAGTAGTATACGTGCTGTCCAGTCGTGCTATTTAAATTTTTTTTTATAATTGTTTGTGCAAGTGGCAGCTCTGAAATTTGACAGCTGCCACATTGCATATGACTGTCTCTATTATTATTAAAAATGGAAAGCTAGGCAAGCAGAAGAATGCGTTACCATTATTATAACCCATTACAAAAATGGGAAAAGTTACGCTGAGGATCCAACACGCCATCCCATCGGTAGAATACAGCAGCATCTTTTTCAAAAGATCCTCGAAAATTTCATGAAAAGAGCATAATGGCCTGTGATCAGATCCGCACTGGTAATTTGTCGGATGTTTTATACTCAATCAGAACATGCCTTCTTTACAATAGAACAGAAATAACACAACCCCCTCAAAAAAATACGTGTTTTAATTTTTAAATGAAGTAGGCCACCCTGTAGTACATAGTCAAATACTGTTGTTATCATTCTCACTGGCGAATTTCTGGTCAAGCTGTATAAAACTAGATAATATAGGTAATTATTATGTTTTATTGTTGTATTTATACGAATTGTGAATTCTAGAATTAACTGCACACAATTTTCAAATGAATTAAATCAAATTGAGGCGTGTTATTGTGTCCCTAGGGCCAAGATTTATTATACAAATACAAGATCATATTTTCTCTCCGATACCTATGGAACTCTAGTATTTATTTATTTATTTATTTGTGATAATGGGTCTTAGTTTTTCATAATATTTTTTTTCAACATATGTACATACATACATACGGAGCATTCCATGGTCACGTACAGACAAATTCAACTAATTTTCTGTTATTAAAAGGCTGTTATTTTCAAAACATTGATTAGATAGGTCATGCATTAATTTTTTTCAAAAGTTTGTACATTAGTCTTCGATTCTTTGCAAAAACTTTAAAGGTATTCTTTTAAATTTCTTTAAAAAAAAATAAGAAGAGGTGTCACGTACAGACGGGTCGATTGAACCAATGTTCTACATTGTTATCTTAATATTCAGATTTCAGGAAAACTAGTAGACATCGATCGAAAATTTGTAAGAACCAAATAATAAGGAAGAATCAAAGTTAGTATTTATGAGAAAAAAATATTTAAAAGGCTCATCCTTATATTTTTAGGAATTTTTTAATTGGTTGTCACGTACAGACAAATTGCGTCACGTGTCTGAAAGAGTTGAAATTAACGGTTTTTAAGAGTAGTTATTTAATAGTTAACAACCGTTTTGTCTTCTGATAGGCTATGAATTCGGTACTCTTCCCTTTTTTTGTCAATTTCAATGTATTGGAAAGTCAAAATTCCGGGTATTGATTTGGCATTTTCCGATTGAAAAAATGTCCTTTTTAGTGTGTTTTTTGTCAGATATTCATGAGGCTGAAAGAAAAATCATAATTAAAAGTCATCTGACGTTATTACTCCCAAAATAAATATGACTAAAACTCAAACACATCACATTAATTTTATTTTTAAATAAAATTTTTGTTTATACGCCGCCATCTTGCTTTAAACGTGTATTAACGTTAAAAAATCGAAAATTTAAGAGTTCTCATTTTTCATGGAATGCTCCATACATAAATCTAAATTGATGTTTATGATTTCTGTATCTTTCAACAGACGGGCGATCTCCAAAACAAAATAATCAAAGTCTATCAAACTATCGTTGATTTAAAATTAGGTTTGCATGTTCACCTTGAGATATGTATGAAATAATAATTATGAAATTAGGGTTGTGAGTTTATTTCGATGTTATTTTGCAAATATATACCAACAACAATACCGACATTTATTCCAAATCACTATAAGACCAACAAAACCACACAATGGTTTTTTTTTTAAGTTTTAATTTAAATTTCATATACATATGATTACACATTACAGTAATTTTATACAAAATAAGTATATCCACATACCTTCTATCAAAATTCAGTTGGTTAGTTCGTACTTCTTCAGATATAAACAAAAAAAAAAAATCATTATAATTTGCGTTTTACACAATGGCAGACAAAACTTAATGCAAATTTCCATTTTATTCTTGAATTGTATGCATTGCAAATCTAATCAATAAATTTTTCAATTAAATTATGATCTTACAGTTTCTTTTGAAATGAATATATGAACCTGTTGACCGATGAGTTCAAATTGATTTAAAATTATTCTCTTGATGGAGTTAAGAAAAGAGGCTTTAAAAGGAATATGCCAAATTTCTCGAAATTTTGTGGCATATCTAAACTTAAACTATTTATTTACAGGTTATAGAAAAGAAACATAATTTTACAATTTCATTTCACTATACCTTATCCGTATTTGTAATCAAAAAATGGAAAATTATCGATAACCTATATTTTCATATGTATAAACGTAATAACTGCAAATGGCGCCCGACTTCCGACTAACCTTTAAATAAATGCCTTTTGATCTCAATGATATTTGTTCTCAAAACAATACTGCACTACCTACTTGCCACACAGCCCGTGAAATAATAAAGCATGGCGTCTTTTTAGCTTGAAAAATTCGAGGTGAAGAGTTATTTTCACGCCTAGATAATGAAGTGCCAGTTGTACAATCGTGGGTAAAATATTGATCCATGCGGTTAAGGATTTTTAATTCACCGATTTCGGGGGATTAACTGAGGTTTAGCGATGGCTCAGGCGGTGCCGTGACATAAGGCCAAGTGACATAAGGCCAAATTTGGGTGTTTGGCCTTATGTCACTTTACAAAAGCAAATTTACATAGTTGGCCTTATGTCGCTTTTGGAAAGTGACATAAGGCCAATTTTCTTTGAGACATAAGGCCCAATGTAATTATCTAACATTCCCAAAAGCTCCCTTTACAGTAAAAGAGGTTTTGGACATCTTTTAAACCGAAACTATATGGAATAAATTCGGCATGTCGCCACGTATATGTTTATGTTACTGTAAAAAGCCGAAATAATGAAATTATAAAATTTACCAGTAAATCCTCAGCATTACGGCGTTTAAACAGTGAGGTATGTATGGGGGGGGCATGCTGCCCCCCTGCAACCCCCCTGCTTGGCCCACTATAGGATTTGGGGCAGGTGCAAGGTTGGGTGTATGCATTTATATACGCCATAATGCTGGGTGCTCTTGGATTTATTGGTAAATTCCAGAATTTTATTATTTCGGGTTTTTACAGTAACATATGTATATGTACAATGTACATATACAACTACGTGGCGACGTGCCGAATTTATTCAATATAGATTCGGTTTTAAAGAAAACAGTTCAAAGTGACATAAGGCCCAATTGGCCTTACGTCACTTTTCAAAAGTGACATAAGGCCAACTCTTAAAATTTGGCCCTATGTCGCTATTAAAAAGTGACTTAAGGCCAAACACCCAAATTGGGCCTTATGTCACTTGGCCTTAAGTCACGGCACCGGCTCAGGCATGTACTTAACAATTATCTCATACCTACTTGAACCTTGAACCATCGTTGAAACCTCAGTTAATCCACAGAAATCGGTGAATTAAATTTCCTGGACCACGGGTTAAATATTGAACCACGTTTGTACAACTGGCCCTAAGTCTAGAAGTCTTTTTACTTTTTACCAACGTATGGTCCAAAATCTTCATAGTTAAGTTGGCTATACGATTGGCCTCATTGGCCAAATACCACTCAAATTTGAACTACAGAATGATTCATGTAAGTCGCTAGCCGCAGTCGCAAGAGCAAAATCTAATCTTTTAAAAACAAATGTTTATCCTAAGGTGATAAAACCGATTTGTTTTTTTTTTTTTTTGAGAAAAAAATCCTCTGAAATGACTTATCGAAACAATTCAATTAAAAGGAAAAAAAACACGATTAGGTATGAAGATTTTTTCTTTTTTATTAAAAACATACAGAATTTGCGTTGTTTGAATTATTATTATTCGGCGAAAAATCTAAAACGCAGATTTATAGTAATCACCTTAGTCATGTTATGACATTCGATGACAGACACAAAGTTTAAATAGAAACGTGAGTCAGTTTCCCCAAAATTATAAAAAAAAAAACAAAACCTATTAGCCAGAAAAATAACTCGTAGTTGTCCTTTTAGGAATCACATAAAAATGTTCTGTAGAGAATTTGAAGCAAATCAGTCCTCGCGTTTGCTTTTTTTTTTTTTTTTTTAAGTACCTACCAACGTCTGGTATTGGTCTGCGTGTACAACTGAGTCTCGGTCTCGCTATGTTTTCTGTCTTCTTATGTTGTTGATATCGAACTAGAGTTTGAATTCAGACAATTTTTTTTTTTCTGACATGGATTACATCTCTTTCTCGGACGGTTGGGTGCAATGTTGCCGCTGTGCGACTTTAGTCTCATTTTGACCCCTTTTTGAGCCTCATGCGACCATGAGACGACTTTTTGGAAAACTGGCTTTTTTGACCCTTTTTTTAAAAATCTTGCGACTTTTCTGAACCTTTTTCTAGAAAATTACTTGGACTATAGATTTATTGTTTTCCTTTTTGTAAAAAAAAAAAACATTTTTTGCTTCACTTTGGTATTCGTCACAAAGAGATCAATTACCTAGTTATTTCGTCTAAGAGTAATGAATTTTCGGCGAAAAATCAATTCGCTAACCGAAATACGAAATTGCAGGCCATATCGTAAGCGAATGTTCAATTCGCAAACCATAACAAGGCACTTTATTTTTTAATTAAAAAAAAAAAAAAAAAAAATGTTATAGTAAAATGCAGTAGGACATATGTACATACGTAATTACGTACATACATATATCCTACATGTTCCCCAAAAAAATATCAGCGAATTTGTTCGCGATGGAAGTTCGTATGAATTTTTCTAAGTGATGGATTCTTTGATAGCTTCCTTTTTCTTATTTCGTAACAAAATTTTAATTACGATGGAATGCATTATGTACCAACAGGGCTGACTTTATCTACGTACCTATATAGGTACTCACAATCACAAAGGAAAGATGTTTTTACTTTCCCAAATTTAAAGAAGGTAAAGATAAAATTAAGAAACCTTAAGTTTCTCGCCACTATAATGTCAACTGATAAAAAACGGATTTTTAAGCTATATATTTTACGAAATTTTCTGAATGCGATATGATGTCTTCATGATGAGAGAAATTAAAGGTTTTCGTATGCAGATAATAGGTTGTATGAATCAAATATAAATTCAAGATATAGTTTACACTATCTTGAGTTGATAAGTTTCAACTGATGTTATTGAAAACAACTTAATTCAAGATAGCTTTTAACGCCCTTGAATCTACAAAACTTTATTAGCCGTTCGTCCCAGCCATCTCATTTAGACTAATCAGCATTTTTAAATTTATTATAATTTATAATAAATTTATTTATAATCCACCGAAATCGGCAAATTAAATTTCCTGAACCACGGGATAAATATTGAACCACGTTTGTACAATTGGCCCTTAGTTTTTAATTCCTATAGTGGTGTATCCTGAACCAAAACACAAGCACCTAGATTCTTAAGCCGCCAATTTCATACTAGGTATGTGCAGTAAGTAAAAATAAACAATAACCATAGCGTTAGTAGATTTTCTTCTTTGTGGTTTTCTATCCTTAGCAAATGTTTCAACAAATTTAAAACTTGAACTTGCTAAATGAAAACCTTAAGTTTTTTTTTTAAAACCTATGGCTTTATTTATTTATTTACAAAGAGAAAAACCAAACATTGTAGGTACAAACTGTTCGCAAATTTCAATAATACTATTAAAATATGAACAAAACATTAAAAACGTCTTTTATTTTGTGGCCACACCCAAATTCGGCTTAACTCTGTTTATTACAGCTTACGTCACCTGTTCTGTACACAAAAACACGGTCAGTAGGAGCAAAATACAATGCAGCTGTAGCAGAAGTTAAAGTTTAATTAAATTCCAAGACTTCACCACACATTTTCTGCTATAGCTTAGCTTCACATTATAACGCTGACTCTTGGTAAGTACTCATAGCTTCCATTTTCCTACTCTGTTAGCTACACCATTGTTTTCAAACTACATAATTATGAGTCGTAGTCGTTGCAGGTAGCACTTTGTGTATAGTGAAAAGAAAATATACCTACTTTCAGCTTTCAAGTTGTAAACCTAAACACTCCCAATCAACCGGTTTTTCATATCAACACCCCATATTATAGAAACCTCAACGAAACTATGTCCCCCTTCTACGTTTTTATATTTTTCCAACAAATCGAATGTGTAATGTTACAATAGTGAAAACACAAAGGAAAAACTACATTTTCTTTTGCTTACTGAAAGTTCAACGAACGACAGTTTTTGTGGTGAAGAATGGCCAGGTCAATTATTGTGTGACCCTTTTGGGCTTATTAATTAATTTTTTTTACAGAAAAAAAAAAAACAAGTCTCCATTAATTACCTTAACGGCTGCACAGGAGACTGCAACAAGTGCAAATAGAATTCCAAACAGCTGCTGTTTCATTGTTTTCTTTTATTTATTTATTAGGACACGAAAATAGATCAAAATTTTCACTTGTATTTGCTTAATTGATTCGGTGTTTTGTGTAGAATTTACTACGTCGAGCAAGAACTTCAAGATTCGAACCACACTGGTAAGTTTGATAAAACAAAAGTCGAAATATAAACGACGACCACAATCCACGAGACGTCCGTAAGCAACTAAAGTTGAATTTTAAAATCTAATACGGAATACGCGGTTGTCTTGATGAAGTACGACTTGTTTCGTGGATAACTTCAAGTCACGGTGTTGAAAGAGGGTGTAGTTTGGGAGTGGGGAAAGGGGTGAGCCGTATTGTATAGGTACATAGTGTAGTCATATTTTGAAGTTTGCATGTTTATTATGATGATGAAGATGATGGAGGTTCACTATATAGGTCTTTGCAGGCAATGTTAGAAGGGAGCTGAAAAAGAGAATGGCTTTTTGTATAGATTTGTTTGATGGAAGAAGCCGACTTATAATCATTTTTTTTTTAATTGCGGCATTAGTCATTTAAAGGTGAGTTATGGATTCGTGGGAAATGTGATCATTACTCTATTAAACAAAAAATGAAAAATTTATAAGGGAGAACGACTTAAGAGGTGCTAATTTATAACAGTTTTGTTAATAATGATAATAAAAGGGGCCCGCAAGGCCAGGGCTTTTTACCGGTGGGCGTAGTTACCTACTTATATGGAACTAAAAGTTTGCTTAAAACTCGGGATAAGTGCATTAAATCACGCCCGCTTTTAATGGTGACAAACTGTTATAACTGTTATAAATTTGCAGACACACCTAAAACTTTTATAAATTGACATAAATGTCTGGAGTCAATTATTCCTTTATGAAATTGGAAAAGACTAAATATAACAATTTATAACAGTTTCAACACGCATATTTATGACAGTTATAATACAACAGTTTTGAACAAAAGAAAAAATTGCTGTCTGATGTATGCCCAATCGCGGAGAACCCTGGCCCTCTGGAGCTGCAAAGAACATGAAATTCTATTGACACCAGGTAAATTGCTTTCGACACCACCTGCATATCAGCGCGTGAACTACTAGAGGGGGATACAATTTTTTTGGATTTGACATTCAATGTATTTCCCATAAATGAAAAAATGGTCTGGAAAACATTAATTTTACTAATTAATTTTATATGAACGGGTATCCGTATTTTAATTGCAATGTAATAATAAAACATGTGAGTTTGTGAATCGAGCTTTAAATATATGGAAACTAAAAACTAGAATGCTTTAATTTATAGATAAAAAGTGTAAACAAATCATCCTCACAATGATAAACAACAACAACGATACCCAGTTAAGGAAAAGCAAGGCAGAAGCGTAGCCAGTTTTATTTAAAATATGTTTTGTTTTTATTTTGTGCTGTGTTGTGTTGTAGAATCAAAAATTTAGCAAGAATAATAACAAAATTTGAAGTGAATTATAAATGTGTGCCCTTAACAAGCTGTTCCAAACCTGTCTTTGAAAATTTACCGTATCTTTACATTATTTAAGTTTTTTTTATATTCTGTTAAAAAGTTTTACGTTAAAATGCTCTAAACATAAAACATACCTATTCTTCTATTTCACATACTAAAATGCAAGTGCGTATATCTTCGAATATGAGGGCTTAGTAACAATAACGCTCGACCCATTTATATTCTTTATACTTAGGTACCTACCTTTTTAATTTACCAACAAAACACAATATTTTATTTGTTGTTAAATGTGTAACGCTTAAAACCAACTGGACCCGCCTGGAAAAAGAATCTAGTTTTCAATAAGGCCCTGGCAAGTTTTTCATTGTTACTAACAAGGGTCTAACAAGGGTTACAATAGGCATTCACTAGGCTCTCACCAGTTATGAACCTTTTTGCCTCGTCAGATAAATTCTGCCTAAGCCCTGACAAGTAAAAACAAGATTTGTTCCACATATATTCTCCATGGTTTTTATTTCAAGAGACACTTCTTGTTGTTGTGTTGCTTCGAAGACTTCAGTGTACTCACCACGTTTCAGCTTGCCGATGAACTGGTGGTCATCCTGGTTGGACCTGTCTCCAACATAATTCTTATGGTACCTATCCTACCGTTTGTGTGCATTTACGTGTCGGTTTAAAAACGTGCAGCGTTCAGTAGTGTCATCTTTTGTGATTCTGCGGTGATGCGCTTTCTGTTGCTTATATTGAGAGGTTTGGAGGTATTCAAAACACGTTTTTTCTTGTTTAAGATAATAAAAGTTGACTAATTTCACGAATTAACCGCGAATCCATTTTTTTTTAAATTTTATTTTATTATAAAACACTGACACTAAAAAATTCTTGCACTTGCTTTTTAGGTAGAACAACCTAGAACAGATTTCTAATAAATGTCAAAATCAGTTGTGATTCTGTCTCATTCTGTTTTGTCTGCAGTTCGATTTTACTACTTGACACACCGATTCACAGTCATTATTTAAATAAACGTTCTCAGCGAGGCACTAATAGGGGCCTGTCATGTTTTCCTCTTCCATGTTTTCCTTACCGAAAACTTGCCGGGGCCTTACCTAAACTTACCAAAAACTTGCCATTTTTCCAGGCGGAGAACAAGCGAGATCTCTAATTTTTATTTGTTATTAAGTGGGGGTGTTGAGAGTACCTATACCTAATAATAACAGGTTCAACTTTTATTGTATTGGATGAGCTTCTGGAGTATGTAATGATGGAAATGTATCTCATTCATTGCGTTTTGTTTTAGAATATACAATTATTTTTGGAGATAAACAAATAAGAGCAAATATAATCCTTTGACTAACATTAAGAAGAAGAAGTATGGAAAACATATTTGCAGATGCTGACACAGTCATGTTTATTTTTATCTTGGAATTAATTTAAAATAAACTTGTAGAGTAAGAAGAATAACATTAGTTTAATTGTTAAAATGTTAGAATATTTATTCAAGTTTTATGATTTTTTTTTAAATTTAATTTGTACATCTTTAGAATAAACAGTGAGCCTCCCTGATTACGAAAGGGCAATGCCTTTAACTGAATATATACACCATTTATATCTATCTAATCGTCCATTTACTAATACTAACTCTTTTCTTTCTTTCACCTCTTTTCCCTCTACCGCCTCTGATGGTGAGTACAATGGACGCATTGAGATCCCAGTGAGTGAGGTGATGGGGCTTGCCATCAAAATAGACATTGGCGCAAAATTTTAAACAGCCTGATGTTAGCATGATACTACTTAACAATTTTCTAACTTTAAAACTCTTTACTAAAATATTCATAGTTTTAAACATTTTCTAACGTATTTTTATAGCTGAACACGCCTAAAACAGTGACAGTTCAACCCATTTTTGCAATTGAGAACTTCCACCAAACGTCAAAAACTCTAGATGGGGGGAAAACAAACACACTATTAAAGGCGCGAACAGTATCGGTGTGTATTTCTATTTGTTTGTATTGTTGTTTTCCCCCCATCTTCTTCTTTTCGATGAAAGAACTGTCAAAATTAGAAAGAGAAAAGACAGAGTCAGATTCTGGAAAAGCCCAATTGTAGCTGCCAAAGTGACACGGATTTAGTATGATACTAAAAAAATAAAATAGGCATTTGGCGATTTTAACTTTAGTAAAATGTTAAAAAGATAATACGATGCTAATTCGTTTGAAATTTGGAAAAGCTTGTTTTTAACCTAGCAACATACTAAAAATGCTTTAACATCATACTAAATCGTCTAAAATTTTGCGCCATTCTGTTTAAGGAAAACCTTAACAGTTGTTGTATTGCAGGTACCTTAATACTTTTATTTTATTTTACAAAAATCTATATTTTCTTTCTTAGATAGATAATGGAATTTAATAATAACTAAGGTCCAATTATACAAACGTGGTTCAATATACAGGGTATCCCGAAAATCAGGGTATAGTTAATATATAGGGTATAGTTAATACTATACTATACTAGGTTATACTAAGAAGAATAAGAAAAAAAAAATCAATCTATCATCCGGTACCCGCTTGAAATTGAGTTTCGGGACACTCTAAATACAAGGTTATATTCACCTATGTGACAAAAAGCTATAGAGCGTGTAGGTTTAGTCGAGACAAGGAAAAAATTGTATCTATTTGCCCCGGGAGGGGCAATTTTCTAAAAAATCAACTTGATATAGAAAAAAAAATTGTTTAAATCAACGGCAACACTTATATTCTTTTATTTTGTTTTTAATTCACTTTATTTAAGAGAACAGTTTTTGAAAAATAGATTTTCAAACTCAAAATTTTGAAAAAATAATGAAAAAAAAATTGTGTTAAAACTAATCTTTGTCAAAATTGTTAATTTAAAAAAAAAAAATGCCCTTTCCGTAAACAGGGGGAAATAGACCCTCCATACGATTTTTTTCTTGTCTCGACTAAACCTACACGCTCTAGCTCTTTGTGACACCTAAGTTGAATCACCATGTGTATATCCCGTTGTTCAGCAATTTCGGAAGATCAACTGAATTTTAACTATCGCTCAAACTGTTTCCGAGATTTTCGAAACAGAATTTATAATTTCGTTGTCGTTCTTGGAAAACTCCCTAAGTCCATTTCTTAAGAAACTGAAGAACCTTTCATAAACACGGCATAGTTAATTAAATACCAAAATTAAACTTTTGTAAAAAGTACCCAACTCTTTTGCTACATTTATTCTAAATATAAAATTTATCAAACTTAAAAATTTTCAAGTTATTGTTAGTAAAATTCCATAACAAATGTCAATGTTACAAAATTTAAAAAAATGGACTTAGGGAGTTTTCATAGAACGACGACGATTTCTAGAAAAAATGGCTGCGATCATCAATGGTATGATATGATTCATTTCATTTGATTTTGAAGTTATAACTAATGGACAAGCACAAGAAACAGAAGGACAGAGTCTATAGATTTTATATATAAATGCGGGTAACGTGTCGAACTTCGTTCCATCCTAATTTGATTAAGAAGCTTGTTGCTGCTCATAATTTTCCTTAATATTGCTCCTAGCGAAAAAATGGATACATACAATATTTTTTGTAGGAGATCTAATTTATTTTGATTTTTATTGTATACTTTTCCTCTAAAATTATTTAGTTAAAACTTCAAAAGGGGACCTTTAGCCCTCCCTCCTGTGAAAAGCTCGCTGCCCTGGACTGCGGACTTTATAGGTATGTTAACAAAAATTGTTAATAATCGTTTTTCTTTAAATTGTTTTAGTGAATAGTTTTTGTAAAATTAATTTTGATATTTAAAATTTTGAGAAAAAAAAAATAAAAAATTTTGGTCAAACTTAGTTTGTTCAAAATGTTGATATTTTTGTTTTAAATTTTCAATGCACTTATCAAATTTTAGTCATACTTTAAAACCCAGATGTTTAAATGTCTTATAATTTTTGAGAAAATCGAAAATAACAAAATCTACTTTACTGCTTTGGCAGCAATTAAATAATGGATTGATATCGAATTTAAAGAAAGTTACTTTTATTATTTTAAAATCTCTTATAAACTAGAAGCATCACAATTTACTTTCATATTTTTTTCAAAATTATTTGTTTGAAAATTAATATTTCAAAAACTGGAAAATTTAAAAATAAAAAATTATATATTTTCATTTGTTATACTTACATATGTACATATGTACTTAATGTACATATGTACATCAGAACTTATCGTTGGCCGTTGATACATATACATATGTATGTACATAGATATTGATTTAATTTCTTACTATGATAAGAGTCCATAAAGTTGTCTTTAATTTTATATAGAAGGCTGCGGCAGACCTAATTTTTAACTGTAGGTATACCTCTTAATACGTAGGTACGTGATTCTAAGTCGTTTGTTTATTTTTACCATATCTATAAAATGAATCTGAACAATACATATTGCTATAGAGATTCGTATGTAGCAAGAGTAAATGACGCGTGGATGTTAAGTTTCTAATTAACTATGTTTTTCACTGTAAAACCTCGAAATTTGGGAATTCTAAAATTTATTGGTATAGTATGAAATTTTTCAGCAACATCAGAAAGTCAAAAAATGTTTTGTTTTTACAGACTTTAACCACCGTGCATTTTGGTTAGCCAACAGTCATCACCAGCGCCGGATGTACGACTTTTAAGAACAGGGGCAAAAACCTGATTTGACGCCCCTTCAGCATTTAAGGTATGTAAATGATTTAAAAAAAAAATGAAATAGCAAAGAATATAAAGTTACCAAGAAGTCGCATCTCATACAAATTTTCTACTGAAAATGCCGGGTTTCAATGTTGGAACCCGCACTTTGGCTTTTTTATGGGCTTTTCAATAATTCTTTTAGCGCTTTTCAAATGAGATACCACATACATTGAAACAGTCTGCTGTTTTGTCCTTGAAAAGACCATAAAAAAAGCAAAAGCTTTGGGAGCAGGCCGCAATATTGGAACCCACCATATAAAAATGTGCAGTAAAAAAATTGTATGAGATGCGCCTTCTTGGTAACTTTATATTCTTTGATAATAGGTACCTAAACTTGAAACTAGTTTTTTTTTTTTTCAAAATTTTACGTAGTTGAGTAGTATTTTTGTGTTGAGCCTCTAAACTACTAGATAAACACAAGGCCCAGTTTTTCAGTGCATGGTGAGTTAAACCAGAGATAGTTAACTCTGGATATAAATTTATTTACACTTAACTTTATAAGAAGTTGGGAATTTCTGCAAATCCACCCAACAAATTTGGAGGATAAAATATCAAAAGCATCTGTTCAGTAAATCCAGAGTAAACTCACCAAATTTGGTAATTCGGGTTAACATTTATTCTCCAACTGAAAAACTGAGTCTAAAAACCAGATCTTTGATTTTTGGGAAAATTAAAAATTCTATTTTACTACTTGCTTTATGGAAATAGGATCTTTGGAGAAACAAAATAACGGATTACAGTTGAATTTAAGGAAAACTTAATTAATTGTTGTTTTCAACTTTCTTAAAAACTAGAAGAGTTTTAAACATAAAAGACTATACGTCTTTATTTGGACCTTCCTGTATACTTAAATAAATTGATTAAAATAAACGGAATTGAAACTGAAATAAAATGATTTAAAAATTGAATTGAATTGGATTTAAGTGTTTGACTAAAATTGAAAGGAACATTTGAATATTAAAAACAAAAATACTATTTAATAACGACAAATTTTGAACAAATTTGGTTTGAACACAATTTTCTTAATTCTTTTTATTCAAAATTTTTAGTTTGGAAATAAATTTATCAAAAACTATTCACTAAAGCAATTTGAATAAAAAACTTAATAAAATAATGGATTTCCGACTTTAAAAGCAGATTTAGCATGATTTTGTAATCGTTGCTGTTGTTTTTTGTGCTTGCCTTCCAAAAATTCAGCTTTTTGAAAAACAGAATTTTGAAAAGCATACTTTTGAAAGCAGAAAAATTTTGAAAAAAGAGTTTTGACCCAAGCAAAGTTTTGGCTCCAACCCGATTTTCTCAAAAGTAATAACACACCTTTCACTGGAGTTCTCCTAGGTCTAGTGTTCATTTATTTTTTTGGTTGAGTGTTTTTCTTTGAAGTCTTTTTTTTCGCAATGGTGAATTAGTAAAATAAAACTGCTAGCGACTGAGAAATATATATGTAGGAGTAGGTACATGTGTACATACATAATTTGAATTCCATCAAATATTTCTACAGTTTTTTTTTTTCAAAATTTGTTGCGAGTTGATAGTCTTTTGAAGAGAGTGTCTTCTCGAATTTGGCGCCCCCTCAAGCAGTCGCCCAGGGCACGTGCCCTGGAATCATTATATGTGTATGGAAACAAAACATTTCAGATTTTAACCAATGTTGCTGAAAAAACAATAAGTTTAACCAAAAAAATATAGGATTTCCACATTTCGAGGTTTTACAGTTATATGTATGTATATCTCATAAGAAAGTTAATATATTTTCTTGATTTACTGTTGCTAATACGAATTTGG
This sequence comes from Epistrophella euchroma, assembly GCA_947049315.1. NCBI lineage: Eukaryota > Metazoa > Arthropoda > Insecta > Diptera > Syrphidae > Epistrophella > Epistrophella euchroma. The sequence continues at coordinate 24,433,502 of OX346246.1, forward strand.
ATAGCAATAGTGTTTATTTATGAATATTCAGAATTTTAACATTTTGGGGTTTGGCAGTATCTAACTTCAGGTACCGATAATTTTGTACGAAAGATATTTTTTTTTTAAATATACAGTTCACTCCCCTTACGTAAAATACTATTACGGGCTAGTAAACATGTTTTGAGCATGTAATTAGCTTTTATCACATATTTGACCCTTATACCATCGATCATCATTGAACCTAGCAGTTGTTGAACTAACAATAAGTTCTTACTGAAAGACCATTTAGAAGTTCTTTCAAATTTGATGTAATTTAATTCTTTTTCGCAGATTACATTTCAAACAAAAGCTAACTCATTGGGCCTTACCAATAATCAAATTTAGTTATGACTTAAAAATTGCAGAAAAATTAACCATTAACGTTATGGATCCTAAATAATTAACCATACATTATATTCACATTTTTTTGGATTAAGAGTCCATTTCATTATGATCCATTTTACAGAAACATTAAAGTCGTAACTAAATGTGATAATTGGTAGGGCCCATTATCTAAAGTACAAAATTTTGACACCGCGCTTTGTTTTTTCCTTGTTATCTTAAGCCTAGTTTATATTCTTTATATATTATATTAGTTGCAATTGAATTTGCATTTTACGAGATGTGATTTCTAAGTTCTTGATTACTGAAAACATGTGTTGAAATTGAAAAGATTGTAAGCTGATTTTGTTACCAGGTTAATACAAACACAATTTTAGTGGAAATGAAATTTTCATATAAAAACGCCACTTAGTTCAAAACGATGGAATTCATAGCAAAGATGCACATTATGTACAGACATTGTATGAGTTAAAGGTTTTTCGTAATTAAATTGTTGTGTATCTTTCTTAAATCAAAAAAATTTCTTTTTTATTTTAATTATCTTAAAACACGGTATGGCTCACAACAACAAAGTTAATAAAGGCAGTAAGGGCACGATGATTTCGTGTTAATTGAAGTCTTTTAGTTTCATCAAATTAAGAGTCCATTTAACTAAATAAAAATAATAAACATATATTATGTACCCAGCCCACATGTACGTACATATAGTGCCGTGTTAACTGAAAATGACGTATCTGCATTTTTGGAGTTTTTGAGTTAAGACCACTTTTGATATCTCTGATGCAGTTATTATTTTATTCTATTATAATATTTACAATATCTTGCTTCATTTCGGCTTAAAATGCTTAAGAAAAATGACGTATGTGCAAAGAACCATCCTATTTTTAAGAGAAATTGACGTATCTGCACATTTTTAAAACAAAACGACGTAACTACCATATCTGTTGTAGATACGGCAAATAATCTTAATACATGAATGTCACATACGTCGTTTGGAAAGATTTTTCAAGTCAGCTGAAACGGAAAAAAAATAACCCCAAGACCGTACTTAAAAGCAATGGTACACGTCGAGTTACAAAGGGGATCTTTAAATTTATTTTATAAAAACAGTTTCGATGCCTTATTGAGATAATTTTTTAAAATCTTCATTTAAAAAACATTCGCTTCCATATGAGAAAAAAACTATGCCAAGAGGGATTGCAAAGGAAAGGAAAAACACAATTTTAAAAACCTTTGGACATCTTTTTCCTCAAAATCGAATTAAATTTTGGAAGGATTTACCAGTAAATAACGCAACTGAACAGCTCACTGACGATTTCGGAGATGACGACGAATAAATTTGTTACTTAATTACTTATAATATGCTGTGAAAAACTTTACAGCTGATGAAAATCGGCATTTTAATTTCCTCCAATCATTTTTCTCTTTTTATTATAATATTTTGAAATGTTTACTTTTTTATTTATTTTATCATTTGAAGTTATGAATATATTATTTTTATTAAAAAAAAAAAACTTTTAAAAGCAACTGGGATAAAAGTGTTTCTATTTTATTATTATTGGGCCTCACCAATAATCAAATTTAGTTATGACTTAAATAATGCACTCAATTAAACCAAAACTTTATGTGTCCTAAATAATCAACCATTCATTATATTCTCAATTTTTTGGAGTCGATTCGATGTATGGTTCATTATTTATAGTCCACGTAAATATTTAGGTAATATCATGCATGGTTTATTATTTAGAGCCCATTCCATTATGGTTAATTTTACTAAAATATTTAAGTCCTAACTAAATTTGATTATTGGTAGGGCCCATAGACAATAATTGAACTTAAATGCCGTAACTACACTAAAAGCTTAAGACAAAATGACGTAACTACCAAAACCTACGTTTGTATTCAATATAAGCAAATACATTTTTGGTCAAAAAATAATAACTTCTCTACTTATTATTTTGTCAAAATATGAAAGACATTCATCCAAAAACAAAAAAGTTACAGATAAAAACAGGAAAACGCATTTATCTCAAAATGCCAAAAATGTAGATACGTCATTTTCAGTTAACACGGCAGTATAGTGCGCCCTCGGCAAAAGCAACCGGTTAAAATTCAGACAGTTGCTTAAATTGTGATTGTTTCAATAACCGACTACATAACAAAATATTTTGAAAAATAAAACAATTTTAAACAAAGAAATAACAGCTTTAAATAAAATATTGAAATAAAAAATATAAAATTGATTTCAAAGTATAAGATCCTCCGACTTTTAAAAGGCTGCGACCATCACCACGGATTATAAAAAATAATTAAATATATATCTAAATATTTATTATTGATTTACGTGAATTGTGACGTGAAAAATATGAGATTTATTTAAAAAGCGAGATCCTCCATAAAACGATATGAAATTTATTCAATTACTATAGTGGACAACCCGGGCGTATACTTATTTTTCTTGTATTTATTGAATGGCACAAATTTTACTACAATTTTCCTTTTTGAAGGGTGAGTTGGTTTCCGTCGACATTTAAAAGTGGGCCTGGTGGGTTGAATAACAAAGTAGTTTTGGTAATTTTCAGTTTTCTCATAAACTAAAAGACATAAAACCATCTAGTTGTCAGTGATCGATTAAGAATTTATAGCGACATCAAATAACTAAAGTATCTACATAGTTTTAAAATTTTGGATAAATACACAGTAACATTTTTTTTTATTTTTTGATAAATTTTAAGTTTGAGAGTATGTTTTTTAAATACTATTACGGCAAATAACTAGGTTAAAACAAATAATTAAAGAACAAGTTTCTGGCTTTCAGAAAACTTATAATTTTTGTATTGTAAGTGTTGGCGTTGTTTTTCAATATTTTTTTGTTCATTTTAAGTAATTTTTTAGAAAATTGGCCCTCCCGCCTAAGCAAGGGGAGATAGACCCCCTCCCTCCCATAGCAAAAAATCTTTGTATTGAACCCTTCTACAGAAATCTGTTTTTATTTTATGGCGCCCTATGAAGTTCACTGCTAAAAAAGCTATTAAAATATGTAATACATAAAAAAAATTAAAAAAAAAAAATTAAGAAAGGAATTTACAGCTCTATATCTTTGAGGGGTCTAACCTTAGAGAGTTGGGCCTTTTACAAGAAATGTTCAGAATTTTGAGTGTAAGATTTTTTACCTCATTTTTCCACTCCGACGAATAGGTATCGAAATAAATCGATTCTTATAGATATAAAAACATGGAAGAAATAACAAAAAATTACTTACGTTTGCTTTTGTCGCTCTCTATCTTTTTGCGGGCTGACTTTAGAAGGTTGAATGTGAGACAGTAAATGTTCTAAATTTTAATAGGCACATTTTTTGTTTAGACATTTTTCATCTCTGAATATAAAAGAAATCGCAATAAATCAGATTTAATCCGAAAAAAGGCGAAAATAAGGTGTAGTGCTAGTGATATTTTAAGTGACTGACCTGAGATGGCCCCCGGATACACTTGGCTGACCAATGTTTTCTTGTTCTATAATATGTAAAGAATATTTGTACAAATTTTCAGCTTTGACGAACGAAATTAAATTTTGGGAAAGGGCGTCTATTTCCCCTTTTTAGGCGGGAGGGGCAATTTTGTAAAAAATAGAAAACAAAAATTAATAAAAAACAACGTGGTCATAGTGGAATGCGTAGTGCATACGACTTCGAAGACTGAGCAAACCGATGTGTGGGTTGAAATCTCATGTGTGCATGTAGAAAGTTTTTCATAACAAAATTGGATTAAGGCTCAGCACCACTAAAAGAAGACTGATGGTGGGATTAGCACCCCTTGAAATAGCTATATATCCAGCCGAACAAAAACAAAACGATTTAAAATACCTAAAATTAATTCGTAAACAATTGGTGGTAGCGCCTTTCACAGGTATTTTAACGTACATACCTATACTTATAGTTATAGATGATCGATTATTATATTGTCCCTCTGAGTTTCATGAAAACTTTTGCTTATTTATTTTGAGGTGAAATTTGATAAAGCTAAAAAATATAATAAACAAATCAACAACTGTTTTAATTAAATTAACACAATTCCTACTTATTGATGAATTTCTACGTTGAGTCAGAAAGAAAAGTGTGAAAAGAGTGATTTCATTTAGTAAGTTCCTATACAGAGAGCTAATGAATTTATTGTCATAATAAAATATGTACCTAACTATGTAATGCATTTTAAAATTTGTTGAAAATTAAAACACGCAGTTATTGACGTCAAAATAATTGTTTGAATAAAGTACGAATTATAAAATTAATTTATAAAACAAATCAAAATAAGGAGCTAATTTTAAAAAGTAAAAAAAAAAAAAAATTTACTCGCCCAACGTGGGGCTCGAACCCACGACCCTGAGATTAAGAGTCTCATGCTCTACCGACTGAGCTAGCCGGGCAGTTGTTTTGTTGGCTACCACAAGTAGGTCAAATCCAATCTTAAAAATTAAAAGTAAATTACATAAAGTCAAATATTATAAAAGTTGGATAGCAAAATATTGATTTTTCACTTCTATTTTATTAAAATCCAGCTAAAAAAAAATAAAATAAATACATTTGGTTTAATCTCGGAATTTAAATCCTTTCGATATCAAATCTCTGCGAGCTTCTTCGATTTCTCTATGCAATTCCTTGGAAGCCTCGGGACAGTCGTTAAATGTTAAAGTTCTGTAGATGACAGTAGTTGCCGCATACACCTGTGGGGAATTATTCAGAAAAAAGATCCATAGTTCAATCAATTTTTATAATTTACTATTATTACTCACCCCGAATAATATCACTAAAATAATTGGAAGAACTTGTATCTCGAATAAATATTTTTCAGTTGTTGCTGTTTGGATTTGGCCCGAAACAATACATAAATATGGCACAGCAAATATACCGGCATACATTAGCCACCGCATTAAATTAGTCATTGCTTTTGTGACTGGAATGTATTTTTAATTAAGTGAGGATGAGGACTTATAATTAATTGTTAATGAAATTTTAAACAGAAAGTAATCAAAGGAAAAAACAATCCAAAACAAATGCAAAAAAATTACGTGTCGGTGAGGACTGACAGTTTGGGTTTTGTTTTTGTGACAGTGGAGTGGACAGCTGAAGATGACGTTTGTATAATCTAGTACGTTTCTCTTAAGAACTCTCAAGTGCCATCTTGGTGTGAATATAATTACTATACAATAAATGAAGAAAACGTTACTTTTTAAAATAAAATAAAGACTAATTTTTTTGCAAAAAGTATGACAAAAAGTGAAAATGTGATGAACAAAAATTAGCTTAGAGATGCCTGTGAAGGAAAAAATTGCGTTTTGTCTGTAATATCAATCTGAAATGACATATTAAACACTATTTTCGCAGGCTTCTTCGCACACAGGCATTTCTACTTCATGCGATTTCTGCAAAAAATAAGGGATACAAAATATAAAATGTATGTTTGTTGGATAGAGAGAGAAGGACAAAATGCAGAGATCTTGATTATAGGAACGCAGATGAAGATTATAGCGAAGACGAACATGTTCCTCTTCATAGTGGTGCTCTTTCACACATTCGGTTTATTGGTATGACTCTATCCCGCTCTACTTTTCTTGATGTTTGCAGATGAAGATACATGTAAATCCATCATAATCTTCATAAATGAAATCAAAATAACATTTATAAAAATGACAAATGAATTTAGTAAACAGATAGGCAGCGCCGGAAATTAGAAATAGAGATATCGTGCAGCGAAGGCTGCATGCAGAGCCTGGAATATGTCAGCCCTCATAATAACCTGTGTAAATTTGTTTTCGCTGCATTGGAAAAAGCTGCACATCTGTTTTCGGCATAAGTCTAGTTCAAATTTGATTCAGTTCAGAAATTTGGGAAACAGTTTTAGATCGGTAGACCTATGGCTACGGCCTTGGCTTCAACTTTGCATTGTAACGAAAAATTTCTCAAAGTTATTTGTAATCTGTGTTAGTTCACAATAACGAAATTTTTGAAATTGAGTAACACTAGCTTAGTTCCTTTACTTTGAAACTCTGTGTTTTCTGTGCATTTGTGTGAATTTCAGTCCAACTTTCTGTCAAAGTCAAAAAAATTAAATGCACAGAAATTCAAAGAGTTCCAAAGTAAAGGAACAAACCCAATAATTCTCAAATTCAAATTATAATTTATGTCGAATTCCTTTTAACAAAAATTCGATTTGTTTTGAAGAAAAAAAAATACCCTTGGTAGATTGCCCTTGTGGCACCTACCAAACATGGATTACATGTCTTATGTGCCATTACGTGAATTAACGATATCGGAAATACGCGTAGCGATGCCCTTTTTCAAACCCTATCGAAAGAGATATCAATGACGTCAGTGGCACTTATGTATCCGAAGAAATTGAGCTTAAATTAATTTTAGTACTTCTAATTTTGATGCAATTTACCCCAAACGCGATGACTCATCACCTGAAACTATGAGGCGATAGCTATAAAACAATTCCTCTATAATCTTTGCGCAATCTTTATCTATCGATTGGTATATTTAGGATGTCTGTAGTGCAAACAGTCACTTAGCAGTAGGGCGCGAGCGGTACATGTTTTCGTGACGGTCCTCATTTCGCTACATCACACCCAACCGTCCGAGAAAGACATGTAATCCATGTCAAAAATATTTCTCTGGACAAATTTCTCCTACTGAAGGAAAAAAAATCAACTCAGTTTAGAAAAATAATCGAGTTTTTTGGTGAAAGGAAATTAAGACGCGCGGGCCCCAAGGCACGGCTGGGCCCCTGGGCATTTGACTTTCTTGCCTAAGGCTTAATCCGCCCCTGATAAATGTTATGCATTTTGTGTAAAATTTCATAAAATTTTGAATTTAAAATACCTAAAATAAAAACATAAAATTATTCAATTACATAATTTGACATGTTACCGAACAACTGCATTAAATAAAAAAATAAATAAATTTGATGGCACAACAGCTCATGAAGAACTAGGACCTAGTGACTTACAACTCTCAACCATTCCTGTGTGCGTGTCTGCAGGAATGGCGGGGACCTACAGCTTATTGCCGAATCCGAACGGCTAACGAGCGGCACTTTTCTGTGACAGGAAATACTCTTGGAGGATTTGTCAATTCCTCGCAAGAGGCAGTAGCCGTTTTTCTTTTAAATAAATAGGTGGCGAGGCTGGGGATCGAACCTTAGACCTCCGGCATGACAGTCCATCGCACTAACCATCACGCCACGGCTACTACAGCAACTGCATTGCCATTCTTTTTGTTCTAGTTTTTTTTCTTTATTCATTCCATTCTGGATATTCTGGATAAACATTTCGTCTTTTCCATCCATTCTATTCATTTTTCGGAAGTTATAAAGAAACACACTCGAAATGTATGGAGATATATTTCTCGACTAGCTTTCCAGTCATTTTCCAATAAAATTTGCCAAGACTGGAATGCATATTTTTGACAACTAAAACTTGCCCAGCTTCCTAGTCAGACATGTCTTCTGAGCCTAGAGACTAAGAATATAGTCCATTGTTGAGTTTGATGTTGGTAAATAAATTTGAATTTTTATATTTATAAATTCAAACATATATCTAAATAGAAATAATCATCCACCTAAGGAAGAATATAACAGATTTTATTTTTATGCAAATAATTACATATGTATATTTATTTTAGATTTGTTTTGATTTATTAAAAATATTATTTTCCCAAATTTTGTTCTAACCGGAAAAGGTTTAATTTAAATATGAATATAAGTACCTAATATTTTTATAATACATAGCGATTAATTTATTGTTTACCATAAAATATATATATTTTTTTAATAAAAAAATTTTAGGCAAATAAAATATTTATATAAGAATAAGAAGTATTTCTCTTTTAATACCAAATAAAATAATCTTCTTGCGGTTTTCTTTTTGTTTTTAAAGGTCGCCACAGGATCCTATACCAGATTCCAACACATTAATTTCGCAACTCATAATTCTATAATTAATTTCATTCAAAGTGATCGAACCTGTATTCAATTTCTGTTTGAAAAAGAAAAAAAAAAACAAAAAAAAAAACTTATCTTCAAGAATAAAATAAAAATAAAATAGATATTCACAAACCTGTAAGTTGTTAGAAAGTGCCAAAAGTTTTTGTTTACCGTTTCTACCGCTTCTGATTTTCATACCAGCTACAAATGCAAGTGTTTGGTTATTTTCGACAACAATTTTAAAATTTGATTGTTCATAGCTTTTGTCGGGATTCCAGGATTGTATTGAAAGTGGATCGTATTGAGAGAAATAAAGATTTTTCCCACAGATGTCGAGAGCTTGTACTGGACATTGTGTCCGTCGGGTTCCAATAACTTTGAAAACATCTTGATTGCCAGAAGGATTGTTTCTCCATACTCTTGGGTCATTTACAGTCCTGAGTCTAGCTGCTATTTCCGACCTTGATGTATAAGAATGAAGGTATATTTTGTCCCTCTCTATATCAAATAATAACAAGCTGATTAGGTTTCACACTTCTGATTTCTTGTTAACTTACTCAGATCTGGAGTACTTGTGTATAATCCATCTGGGAAGGTAAAGGTTTCACCGTTGATTGTTGTATTTAAATAAGCAGGATCTGTTTTAAATAGGTCATTGTAAATCACCCAAGAGGACCGACTAGCCACGTCAAAGACTAACAATGAAAATCCTCGGGCATCAGTTAGATAAGCTTTTCCTTGTTCGCATTGTCCTTTTGATGGTGGATCATAAATATTTACAATAATTCCATTGTAAACAGTCTGGTCATTATATTGTTCCTTTGGTATTACGTATTTAAAAAGAAGTTCATTGGTCTTAAGATCAAATACCATAATTTTTGGCTCACAAACGAATGTAGGCATTACAGAGAAGTCACGTCCATTGTCAATGGCCCACAAACGACCACAAGGATCAATCTAGTTTGGAAATATAAGACAAAAAAAACAATGGCGCAAAATTTTAGACGATCCAGTATGATGTTAGAGCATTTTTAGTATGATGGTAGGTTAAAAACAGGCTTTTCTAAATTTCAAACGAGTTAGCATCGTATTATGTTTTTAACATTTTACTAAAGTTAAAATCGCCAAATGCCTATTTTACCTTTTTAGTATCATACTAACTCCAAATGTCACTTTGACAATTACAAATGTGAAAATGGTATAAAATGTCACAGTTTTAGGCGTGTTCAGCATTCAGCTGGAATTTATTAAGAAAATAGGTTTAGTATGATACTATTTAAAAAATGTTTAAAATTAAGAACATTTTAGTAAAGAGCTTTAAAGTTAGAAAATTGTTAAGTAGTATCATGCTAATACCTAATATAATTAGGCTGTTTAAAATTGTATGCCATTATGTTTAAAATGTTTTGGGTTTCAAGTACGAAAACATTAAAGTAAATTTAAAGCTGTTTATTTCGAATTATCTACTAAACACGCTTTATCCTTTTTTTTTTTTTTAATTTTCCTTTTTATATTCAACTTTCTAAATTTCGTTTCTCCTGTGGGTTTCAGTTTGATGAAAAGTTCATGAAAATAAGAAATAAGCTGTGGCTATGTATCTGGTGTACCTAATCCCGAATGGGTAGCACTTCTAATTTCTCACATATTACCTAGTATCCCAATATTAGAAACTTAAGGCCATTTATTTAATGTAGTACTGTGAAACTGAGTCTTCATATCGCGTATTGGCCACTTTAACGTGCCATTTAACTCGACTATGGAACATTTGTTGCATACTACAGCAACAGCACTCATGAAGGATAAGCTTATTTCGTTAAAAAGGAATTATTTCTCATTTTGATTGCATTTAAATAAAAATTCTACAATATTAAACTCTATTAACTCATTATAGCTTTGTTCGTGTACTGTCCAAAATTCCGAATTTCTACAGAATTTACTTTTTTTAATATGAACTGTGAAGTATTTTCGCTGAAAATTCGTAGTTTTTGACAGTACACGAACAGACATAGTGTTTTCTAAAAACACAAAGGCGCAAAATTTTAAACAGCCTGATGTTAAGGTAGTATAGCATGATACTAATTAACAATTTTCTAACTTTAAAGCTCTTTACTAAAATTTTCTTAGTTTTAAACATTTTCTAACTAGTATCATACTAAACCTATTTTATTAAGAAACTCTAGCTGAACTGAACCAATTGAGAACTTCTACCAAATGTCAAAAACTCTAGATGGGGGGAAAACAAACACACTATTAAAGGCGCGAACAGTATCGGTGTGTATTTCTATTTGTTTGTATTGTTGTTTTCCCCCCATCTAGAGCTTCTTTTCGATTAAAGAACTGTCAAAATTAGAAAGAGAAAAGACAGAATCAGATTCTGGAAAAGCCCAATTGTCGCTGCCAAAGTGACACTTGGATTTAGTATGATGATAAAAAGATAAAATAGGCATTTGGCCGTGGCGTGATGGTTAGTGCGATGGACTGTCATGCCGGAGGTCTAAGGTTCGATCCCCAGCCTCGCCACCTATTTATTTAAAAGAAAAACGGCTACTGCCTCTTGCAAGGAATTGACAAATCCTCCAAGAGTATCTCCTGTCACAGAAAAGTACCGCTCGTTAGCCGTTCGGATTCGGCAATAAACTGTAGGTCCCCTCCATTCCTGCAGACACGCACACAGGAATGGTTGAGAGTTGTAAGTCACTAGGCCCTAGTTCTTTATGAGCTGTTGTGCCATCAAATTTATTTTTATTTATTAAAATGTTAAGAAGATAATATGGTGCTAACTCGATTAAAATTTGGAAAAGCATGTTTTGAACCTAGCATCATACTAAAAATGCTTTAGCATCGTACTAAATAGACTAAAAATTTTGCGCCAATATTGTTTAACATGCTGAATTGTATCTAATTTTTTAATTTTGAATTTGGCGAAAATCTAATTCTTTTTAGATGATAGTTAAAACTTACATATATTCGAAAAACTGATATAATCCGATCGCATTTTCGGGAACCATTTTTGGAATGTGCTTTAAAATTCGGATAAGGCTTCAACAATGGTCCATACTTGCCCTGTTTCTTAGAAACCTTAGCCAACGTGTAAGGAATTCCATCTACGACTCGTGGTGTGCTGATGAATATTGATACTTCGTTGTTTCCTAAAGTATATGTAGTATATAAGAAAGGCGTGTACATTAAATACTTTTATATTTTTTTATAATTTAATTTTATTAGGTTGCACCCCAACCAAAGGCTTTTAAAAAAATAGGGTAAAAGAGCGGTAGATAGAATAGATGAATACTAACGAAGAGGTTGGGTGAGATCCTTACTATGGGTTCAAGATTCAATCATCGTTGAACTACATATGTTTTTACCAACATTATATTCATTCATACTACAGCCCCCTATTGCACGTGTACACGTGTACCCGTGTTAAACGTGTATTTAAATTATCCGTGTATGCACGTGTGTTTATATTTACACGTGTATTTAAAAATATACGTGTAATTAATTGAAAATCGATTTTATGATTTTTTATCCAAAGATGATTTTTTTTGTTGAAAACGTAAAAATTTGATCGCGGATAGAATTTAATCGACATTTTAACTTAATTCTTGCATTACTTTAGTATTAGAAAACCAGAAAATCGTGTTATGCTAAATTAACTTGTTTTGACAAGTCCATCGCTTATATTTTTTGCGCTAATACTTTTTTGATGAAATACAGGACACACCTATTGGTTTTAATAAAGAATTTTAATTACACGTGATTTTTTATTTACACGTGTATTTAGAACCTACACGCCTTCACGTGTACACGTGACACGAATACACGTGTAGCTATAAATACACGCTTAATATCGAGAGCTCTAATTCGTATTGATTATTCAGTTCGAGTAGCCCGAAGATGGAATTCTAATTCCGAAACGCGTTGCCAATATTATTTAAAAAAATTAGTTGTGTAATAAAAACTGAAAAATAAAAAATAAAAAACAAATTAATATTTATATTTTATTTCATTTTATTTATTATAAAAGCATAATAATTTATTATTAAAAGTTTGCCAACAAAATGTTTATTTACCCTATAATCAAATTTATGCTAAATCATTACTAAAGTCACTCAATTAATTATTTCTTATCTCATTCGCTATGCCGTATATTAGCTTGGTGAAAAAGACAATTAGATTTTATCGTTCTTTTTGAGTTCAACCGGCAAGCTGTATAAGCATTACAATTGGCTAATTTGTATAAAATTTCTAATTATTAACGAATTATATTGAATAATTGAAATTCTAAGAAAACCTTTCTTTTATTTGGTTCAATTGTTATCAAATACTCTAAAAGAAATATTTCGTTTAATCAAAAAAACTATGGTTACTTACTATTGGTGGCATTGGAAACTAGAGACGCGATGTTATTTTGTTATAAGAAAATTGCTAAATTCTAGATTTTCGAAAAAAGAATTAAAATTTAATGTTTTTAAATATCCTATAAGATATTGAATATAAAATTATATAAAAAATATAAAATGGGCCCAGTGTCAAAATTATTGATTGCGTTCCAGATATTCGGGACAAAAACTATTTTTGAACAATTTATCTCAGAGCTTTTTCTGCGTTTTGTTTTTTTTTTTTGCAGAAAAAAACTATACTTTTGTAAATTTTAAACATATTTGGAAATTAGATCTTACATTTTTATTTATTCGAATAAAAATAGGTTCCTTATAAGTTAAATTAGATACCTTCATATTTATAAAATTATAATTTACCGTATCCTAGTAATTTTTTTATCCAAGAAATTATATTTTATTGGCCGATTATAAATATATACACATATTGGGCCCTACCAATTATCAAATTTAATTACGACTTAAATATTTCAGTAAAATGGATCATAATGGAATGGGCTCTAAATAATAAACCTATGGTATTACCTAAATATTTACGTAGACTATACATCGGGTGATTCTACAAAAGATGGAATTAAATGGTGAATATTTTGGCACGACATTTTTGGAAGCTAAAAGTCGAAAAAAGTAGTCCTAGTCAATTGTTCGAACGCCTTTTTACGTTAAAAAAAATGTCAATTTTAGAGACATTTTTTTGAAAAGGAAGGTTCAGGGGACTGACAAAAAAAAATAATTAAATCCCTTAATATTCCTTTAATTTTCTCTAAAATATGACTCATGTATTGAAATATAGAAATTAAATTTAGTTAGGAGTTATAAAACATACAAATTGTAGTTGCCGTGGTGTGATGGTTAGTGCGATGGACTGTCATGCCGAAGGTCTTAAGTTCGATCCCCAGCCTCGCCACCTATTTATTTAGAAGAAAAAACGGCTACTGCCTCTTGCGAGGAATTGACAAATCCTCCAAGAGTATCTCCTGTCATAGAAAAGTGCCGCTCGTTAGCCGTTCGGATTCGGCAATAAACTGTAGGTCCCCTCCATTCCTGCAGACACGCACACAGAAATGGTTAAGAGTTGTAAGTCACTAGGCCCTAGTTCTTCATGAGCTGTTGTGCCATCAAATTAATTAATTAAAACATACGAATTCATATGGTGTAACATAGCATTTTAGTAAAAAAAAAAAATATGGTATCAAAGTCGGTTCCATGAAAAATGAGAACTCTCAAATTTTCGATTTTTTAATGTTAATGCACGTTTAAAGCAAGATGGCGGCATATAAACAATAATTTTAATTAAACATAAAATTAATGTGATGTGTTTGAGCTTTAGTCATATTTATTTTGGGAGTAATAACATCAGATGACTTTTAATTATGATTTTTCTTTCAGCCTCATGAATATCTGACAAAAAAAGACACTAAAAAGGACATTTGTTCAATCGGAAAATGCCAAACCAATACCCGGAATTTTGACTTTCCAATACATTAAAATTGACAAAAAAAGGGAAGAGTACCGAATTCATAGCCTATCAGAAGACAAAACGGTTGTTAACTATTAAATAACTACTCTTAAAAACCATTAATTTCAACTTTGTCAGACACGTGACGCAATTTGTCGGTACGTGACAACCCATTAAAAAATTCCTAAAAATATAAGGATGAGCCTTGTAAATTTTTTTTCTCATAAATACTAACTTTGATTCTTCCTTATTATTCGGTTCCTACAAATTTTCGATCGATGTCTAATAGTTTTGTTGAAATCAGAATATTAAGATAACAATGTAGAACATTGGTTGACTCGACCCGTCTGTACATGACACCTTTTCTTATTTAAAGAAATTTAAAAGAATACCTTTAAATCACGATATGGAACATTAATTAAAAAATTTTTTCTATTAAGAATCAATTTTGAATAAATTGTATTCTCTTTGGAAACAAACATTCGCAATGAATGGGCTATCACACACGAGAGAAATTCAACCTGGGGAAATTGAAGCTTGTATACGAGGGAGGTGAAGAGTACGGAAAAAAAGGGCAAAATATTATTCCTTGGTGTGAGCGGAATAACATAAAGTTGAACTACTAATCCAAACACAAGTTGTTTGTTTCTACTAGGCAAAACAAAAAAAACGGTTGTCATGCGCATCATTACATTTTGGAAGCAGTGTCGTAGTAACGTTCGTTTCATATTAAAGCGCTCCGAGAAAAAAATAAAAACAAAAAAATAAAAAAAAAAACACAAATTTAAAAGCGCAAAAGTCAAATTGAAAAATACTACTACAGTTAAACCCGGTTCATCTATACTTACTTTTCAGTCAGCTTTATTTATCTCGTGTGCGACTGAAGCAATAATTATTCTGGGGTTATTCTGGTTTAAATTTGACCCATTGTGAGATGGCCCAATATGTACAAAAATGCAAAATTTCTCAGGCCCCTGGATATTTCAGTAGGCTTTTCTTCATTGAAAAGCCAGGAGACTTTGGCCAGGGGACTGAGTATTTTCATAGTTTTTGCGCAAAAAACATGCTAGGTTGTAATATTAATATGTAAAATTGTAATATTGATATTATAGTTTCGTACAGCCTATACTATACTGCTAACAATACTGTGTGTCTACTATTATACAAATTTGTTTTGTAAATACCAAAGAACTGATAAACTGATACTGAACGGTCAATCGACGACCTCCCGTACAACTCATATAACACACAGAAGCGAGTTGGTCACACGATTTTATTTTAAGTGGGGTGTTATCGATCACGTATGACAGTTTTGCTCACGACTAATAGTGTGTACACTCTGTTTGATGGTTTAACAGGCAAACTCCAGGCAAACTGATGCTCACAAAATTTTTTGATATTGACTGACACTACTGACAGTCAGCCGACTGTTATACGTGATCGATAATGTGTACCCCACTTTAAGAAGACTCGATACTTGACATTGCTAGGGCTGGACATTTGATCGATAATCTAGTTATCGATTTTTTCGATTGTTTAAATTATTCCAGGGGACTGATTAAAAATGCCGCCGACAAAGTTTAATTAATTTTTTTTGCAATAATATCAATTGTTAAAAAATATTTATCTATTTCATAACGAAGATGTATTATTTGACGTAAGTATGGGTGCTTCATTTTAGTGTGAAACCTGAAATATAAGAACGACAATGAATTTTCTTTGCGAAAACGCGACGAGTACACGTGAGGGGACTGAGAATCAGGCACTTTGAAGAATTTTTTTAGCAAGAAAAAAAAATGCCACCCTAATACTTTTGTTTGCGCATAGATATCAATCAGATTTAAATTTAGAAAGAAAGATCAGAAACGGATTTTAAAATATCTTTCGAGCCACCGAAAATTCCATCATTTGTAGAATTGAGAATATATTGTATGGTTCAGTTTGGATCCTAAATCCAAACGGTATGGTTAACTGAAGATGGGGTTCCAATCCCTGTGGACGGTTTAGGCGGCATCAAATGAGAGAGGGGGGGAGGAGTGTTCCCACTAAGGCACTTCTCCTTTATCCAGGCGGCAGCGGAAGAATTCCCCAGATGGAATCAACGGTGGCGTCTACAGTTCCAGTCAGGTTGAACTACTTAGTGAACACCTTATATGGGCTACTACGACGTATTCGTAGCTCAGGCCTATAAGGAGCTGTTTATCCGGCTCCCCGTCCTTGGAGTTATAATAAGGATCTGGTCCTCCAGGCTAAGGGGTTGTGCGTCGGGGTGACTTCCCTACCACGTTAAAAATTTCGGTTCCGAAACAACAACAAGCCTCGGATATGGATGATTTTAATGTTGACGACCCCAGCAAATGAAACAAGGACAATGAATTTCGGATCTGCACGTGGAATGTCCGGACCTAAAACAGGCCACGTGCAGCCGAATAATTAGTGGGGAACCTGGATAGGCTAAAGGCTGATGTAACAGCCATCCAGGAAGTGCGATGGGATGGAGAGGGCATACGAAGGATGCAATCGTGTGACATCTACTTCGGCGAGTGCTGCAAGGAGCAGGGTCAGCGGCTCTTTGGTTGTGGTAAGGGGAAGACTTAGGCAAGAAGTCTTGGGCTTCAGTAATGTAAGCGAGCGCCTGGTCACAATCCGCATCAAAGCGAAGTTCAAAAAACATCACGTTGATCTGTGCCCATGCCTCAACGGAAGAAAAGGATGACTCAACCAAAGAAGAATTCTACGATCTCCTCGAGGATACGTATGATAGGTGCCCCAAGTACGACGTCAAGATTATTCTTGGCGACTTCAACGCCAAGATCGGAAAGGAGGGCATCTTTGGTTCGATAGTCGGAGGACACAGCCTGCACGACAACACTTCCGGTAACGGGCTCGCGGCGGGGCGAAATGTCATCATAGCAAGCACTCTATTCCCACACCTCAATATACACAAAGGGACCTGGCGGTCTCCGGATCAACGAACCGTCAACCAGATTGATCATGTTGCGAAAGACGCCAGACATGCTTCCAGTATCCTGGATGTCCGAACGTTCCGAGGTGCCAAAATAGACTCGGATCACTACCTGGTGGTAGCGCAAGTACGTATGCGGATATCCATGACGCCACAACGACGAGCGGATGCTGTAAAACGATTTAACGTCGCGCCCCACACAAGTGGGAACGACCTCAACCAACTTGGAGTGCGTAACTGGAGGCAGCTAGCTAGGGACCGAGCTGGCTGGAGGGGCTTGTTGGTTGAGGCCGTAGTCCATCCTGGGCTGTGAGCGCCATCTAAAGTAAAGTAAAGTAAGTAAGTAAGTAAACGGTATGGTTTATATGACTCCAATATTTATTATTTAAGTCATAACTAAATTTGATTATTGGTAAGGCCCATTATGTAATATTAAAATAGGTAGATACCTAATAAACAATTCTAAGGCACCTTAAGGGCAAGTACGTAGGTTCCAGGTCATACGATTTATTTGTTTGTATCTCGTTAATGGCAGTACAAATATATTTCTATTAAAAAATATTTAAATTTTAAAGCAAGTCTTCTCAAAGAACATTACATTCCAAAATTAAAAAAAAAAAAAAAAAAAAATTAAAAAAAAAAAATTAAATTATTAACTTTTTCAGTATTTTGTATATGTTTTCTCCAGAGCCAAAGATTTTAGATAAAAGCATTTTATATGAACTTACTATCAATTGCCATATCAACATCGTATGGCCGTTTAAATCCCTCTAATACATAGCTTCCACTTTTAATGGCATACTCGTAATCCTCAACGGAATCGAAGCCGTATTCTAAATTCCTCCAAGCATGAATTAGAGTCATATTTCGAATCGGACTTCTGTGTTGCAAAGAGGATGCAACAAGTGTTGCAATCCCAAATGCAATGTAAAATAACATTATTTTTGAGCAATCAATTTAATTCAATTTAAATTTGAAAACAAAACACAAAAATAAAACTTGATTTAACAATAATTATTGTTCACTGCTGTATTAATTTTAGGTATTCAGATCAGACTGAAATTTAAAACAATGTGAAGGTATTATTTTGACAATCGTTTATTTATACCTTACATATTTAGCTACACCTACAATCTACATACTTACATACGTATGTATATCTTTTTTAGATTGTGATAAAAAATGTAAATAGGTTTGTGCGGAGAGATGGTATTGTTCTAAATAACAGTACATTCTTAATTAAGTGGATTTCAATTGCCATTTGTATACATTTTTTTCATTCATGTTTTTTTCATTCATGGTTGTATAGTTTGGTGGAATGGAGTAGAAAAAGCTTCCAATCTTAAAACTTTAACCAAAGTACAAAGAATGGCATGCATTGGGATCACAGGAGTAATGAGAACCACCCCGACCGCGGGGCTTGAAGCCATACTTAATCTTAAGCCCCTAGACTTATTTGTACAAGAATCTGCAGCAAATAGTGCAATACTACTAAGCCAAACAAATGGCTGGAAACACAGTCAAACTGGCCACGCTCAGATTTTAAACAAGTATATAGGTAGTAATGTTTGCACAGACTATACTACTCCCCAACTAGACTTCTATAGACCATTCACTTCTAGCATCCCTAGTAGGCAGGAGTGGGTAGTCACTCAACCACATGACCCAACGGTAGCAGTTTTTACCGATGGGTCAAAAATGGAATGTGGAGTTGGAGCGGGATTCTATTCGGAAACCCTAAATTTAGCCAGCTCCTTTAGACTCCCGGACAATAGCAGTGTTTTCCAAGCTGAGGTTCTGGCAGTAACTAAAGCTGCAGAACGGCTGTCAATGCTGGCCATACCGCCAACTGATATTACCTACTTCATTGACAGCCATTTAGCCATAAAAGCACTCTCTGCCATCGAAATAAAATCTAAACTCGTTTTCTGCTGCCGAGAAGAGCTCAAGGTTCTTGGCTCGCAGCACAAAATAAGACTCTGCTGGGTTCCTGGCCATATAGGAATCCCAGGTAACGAAAAAGCAGATGAATTGGCACGAATTGGATCATTAGCTGATCCAAACCAAGCAGAACTTAACATTTATGCACCAATCTGCTCCTTCAAACAGACTGTGGCAAAGAAAATTCTTGAGAAAACAAATGCAAGGTGGATCCTACTCGACTCCTGCACGAATACCAAAAAACTTTGGCCGTGTTTTGATAAGGGGAAGACAGATAGGATCTTGAAGCTAAATAAAAAATCACTATACTCTCTCGTAGGTACAATCACCGGACACAATCTGCTGAAGTACCACATGAAAAAGCTGAGGCTCAGCACGGATGATCTATGCAGAGGCTGTGGCGATGAAGAAGCACATGAAGACTCTTCTCACTTCTTGTGTCACTGCCCAGCACTCTCGCAACTGAGAAACAAACACCTAGGAAACTATTTCTTCAATAACCTAGAAGAGCTCTCCAACCTATCTGGTGTGCAACTATCGAAATTCATCAATGCCTCCAGATGGCTTGATGGTCCATGAAACTTATAGGTTAAATCATTATTTGGAGCGTTCAATCCTCCAGGGTATCACAAGGGATCTACATTGATCTAAGTGTGATAGAAACAAGATCCTCTATAAGCCCAACAACCTAACCTAACCTAACCTAAAGCCCAAGTGAACAAATTGAAATCAAACCAAAAAAGCAATAATTGTTGTCAAAAAAAAAACTGTTATAAGATTCGTTAATAGTTCCTTGATTTTTGTCCATTGTCAATATTAAAAAAAAATCTTTTTGTTTCTTTCAAAGACTAATACATTTTAAGACTCTCATAGAAGACAAAATCCAGTAGTGAATCAGACTTTTGTCTTTTTTTGTTGCTATAAATAAATTTTAACACGTGAAAAACTATGTTAAAAAATATATGTATTATAATGTATAACAATTTTTATTTCATTTTGGATATTTTTCGACATGTAAAAGGCAAAGTAAAAAAAAAAAACTTAAAAGTTATACATAAGTAGTCGGACTCTCATGAACCGCCGACAAAAATCGGTTTCACCGGTTATTTTGTAAAGAGAATAAGCTTTAATTTGGTATCCTATTCAAAGAAGTCCTTTAAAACATAGCTATATAGGTACTTATCACGAAATGCAATATATAGAAAGTCTATTTTCTAACCGAAAAGCAATCTGAAAAAACTTGCCCGACCAGCTAGTGTCTTATTTATGTTAAGAGTTTAGAGTCTCAACCTTTGAAGACTGCCCAGTTATGCATCAGAACCAGCGGATTTAGCATCTAAGGAACGCAGATCAGCTCCTGCCCGTTCCGCTTGACTTAATGCCCATGAGGGGCAACAAAATGCGAGCTTTCAACTGCCTAGGGATAAGCTTAGCTTCAAGCCTTTGCAGTCATAATAATTGATGATTTTGTTTATCAACCAGAAAGTACTTATTATATACATATATATATATATATATTTTTTGTAAAATTAAAAAAAAACCAAATTGATCGCCCCGCAACTGTGTAAATTCTTTGTCTAACCCAAAATTGAAAAATATTAATACAGGTGATAAGATGACATTGAAAGAGCAAATATTTTTTTACTAGCACGAAATTAAATCTGTCTACGTACAACGTGCATGACACATTATATAAATAAGAGAAATTAAATTAGAAGCATTTTTGTTTGCCATATTTATTTATTTATTTAATTTTTTAGGGTTCTTAAAATTAAAACAAAGTTAAAACGTTTTTGCGATAAAGCCTAATTTATTTCAGTAGATACTATACTCGCAATGTTATAATCTTAAAAAAAAAAATCATCCTATGTACTGACTTCTTGATTTTTTGTTCAAAACTTGAAAATGAGTCAGATATTTAAGAAAAACAAATATGGTTTGAGGTCAAAGTTTAAAGGCTTAGGCAGTCGAGAAGTTCATTAATTTTTTAATACGTTTTGTTAGGTGCATGTTAAGCCAAAAATTGAATAAAAACGAGTTATGTATTTAACTAAAACCCAATTTTCATAATAAATTCAAGATGGTGGCCAATCAACTCAAAAATGTTCTAACGATTTTATAATTATATTAATTTGAGTTTTGAAAAGCAATAATTATACTAACCTTATCATATAAGCATTGCACCAAACAATAATTGAGTGAGTGTAAATTATTATCGATTTGAAAAATAGAAATCTTATTAAAGTAGACCTAAATAAATAATCAATAATCTGTTCCTTGAACTTATCGATGAAATCAAATATAACACAGGTCAACACTTTTTTTGTTTTTGATATGGTTATCTCGTTACTCCTATATTACTTACTTACAAGTATCGCCCACCGGCCGAAATTCGTCCATTAAAAACTGACACACTCTAGCATGGAAAATAAAAAAATTAAATTCAAATGGAAGATTTTTTGCGACCTTTAGTCCAATGCGTTTCGCCCAGGCACGACAGTTGGGCTCATCAGTTAGATGCTGTCGTACCTTTCTAAGACGCAATTTTTGGTCGATGAATACCGACTCTTTATAAAATCTACAGCGCATACGCACTGTAAATTATATTCTTCTAGGGGAACATGTTTACATTCTTGCACCTATAAATATATGTTGTTGTTGGTAAACCCGTGGCCTGGTTAATGTACGAAGAAGAGAATTAACAAAAACAAAAGAAAATTATTTTTGTTGTTGTTTTAGTGGACTGTATTGAATTAAATTTAAATGGAAGATTTTTTGCGACCTTTAGTCCAATGCGTTTCTAGGTGCAAGAATGTAAACATGTTCCCCTAGAAGAATATAATTTACAGTGCGTATTGTCCACTAAAACAACAAAAATAATTTTCTTTTGTTTTTGTTAATTCTCTTCTTCATAAAAAATTAAATTATAAGTGAAAACAAATTCTTTTAGGAGTTTTACTTTTGTTATTTAGTAACTTCGATAAAGTACCTAGGTTTCCCAACTTTCTTCGAAACTAAAGGAGGACACTATTTTTCTAAATATGAACATAAAAGTAAAATACTACTCATTTTTTAAATTCTAAAGCTTGTTATAAATAAAATCCTTGCCGCCTGGAAAATCAATTCGTCAGCAACTTGTGGGACTACTACCTCAAATGGGGACTGAACACTGAAGATAAACAGCGACAAGATCGAGCTCATCTGCTTCAGAACACCAACAACAGCAACAAGGAATCGAAGAGGTTTTGCATCACGTTGTGATAGCATCAGCATCAAGCTACCAGATAACACGGAAATAACAACAAAGACAACAACGAAGTACCTCGGAGTGAATTTCACCAACCGCTTCCAGTTCAACAAGCACGCTGCACTCATGCTTAAAAGAGCCAACTTCTCCCTGCATTTGGTCCATCCGCTCCTCAGGAAGAGAAACGGACTGAGTAGGAGGACTAAGCTTCTGGTGTATAAACAGCTGATCCGGCCCGTTCTGACGTACGCCTGTCCCATCTGGTTTACCATTTCACCAACGTATATGAAGAAGTCTTTGAGAGGAAGATACTTCGGAGCTGTACAGGACTTCACAGGAATCCAGTAACGAGGAAATATGTCCCAAATAAGAAGCTGTATGAAGAGGCGAAATTGATTCCAATAAATCAATTCATGCTACTCCACGAAAATCATCAGAAACTTGGAAAACCACCCCAACTTGGAAGTCCAGCAATTACTCCAGCAACAACTAGAGCCCAGCCATCGCTACCTAAATGTTGGAGCCATCACAGACGACCGATACGAGGATATCATTCACAATGAAGAAACCCCTTTCTACGAGAGGATCAACAGCCGACATTACCGAGGATAAACCAATCCGAAACCTACCCCCTATTCTTCTTACTAAACCCAACATTAATTATACTTATATATTAGAAATTCCATGTAATAGATTAAGTAATCAATAATATGATATTGTAACAAATAGCATTGTATAGAGTCATTTGAAGTACGTCGGGCCCCTGTTGTTGAACCGACATGATTTATTTTAGTTATAAGTTAGTTTTAAGCCAATTGTACATAAAACCAATTGAAAAATAAAAAAATTCTTAATCTAATAAAAAAAAAATTCTTAGAAAAATCAATTAAGTTTTCTTACAAGGCGCAAACCGCCAGGAAAGCAGGTACTTTCAAAGTCAGCCAGGCCCTCGCCAGTTATAACTATTCCACGTAGAGAGAAAATAAAAATTGGTTTAATTTAGATTCGGTACTAGAACTTTCGGCATACTAGTCTACTACGCTAAACACTGCACTGGCTACTTAAAAATACAGACGTACATTGATGAAAATGAATAACTTTAAACTTAAACTGGCATAGCAAAACTTGCTTAACAATTTTTTAAGCAAAGGTCTAACAAGTATTTGCCAAGTTTTCCTCTACAGAATTTTCCTCAATGAAAATTTTCAGGGTGTTCGGCAAACTTGGAAAACTTACAATTTTTCCAAGCGGGTTTTTGGCATAAATTACTAAAAAAATTATATACCTATAATAAGGAAATATATAAATAAAAATTGTATCATGTTATTCCTTATATTATTACAAAATTTATAAAAATAAAATCATAAAAAATTGACATTTTGTTGCCATAATATAATAACAAAAAAGACCTTAAACTTAAAAAATTCTAAAGCTTCGGAGGAAAGTTACAAGTATTTTGGTTGAACTCTTCTTATTCATCACAATTAAGATTGTGATGCTTCTTTATTCTCAGCTGAGGTAGCGTCAGCGGATCCAAGGTTCGTTCCGTAGAAAGCAAAATAAAACTCGGTGTTTGAAAGTTCGGAACTCCGGTTATAATATAAATGTCTTCTTACAACTATTTCTAACAATTCATAATAAGGTTTTATTTTACAATCATTTTAATATCTACTTAAAATACATAACAAAGTATTTCATATACGACAGTAGGTGGGATTGGCTCCCATGGCTGACCGAAGTTAAGTTGAGGTACAGAAAGTGGGACTGGCTCCCTTGGCTGACCGAAGTCATGACTGGGTTCAGTGATTGGGATTTACTCCCTTGGCTGACCTAATTCAAGTCTGGGTACGAAGGTAATATTTTGCACTGGACCCTGTAGATTCTAAGACGAAACCAATAATGGGCCTTAGTGCTAGCAGGGTGCGGATATGCTGTGTTGGGATTAAGTCCCTCGCCTTAAATACAATTCAAGGCAAAACAGGAGAGAGGAGCGGAGGTATTTACGGCAAACGCCAAAAATTCATTTTAGAAATTTCTTACTGGTGTCACAGTAGATGACTTAGTAGCACCGGAGGATATTCTCCTCGAAAAAAAGTGTCTAATGGTTTTAACTGTTTAACTTTTTTATTGTATTTTTTTAATTAAAATTATTTAAAAAAGTTGTCATTTTGTTGGTTTAAAATATACATAAAGATGATTATTCTTCTCGAGTTGTTCAAATCCGGTTGTCTTTGTGATGTAATGTTGGGTAGGGGTGGCTTCTAGCCATGGTGGTGGTAAAATTGGATTGTCTCGTCGTCGTTGATAGAAATGATTCTTTCATCCAATATTGCTGTCACATCTAGGTATCTAAGCTCGGGATGTCTCTCTTCGCTAATAAAAGTCCTCATCAAAGGGTTTGGATGGTTGCACAGGTTGCTCGTCAGTTTTTTTGCAGCGGTTGCCATGAATTTATCCAGAGGAGTGATTCCTGATTCCTCGTAGAGCCTTTGGTTGCGAAAATGCCTCTGTCGTTGTCGGTCAAAATGGAGTCCTGTGCAGATCCGCAGAATTTTCCTCTCAAGCACGCCAAGCTTTTTCATGTTTGTTTTGGAGATGGTAAACCAGACTGGAAAACAGTATGTGATGATGGGCCTGATAAAGTGATAAGTTGCTTGTAGAGAAGCAACCTTGTCTTTTGACTTAGTCCATTCCGTTTCCGCATTAGTGGGTGGATGAGATGGAAAGCGTAGTTTCCCTTTTTGAGAACGGCCGTTGCATGTGGACTGAAACGTAGTCTCTCATCAAAATTGATACCCAGGTATTTTATTTTTGGCTTCGTTGTCAGTTGCGTACCGTTGGGCAGACTGAGGGTGATGCTACGGCAGCTTGCAGCAGAGCGCGTATTTCAACGTCCTACGGGTCTTCTAAAACAGGCCAATTCAGTTTGGCTGAGTTGATTTTGATACCCCATCTTTCGTAGTATTCCCAAAGACGTCTCACTTCCACGTGCTCCTCTACTCTTCGGGCTGCAATGATTGGGGATAATGATTTCGCGTATGTTAATGAGTCATCAGCATAGAGCAAATTCATTGCATTGTTGGGTTGGGATTGGTCGGACGTGTATATGTTGTAGAGATATGGTCCAAGCTTTGATCCTTGAGCAACTCCCGCTCTGATGGTTTTGGTTGTCGAATGGCGGTGCCTACTCAAGGGGGAATTCTCACAACCCCATATGAACTCGGCGGTGATAACTAAGTGTGATTGCAATGAATTCTTATGGGCTTCTGATGTCACGATGAAGTGTTCGTATGCTGTTGTTGTATTATCTCGTCATAATTCTTGTGGGTGCCTTGAGGTATGCAATACAAATCGGTGTAGTGTTTTGCATGTCATGCATTTCTCGGATTGGTTACAGTGTAGTTGTTGGACAGGAGCATAAATAGTGTAACTTCGTTATAAGATTACATTTCAAAACAAAATATTTTTTTTTTTTGAAAAGAAATTACTGACATTTAGTCAGTCGTGTGCAGCAAAAAAAAATTGCATTCCTGTAAATAATACAATTTCTCCTTTTTATGAGTGACAAAATTTCATTTGGTAGATTGTCATAAAGCAGAATTATGACCAACATTTTATTAAAATGGCAGAAATAATGACATTATGACGCATAACAACAAAGATACATACTAACGAAATGAATTATTGAATTATATACTTCAGATTTTAGAAAATGAGGACATATTAAAGTGAAGAAGGACGGGAGGACAAATATATGAAAAGGAGGACTATCCTCCCAAATGGAGGACAGTTGGGAACCCTGGCTGACCCCCTCATATCAATTTCGAAACTTGAAAATCGTTGTTTATTAAAGTATACATAAATGTTTCCACTCTCTTCATCAATTAAAATCTGATCATCTATGACCAATTGACCAACTTTAAAACCAATTCAAAGCCTGCTGGACGGTCATACCATACGCCACCATGAAAGTATCTTAAATTCTATTTTAATTTTGAGCCGTCAGCTATAACCTGTGTCAGTTTTATTGAAATCACTTAAGAAACAACGAAGATAACATTTTTCAAATCCGACCCCGTACTTGTATAAACATATCCCATGCCACCCATTTTCTCTAAACTCTCTCCAACAAACATTGTCAGTACCAGGCCTTATGAGAAAACTTTCTTCAAATCAGTGAGGCCTTACCGAATTACCAATTTTCCACTTGTGTGGTGGGGTCTTCCTCTGCCGCGCAGTCCATAATGGGTAGATTCGAAGACTCGTCGGGCTGGTGCGTTGGTGTCCATACGCTCCACGTATCCCAGCCATCTCAGCCGCTGTGTTTTCAAATTTTTGACTTGGTCGACGTCGCTGTAAGATCCGTATATCTTCTCCTCCATACTCCATCGATACAGACTGGACCGAAAATCACCCGAAGAATCTTCCTTTCAAAGCACCCAAGCAGATTCTCATCCGTTTTTGTCAGGGTCCATGCCTCACACAGCAGGACCGGGATGATTAAGGTCCTATATACAATTGAGTACAATTGCTTCAAAAACGATGTTAAAGAAGTTGCATGATATCGCGTCGCCTTGTCTCAAACCTTTCTCGACATCAAAGGGTTCGGTGGTGTTCTTATACCTACTTTGACTAAGCAGCGAGGTTTCTCAATCGTCATCCTGCACAAGCGGACAAGTTTGGCAGGGATGCCGAGATGTGACATGGCTCTGTATAGCTGGTCTCTGTCTACGCTATCATATTATGCGACTTTAAAATCGATAAAGAGGTGGTGTGTATCTATTTGAAACTCCTGGGTTTTCTCCAAAATCTATCGAAGTGTGCACAATTGATCGACGGTTGATTTGCCAGGCCTAAAACCACACTGATAGGGGCCGATCAGATTGTTGACAAACGGTTTTAAGCGATCACACAGTAGATGACAGGATTTTGTATGCGACGTCGAGGAGACTTATACCTCTGTAGTTTGCACAGGTCAGAGCATCTCCTTTCTTGTGGATGGGACACACTATACCGAGGTTCCATTCATCGGGCATACTTGGTGTCAAGTCACCTCCCCCCGCTTTGAATAGCTCGGCTGGCAGGCCATCCGCACCAACAGCTTTGTACGTTTTAAGCTCGGCTATCGCTAACCGCTCTTCATTTAGGTCCGGTGGACGGAAATTTTGACCATCATCGTCGAAGTAGAATGGAGTGTTCTGTCTAACAGCAGAATTTTGGCCATCTTCGCCGTTAAGCAGTCTAGAAAAGTGTTGTTTCCAGATCCTCATCACCGACTGTGTGTCTACCATCATATTCCCACTCATCGCAGCTGGCTTCTGTTCTGGCCTTGTTACCCTGGGTAGATTGCCTCACCCTTCGATAGAACTTTCGAACATCCCCCCTACCGCTACAGTCGACCGCCCGCTTCGCATGCTCTCCTCCTGAGAAGTTAAGTCGGCGTTCCTCCCTGCGTTTTTGCCCGTAGAGCTACGAGGGTGGTCCCAAAAGTATCCGACCTATCGTATTTATGCCGGTTGTTGATTAAAAATATTTAGTATAGTAGAAACTACTAACCCTTTGCAGCTTAAAATTAAAGTTTGACAACCCTGCGTTGCTCAATATTTTATTGGCAGTCATTAAAAGTGGATGCTTTCAGTGAGTTAGTCAAAATGGATAAAATTGGTCATCGTTACGTGATCCAATACTTTCATTTGAAAGGCCTTAGTCCAACAAACATCAAAGAAGAACTTGATTCTACTCTGGGGGAGTCTGCACCTTCGTTAACAACGGTAAAATATTGGGTGGCCGAGTTCAAACGAGGGCGTACGAGCTGCCAAGACGAACACCGCAGTGGGCGACCAAATGAGGTGACAACACCAGAAATGGTGACGAAAATTCATAAAATGGTATTGGATGACCGCCGACTGAAAGTGCGCGAGTTAGCAGACATGGTAGGCATATCAAAAAGTGGTGTTCACCGTATACTAACTGAAAATTTGGATATGAGAAAGCTGTGCGCAAGGTGGGTGCAGCGATTACTGACAATGGCACAAAAACAGCGTCGGAAGGATGTTTCAATTGAGTGTTTGGCAAAGTTTCGTAGAAACAAAGCCGAGTTTTTGCGTCGTTTCATAACCATGGATGAAACATGGGTCCATCACTTC
Organism: Epistrophella euchroma; assembly: GCA_947049315.1. Lineage (NCBI taxonomy): Eukaryota > Metazoa > Arthropoda > Insecta > Diptera > Syrphidae > Epistrophella > Epistrophella euchroma. The sequence goes on from OX346246.1 coordinate 24,462,002, forward strand.
ACACCTGAGACAAAAGAACAGTCAAAACAATGGACTGGAAGGGGAGAATTGGCTCCAAGGAAAGCAAAGACAGTTCCATCAGCAGGCAAGGTCATGGCGTCAGTTTTTTGGGATGCACGAGGGGTAATCTTCATCGATTATCTTCAAAAAGGAAAAACAATCAACGGCGAATATTATGCGAATTTGTTGCAGCGTTTGGGTGATGAAATTAAAGAAAAACGTCCCCATTTCGTGAAAAAGAAAGTTTTGTTTCATCACGACAATGCACCAGTTCACACATCCGGTATTGCTTTGGCCAAAATTAATGAGTTGAAGTTTGAATTGCTTCCTCACGCACCATACTCGCCAGATTTAGCCCCCTCGGATTATTTTTTGTTCCCAAACTTGAAGAAATGGCTCGGTGGAAAGAGATTTTCCAACAATGAAGAGGTGGAGTCTGCGGTTGATGGCTATTTTATGGAGCTCGACAGTTCTTACTACAAACAGGGTATCGAAGCTTTTGAACATCGCTGGGAAAAGTGTATCGAACTAAATGGAGACTACGTAGAAAAATAAAATTTTGTTTTTCCAAATTTTTTGTGTTTTCTTTGTAAGGTCGGGTACTTTTGGGACCACCCTCGTACCAGGCTGCTCTCTCAGCAGGCAGCATTGATTGGTAGGCCTTATTATTTGCTGCATGCGCCAGCTTGCATTCTTCATCGAACCGGGGGTTTCGTTGTGGTGGCCTAGTGAAACCCAGCACATTAGTAGCGGCACTTTTGATGGCATTTTGGCAGTGGATGCACTGGTCCTCAACAGATGATGCTTGTGGCGGACTTGCTGAGAGATTAAGAGAGACGTGGTCTGCAAAAGTCCTGGCGATCTCTTGCGATTTTAAATTTGTGACGTTAAATCTTTTCACAACATCCGCTCGTCATTGTGGCGTCATGGATATCCGCATACGTACTTGAGCTACCACCAGTGATCCGAGTCTATGTTGGCACCTCGGAACGTTCGGACATCCAGGATACTGGAAGCATGTCTGGCGTCTATCGCAACATGATCAATCTGGTTGACGGTTCGTTGATCCGACGACCGCCAGGTGCCTTTGTGTATATTGAGGTATGGGAATCGAATACTTGCTATGACGACATTTCGCCCCGCCGCAAAGTCAATCAGCCTGATTCCGTTACCGGAAGTGTAGTCGTGCAGGCTGTGTCCTCCGACTATCGAACCAAAGATGCCCTCCTTTCCGATTTGGCGTTGAAGTCACCAAGACTAATCTTGACTGTGGGCACCTGTCATACGTAGACTCGAGGACATCGTAGAAGTCTTCCTTGGTTGAGTCATCTTTTTCTTCCGTTGGGGCATAGACACAGATCAACGTGATGTTTTTGAATTTTGCTTTGATGCAGATTGTGACCAGGCACTCGCTTAAATGTTTTAAGCCTAAGACTTCTTGCCTAAGTCTTCCCCTTACCACAAAACCACAACCAAAGCACCGCTGACCCTGCTCCTTGCAGCACTCGCCCGATTAGATGTCACACGATTTCATCATTTGTATGCCCTGCCCTGGCCCTCTCCAATAAAATTTGCCTAGATTGGAATACATATTTTTGACAGCCGACCATCCAGCAACTAGAAACGTGCCTAGATTTCAAGTCCACTATGTCTTCTGAACGTACCCTATGTCTTCTGAATGTCAACGTACCTAATGACTGTAGGGACTAAGAATTCCGAACTGTACTGTCACTGTTGAGTTTGATTTTGGTGAATTAAAATAAATTGTTATATTTATAAATTCAATCACTAATTTATCCAAATGGAAATAATCAACCGCCAGAAGAATATACCAAATTTTATTTTTATTAAAATAATTATATTATATATTTTAGTTTATTAAAAATATTATTTTCCCAATTTTTTTTTAACCGGAAAAGGTTTAATTTAAATATGAGTATAAGCACCGAATATTTGTATATCTATACATGCGATTAATTTACTGTTTACCATAAAATGTATATATATATATTTTTTTAAATAATCTTATTGCGGTTTTCTTTTCCTTTTTTTTAAAGGTCGCCACAGGATCCTATACCAGATTCCAACACATTAATTTCGCAACACATAATTCTGTAATTAATTTCTTTCAAAGTGATCGAACCTGTATACAACTTCTGTTGAATAAAAAAAAAATATATTTAAGAATTAAATAAAAATAAAATATTTAGGGTTTGTTTCACAATGTCTGGTTAAAGTTCCCTATAACTATCCGACACATAAATTATCCGCAACTTAAATCCTCTCATTAAAAAACTTTGTGTTTCACAATCATAAATTTATGTGCCACTTATAGCTAGTTGTCAGTTATTCCAGTTTTCCAAAGAATTTGACTGATTGAAAATAATCAATCAAATAATTATTTAGCCAGTTCAGGTTTCTCAAGCTCACTGAGATCTCAGAGATCTCAGCAATCTCAGAAATCTGAACGTAATTCCTCAGTGAGATTCCTCACTTTTGCTGTCAAAAAACTGAGCCTGATATTTTTTGGATTCGCTTGCTCAATTATTTTTTGTCGCAGTTGATTAATTAATAAAAAAAGAGATGGAAATTGGTTTTGACTTCTAGCGGAGAAATTTTGTTCAGGTTTCTCTTACTGCTCAGTGGAGCTGACGGAGCTTGCTCAATGAGATCTCAGCAGTGTTGCCGCTGAGAAAATTGAAATGGTCGCAAAAAAAAGGGTCACGAGGAAAAAAAAGTCGCATTCAGAAAATTTCGTAAAATATATAGCTTAAAAAATCCGTTTTTTATCAGTTGACATTACAGTGGCGAGAAACTTAAGGTTTCTTAATTTTATCTTTACCTTCTTTAAATTTGGGAAAGTAAAAACGTCTTTCCTTTGTGATTGTGAGTATATAGGTACCTAGATAAAGTCAGCCCTGTTGGTACATAATGCATTCCATCGTAATTAAAATTTTGTTACGAAATAAAAAAAAGGAAGCTATCACAGAATCCATCACTTAGAAAAATTCATACGAACTTCCATCGCGAACAAATTCGCTGATATTTTTTTGGGGAACATGTAGGATATATGTACGTAATTACGTATGTACATATACATATGTCGTACTGCATTTTACTATAACATTTTTTTTTTCAATTAAAAAATAAAGTGCCTTGTTATGGTTTGCGAATTGAACATTCGCTTACGATATGGCCTGCAATTTCGTATTTCGGTTAGCGAATTGATTTTTCGCCGAAAATTCATTACTCTTAGACGGAATAACTAAGTAATTGATCTCTTTGTGACGAATACCAAAGTGAAACAAAAAATGTTTTTTTTTTAAAAAAAGGAAAACAATAAATCTATAGTCCAAGTAATTTTCTAGAAAAAGGTTCAGAAAAGTCGCAAGATTTTTAAAAAGGGTCAAAAAAGCCAGTTTTCCAAAAAGTCGTCTCATGGTCGCATGAGGCTCAAAAAGGGGTCAAAATGAGACTAAAGTCGCACAGCGGCAACATTGGATCTCAGTGAGATCTTAGAAACGTGAACTGGCTAATTAATTTATTCTCAAGTTGTGAATTTTAAAGTGTCATAATTAAACTTTTTGGACCCAGAACTGGTAACAAACAACATTACTTTGGTGTTTTAAGGCCCCTTACTGCAATTTGATAAAATCCAGTTAGAAATTTTGTGTTGATATGTGAATGTGAGTGATTTAAAATACTTAAGTGCGTTTTGAAATTGCATTTTTATGGTGTTAAGGGGTGGAATTTTTGTCGTGAAGTAAGTATTTAAGTAATTGGGTTAACGCATACAAATATCCGTCACTAGTCCAAAGTATTGATGTATTTGTTGTGTGAGTCGCACTGACAGCAGCTGTAGATATTTTAAATGCCAGTTTAATTTTTTAATCGAAACCTCAACCGGCCTGTAAAATATTCAGAATTTTAAGTGCCACTTAGACCTATTCAGATATTGTGAAACGTAAATGCGGTTTTTAAGTGACAAATAAGTTCCATGTAGCTTAATTGGAACTTTTATCAGACATTGTGAAACAAACCCTTATTCACAAACCTGTAAGTTGTTAGAAAGTGTCAAAAGATATTGTTTACCGTTTCTACCGCTTCTGATTTTCATACCAGCTACAAATGCAAGAGTTTGGTTGTTTTCGACAACAATTTCAAAATTTGATTGTTCATAGCTTTTGTCAGGATTCCAAGATTGTATTGACAGTGGATCGTATTGAGAGAAATAAAGATTATTCCCATCGATGTCGAGAGCTTGAACTGGACTTTGTGTCCGTCGGGTTCCAATAACTTTGAAAACATCTTGATTGCCAGAAGGATTGCTTCTCCATACAATTGGGTCATTTACAGTCCCGAGTTTAGCTGCTATTTCCGACCTTGATGTGTGAGAATGAAGGTATATTTTGTCCCTCTCTATATCAAATAATAACAAGCTGTTTAGGTTTCCCACTTCTGATTTCTTGTTAACTTACTCAGATCTGGAGTACTTGTGTATAATCCATCTGGGAAGGTAAAGGTTTCGCCCTTGATTGTTGTATTCAAGTAAGCAGGATCTATTTTAAATAGGTCATTGTAAATCACCCAAGAGGACCGACTAGCCACATCAAAGACTAACAATGAAAATCCTCGGGCATCAGTTAGATAAGCTTTTCCTTGTTCGCATTGGCCTTTTGGTGGTGGATCATAAATATTTACAATAATTCCATTGTAAACAGTTTTCTCATTATATTGTTCCTCTGGTATTAAGTATTTAAAAAGAAGTTCATTCGTCTTAAGATCAAATACCAAAATGTTTGGCTGACAAAATAATGGAGGCACTACAGAGAAGTCACGTCCAGTATCAATGGCCCACAAGCGATCACAAGGATCAATCTATTTTGAAAATACAAAAAAAAAAGATTATGTTTAAATATATGTACCTGTTTGATGTTTGGGGACTTAAGTGCGATAACTTTAAAGCGAATATAAAGCTCTTCTTACGATTCATTTTTTTTTTTTCAATTTTATATATATTATTTTATTTTATATTTAACTTTTTAATTTTCGTTTATTTTATGTATGTACGTATAATCTGTTTATTCCTCTTGTAGATTTTAGTTTAATAAAAAAGGTAATTATATTAGGAAGTAAGTAAAAAATTAAAAAAACGGATTGATTTGGATAATGCTGATTATGGAATCGGAAACATTTAATTTTATTCAAATTTATTTTAGTACACTTGATGAAGTCTAAGTTAGTATAATTATTACTAATGAATTGCTTTTGAACAATAACAATTTTAGGGCCAGTTTCACAGTGGATACTTACCGGAATTAGTATACGGCACTTATCGTATTGGGACTTAAGGCTCATGCAGTTTCATAGTGTGAGTAAGTGGAACTTAACTGACCAATATGGAAGAATTAAGTTCTAATTATTTAGGTTAGAGTCAGTTTCACAATGGAAGACAGTCGCAATTAAGATGCCAATATGGAAGATAAAGTTTCAGTACATCTGTGCATACTAACTCGTATAGCTGGCACTTAAGCCTCCCATGTTGGTCACTTAAGTGTTAATCACTTGAGTCACTTTAGTTAATAGTAATATAATAAACTCAAGTCTCATTTATTCAGGTAAGTAGTATGAGAAACTTAAATAAATAAAAATAAATTTGATGGCACAACAGCTCATAAAGAACTAGGGCCTAGTGACTTACAACTCTCAACCATTCCTGTGTGCGTGTCTGCAGGAATGGAGGGGACCTACAGTTTATTGCCGAATCCGAACGGCTAACGAGCGGCACTTTTCTGTGACAGGAGATACTCTTGGAGGATTTGTCAATTCCTCGCAAGAGGCAGTAGCCGTTTTATCTTTTAAATGAATAGGTTGCGAGGCTGGGGATCGAACCTTAGACCCCTGGCATGACAGTCCATCGCACTAACGATCACGCCACGGCTACTACATGAGAAACTTAAGTCCTATTTAATTCGATGGAACATTTATTGCATATCTACTACTTACTAAGTTCAATAACGAACAAATTTAATTCTTCCTAAGCTTTTTTTGTTGAACGAAAAATCTTTCATTTTGATTGCATTTAAATAAAAATTCAACAATTTTACACTCAAAAACATACATTTTTAAGAACAGTCAAGAACTTTTGACACTTTAGCTATTAATTTCTAAAACTGTCACTTTTTTGGATTTGGACATCTGCAATAGATTAATTTAGTCGATGATAAAAATAAAAGCAAACAAAAACGATATCGGAGATTAGCGACGAACATACATATGTAGGTCGATTTCTAGGAATTAGTCGGCCAAAAGTCAATTTCCCAAAGTTAACTTACAACAAGGAGGTGTTTTATTTGATGTGTAGTTGCCAGGTACCCCAAAGAACAATATCCGCGCCTCAGTGGCTTCTAAGACTGCGCGCGGGCACCACAGAGGTCGGAACTTGATCGCCATCGCAAGCTGTACGTACATGTTTAGTTATCGGCGCCGCACAGTGGCCCGTTCGTTTATGCCAAAGTGGTGGCAATTTTTAGGTGGTTCCATAATGCAAAACTGTCAAGTTCACTGAAATTTTGTTTGAAAGTTGTTTGGATGAATAATTGTTTTCCTTGTGTAGCCAGTCAAAGTAGAAATATTTTTATGGCGACAAAAAAAAAATATTTTTTAATTTTTTTTTTTAGTTTTGAACGCAAAAACTGAGGAGAGTGCGTAAAAAACGTTTGTTGTTTTTGTTTTTCCATATACAGGGTGTTCGGTATCAGAGCTGTAAAAGACTGCAGTACTTTAGTAATGCTAATTAAGTCGCAGTTATAGTTCGTCCAACTATTCTTGTCAGTACAGGCCTTACGGGAAAGCTTTTTTCAAATCAGTGGGACCTACTGATATCCTAAGGCACTCCACGAAACAAAATGCCACTTACATATACACAATAGCCACTGACTTTCCACGGCATTGTTTTTGTAATTTCTTTTTCAAGCGACATACACCCCTCACGACCTATCTCGCCCACAGCCGTAGGCCTAGGCACAATGAATAACCAAACATGATCTCTTGCTGTTTGTGTTATTAAAAGTATTCACACAATATAGTGTGACCATTGGTAAGCTAACTCACATAAAAGACTCCTTTTCCTATTGCTTATGTGCAAGAGCTTTCAGAATTAAAGCTTTTTTTAAAGCTCTTAGGATCAAAAAAACACTAAGTGTGGTCGTTCGTCGTTGTTTTAAACTGTTTAGGCAGAAGTTTTTTTTGCTAAAATATAATGGTCAAATTTTATGATTCCAATTAGTGTGTGTGTTGTTTTTTAGTATAAAAATAAAATGGCGCGGCTGTAGGTGTTGTGCGTCGGCTATCTTAAAAAAAAAGACGCAACCAATATCTTGAGAACGGCTCATGGTACCTATACAAAATTTGTAAGCACATTTTTATGTAAGGTATTCATGTATTAAATATTTTGTTATTTTATATTTTAAATAATTTAAGTAGGCTTTTTGGTCAATTTATAACTCAATGAAAATATTATTTTTTATTGTTAAAATGATTCTGTTTTTTAATTACTCAATGAACTATTTATAGATAAATAAATGAAGTGGTATTTTTTGTTATTTGTTTCTTCTTTTTTTTTTTAATGGATTAGGCCTACTGGGGATACCCTTACAAAAACGCATCTATTTTAATTTAATTTTTTTTTTTTAGTTTTCATAATTATATTTGTGCAATTTTACCTATGATGGCAACGCTGATCAATTTCATTTAAACTTGAAATGATTTATTATGCATACTACGGCATCGCGATTAGAGCTTTTACATGCGATAGACTTATGCAATGCGCTGCAACCAAACTGAGATGCAAACGTCCTATCTTCCCTGTACTGACAAGAATAATTGGACGAACTTTAGTTAACTTACCTATTGAATGTAAGTTAATATTGTAAATAAGTACTTTAACTACGTAACACGCAGTCAGTACTAACATTCCGACTGTGCAGGTAAAAAAAAGTTAATTAACTTTAAGTTAATTACTTGTTCTTTTTAACTGCTTTTAGTCTTTTTAGTCAGTGAGAAGTCTTTGTACTGCGATGATTTTACTTTTAGTAAACAAGTCTTTTAACTGCAGTCAATTAACTCTAAGTTTTTTTTTAACTTTTTTTTTTTTTATTTCTTTTCTTTTTATTCCATCCTGTTCTTTTATAAGTAAAACCTGCAGTCTATTAGTTAAAAGACTTACAGTTAATTTACTGTAGTTAAAAGACTTGCTGACTAAAAGTAAAATCATCGTAGTACAAAGACGTTTTGCTGACTAAAAAGACTAAAAGCAGGTTAAAAGTACTGCAGTTAATAAACGTAAAGTTAATTCACTTTTTTTTAACTGCACAGTCGGAATATTAGTACTGACTGCTGACTGCTCGATTTTAGTTAAAGTATTTTTGTAAGTTAAAAGACTTAATGAAATTAGACTTTTTACTTAATTAACTGCAGTACCGAAAAGACTGCAGTTTTTACAACTCTGTTCGGTATAAGGTGCACCAAAAATCCAGAGTAAGTAGATTGGGTTAAGATAAGGGAGGGGGGGTCTATTTCCACCTGTCTAGACGGGAGGGGCAATTTTCTAAAAAAATAGAAAAAATATTATTAAAAAACAACGGCAACACCTACAATATCATATTATCCTTTTTGTTTTATTTCAGTTACTAGAGAGAACAGTTTTTGAGAAACTAATTTTAAAACTCAAAGTTTTGAAAAAATAATAAAAAAATTGTATTCAAACTATTTTTTTTTTCAAAATTTTAAGTGATTGTTTTGTTTTTAATATTCGATGCCCCGGTCAATTTTTAGTCAAACACGGAAAAGTAAGTACTAAAAAAAAAATGTCTTTTGTTTTTTTCAAAAAAAAAATGACTTAAGACAGAAAAAAAAATATCAAAAAACAAAGGTCACTATTACAATTGCATGTTTTTCTTTTTTCTTCATTTTCTTTTTAAAATAACTTTATTTAGTGAAAAGTTTTTCAAAAATTTATTTTTACTTACATTTTTGAAAAAAATCAAGTACCTAATATTTTCGTTTAATATTCAATGCTCCCAATTCAATTCTCAGCCAAACACTAAAAACTAGATGTCCAAATGTAGTCCAGTTTTTGAGAAAATTGAAAATAACTTAAGTAAGTTTAACTTGAATTTGACGTCCCTCGGTTATTTTGTTGTTCCTAAGATTCTGTTTCTAAGAATTAAGTTGTAAAGTAGATATCGTTATTTTCAATTTTCCCAAAAATTAAAAAAAACATTTAGGCATCCGGTTCTTACTGTTTGACTGGAAATTAATACGTAAAATTAAAAAAAAAAAAAAAATAGTTTGAACACAATTTTTTTTATTATTTCTTCAAAATTTTGAGTTTGATAATTAATTTCTCAAAAACAATTATCTCAAATAATGTAAAGAAAATAAAAGAACGAGCTTCTGACTTTAAAAAAAGTATAGCATGACATTGTAAGTGTTGCCGTTGTTTTTAAATATTTTTCTTTTCTATTTCAAGTCGATTTGTTTAGAAAATTACACCTCCCGCCTAAACGGTGGGAAATAGACCCTCCCCTCCCATACGATTTTTTTCTTGTCTTATCTTAACCCAACCTACTCGTTCTAGCTTTTTGGTGCACCTTATACCCAACATCCTGTTTACAATATTTATATTTATTATTAAAATAAATATCGAAAAAACAAAACAGAAAATTTATTTTAAAACTATATTTTATTCAACATTTTTTGAAACACCACAATTGGCATTCTTTTTTTTTACTTTAAATTGAGCTAAAAATAAAAAGACTTAGCAAGTTCACTTTTATCAGAAAAAAAAATTCTTAGATATTTCTTCACATACCTACTCCCAAAAATTCAGCTGCATAAAGTTGCATAGAACCGTTCGAGATAGATTTGATTTTAAAATAAAGTCAGTCTATTATTTTGTTTCTTTTTTTTTTCAAGTGTAGTATGGTAGTCTTGGAAAATCTAATTTTGTTTTTTTCGCAAGTATGAGTGATTGAATTAAATGAAATTATTTTGTGATTTAAAAGGATTAACTAAGTATTTTGAAAAGGTTTTATAGCTAATTTCTTTGCAACTCGTTTTTGTTGAATTATTTGTCACAGGGATCAGAATATACATACATTATATACGCTTTTGGGCTGGTGTTGATTTTTTAAGATACCTGTACCAATAAGTAAATTCTTACTAGAAAAATATAAAAAAATTAAACATTAGGATGGACCAATTTTTTAAAAATTTAACTATCAGTTTAGAGAATAGTCCAAAGAAGCTCAGGAGTCCAAAAATAAAAACTTTAAAAATATAAATATTAAAATACGTGCAAGACTTCAAAGATTCTGCAGCTGAGAATTCTCCGTGCTTATCAAAAGCCGAATTTGCATTTAACCCGTAATTTGTTCAGCCCGGACATCTTTTTTTTGTATCCAATTCCTTGGGCTTGCAAAGCAAAAAACAAACACGGCTATTGTTAAGCCTGATTTCCAATGCCGCGTTGGGCGTCGCTTTGACAGATTTTTCTTTTAACGCGAAAGCTCACACATAGCAATTTAAGCAAATTGTTTACAATGACGCGTTGGGTATTATGTTACGATTTGGCACCTATTAGCATGTACACAAATTAACGTAACATAAGCTACCTCGACGTTAAAGTTGAAAAAAATCAACTTTAGCGTGCGTTTTGACAGTTAAACTAATGTTCGAATTCCTTTCAACAAAAAAATCGATCTATTTAGAAGAGAAAATCGGGTTTTCTGGACAAATTCCTTTTATTGAAAGAAAAAAATCGATTTTTTTTTTAAAATAATGGAATAATTTGTTGAAAGGAATTCGAAATTACAGTTATGTAGGTTCGTTTTGATTTGCAGGTTCTGTTCAATTCGTCTGTCATGTCGACGCGTTCGTAAAGCTTGTAAACGTATACGTAAGCGTCTCTAACGCGAACGCGCCATTGGAAATCAGCCTTTAAATTTTGAGCGTCAAAAATCTAGCTGATTTTGGCACTCTGGAATAATTTTGATAGACCAATTAACCTTGCATATCACCTTATTTAAAAGATCCTAACTCTTAAGATACCATCATTAGAATTCAAGGTTTTAAGTAACAAACCTATATGTACATTTTAAGTACATGTATGATATTCTCACTTTTATTATTATTTTGTGAAACAAATAATATGTATACCTTACCTTCCCAAATGTAAAAGCGTTTTTTTTTTTTTTTCTTAATCTTAGCCTCTGTAGTTTTTTTTTTAAGTTGATGATGTTGACTTACATATATTCGAAAAACTGATATAATCCCATCGCAGTTTCGGGAACCACGTTCTGAATGTGCTTTAAAATTTGGATAAGGCTTCAACAATGGTCCATACTTGCCCTGTTTCTTAGAAACCTTAGCTAGCGTGTAAGGAATTCCATTTACGATTCTTGGTGTGCTGATGAAAATTGTTACTTCTTTATTTCCTAAAGTATTATATAAGAAATGTTGGTACTTTAAAACTTTTTTATTATTTTTAAAATTTGAATTTTATTAAATAGGTAAGTGCACTCTAACCAAAGGCTCTTAAGAACTAAGATAAAAGAGCGGTAAAAATAATGGAAGCAAATAAAGAAAAAAGGAGCTGGGTGCGACCCTCACTGTTAACTTCCTATTGGTGCCCTTGGAAACTAGAAAAGCGTCAAGCGATATTATTTTTTTTTAAAGAAAATTGCCAAGTTATAGATTTTCGAAAAAAGAAATTAATATATTAAATGTTCTTACAAATCCTATAAGATATTGAATTTGAAATTATGTATAGATAGTAAAAATGGCCCAGTGTCGAAACTATTGTTGGCTCTCCAAATATTTGGACAAAAAACCAATTTTGCAACAATTAGGTATTAAGTTTTTTTGCTTGAAAAGAAAGTAACGGTAGCTATTTCGCACTTCAAAATACAGGGTGGGGCAAAAGGTATGAACCGGTTTTGACCGGCTGGCACTCGGCCTTCTGACAGCACTTCAATATCCCTGTTGATGGGGGAAACGTCCCTTGGGGTAATCAAAACCCAAGGGAAATTCACCAGATGTCACTTCACTCCACTAAAGTGACTGTATGGTGTGCAGTATCCCAATTTGCGATTATTGGTCCTTACTTTTTCGAGGCTGATGGGCGAACCGTCCCATCGAAATGTGCAGAAGAGCGGCTGTAAACTTCAAAACTCGCCTTCAAGAGTGCATCGCGGATGACGGGCGCCATACATAACATACATACGTGATATCATCTTTAAAACTTAATGTAAATAAAACGCACGACTGGATCGCACAAACTTGCTCTTGTAGTAAAAGTTTCTTCGAATTTAAAAGATTGAGTGTAATTTTTTTATGGGAGCCTTTAGTTTAAACTATAGTATTATACATTATAGAACTTAAATTGAAAAATTGTTAAAAATCAACATAATTCGAAATAAATTTACAAAAAAGTTTTCTTAAATTGTTTTGAGGGCTAAAAAAGTACACTATCTGATTTCTTTAACTTTTCTTAGTTTTGGAGAAAATAAAAATTTAGATAAATCGTAGGAGCGGTTTTTTTTAAATTTGTTTTTTATATACATATGTATAAAATTTTGTAAACATTTTTAAGAGAAAAAATTGGTACACAATTTTCTTAGCATTTATTTATGTCGACTTAAAAATTAAATTTTTGAAAAAAATTATCTACCCGTTATGGAAATATCGAATTTTCAAAAAAAAAATTTTATTTTTTTTAAAAATTTTTTTATTTTACAAAAATGTAGCATTTATTTAATAAAATTTATTGATTTTTTTAGAAAAATCTATCGAGCCATTTTTGAGAAAAATAAGATTTTCCAAAAATGCTAAAAAAAATTATATCAGGTACCGTTGTTTTTGGTCCTTAAAATAAAAAGAAAAAAACTTGTCGGGGTAATGTCCCGAAAACACTTTATACCATGTTTAATTAAAATCGGCCCATGGGTTTAGGCTGTAGGCGAGTCCACAGACAGAGACAGACGGACAGAATTGCGAGTCAAGTTTGATTGTTATCTCGAGTTAAATTTTTTTTACGAATCCAAAACTTGACATATACAAAGTACCTACATATGTATATATCGCAAGTAAAAACTAGATTCTGTACTGAATTAAACAATACTAGTAACGTCCCGTGGCCGAGATTGAACCAACAAAAACTGACACACTCTAGGAAGGAGAAAACTTTTAATTTCGCAAACAATTTGTTTTTTTTTTTTTTAATATGCACAGTGTTTGACAGAAACACAGTGTGTAAATGCGTGTTTCAAGCATATTCTGCACATTTCCGCAATTGTGGCTTCCAGTTTCAACCAGATAAAATTTATCGAAATCGGTCAAATACTTCTTGAGAAAATGGTACCACAAAATTTATTTAAGGCTATTTATATATAGATAAATATAATTTCTATAATTTGAATTGTTTTCCCTTTGAAACCGGTTCATACCTTTTGCCCCACCCTGTAGTTAAATTAGATACCAATATATTCATTGAATTATAATTTACCTTACCCATAGTGATTTTGATCCAAGAAATCATTTTTTGTTGGTCGATTTAACATTCATTGTATAGTTTTGAAAAATATTTAAAAATTATATTATTTAATATAAACAATTCTAACGCATAAAGTGCACTTTAAGGGCAAGTACGTAGGATCCAGAACATACCCTTTATTTGTTTGTATGTCGTTAGTGGCAGTACAAATATATTTCTATATAATATATTTAAATTTTGCAAACAGGTCCTATGAAACAACTTTACATTCCAAAATTTCAAAAAAAAAAAAAAATAGGTTAATGTATAAAAAAAAAACAATTAACTTTTTCCAGTATTTTTTATCTTCTTCAGAGCCAAAGATTTCAGTGACGTATAGTCTGTATATGAATAAAAGCATTTTATATGAACTTACTATCAATTGCCATATCAACATCGTATGGCCGTTTAAATCCCTCTAACACATAGTTTTCGCTTTTAATGGCATACTCGTAATCCTCAACGGAATCGAAGCCGTATTCCAAATTATTCCAAGCATGAATTAGAGTCATATTTTGAATGGGTGTTCTAGTTTGCAAAGAGGATGCAACAAGTGTTGCAATCCCAAATGAAATGTAAAATAACATTATTTTTGAGCAATCAATTTAATTCAATTTAAGTTTGAAAACAAAACACAAAAACAAAACTTGATTTAACAATAATTATTGTTCACTGCTGTATTAATTGTAGGTACATTCAGATCAGACTGAAATTTAAAACAATGTGAAGGTATTATTTTGACAATCGTATATTTATACAACTATTTATTATTTATGTACATACATATGTATATATTTTTTTTAGATATTGATTAAAAATATAGATCGGTTTGGGCGGAGATGGTATTGGTATGATCGTATTGTTCTAAATTACAGTACATTCTTACTTAAGTCGAACCGATCTAGATTGTAATTGTCATTTGTATTAATTTTTTGTATTCATGTGAAGTCCAAGAAGACTGTATTGAAATTGGAATCGGAACCAATTGTTCATTTATTTTCTACAAAACATTTTAAAACGCTCGCTTTTATTCTTTTTAAAAAAAAATGGCTCCAAATTGAAACAAAAACTTAACAAAATTCTAGATTTCGTATAAATAACCCGAATTTTTAAATAAATTGCAGTTTACACGTGAAAAACTATGTTAAATAAACAAATTAATACATATTACCATTTTTATTTCATGTCGATTTAAAATGTAAAATGCAAAGAAAAAAAAATCTTAAATACAGTCGGAAAATAAATAATTTACAACTATCTGAGCTGTGTCAGATATGTAGTTGTAAAAAACCGAAAATTGACCTTTAAAGCGTAACAACCCTATGCCTTGACCGTTTTACGCTATACAACCCTTGCACAGGATGTTTGGTTGGACCCTACCTACAAAACTGTACACATACTTCTTATCTGGTACCTTGATGAGGGTAGGTCGTTCTATGGCGTGATCGTCCTCTACCGACTTTTCAAATTTTATAGGATGAAGGCTTTAAACGAAATTACTAAAACTAAATCTACACAGCGATTAATTTTTTTTTTGCGTAGCTAATTACCAATTAAGTAGCAGCTTCACTATATACTTTTTTATCTGAAATCGAAAAAGTGAACTTCTAAGTTGATGCACATGAGCTTGTTGCCGTGGACAGAGCACTGATATTTCTTATGGTTTGCAACTAATAGGATCGAGAAGGTAGCACCATAGTATTTACACCTGATTTGTTCTACAATCCTTTCCTTCTGAGTGTATTGTGGGCGAGGCCTTGACATTAAGGCCCATCGCCCACTAGGCAACTTTTTGTTGCTAGCCCCAGCAACTTTGTGTTGCTCCCAATCCAATTACATTAGCTTATATGGGAAAGCGCCCACTAGGCAACTTTTAGTTGCGCAACTTTTTGTTGCTCGGACTTGCTGACGGAACTTTTTTCCCTGCAACTTTTTGTTGCTTACCCTCGTCCACTAGGCAATTTCCGAGCAAATTCCAGGGAATTTTCCAAAATGTTTGCCAAATGAGAGGCTTTTAACCCGAAAAACAAGTTTTATTTTCACACTGAACGAATTTTGTATCGTCACTGATCCAAAATACAAGGACAATTTAACATTTCAATTAAAAATACTGAACCCAAAAGTTGCTCGGAAATTGCCTAGTGAGCGATGGTAAGCAACTAAAAGTTGCCTAGTGGGCGATGGGCCTTATTCTTTTAGAATTTTGCTAAAAGCGGGGAACGGAATCCAAAATGGTTAGTTCTGTGGCTACTTTTTAAAGAGTACCACGCCAGACGAACTACTTGTTGCCGCAACAGAGCACTGATTTTTCTTCTAGCCTGCTGAGGTACGAGAGGTACAATTGAACCTGCTTTATTGCGCGACGCGATCCACTCCTTTTGAGTGTATTGTGGACGAGGTAAAGCTTAAACCACTTCTTCCTTTAAGCCAGAACCACATCTATCTCGTGTGGTCTGTGGTGTGTTGTGGAGTCGTGTGTCGCTTTCGCTCCAATGTATTTCATATCCGTAGCGAGCCATATTTATCTCGCGTGTTGTGGAGTGGTGTTTTCTATTGTGTTGTGTTGTGTTGTGTTGAAATCTAATAACCCAATTCTAAATATTCCCCGGGAGACGCATTTTTTCGGGAGTAAAATACTCCGATTCCGAATTCCCCGGTTGAATTTTTTTACCCTCGATAGTGGGAATGAGAGTCCTGAATAATATTAACAGCATTTTTTCAGTATTTGACATATATAATTGTAGAAGAAAAATAATTTATTCCCGGGGAAAAATTTCCCCGGGAATTTTTATTTAGAATTGGGCTGTATTTTGTTACAATTGAGCGATACCACACTATGGCGCAGACATTTTTTTTAGTGCGCAGGATAGAGAAAACAATGCTCTTGAAAACAAAATAATAAAAAATTAAAAAATGTCAGTTTGTTTAGTGTAGTCAGTCCACAACACTCCACAACACTCCACAACACTCCATAACACACCACACGAGACATGTGTGGATCCGGGTTTAGTCTTTTGCTAGAGGCGGAGACGAAACCCAACCGATTGTTTCCGTGGATCGATACCCTTCTTCAAAGCGTACCTCGAACACGCCTGTTGTCGCGGACTGTTGTCGCGTGAGGCGGGGAAGTTGTCCCAACCGATATATGTAATACGATGTTATTGTCTTTTAAAGATCCTTTTTGTAAAAAATATGCAATACTTATGTTATGAATAATTATTAAGAAAAAGAATATAAGAAATTGTATACTCTGTAAAAACGATAAAACTGAAAAATTATTTGGGGTTTGGAAACTTTTTACCTAAGTTTTGTTTGCTTTCTTTGGGTTCGGCCCTGATGGACAACGACGAGCTTACCTCAGATTTTGATAAAAAAAACCTATACATTCCATACAAATCATTAAAATTATGAAGTTTTATTTTTAAATATTGCTAGCATTTAAAATGCAAACTTTATCTTGATAAGAATTGTTTATGTCTCAAAAGCACTTTACCACTATACAAATTATTTGTTATCTTAAAAATTCAGCAAGCATGTCAGTTTAACCATAACTCTTTTACTATTGCATCTGTGAAGTGCTATAAATATTCCTCCCACTAATTTATTGGAAGCCAACAAATCTTTAACGACCGAACTTGATTTGTAATGTTAAATTATTCGTCTGATACCTATCTATCTGTTTTAAAAGTCCTAAATTAGGTGGAAGAAAAAATAATTCAAATAAAATAAAGTCTACGACTGGGTTGATTATAACTGCTGATGAGACTGAGAGCAAGATATTATGATTCCAACTTTGCTTAAGAGCATTGAGTTCGCAAATAAAAAAGGTTAAGGATTGATGTCAAAAATGTTATCGTAGTTGATTCAAAAAATCTTGAAACCAAGAAATAAATAAAACTTTAATGGCCGATTTCATAAAGCCCTAATAACCATTTAGCAGGCTTTTAAATTTTTAAATGACGTTTGTTCCATACAAAATACGTCATTTAAAAATTTAAAAGCCTTTTAAATCTTTATGAAATCGACCATAAATCTCTTAAGTCGTCTTAAGAAATCTAAACTTTGTTATCAGCATTTTTTTTGAAAAGACAAAATAAAACTTACGACAGCTTTAAGAATTCTTCATGCAAACAAACTCACTCAACAAGGCCAATATAATTTAGCCTTAGAGTCACCTCTTGAACCTTTGTTGATAACTTATTGCTGCACTTTCTAAATTCAAACATAAAACAATTTTTTTCTTGAAACAAGTTTAAATTATACATTATAGGTAATTAATTGCCATTTGTGGAATAATCTGTCAATTTAACTTGAATATAAATTTAATATAGCAAATTTATTTTTGTACTCGCCTTAAAGCTGATCGTTGCACCTGGTTCGTTAGTTATTTTGAAATATAAAACGTGCAGGGTATCTCGGTCTTAATGGTGCTGGCATGGCGGTGACAATGGTCTTAAAAGTTCTAACAATTCTTCTTTTCATCCCGACATTTGGATTTGCCAGAAGCCTGTAAACTATTGTCGCATGGAAAATTATTGATTTTGGCTTTCTTCACTTGAAAGATATAAATCATGCACTTCGAAATGGACATCTTGATCATAAAAAAGCCAATCTCTTCGATGTGGATGTGGCTTGTAAGGGTAAGTAAGGCATTGCAGGGCCTACTTTAATATTCGATTAGAACATTGACATCGTATTTCTGCAGCCAATGGTGAACGGAGAATTTTTTTGACAGTTCCTCGTTTACAAGAGGGAATTCCATATTCTTTAGCAACTGTTGTACCTAAGCGTACATCCTCTAATCATTCGGTGGAGAGGATAATTGGTGCGTATCCGAGTTACTTTTGGCATGCAAGCTACGGAAATGACTGTAATGGCATAACTTCTGCTATTCGATTGGCGGTGAGTTTCACAAAGTATAATATGTACTTTTTAGTTTCACTGAATAATAAGCCTTATTTATTAGATTGATCAATGTCATCGACTGTGGGTTTTGGACACGGGAACAATTGGATCAAGATCCGTTTGTCCACCACAGATTTTGGTTTTCAATCTCAACACCGATACTCTTATTCATCGTCATCGAATACCGAAAGCTCTATACAAAAAAGATGCCTCGAGATTGATGAATTTAATAGTGGACATTTTGGATCCACCACCAAATGGATTTTGTTCGAAAGTTTTTGCCTTCATAGCCGACACTGGTTGTCATGGTTTGATAGTCTACGATGTCGAAAATAATGGTACCTGGAGAATTGAAAATAAGCTCATGTATCCTGATCCCGATTTCGGTAAATTTTC
The DNA here is from genome assembly GCA_947049315.1 of Epistrophella euchroma. Taxonomy (NCBI): domain Eukaryota; kingdom Metazoa; phylum Arthropoda; class Insecta; order Diptera; family Syrphidae; genus Epistrophella; species Epistrophella euchroma. The sequence continues at coordinate 24,480,897 of OX346246.1, forward strand.
AATAGCTGGAGAGAAATTCGACATCATGGATGGTATTCTTGGTATGTCAATAACCCCACAACATTTTAAAGGTAATACAAATGTTATAAGATCCTTTAACATTGGGAACAAAGTTCATGCTATAAAATTTTAAAGGAGAACGTTTCTTTTACTTCAACAGTTTTTCTAGTGAAACTCAGAGTGCAGTTGCTTTGACAACACTTTTGAACCGAACTTTATGGGAGAAAGGATTAAAAGTTCCAAGGGAATTTTTCCCGATTGGACAACGAGGTGTACAGTGTTCCAATCAAGCAATAGATAGCAACGGAAATATTTACTGTGTAACAATGGATGAAGGGACTTTGTTTAGTTGGAACATACGAACACCATATAAATATCATCAGTTCAAGGTATTGGCCAATGACGTTGAACAACTTCAGTTTGCAACTGGAGTCAAAGTAATTCGGAACAATTACGATGAAGAAGAATTGTGGATTCTTACATCAAGATATCAGGTATTTGATAGAATTGTTAAATAATTTTGATTAAAGAGTAATTAACTTGGGTTTCAATTTCTAGAAAACTTTGACTAGGACTCAAAATTTTGATGAAATAAATTTCAGAATTCTAGTTTGCAATATCGAGTATTTGCAAAATTGGACTAGTAGTTGTAGAATACGAAAGACTTCGAGATAATAATGATTTGGTTTTAATTTCATTCATGCATGTTGATATAGATTTTAATAAAGATTCAGTGAATTTGTTTGAGTTATTTATATCTCTTGGATGAATTTACGCCTAAATTAAGCGAAATTTATTATTTCAGTATCTGGTATTACCCTGTCCAAGCTTTAATTACAGCTTCTAAACGATTTCTTATTGACCTGATGGGTTTCTTTAATGTCTCTTGCCGTATTCTTTCCCATTCGTCTAACAGTGCCGCTTTCAGTTTTTAATGGTCTCAGGAGCTGGATTTCTAGATATAACCCTTCGTTTAAGCTCGTCTCATAAATGCTTGATAAGGTATAACTCTGGGCTTAGTGCCAGCCAGTCCAATACATCCTACATAAATAACGACGTGATGCAGCAGAATATCGGAGATATACCGATCTGCATTTAATCCTCCCCTCGACCACCACCAGTCACAAAAACCAGCTCACTTTTCCTTCAATTGAAATGCCTGCCTGTATCATACAAAGCCCTTCCCGTAAGTCACGGTTTCCACAAAACAGCTATGTTCAAATCGCTCGTAAGGTCGTCAGTGTATTCCCATGCAAACTCATTTTGCACTCATCCGAGAACATACCTCGTCTCCATTGCTCAACTTCCCAATCGTAGTGCACTTAAGACCCTGACAGATCGTTTCGAGGTATGGTCTGCTTCTTAAAGTCGTCTTCTATCTGTCCATTCACTAGACATAATTCCTCGTACCTGTTTGAGCTGTTGTTGGACGTTTAAGGCTAGTCAAATTAGGATTTTGGAGACAAGTCATTGCGATGAACCTTTCATATCTCTAAGTTGTACACCGAAGCTGGGAAACCTTGGCATTCGCACAAACTTTTCAGTTTCGCTGAACGTTTTGAAGATCTTTGACATACAACATTTGCTAAAATAGAGCTGACGGGGCCACAGCACGTTGGGTTATTAGTCCAGTCAATGAAGGTTTTCACCTGGAAAAAAATCCAGCAGCACTTATTAAGAGAGGCCTAGTGATGAAGTGTACAAATGTCCTCATGAATCCGAGGCGAGTTCTAGCGGCAGGAATGTGAAACATGTCGTTTTTTCGGTTTTTCGTGTTTAACTTGGAAACTATTTGTCCTATCAAAAAAATAATCTGAGACAAACGAGTAGCTTATATAATTCTCTACAAAAATGATTATAACCAAATTTTTTATATCTGTCATAGTTATAAATTTATTTGGCTCGTAAAATTAGCATTTTTTTTCAATTTTCTAATAACCGCTACATTTTATGTTCTTGCACTCTATTGTTCCAGTACTTGAGGATCTCACTATACATATCCATATTTCAGCATACACTCAATACTTTATACTTATCTCCTCCAAACCCGATTTCAGAAGTCTAAAAAGCAAGTAATAGAAAACAGAAAAGTCGATAATATTTTGTTTTCATTTACGGAGCACTTCAGAAATATCGGTGCAATCAAGATTTTTATGACGTATCGTGTCAGATCGAAGGTGAAATATTAAATTTGAAACTGAAAGTGTGCTGTTGTTGTGTGCCGCAGTTCTGTTCTAGGAATTTTTCGGGCCCTTTCGGATGCAGATGTACCGGGCCGATTACCCCAAGTACGACGACAGTGGACACAACTTATTCGCCATTGAGGAAAGATTCCACGTGAATATCGAGCAAATACATAAAGGTTTTAACGTGTTTGGCATTGCGCCGCGCCGTGGAATTTTTTAATGACCAATCTCGTGCCATTGCAAAGCCATGGTGGGTTAAATTCCGACGTAAAACAACCGGTGATCCAACTTTCAGATGCAGAAGATATGTTGGCATGCCTGGCACATCCAGTGAGTTCAAAAACTCTGTAGGATAATTAACAGTTTCAATAGCATCGTAAACTGTATCGATCGATTTGTATGATACCAAGTCGCCTGGAAATGACTGCTGTATATTGAAGTTTAAATCGTCAGTGTCAAAATTGTTGCTGCCAAAATGGCTCTTTCTGCCAGCCACGCATGATTTATATATTTTGTGCGTACCATCGGGGACTATGTGGTGAATGAAAATCAACGATTGTGCAGAAATCGGTCAGCAATTTAATGCAGCCAATATTTTCATGGACAGCAACTTTTCCATCGCGCCGATATCTAGAACAATTGTGTCAGCGGATTGATCTTGTAGCATTTGGACGCGCATATTTATTTTTAGCTTGACTTTCTCAACATTAAGCAATAGTGGCCTGGCGATTGTGTCAAAGAAAATTCGATGAGGCAGACCTAGCGCCGCGCACGCCGTCTGTCATTCAACAATATAAATAATTTGGTTCTGTTTGAAAAACGAATGATGACAATTTATTTGGATATTGTTCATACAAAAATACTAAAATCACGATTAAAAAATGTGAGGTGGGGGTAGGAGGGTGAAATTTGGGGTTATAGGTTTTTTTTTTTAAATCTAAAAAGAAAAATTTGCATCAAAAAATTAGAATTTTTTTTCCCTAATCACCTAACGGTATAAAATATACTTTAAAACCTATTCTCATACCTACCAAATATACGAAAAAAATTTCATAAAAATCGGTCCATCCGTTTCGGAGGAGTACGATCACAAACACCGTCACACGAGATTTTTATATACTAAACTAGCGGTTTTAAGTGAATTGAAAAAAAAAAATACCAATTTTAAGGGCCAAATAACTTTATAACTATGATAGATATAAAAAATTTGGTTATAATATATTTTGTAGAGAATTTTATAAGCTATTTGTTTGTTTCAGATTATTTTTAGGACAAATAGTTTCTAAGTGAAACCCGGAAAACCAAAAAAAAAAAACGACATTTTACACATTCCTGCCGCTAGAGCTTGCCTCGTATTCATAGGGACTTTTGTACACTTCATCACTAGGCCTCTCTTAATAAGTGTGCCAAACGGAGTGATTGTTGCCATTTTTTTTCTCGCAAGTGTATAAACAGAAATAAGTTGATTTAAAAAAGGAATGAAAGAAGAGACTTCTGGATTTCAAAAAAGGTATGACACTTTACAAAAACTGTTGCCATTTTTTTTTTATAAAATTTTTCCATGGGCAAAAACACCATTTTTTTTTAATTAAGCCGCCATATTATAAAATAAAGTACTCTCTATTAGCTTTCATATAACTGATGAGCAATGTTAAAAGTGGGCCTAAAGTCCATACAAATGTGCTCATGGCCCTTTGCTTTTGAAAAATTATAAAATTAGCTCTGATGTTGCATAGTTGTTGTAAAAAACATAGAAAACTCCAAATGCAAACCGAAAGCGAACTTATGGATTGTATAAACAAAAAGATGGATCATATATATAACTATTAATTCTAATGCTCAGTTCAGTTTCTACGAAGACTAAATCAGGTACAAAGGAATTTTGAAAATGATTAATAAACAATGAGCAATGAGCAGGCACAACAGCATCAAGAACTAGAGACTTAAAACTCTCAACCATTTCTATGATGCGTGCCTGCAGGATTGAAAGCGACCTTCAATTTACTGAGAAAAAATTCATTAACACAATGAAATTGGATATGTAATACTAATTGGTTGATATCAGAATACAGCACGACAAACTGTTTTTTTTTTTTAAATCGAAAATGTGCTAATTTCTGGCACATTTACATTTGTAATTATAATTTGAAATAATAGCTTTATATACAAATAATATCAGAAGTTTTTGTACCTACATGTCTAAAATAAAGTAAAACTCCTTTCCAATAAATAATTTATTTATTAATATTTGTATCTTAAAAGTCAAGTTCCTAACTAAGAATTAAATTCGTGTAAGGTGATTCAGTATAAGGCGTCATTTGCGTTTGTAGGCGACTGCATTCTTTGTTTCTCAATAGATCATCGGTTTTACAAGCCAATATTCTGAAATTGATCTCATTAGGATCTAAAGTTCCACTTGCAACTTTCTGAAAGACAAAATTAAAAATTAAGCATTGATTAAACATCATTTTTATTTATCTCTTTTATTTTACCTGGAATCTGCAAGTTAACATCCAAAGTTCTTCTTTGCCATATGGATTTCTGACAACTTTCATGCCACTGGCGAATTGCAATTGCTCCTGATTGTTAGCAACAATTTTGAAGGAATTATACGTGTAGGGAGAGTTGTAGATGTTCCATGCGAAAACCGTCAATGGATCTTCGGTGTTGGAGTACAGATTGCCTTTGCTGTCCATTGCTTCCATAGCTGCTTGCACTCCGCGTTTGCCAATTGTCTTGAAGGCGTCCGGATGGGCATTGGGGTTTTCTAGCCAAATGGAATGATCGTTTAGGAGTCGCAGAGGTACTGAATTCTCTGTGTCACTGGCAAGAGCATGGAAGTAAAGGTGCCTATCATTGTTTCCCCCTAATAACCAAAGTGGTCTATTAACAATTCTGGGATCAATGTCTAAGTGTATACCTCTTTTGTTCCGTGGAGTTAAGTTAAGGGCAAAAATACCGTCCATGAGATCGAAACTACCCCCAGCTACAGTATGGGTTCCGAAGTCAGGATCAGGAGCCATGAGTTTATTTTCGACTCTCCATGCCTTATCGCGGACGGAATCATAGACCAATAATCCAGGTTTAGTGACGTCAGCTACGTAAACCATGGCATTCTGGCACGAACCCATTGGTGGAGAATCACGAGTATCAACAACGAGGTTGATAAGAAGTGAAGTAGTTGGAGTGTACAAGTCTTGGGGAAATTGGTAACGATGTAAGAGAGTGTCTGTCCTAAGATCGAACTTTAGCAGTTGCGGTGGACAAATTTGGACTCCTTCAATGACTCCGGAATCGATAACCCACATTTGCTGACAATCATCGATCTAAAATAAAACACAGAAAACATTTCAATAATAAATTTAATATTTACTACATGAGTTTTCAGTTAACTTACTGCAACACGAAAAGCTGAAATTATTCCCGAACATTCAGCATTGTTGTTAATATGCGTATCATAATTGGGATATGGATACAGTATCGGTCCATTTTCACCAACCTTACTGGAAATGGTTGCCAAGGAATATGGAATTCCTTTTGAGAATCGAGGAATTGTTGTGAATATTCTCATATTGTCTCCACCTTAAATTGAAAATCTCTCAAAGTTGTTCATTTTTTTTTGAAAAGAAATAAAAATAAACGTACCTATATATTGTACTCCAACATCTATTGGTGTTCCCGTGTTCGGTGTCAAGAGTCCATTATCGACAGCGTATTGACGTTCAATGTCTGAATGAAAACCATACTCAAGGACTTTCCATGCAAGCATCTGATTAAGACTTTTGACTTTGTCAGCTGAATTACATGCTGAGAGTAAAAGGATGAAAGCAAATGCTTTCAGTAGCCGACTCAAATCATTCTGAAATGAAAACAACAAATATTGGCTATGAATTGAATTAAATTTTTTATTTGGAATTATTTAATATTAAAGGGTCCAAAAATCATTTTTCTGTCTTTATAATTTTTTTTTTTTTTTGTAAAAAAAAATGGATTTTCATTCAATTCTATAATGTTCGACGTTTTTGCATTTCTATTTTATACTTATGAAGGTAAAATTAAAATAAATTTAACCATTCCTGTGTGCGTGTCTGCAGGAATGGAGGGGACCTACAGCTTATTGTTGAATCCGAACGGCTAAGGTGAGCGGCTCTTTTTTATGAAAAGATCTATCTATCTACCGGAATTTTGAAAAATAGAAATTTCTTCTTGTGTCACTGATCATTGTGAAACTTATTTCTCGAGCTGGTAAGGCTCAGAAATGTTTTTCTGCACGGCATTAGCTTCTCGTAGTCGTACGTTGGTACAGAAATTATTTTTTGCGCTGCTCGTGAATCAATTTATTTGTGGTACTTGTACATATAGGTATATTAACAAGGATATGAGAAGTCATTTACTATCAAAAAAGATTTCTGGTTTTTTGTGATTGCAACAAAAAAAAAAAAAAAAAAAACGGATCTGGGAAACATTGGATTAGCTTGACATCTCCTTGGAAGATTATTATTTACAAGGCACAATGGTATGACAATTGGAAGCAATATGAAAGAACAGAGTATTACAATATGTGTGAAGCTCACAGGCTTTTTTCGAAAACGTCATCTTCATCAAAAATGCATTTGTAGAATGTTCTTTAACGCAAACTATGAATAAACAGCCCTATTAATAAAAAAGTCACTGTCCGCTCCTTAACACACGTGTTGGCTAGCACACGGATAGACAACTTATCCGTTGGTTAATTTTAATTATTAATAAACATAAAGCTTGAACCAATTCACTTGTCCAACCAGGGGCGTAGCTACCGCTGTATCAGCTGTATCAATTATACAGGGCCCCCGAGATATTGGGGCCCCCGAGATATAGAGGCCCCTGAAGATACAGAGCACCCGACAGGAAAGTAAAACAAAATTTCATTGAGGTCGATTTTTAGATGTACTTATAAATAATTTGTTTGCATGTGTCTTTTCGATAGTTAATGTTTATTATGGGAGGGGGTCACAATTAGGCTTTCGGAGTTTTGCTTTTCATAATTCTGCCTTAAATATAAAATTATAAAAAAAATTAAAAATAATATTATTTCTATAAATAAATACATACAGTCATGTTTTTTTAGTATTTCCAAATAGTCGTATTTATTAAAACCAATTGTAGGTACATTTACCAAGGTAAAGACAATCTATTCAGTTGTCTAAAGTTATATCAAAAATTAGATCACTTTAGCAACAATTAAATTTTTTTATTTATAAATTGGACGGCTGTAAGTTAAAAAACGTTTATAAATACGCTATGTAATATTTATTTTTAAAATTATAAAACAGAACTCAAATTTAAAACCAACACTGTTTTACATAATTCTGCAAATAGCGCGAGCCTTTTGAAAACAATAATTTTTAAACATACAATTTTTTACCCTATAGGAAGCATAGAGTAGATCAAATAAAAAATACATGCTAATTTATTCAAGAATGATTATGACGCTTTTTGTTTCTATTAACTTTCGTATATTATATAAAAAAAAAAAAAAGAAGCTGGGTGTAACCGGCACTGATAATTTCCCATTGGTTTCCTTTGAACATTGACACTTGTTATTTTTTATAAGAAATTACCAATTAAAAATCTTCACAAATCTCCCGTCAGTTTGTAATCTCAAGGGAAGACCAAAGTTAGGCTGTTTGCTCTCAATATATGCGACACGAAAAATTTCACAATTTTAAGCAGTAGTTTCTTTTGCAGTTTTTTTGGCCGTTAATTCAATTTTCTTACAAAATTTATCATTTACTAATAGTAAGGCATTGTGTGTAAACTAAAATTATTCCGGAGTTGATATTATTGGCTGTTCTAAACAATTTTTAGCAGTTTTTGTTGGCCTAGAAATTATTATTAACTATAACTTTGTGCATAAAATAAAGTTAACGCGAAGTTAATGGCCGCGTTCATCACGACGTTTTTGACAGATCTAAAAATTCAGTTCTGGAATTATTTTTTCTTTTTTTTATTATTTTTTGCACTCTGAAACCAAAATATAAGCGATACGAGACCCAGACGATCAGAACATCCACCAAAAAAAACTGGACAAAGAACAGTTTTTTTTTTTGTTGTTTTTAGCTGTCATCTGAATTTTCAGATAGAAATTTTCATCTGAAAATTCAGAAAAAAACGTGAGGAACGCAACTAAATGTCAATCGACGTCAACTGAATTTAATGGCGGCTGGCCAATCAGAAGCTCTCAAAATGACAGTTTCGAACTGTCAAATGAGGTGATGAACGCGGCCAAAATCTTTATGTGTTCTCCAGCTATTCGATATTTTTTATCAATTTTTAATGGTTTTTTTTAATTAAAAAAAAAAAAAAAACTGTGTTGATTTTTTTTACCAATTTTTCACTATATACGTCATTATGTAAAAAATGAAACCAGGTCGAAGTCGATACATAGCATTATTTGTTCTCGAGATATTTATGGCGGATTCGAAACGATCCTTTTAAAAAATGTATATCCACCGCTTAGCATGCCGTATGTGATGTCTTCGAAAAATGTCTAATTAAATATGTGAAATCGTGAATAGAACCTTGGTAGTCATAAATGCACTCTTATACTTTCTTTTGTTGCATGGAAGTCAGTCAATTAGGAATGTATTTTTTATTTACAATAATAATTTTTTTTTTTACTACTTCACGTTCATGGTTTACATCAGTGTTTCCCAACCTTTTTTGTACTATGCCCCACCACAACATTTTCCAAATCCTCATGTCCCCCTAACATTATAATGTTGATACCTAAACAATTTTTAACATAGCATGAAATGTTAAATAAAAATAAAATGGCTGATCAGAAAAAAATCCATAGAAAAAAAGTTCACAGCAATGGCGAATTCCTTTTAACAAAAAATTAGATTTTTTTTCTAAACAGAATCGATTTTTGTTCTTTCAATAAGAAAAATCGATTTTTTTTCTTCTGAACAAATTGAATTTTTTGTTAAAAGGAACTCGACATAATGTTTGTTTTCGAAACATTTAATGTGGAACAGAAATTCAAGTAGGTACAAAATAATTAAATAACCATTAATTATTTTAAATTAGTGCGCTTAATGCCTCCTTCAAATAGATTTTATGTCAGGTTTAAATTTAGACAGCTTCAGTCTCAAGTCTCCTCGTTTAGTCATATCAAGAAGATTTTTTTCTTTATCAGCAAACCATTTATGGCACTAAATTCGCAATCAGTTAAATATGAAGATGGAAAAGGTAACAGCAGCTCTCTTGCATATTTGGTTGCATTGGGGTATCTGGTTTCAGTTTCATCACAAAGCCATGCCATCGCTCCTTTTATGTCGAATAAAGTTTTAATTGACTCATAATATTGTGTTTCCGCGAGTTCTACTTGAAATTGATATTAAAAATATTAAGAAGATTCCCTAACATTGATTGCATTATCCAAGATTGGGAAATTAAATTTTTTCAAATCAGAAAATTTTTCTTTTAAATCAGCCGATAAATTTTTCAAATGATTGGCAATTACATCTATAGCGATATCGGTCACTTCACATTTTGATGCCAAGAAAACCTTTCAAATTTTTTGTTGTAAATATATGTCTGACAAATTCAATAAAGATAACGAAACCAAGTTTCTTCTTCATGCCTCAAGATGTACGAATACTGGCGAATTTTTCACTTGCTTGAACAACCACTCATCAGAAATATATCTCTAAAGGTGACATAAGAAGCATAGATTTTTAGAAGAGATATGTAATGGAGCATAACTTTATATTGCCCCCCTATAATGTGAAATTGCCCCCCTGTGGGGCGTGGGCCCTACGTTGGGAAACACTGGTTTACATTTTCATACATTTTTTAATGAGTATAATAATAGCTGCATTTTATTTTCCCCCAGATCTAATCCGGATCAGATCATGATAATAAAACAAACTGGATCACAAATTTATTTATTTCTCACAGTTGGCTTTATTTGCACAATAAAATTGGCAGAAGGAAAATTTTCACAAATACTATTTGAAATAATATTTGGTATTGAATGTTTAAAATGGAACAGTTTTAGTTTTTTAGTATAATTTTCATTAAGTTAATAGTTTTTATGTATTTTTTCCGTGCCTCGCGACGCGTCGTCTCTATTGAATGAAGAAAAACTCATAAAAAAAATTGGAATGATGGCGGCATTTATTTGATTTCGAGAATTTTTAATTTTATTGAGTTTTTTCTGTAAATCTCAGCAGTGGTACCAATCTATAAAATTAAAATATTGCTAGGGAAGTGTTCAAAAAATGGATTTCGAAATCCAAATCTAGAAGCAGACCTGGATCTTGTGTTGTTTTTGTATTACTTGTATTTATGTTTCCAAATCCAATCCGGATCAGATCTGGGGGAAAATAAAATACAGCTAATAATTCTCCCTTTATACTTACTATAAGCAATTTATGATGTCAGTCTACAAATCAATTCATTAATAAAATTCAATTTTTTGAACAAATTGTTTATGTCGTATTTTCATTTTTTCGTTTGTAGCGTACAACGTATTTGGTACGTTCATATATGTACATAGGTCATTGTCATTTTCAATGAAAGATGACAATTAAACGTTATCAATATTAAGATTTGATTAGGTATAAGGTTTGTTTTTGTTTGAAAACTTAATTATACTATCAAACGAAAATTGATGTGTGCATATACATACATAATTAAGAATCAAAAATCAAATAGTAAGGCGAAATAAACAAATTATATGCATGAGATAATCAAAGCGGGGAAAATTAAATTCTAAAGATTCATTTCTGAAAATATTCTTCTTTTTGTGATAAGAAATTATGTTATTTAAATAAACCTATTACCTATTGATACATTTTGTTGTTTGTGTCTCCAAGCTGTGTTGATTTATTTAAATAAATTAAAACAAAATAAAACACGAAATTAAATATTTGTTCAAATTTACAAATAATTATCACAATAATTATCTGGTTACTTAAAAAATTATTGTCAAAAATGTGTCGTCTAGTCAAAATGTCGATTTATATTCTGATTTTATGAAAGTTAAAATGTTTTTGACCCCCCTGTCGAATTTTGAAACATCAACGCACGTGTCAAAAAATCGACTGCCTTGAACAAAAGTCGAGGAAAATATTTTTTGCAAGATAAGTTGCTCTGTCGACATTCGGTCGAGTTTTTTTTGTTTTTTTAAGATGGCGGTCGATTTTGTTTGTCAATATTATAAATACATAGGTATCTTCATTGTGGAGTTGACATCGATATTTATAAAATCGACATTATCGTCACAATTCCATTAATTTATTTAAATAAAAAGAGAAAAATAACTTCAAACTATAATCAAGAATGTGCTGAGAACAAATGGTATATCGTAGAAGAGCCTACCTAGTTTTCGGTATGCTATACTATCAGTAATTCAAACAGTTCTAATAAAAGACTTTTTCTTACAATAAAAGAAGAATTTATCAAATTTGTAATTCAAAATTGATAGAAAATTTGTTAAATTAAAATCGTCATGGATGGTGCATTATGTACGTTTGAACTTTTGAAGTAAGGCTGGTAAAACATCATGGTGAAAAATAGTTATACCAAATTCACAGATCTGTAGTGTAGTTGGCAGATATGTATATCTACATATAACTCGAGTTTAAGTTTAACCGTAAATTAACTCTATTACCCGGCCTGAAATATTTCTCTAGCTACGTCACGGCATATAAATTGAACAAATAAATGAATATTGTGCCACCCGGCACCAAAAGTAAAATTACATGATTGTTTTCTTCTGTCAAATAAATCATCAGAAAGTCATCATAATATATTAAAAAGTTTTAGGTAGAGTTCCATTAAGAAATAATATTTATTGTAAACAAAAGGTTTCTCTTTTAGAATGAAAAAAGGAACTGACTCATTTACTGAACTAAAAGAAAAGATTTTTATTTGGTTATTATTTTTTATATCTGCTGTGATTTACAGCTTCTTAATCAAAATATCCATAAAGTAAAAAAACCTTCTACAGCAGTTAATATTACTAACAATAAGTAATTTATTGCTTTGAAAATGCTTTCCAGTTTTTGAAAATTTTAATGATGAAAGGTACATTAAGCATGTATAGTTTAGTATTTTTTATTCGATTTAGCATAATTTGTTTGAGTAATAAATTAATGACTACAGAGAATTTTTCCATCGCAAAATTTTGGGATTTTAAATGTTTTAAACAAAATTAATTAAAAAAAACAAGTCATAATAAGTTTTTTTTTTATTTGTGTTTTTTTTTTTTTTTTTTTAATTTTTTTGTTGATATAAGCTTCTGACTTGTTTTCTTCTCTAAACTGATTTTTTTGTTAATGGAATATTTTAAAGACATCATTACTATGAGTATTTAATAAAGGTATCAATATCAAGTATTTCGAATATTTTATGAAACCGGAGTGCAAGTAGTGAATATGTCAAAGCCTGATTAACAAATAAACAATATTATGTACTTTTATCCTATATTGTCGTACAGTCCTACAGGGTGTCACAAAAGTAATGTAACGGCTGCGTACTCCCTTAGGTATGATATTTTTCAAAAAAATTAAAAATGTCAATGGTGTCATATCAACAATCGATGTATAACGCATAATTTTAGGATAAGTCTGTTTTAAAAAATAAAATAATTTAAATTGTTAGTCCTTCAATTTAAAAGATAAGAGAGTAGGAACAATAGAGATAAAAAAAACTTGCCATATTGAACCTTTTCATGGCACCGTGCCACGAGGAAATTATCGTGTCAAAAAAAGTACGATTGTGCGACTTTGGCAACGCTGAATTGAATAGTTATAACTTATAAATAATTATATTACCGACATAGCGCATAGAGCATCTATAAAATGAGACAACTTTGCATTTTTAAATGTTGAGTCAGTGCTGGGGGATCGTGGGAAAAATCCCTTTCTGTGGGAATTTTGAGTTTTACCTCTAAAGTGACAAAGGGAAAACCGACCCATTTTGTGGGAATTCTTAGATTTTTGAAATTTTACCCGGAAACAATCCATTTTTTAGATTAATTTGAAACAAGTCGAAATAAAGTTCAAGAAATATTAGAATTATTTATTAGAAAACTATAATACCTGAAAAATTACCCAATAGGTACACATCCCGATCGTTAATATAGTATCAACGACTAAACATATTTCTTTAGTGTTTGGAAGAAACATGAATCATGATATGTATATCAAAAAATGAATTGCCTTTTCACTTCCACAGTTAATAAAGCATAAACGCTTGAACTGATTTGCTTCTTTTCATTCCTTAAGTAATTTTTAAAATCAAGTTGTTTTAAATAGTTTAAAAAAGAAATCAATTTAAAACTCAAAGTTTTCAGAATTGACTAAGCTTTTTCTTAGTCAATTCTGAAAACTTTGAGTTTTAATATTGAATATAAAAAAGTAATTTTAAGTCAACTTTTCAACTTTTTTTTCGTGGGAAATAAAGGGGAAAAAAAATATTTGTGGAAAAAAAAGAGAATTTACCGACTGTGTGGAGGGAATGTTGTTAAACATGTCCCCCACAGAACTGTGTTGATCTAAATCTCTATTTATAGATTTAGAATTAGAAAATAGATGTTATATAATTTATAAAAATAATGAATAGTAGCGGTTTCAGATGGCTTCCTTGAGGTATTCCATATGTACACTTATACAGTCAAGTATTCTAGAGAAGAAACCACAAAGTTTACTAACTACATGCGGTTCAAAGGCATTGAATGAAACCCAAATTACATAAATTTTATAATTTGTATGATATGATTAACTGTCGAAAGTTTTAAAGAAGCTAGTGTAAATTATATCAATTTCATTCAGCTAAGAATTGCAGACGAAGGATAATATAAAAAAATTGTTAAGGTTGACCTCCAACTTTGCAGCAAACCAGCCTTGAAGAGAAGTACCAAATGAAATATTTTCCATTCGCTAAGGGAAATACCTTCACGCATTTGCTTATTAAAATAATGAGTAGTGCTATAGCTGAGTAGTTTAAAAATAAGCTGAGATACCACCAGCCCCAGGATTAAGGTGCAAGTCTTAGTCTACGTGCGAAAAGCATTTATGAAACTTTAAACTATTCTTTTCACGGACAATGATCATTTTAACTTTAAAGATTTTTCGGAATTTGTGTAAGAATTTACGTCAAACATTAAAATCTTTTACCTGCACTTGATGCTCTTTTTGTGTGGAAGTCGGAAGTGTTTGAATAAAAATTGATGGGAGCACTGAATATTAAAAACAAAAATACTGCGCGGGTTCAAATACCGCCGCATGATGTGTAGAAAGTTTTTCAAATAAAATTGGATTAAAGCTCAGCACAACTATAAAGGAGACTGATACGATAGGGCTTGGCACCCCTTGAAATAGCTATATATCTCCAGCCAAATAAAAATAAAAAATTAATTAAATACCAAAAAAATTAATTCGTAACCAATTGGTGGTAGCGCCTTTAAGTTGTTGTTGTTGTTCACAAATTCAAAAATACTTCACAATAACGTAAAATTTTTTAACAAAATTTTTAAATTTTTTTTTTTTCAAAAATTTAAGTTTGAAAATTAAATTTTGAAAAACTGTTCACTAAAAACAACTTAATTTATAAACAGAACAAAAGCAGCAATTTCTGGATTTACAAAAAAGTATAGCATGTTGTTGTAGCTGTAAGCGTTGTTTTTTAATAATATTTTTTCTGTATTAAGTCAATTCTTTTAGAAAATTGCTTCTCCAGTTATTTTTAATTTTCTCAAAAACTAAAAGACATTTTAGCATCCGGTTTTCTGTTTTTGACTGAAATCTAATAAGAGCATTGAATTTTGAAAACAAAATTAGTACTTAATTAGGTAAAATTAAAAAAAAATCAGCTTTAAATTTTTTTTAAATTTTTTTTTCAAAATTTTGAATTTGAAAATTAATTTTTCAAAAACTATTCACTTGAAAACTTTATTTAAAAATAAAATTAAAGAATGGATCTCTGACTTTTCAAATTATTATAGCATGACTCTATATAGCTATTACCGTTATTTTTTAATAATTTTTTTTTTGTTTTAAGTAATTTTTTTTTTGAAAATTGCCCCTCGCACCTGAACGATTTTTTTCTTGTCTAAAGTCGAGACTTCCACACAAAAATAACAAAAAAAAGGGCACAAAATTCTAGTTCTTCTTTCATTTGATTATGCTTACTTGTATATGCTAGCTTTATAGACGTCCTTAAAAAATTAAAAAAGTGAAATTCGAGTTAAAATGAAGATTTTTCTTCTGGTGAATTTTTCAATATATTCCGAAAAAAATAAGTCCCACCAAAAACATTTCATGTAAAATAGGTTGCAAAGACTCAAAAGCTCATGACGCCTTCGCTAAATGAAAAAGTTATGAGATCCCACATAAAGAGCCAAGCCCCTAACTCTACTGGGCCTAACTCTCCAAGCTCTAACTCTACAAACCCTACATCGTGGTCAAAAAGTATGGCTTGGCCGTTTCCCATAGACTTATTCTGCCGTGTTAACTGAAAATGACATATCTACATATTTTTTTTATGATAAAAGGAGTTTGTTTTGCCCTTTTTTAATGATAATAAAACTATTTTTTAGAAAAAAAAAGAATGTGTTTTGATTGGTTAACTACTCAAAACGTGAGTTTTTAGTAAAAACCATTCCAAGCATTTCAAATTTGGCCTTAACCGAAAAAATCGACAAATGTCAGATACGAAATTTTAAATTAATACGGCAGTATTGTGAAATGAAGTCGGCCATGCAAAACTTTTACATATGGAAATGGCCTAGATAATAAGGAGTAAGAGACAAGCGAATTCACACAAAAAAAATCAAATATAAAAAAAATAAAAATATAATATTAATCCAAACAAAACGAAGTAACAAATAATTTGAAAATGAAAGATAGATTAATTTAGAAAATTATTATTCTTATACATAAATATTTAGGTTATCGCTAAACCGAAACTGACAAATATTTTAAAATTTGTTGATATGTGTACAAATGTCATAAGTTTGTGTCAAAAAAGGTTATCAGGTGCTGCAAAAAAAATAAATAATTTTGTACTATGGTATGCATAGTACAAAATTATTCGGTAGAAAATTATTTTGATGAAATAATAAACTGAGATTTAATTATGTTAAAAGTAACGTTTTGCTTAAAAATTTTAAAAGTGAAAAACTTTCGCAATGTTAACTTTTCGGCAAAAACCTGAAACGTAGTTTTCTTTTTCTTGAAATCACTATGTTCAATTCAAGCAGGTACGAATTTTAAACAAAATCGTTAGAGAAGTTTTCGAGAAAATTCAAATAAAATTCAAAATCGTTGTATAGCAAATGCCAGCTATAGTCGTTCAAGATGAGCTAAATCGAAAATTCGAATTTTGCCTTTGGGAAATCACAGATCTAGCTCAACTTACAGTGGATGCACGGATACAGGGACCGGCGGTGGGCGCGGCGGACGAATTAACAAAACTCAATTTTCTCCAAGTGAAGTGTCAATTTTTGTTACAACCTCGATTTTTTATTACACGAGACCAATTACTTGCTCTATACAGGGTGATCGGTATAAGATGCTCCAAACTGCTGGAGCGAGTAGGTTGGGTTAAGACAAGAAAAAAATCGTATGGGAGGGGGGGTCTATTTTTCCCCGTTTAGACAGGAGGGGCAATTTTCTAAAAATTGACTTAAAACAGAAAAAAAAATATTTAAAAACATCGGTAATGGCAAAAACGACTCTTAAAATTGTGCTCAAACTGATTTTGTTCAAAATGTTACGTTATTTAGTAGTATTTTTTTTTAATATTTAATAATCCCATCAATTTTTAGTCAAACACTGAAAACCAGATGTCAAAATCTTGTCTAGTTTTTGAGAAAATTGAAAATAACAAAAGTAAGTTTTCCTTAAATTTGACTTCCATCCGTTATTGTTGTTCAAAAGATCCTATTTCTACAAAATATGTAGTAAAGTAGATCTCGTTATTTTCAATTTTCTCAAAAACTGAAAGACATTTTAGCATCCGGTTTTCTGTTTTGTGTTGAAAATTAATAAGAGCACTGAATTTTGAAAACAAAAATCACACTTAATTACATAAAATTTTGAAAAAAATTAGTTTTAAACTTTTTTTTTAATTTTTTTTTTTCAAAATTTTGAATTTGAATTCACTAACACAATTTAATTTAAAATGAAAATCAAAGAAGAGATTTCTGGCTTTCAAAAAAAGGTATAGCATGGTATTTTAAATTGTACCGTTGTTTTTAAATATTTTTTTTCTGTTTTAAGGCAATTTTCTTGTCTTAACCCAACCTACTCGCTCCAGCAGTTTGGTCCATCTTATACCGATCACCCTGTATATAGCGCAAATTAAAAAATTATTTAAGATATAAAAAACACTTTAACATTGTTTCTACAGAAAATAAAAAATGATTTGTTATTGCTTGCATTGCATGTAATTATTTGCTAAATTGGATATTAAATTTCGAAAATTATGGCTATTATACCCATCAGTTTTATAAATATAACAATATACGTAGGTGTTTATAAATGTACAAGGAACATCAACACAAAAAATCTACCAGTTACATAAGTAATTTTTACGTAGACTAGTCAAAAAAAGTAAACAAAAAAAAATCATTTTTTTTAATGTTTATGAAGAGCTCTTTCTTTGTGGAAAGTGGTCATATTAAGATGAAACAAAAAGCATTCTAAAGCTTTATGTTTTTTGTATTGAGGAACTTTAGCAAATTATTTTTTAAGGTACCGTTAATAGCAACCCATACATGGGATATTCGCAAAAACGGTATATATGCCATTTAAAAGGTCAGTAATTGGTCATAAAAGGTCAGTTAGTTTCAGAAATTGGCCAGACTTAGAAAGTTTTTCAAGGTCACTCGTGATTTTCGGCACCTTGGATATTAGAAAAAAGTATAGGTACACTTTCTAAAAGGCTACTAAATTCTTATAAAAGGTCAGGCAGTTTCAGAAAAGATTTCAGAAACTGGTTAGTTGTGAGTTAAACAAAAAAAAAAATGAAAGGTCATTGACCTTTGACAATTTGTATACAAATTGTAAAAAAAACAATCTATGCCTGACCAATTACTGAAACTAACAGACCTTTTATGAGAATTTAGTAAACTTTTATATGACATAATTATTTTTGGTAAACTCCATAAACAAATGAGGTGTTTTAAAATCTGTACGACCTTGAAAAAAAAAACTGTTTTCGTAAATATATTTCTTTTATTTGGTTCATTAATTAAAAACACATCATTCTCATTTTTGTTGTGCCAGTTTTGTTTGGATTGGTGTTGATGTTTTTATTTCATTGTCAATTCTTTTGTTGTGTGATTTTGCGTGTATTGATTTTTGAATATACCTACTTGGTGTTTGCAAATACTTAGTAAATATTTGTATTAGTCCCATACCTCGCAACAGACTTTTGACGTTGAATGAAACCAAACAAATATTATTGTCCGATTTCATAGCAGGTTTTTAAAAATTTATAAGCCCAGTTAGCATTAAAATGGGCTTTTTTGGTTTCACCAAGTGCTTTGAAATCTAAAATCTATATATAAATAGCTTTAAATTAATTTGTGTAGTACCATTTTCTCAAAAAGTATTTGAAAGATTTCGATAAATTTTATATGGTTGGAAAGCCACAGTTGCGGAGATGTGCAGAATATACTTGAGACACGCAATTACACACTGTGGGTCAATTTTGTTTTTGTACTTGCTGACACGAAAAAGATAAGGGCAGTTTTGAAAACCTGAACTAATTTTCTACAAAATTTTTTTAAATCTTTATAACGTTTATATTTTTTTAACCCCGCACCGTAGGATTAAGAAAAGTCTAAAAAAAAAAAATCGAATATTGACTCGAGGACTAAATTTAGTTAGACATTTTAAAGAGCTATAGACCGACCACCAGTATATTTGTAAAATTTCAAATCGATCCATTGAAATTTTTTTCCGTACCGAATGATCAAAATTGTAGGTCCGTCAAGCTGGGTCCACCACAACGGAAATTCAAAAATCTAACTATGCAGGAATTAGGGGCTAATTTGGTGCTAATTTAGTACCTCAATACCGAAGGAGCACCAAATTCCCTTCACCCTAAAACTTGGGGTGGAATCAGCTTGACGTAAAAAAATGTGGAGACTTTCTTTATTCAGCCTTAGAAAACAAATTTTTGTGGTAATTAGGAGCGAGACAAACAGAATTTGAAAAAATAATAAGTTTTATTTTTCTACTCCCACAGGTACCGACTTAAAAATGAAAAAAACGATTTGATGACGTCATAGCTGGATCCACCACAACCTCCCTATACACTTTTTCACGAATCTAATGATGCAGGAATTAGGGGCTAATTTTGTGCTAATTTAGTACTCTAATCCCGAAAGAGCCCCAAAATCCCTTCCCCCTAAAACCTGTGGTGGACTCTGCTTGACGTCAAGCTGGGTCCACCACATTTTCCCAATCACTTTTTTTAAAATCTAATGATGCGGGAATTAGGAGCTAATTTAGTGCTAATTTAGTGCTCCAATCCCGAAGGAGCCCCAAATTTCCTTCGCCCTTTAGAGGGCACAAATTGTTTTCATGACGTCACAGCTAGGTCCACAACAACCTCCCAATACACGATTTCAAAAATCTAATGATGCAGGAATTAGGGGTTCTTTTTGGGGCTCGTAAGGTCACCAATCCCAAAAAAAAAAAAACCAAAAATCCCTTCATACTTTAAAGGGCAAAAACTGATTTGAAAATTGTACAAATCAAATATAGGAACAAATTCTATGGTTCATAAACAATGTGAAATCGTCATCAAAATGTAAAAGAAAAGAACAATTTCTGTCCACATTTTTTCACAATTTTGCATTTGTTAAAAAACTAATAAGATTTCAAAGGGAAACAAACAATCTTTGTTCAAAAGATTGAACAAAAAAAGTTTACAACTAAAATTTAACAAAATTGAAAATCTTTTTCAATGTTTTCTTTAAATTTTTTTTTTTTTTGAAAAAATGTTTGTTTTTTCTTCTTAAATTGCTTAAAAAATGTTCTTAATAACCCCATTTGTTATACTGGACCACCACTGTACTTTGTATTTCCAACAATAAAAGCGTTAATTAAAATTCGAATTGTTTCAACCTTCAATAGAGCAAAAAAATAATATACAAAACAAAATTTAATTCCTTCCTCCTTTTTCTGTTTGTCCAAAAGTCATTTCATTAAAGTTATGTTTAATCATTCTTAAAGTGGGCCATTAATTTGTTCTTATTTATATTTATTTTGTATGTATCTTTCATGCCGCTTTTATTTTTTACACTTACGAGTAATATAATCAAAAAAAGATACAAAAAAAATTTGCAGCACTCACCATTGAATTAATTATTCCTGACTTTTACAGAAATATTCTTTAAATTCCAACGACTATATCAAGAACTTTACACTATTAAGGGCTTGAAATAAATTTTAACAAAAACTTCACAGCACTAAACCAAACCACTAGGATGAAAGTTATCTTCAATCTGGCTGAACAGAATCAAAACAGAATCTTCTTATTCATTAGCAACAGTTATGTTTTTAATAATTCACTGCTGGAAATACCAGTTAA
This sequence comes from Epistrophella euchroma, assembly GCA_947049315.1. NCBI lineage: Eukaryota > Metazoa > Arthropoda > Insecta > Diptera > Syrphidae > Epistrophella > Epistrophella euchroma. The sequence continues at coordinate 24,501,683 of OX346246.1, forward strand.
GATTTCACTTAATCAATATAAATATTTGTTTAATTTTTTTTTTTTTATTTTGTTTTTATTGACAAAAATTCAGATACAGGCTGTTGTGTATTATTAAGGCCTGTGTGTGATCAATTCAAGCTTCGACAATGAAATGACCCTTTTCGCCTAGCAGTTTTTTCGGTTGACTTAAGAATGTGTCACCACAGTCACTGTTTGTTTCTATAGACGTGTGAAACTAGTTTGTGGTTGCTTCTTTAAACAAGCTTTAAATATGACGATTTTGATCCGCATCACCATCGCCCGCGGCAAACGTTTGGTGTGTAATTTCCAGTAGATAAGAAAGCTATTAAGAGGGAACTAATAATATTTATTAATTAATGCTAATTTCAAGCTGATAAGCCAGAGATAGATCTTTGGGGTTTACAAATTTTAAATGTGGGTATTGGGCGGGCTGGAGATTTCTAATAGCATTACTATGCATTTTTATTATTATTATTATTTTAATAGTTTTTTTTTCGAATAAAAACTGGGGAATCATCGGCACAAAATTAAATTGTTTAATGGCCTCTGTATTAAGTTAAATATCGTTGAATATTTTGTAAGCTGTCCTTTGATTCGTTGAGATTTTAGTTTTCGAAGAATAGAATACCCATATCATTTTTTACTTGCAATATTATATATCAGTAGGGTAAGTTTTGAGTTCGAAAAAAAATCGAACTCAATATTTCAATCAAATTCAAGCAATTTTCTTCAAAATTATAGCATACGTTTAAGGTGATCCCATTGAGGGAAAGTGAATTTTTTCAGCTTAAAAAATAACGGTAGGTACCTGCTGGACAACCATTTTGATAAAGGTTATTCATCTCGAAAACGGATCTAACGATTTTGATAAAAAATTTTGTGTGCACTATTGCAGGTATATGTTTTGCTTGGCTCTTGGCTGTCCGTACTCTATTTCGATAGACTTCAATTCGTTGTACGTATCAAAGTTTTTCACAGTAAAATTAGATTAAAGCTCAGCACCACTAAAAGGAGACTGATGATATAGGGCTTGGCACCCCTTGAAATAGCTATATCTCCAGCCAAACAAAAATACCTAAAATTAATTCGTAAACAATTGGTGGTAGCGCCTTTAAGTTCTTGTTGCTATTTTTTTTTAAACTTAATTTTTTTTTTCAAAAATCTAAAACAAAATTACCTATACGCTTTATAAACTTGAAGTTTCTCAAAAATAGATAAAAGATACAAATCAAAAACTTTATAAAAATTGAAAAAACAAAACCTAAAAAAAAAAAATACTCATCCTTTTGTTGGATGATTATGCTTCTTAAAAAATTGGTATAATATAAACATAAACACACAATATTTTGAGAAAAAACCGTTCAATATGTTTTAAAAAAACCAACGAAAGGAAACATTTTTTAGGTTCAAATGCTATTGGATTAGGCGAGCATTGCAAAAACGTAACGTAGTGCTTTCATCTCACCTGTCAGACAGGCAGTTCACACTCATACAAATTGCGTCAACAATATTTCATAATATAATTTGAAACTTTGTTTATCTGTACTGTAGCAGTGCTGGGAGATCGTGGGAAAATATCCCTTTCTGTAGAAATTTTGACCTCTAAAGGGACAAAGGGAAAACCGACCTATTTTATGGGAATCAGGAACATCAACAAAGTTATAATAAATTTTTTTAGATTAATTCGAAACAAGTCAAAATAAAGTTCAAGAAATTTCAGAAAATTTTATAAGACCTGAAAAATTACAAAATAGGTAAAAATTCCGATCGTGAATACATGTATCAACGACTTGACATACATATATCTTTGGTTTTTGAAAGAAACATGATATATCCAAAGATAAATTGCTTTTTCAATTCCACATATAGAGCATAAACGCTCGGACCGATTTTCTTTGGTACTTGTAATGCAGATTCCTGGGGTCATTCTAGGAAAGAATGTTATCTCCCTTCATCCCTGAGGCTGGGGTTGTATTTTATGAAAAGTTAACTTAAAAAGTTTACTTAAAATCAATGCATTTTTTGAAGTAGGTAAATAGTTTTCAAAAAAATTAATTTCAAATTAAATTTTTTTTTTCTTTTTTTTCAACATCTAGTTTTCAGTATTAACTAAGAAACAGAGCATTGAATATTGAGACAGTAGCACAGACAACAGTGGCAAACATTATGTTTATCATACAAAATCCCTTTAAAATAAAAAAAAATTGCCTTCAAAAATACTATAACACACAACATTATATGTGCTTTCCTTGATTCGTAATATTTTTTTTATGCATTCTAAGTCAACTTTTCAACTTTTTTTCTGTGGGAAAGAAAATACTTGTGGGACAAAAAGGGAATTTACCGACTGCGTGAAGGGAATTCTGTTAAAAATGCCCCCCAGCACTGATCTGTACTTAACATTTGAAAAACTTTAATTCTGGTGAAATTTTTAAATATTTCAAAAATGCAGCCTCAAATTTTCGAAAACTTCGTATTTTGAAGGTGCAAAATTAACACGAAAAAAAATATCTGAACAAAATTTAAAAAAACTTGTCGATAATTCAATTAACTCTCAAATTCATTACTAATTTAATCTAAACTTATCATTAGTTAAGTTCCAGAAGTTCTTTGGTATCACGTTGCGTTTTCGCTATGCTAGCCGGAAATTATAATAAAATGAAATTATGTATATTTATTATGATATTAAATGAAAATTGTTGTTTTGAGACCCCTCTTCGAATACAAAAATTCAAAAACAGCTTTCCTTTATAATACATAATGCATTTTTTCAACTATTAGGCTTTAAATTTAAAAAAATAAAATATTTTATCGAAAACCTTTATGCCTCCCCACACCGACTTACATTTTCGAAAGGTCAAAAATACAGAATATATCCTCAACCAATGTTTTTCAATCTTCAAATTGTTTTAAGTTTTAAATTATATTTTATAAGTAAGTAAGTAATTCATTTTTATTTCTACTTCACTTAACATTGTTTTGCTCGGATAGCAATTTGTACGTACAAATAATTATATTAATTTAATATTGAATAAAATAGTAGAAAATAGTTACATGAATTCGTTTATTAAGGCTGATTTCCAATGCCGCGTTGGGCGTCGCTTTGACAGATTTTTCTTTCAACGCGAAAGCTCACACATAGCAATTTAAGCAAATTGTTTACAATGACGCGTTGGGTATTATGTTACGATTTGGCACCTATTAGCATGTACACAAACCAACGTAACATAAGCTACCTCAACGTTAAAGTTGAAAAAATCAACTTCAGCGTGCGTTTTGACAGTTAAATTAATGTTCGAATTCCTTTCAACAAAAAAATCGATTTATTTAAAAGAAAAAATCGGTTTTTCTGGACAAAATCCTTTTATTGAAAGAAAAAAATCGATTTTGTTTAAGAAAAAATGGAATAGTTTGTTGAAAGGAATTCGAAATTACAGTTATGTAGGTTCATTTTGATTTTCAGGTTCTCTTCAAGTCGTCTGTCATGTCGACGCGTTCGTAAAGCTTGTAAACGTATACGTAAGTGTCTCTAACGCGAACGCGCCATTGGAAATCAGCCTTTAATAACTTCCTATATTTGTAAGTATACTTCAAAAATTAACAAAGTGTGTTCCAGTCTAAACCGTTTACAATGTTGATTGTTTCCTGTAACGTTGTTCTCTTCCCGAAGTATGTGAGGCGTTGTGGTGAAAATATTGGACAAATGCTAACAAAGTGGAAACAGTCTTCTTTGGATCTTAAATTGCATAAAGAACAAAATTGGTTGAAACTTCCATGGTATGGGCTTCCATTTAGGCCGAGAAATTCACATCTCACTTTAAAAATGAGCGATATTTCTCTGTAGTTAATCAAATCGTGAAAATAGTTATTTTCCAATAGATTGGTGTTGAGCTGAGAATATACAATTCTACTCTCCGATTCTAGGGCTTTTGCTGTAAAACTATCACGCACAGAGTTTTCATGTAGCTGAATAATGTGGTATAGCTGTTCTTTAAGATGGTGAAAGTTGCTTGGCTCCATGGAAAGAACTACTCCGTAGTTATGTCCTATACTTTTCCATTTTGACATCCACCAATCCTCGTTCCTGAACTCATTTAGAAAGACGTGCATCTTGATGCAACCGGGTCTTCACAATGTAATCATGATACCTATGTATAAAGCTACTGAGTAGACGTGTTACTTCTGGCGGTAGTTTCAACTAAGTTTTACGTAGCACTCAGGTTCCTAAATATAATAAGCTGGTGTTAAAAATTTTTCTGCTTGACTTTGCTTTTTTTTTAAATAAAGAAACAAGTGAGGGTGTTTTATATAAATCATAAAAAAAGAAAAAAGAAAATTAAATAAAATTTCATCCTCAAGTGACATTTAAAATAAATACACTCTTTTCAAATTTGTGGCTTTGTGTTCCGAAAAACGTTACATACTCAAATTATAGCAACGATGACCGGTAGGGGTAACTCGAGCAAGACTAACACATCTATTGATGCTGCAAAAAGCTCACCTAAAATGTCAGCTCTAAAATCTGCAAATCAAAACACTGCCGCTGCCTCGAATGACAATGCAATGTGGGATAAAATGGACGAACGATTGAAGAAACAGAGTGAGTTTATTATCTCATTATTATCGACACAAATTCAAAGCTCAGAGCAAAAAATTTCCAATAACATTGAAGCACAAATAAATGAAATTAAAACTAGCATAACAAATATAAGCAAACGAGTCGACGAGATCGCAAACTCAAACCAAACAAATAAGGAAGACATAAACAAACTCAAATCGGATGTCAATTATTTAACAACAACAATGAAGACAGAACTCACAACAATAAAAACCGAATTACAAAGTACCAGCACGCAACTAAATGATGTCACAAATAAACTTCACGAAATAGAACTAGCACAAGAAATACAAAACAATAAAAATATAGCATCTGATGCTGTTCTCTACGGTATCCCGCCAACAAAAGATGAGAATTTAAAATCTTTCTTTAATCACCTGTGCCATACACTTGAAATAAAACCACCATCCATCAATGGCATCTTTCGTTCCCGACCGGTTAACAACACTCCACAGAGGTCTGCGATCTTAATAAAGTTCCAGTCACCGTTTGATAAAAACTTTGTTTTAAAATCGATTGCTAAACGTAACAGCGATCCTACTAAAAAACAACTTTGTTTACGCGACGTTGGACTGAACCAAGATAGGGAAACTCCCATCTTTCTTCGGGAGTGTTTAACAAAAAAAAACTATCACCTACTACAGATGGCACTACGTCAAAAAAAACTTAAAAAGCTGTCATCAGCGTATACCATGCGTGGGTTTGTTTACGTCAAACGACATGTTGGAGCTGATGCCCAGCGACATATGTACGAGAGGGTATAACAAGTAAAATCAAATATCAATCAGATGCTAGTAGTCGAATCGAATACTTGTTCGTGGAGGTAGTATGTATGTGATGTAGATAAGCTTCTTATTGGAACAGTGTACAGACCCAATAAACACATAAGTCTGTCCCCATTTTTCTATTTGATGGAAGATATATCTGTACAAACTTCTAACATTATTGTGTGTGGTGATTTTAACAGCAATTTATTATTAGAAGCAAATTTAATTGATGGCATGAGAACTTTCAACATGTTTCCAGTAAATACTACTGTTGCAACACACTTTTCTGAAAGTTCACAGAGTCTATTAGATGTTTTTTTTGTGAGCGATATTAATAAAGTACTTTTTCAAGATCAGCTTTCAGCAGCTGGTTTTTCAAAGCATGATCTTATATATATGACCTTTGACTTTGAGCTGCAAAAATCTGATTTTCAGTACAAATACAGGGACTTTAATGCAATCGATTACGCTAGACTTGAAGCAGATACTCGAAGTATTGATTGGAATAACGTTTATTATTTACCTAATCCGAATGATCAAGTAGCATATATTAATTCTAAAATAGTTGATCTTTTTAACGATTTCGTTCCTCTGCGCACGAAAACACGAAAACCTGGTCAAAGATCATGGTTTACACCTGAAATTCGTTTGCTCATTATACGAAGAAACGAAGCGTTTAATACCTGGAAACGTTATAGACTTGAGGAATTTCAGCAAAACTATAGAGTCCTTCGTAATCTTGTTGTGAGCAAAATACAATCTGCTAAAAGGTTATTTTATAGTGCCAATCTCAATTCATCCGTGAATGGGCGAAAACTTTGGAAAAACTTGAAAGAGCTAGGAATAGGTAGTAAAAAGAGTTTAGTTTTTTCGGATGACATTGACGGTAATATTTTAAATCAAAAGTTTGTCGCACTACCTTTCCCTTCACTTCCTGGTTCATCTTCTCAAGATGAAAATTTGCAGTTAAATGAAAATTTTTCGGTAGATTCATTTGAATTTTCAAGAATAGAAAGTACAGATGTCGTTGAATGCTTCTTATCGATTAAATCGAATGCCACCGGTATAGATGATATATCTCCGAAGTTTTTGAAAGTTATTTTACCGATCTTATTGCCACACATCACGCACATATTCAATACTATTTTAGCAACAGGGTTCTATCCTAATGAGTGGAAAATGGCTAAGATTTTACCTATTCCAAAAAATGAGCATGATTTTAGACCAATTTCAATACTTCCCTTCCTATCAAAAGTTTTCGAAAAAGTTATACAAATCCAAATTAATTGTTATCTCCGCAACAGAAATTTCTTATCAACAAAGCAATCTGGATTTCGTCAAAAACACAGCTGTTCTACAGCACTTATAAATGTTATAGAAGACATAAGAGGGTCATTAGATGAAGGTAACGTAACATTTTTAATACTTCTGGATTTTTCAAAGGCATTTGATACTGTTGATCATTTGAATCTTTGCCAAAAGTTAGCGCAATTGTACAACTTTTCAAATTCTGCGGTTCGTCTGATTTATTCCTATCTAACTGAAAGAAAGCAGGCTGTGATGGTGAATGGTAGGTTATCGAATTTTCTTTCAACATCAAGAGGTGTACCCCAGGGATCGATTCTGGGTCCTCTTTTGTTCTCCATATACATAAATGAACTGCCTCAAATCATTTCACAAACTAAAATACAAATGTACGCCGATGACGTTCAATTATATAAAAGCTGTCCTCTTGGATTGATTGAAGATTCTGTCTCAGTCTTGAACGATGAATTACAAACTATCTCCTCTTTCGGTAAGAAAAATGGCTTGTTCTTAAATCCAAACAAATCTAAATGTATCATCATTTCCAAGAAACCGGTAGACTTGTCATACTTTCCACAAATCTTTCTCGATGGTCTTGCTATAGAGTATGTAGAAACCGTGAAAAACCTAGGAATGATATTTAATCGGAAGTTAACTTGGGACACACATATAAATAGAACTGTAGGTAAGGTATATGGAGTGCTTCGTACTTTATGGGCCACCCAATACTATACTCCACTTAAAACTAGAATAATGCTCTCCAAAACGTTAATTATTCCTATACTGATTTACGGATGTGAAATATACGGAAATTGTGACTCCATAAGCAGAAGAAAGTTAAACGTTGCTTATAATAGTATTGCTAGATATATCTTTGGTTTAAGAAGGTATGATAGAATATCTTCATTTTCAAAAGCAATATATAATCTCACTTTCGATAATCTCGTTCGCTATAGGACATTAATCTTGCTGTTTAGGATAATGCAATCTCATCAACCTTGCTATATTTATAACAGATTACATATGTCTGCATCAACTAGGTCACCACATCTCCTAATATCTCGATTTACTTGCTTAACCTCTGAGCGGCAGTTCTTTATTTTTGCGACTCGGTTATGGAACGCACTTCCTCGAAATTTAAAAAGAATTAGTGACATTAATATCTTTAAGAAAGAGTTAGGGGTACATTTATCCCAACATTAATTAATTAATTTTCTCATTTTTTATATTTTATATTTTGCTCAGGGTAGATTGAGGGAAAGAAACATGAAGAAATGGAATATTAATGAAAATTTCATAAATTTAATTTAAGTAATGAAGTTCTCTAATGGATTAGAATAGTTATTTTGAAAAGCTGTATAACATATTTAAATTTAAATTAGCTTATAATAAATATTCATTACAAACTTGTATTAGTTTATAAGATAATGTATCTTAAAATGCAAGTATACAAATCAAATAAATAAATAAATAAAATAAATAATCTGCCTGTAGCTTCAGCGTAAAGGCTGATTTCCAATGCCGCGTTGGGCGTCGCTTTGACTGATTTTTCTTTCAACGCGAAAGCTCACACATAGCAATTTAAGCAAATTGTTTACAATGACGCGTTGGGTATTATGTTACGATTTGGCACCTATTAGCATGTACACAAACCAACGTAACATAAGCTACCTCGACGTTAAAGTTGAAAAAAATCAACTTTAGCGTGCGTTTTGACAGTTAAACTAATGTTCAAATTCCTTTCAACAAAAAAATCGATTTATTTAGAAGAAAAAAGGTTTTCTGGACAAATTCCATTTATTAAAAGAAAAAAATCGATTTTGTTTAAAAAATAATGGAATAGTTTGTTGAAAGGAATTCGAAATTACAGTTATGTAGGTTCATTTTGATTTTCAGGTTCTCTGCAAGTCGTCTGTCATGTCGACGCGTTCGTAAAGCTTGTAAACGTATACGTAAGCGTCTCTAACGTGAACGCGCCATTGGAAATCAGCCTTAAGCCTTAACTACATTGGCCACTTTTTGCAAAATTACAAAAGTAAAAATATTTTTTTTCCCGCTAGCGCAAATGTTTTGTGAAAAAGAATGTACACAATTCTTTTTAAACCAAAATCTAAGCTTTCTGCATCATTTTTATACGTTTTCCAGTGAGCAAGACTATCCCAAAATGAGTTTGAAAATTTTCACTTTTGTACTTTTTCACTTTTTTGGCTTATGTAGTTAAGGCTTTAAGCGTAAACAGTTTAGGTAGACCAGTTTCTGGATAAAGCGCATAATTAGGCGTTTTAAGTGGTAGAACAAACAGTTTTTTTATGAAATTCCTTTGGAATTTTTCAATATCCTCATATTCGTCAATTCCTCACACCTGAGCAGCGTAACACAGAGTAGACTTCACCATCATCACAGCATCAAATATTTTATATTTCGCTGAAAGTTCGACACGTTTATTATTGAAGAAATATGTTTCTCCAAGAGACATTTATCAAGGCTGTTTCACAATGCGACGAGAAAACGAGACGTCAGTGTGACGAGAAACACTTTCATCTTTTTCTCGTTATAAAATCGTTCCCCAATTCACAATGCAGCGAGTTCTTCACACCGACAGTGTAGAATTATTCATGTTTGTCAGTGAATTTGGGAAATAAAATACAAAATTTGAAGAAAAGGAAAATGAAAATGTTAAAAAAAAATGCTTTTAGTACTTTTGGGAGAGTTTGTTTACAAAAAAGCAAAAGGCAAAAAAAGACCAAAAGTGAGCAGAAGATGGCGGTGGGAATGTTAATAAAGACAAAATTAATTAGTCGCAAAATAAAAACACTTATTTGCTCGCCATTTTCGGTATTTTATTTATTTATCTACACAATTAATAAATATAAATACAAATACAGATACGCTCGGTGTCCTGTTCTCAATTGTCAAAATAAAAATCGCCGTCTCGTCGCGTCTTTTTTTCAATTTTTCGAACTCATGGCGTGACGAGACGCGAGAAACGCTTTATTGTGAATACTCTGGTATATTCTCTTTACTTGAAATGGGTTTGACAGCTACGACGAGTTCTCGTCACGTTCATCACGTCTCGTTTGCTCGTTGCATTATGAAACAGGCTTTGTGTATTTTTTGATTTATCTGAAAGATGTTTGTTGAAATCAAATGTACTGTTCAGTTTCACTCTCAAATATTTACACTCTTTCGTAACTTCTAGACTAGATCCATTGAATGAGCAATTATATTTTATATATCCAGTTTGTTCTAAGGATCTCTTGCAGAAGGCTAATAATAAGGAACTATTTAAAATTTAAAATTTTGCTCTTCATAATAAACCTTAATTTGTCATTTTAAATAAAATAGAACATGATTAAAATAGAACGTATTGGCCATTGGGTTGCTTGTTAAATTACCCCATTAAAATTCTCCTTCTTTGGCTTTTACAATATTGAATGAAATGTTACATTACCTGTTTGTATGGTTCAAGGCTGCGAGGTGACTTAATGCTACTAAGTTTAAATTATTAACATTAAAAAGAAAAAAAGCTTTATTTCAAAAATTAGAATAATTAAAATGAGTTAGCAAAAAAAAAAAAAAAAAAAAGCATTCGAAGGAGATTTGGCGATTCCGTCATATTTAGTGTTGCCAATAATACATTATATTATGAAGGGCCTCAAGAAATGCTTATACTTTTTGAATGGGTATAAGTCTGTATTTCGTTCAGGGTAGAAATTCATACCTACGCTTTGCGAACTTCTACAAACATCCCTTCACAAGCTAGGCGGTGGGGCTAGTAGTTGTGGGTTTAATGTCAACCCACTCAAGACCGAACTGGTTTTGTTTATACAAGGAAACGTAATGTTCCAATATGGATCCTCTCACCATAAACGGGACACCGCTCCACATCACTGGTACCGCAAAATATCTTGGTTTGGTAAAAGATCGTAAACTAAACTGGAAAGAAAATAAATAAAAAAGAGAGAAGATATATTAAAGCCATTTCCTCAATCGTCATAAATTTTCAACTAGTGAATCGTTGTCGTAACGAACTAAGATTACTCGGTGCGACGAATACAGTTACCCTTCAATGGGTCCCAGGACATACCGTAACATACATGGGAATGAAATGGCGGATGAATTGGCCGAAAAGGGGCCATCTCTTGACCCGAGTCAAACTGATTCCTCTGGTGTTTATCCCACTAGAACAGGAAAAAAGCAGAATCCACTAGAGTTTCCTCAAAGCCGCAAACGACAGATGGTCAGCACTTGATACTTGTCGGGTCTCCAAAAATCTATGGCCGTATCTTTCTAAGGAAAAAACTGACTACTTTCTCAAACTAAGCAGACCTCAACTATCCCTCTTGGTTGGAATCCTAGCGGGCCACAACTTAATGGGAACCCACATGAGCAGAATGGGTATAACCACATCTGACTTATGCAGAGGATGCCATGGTGAAGAGGCGGAGGTGGGCTCCTATCACTATATCTTTGTGAATGCCCCAGCCTAGCAAGAACCAGAAAGACAACCCTCGAAGAATACTTTTTCGACGATTTGGGCGACATCTCGCGTTTGCCACTAAAAAAACATTATGCAATTCGTCCAGAATTCAAAATGGTTTAGGGAGGCCCCCATATCTAATCCCACAAGGTCCACTAACTTCTCTCCTTACCCGTCCTAACACCTACCCTTTTGCCCTTGCTCAGCAAAAGTTACGTCTCAAGTGTAACACTTTTTAACGTAGGTATATCATATCTAAATCAGTGCTTTCTTTGTTTTTATATAAGACATAAGTCTGAATCTTGTGCAGCGAAAGTGTTTGAGTGGTTTCTATTATTCAATAAAATACAAAATGTTCGAAATTATTATGATGGGTTATTACACTTTTCCTGCTAGAGATACAAACAGTCATTGCCGAAGTGGCATGATAGTGCTTTTTTAACACGATAATTTCCTTGTGGCACGGTGGTGGCACGAAAAAGTTCAATACGGCACATTTTTTATTTTCATAATTTTAATTAAAACGAAGCAAATTTCGACAAAATTTAATGAAAAATGGTCCAAATTCCCTAAAAAATTGACGAAAACTTATATTTTTTGACAATACGAATATATCCCGTATTTTAAAATTGATTACAGTTTTTTTTTTTACAAAATAGATGACTTTATGGTTTTTCATATGGCACGAAAATGGCATTTTTTTTTAAAGAAAATGTGGCACGTTAATTTGTTTTCATGTGGCAACGCTGATACAGACTTTCTTAATACAAAAAATGTAGAATTCATTGAGACCTTTCATATGATATTATAGGTCATAGAGTGACGCAACTAATACATATGTCCATTCTCCTTATGAAAGGCGGATAAAATAAAATCGTAAAACATTCATACTAGAATGTTAGTTAATTAGACTTACTTGACCATTCTTTATTCCGTCAATTTCATTGAATTTTTGAACAACAACTTAATGATTTTCATTTAGATTATTTTTCAAACAGAAAAGTTAAAAAAAAAAAAAATAATATCTAAGTGTAGAATCCATCAGATAACACTATTTTTTTATAATTTAAATAAATCAATTTACTTCCCGAGGAACGTGTCAATCTAGATAAAATATTGCTTTGTTAGTTGTTTGGCTCAATCGTTTCTAATATGGCTGCAATTAATTTAATACCTAAATAATTCATGCTATTGCCCCTCGTCAAAGGGATATTAAATTGCTAGTTTTGAAACCAAATAAATTGCACTAACCTATTCATTATTATATTATATTAGGTAGGTACTATTAACTAAAGATAATATTATGCACCTAAATTTTGATTTAGAAATCCAATTAAAGTGAAATTGCATACATTTATAGGTACCAAGCTCACGAGACGCTTAAAGTAAATTATTTAAGAAACCTTAAAATATGCAACGTTGATTGAAAATATTACGTCTTCTAAATTTTAATAGTTGTTGAATGTTACTTTTTTTTTAAACTTTACGTTAAAGTTTATAGTATACCTTAAATTTCTTCGATATGGGGCAGCATGCCCTTGAAGTATTTGAATAAAATAAATTTGACATCTTGTGGAGAACCAAGGCCTCTTGTTAACCACTCCCGACTATACTCATGTGTGGATCGTGTCGGTAGGTTAAAATAAATTGGTTTAAACTTTGTACAGCTTCTCGTAATCCTGGGAAGTACGATGGCCAGAGCCTTAATTCGAGCCAATTATTTTGAGCTTGTTAAAAAAGGTTCCTGCTCGTTTTCAGAAGAATAAAAGTATGAACAAAGGGCAGTAAATTTTTTTTATTCAGTTTGACCTTGCTTCTGCATAGAAAATTACTGTCTTTTAAATTAGAATCACCTGTATTTATGTTGAAATAAATAAATTAACAATTGACTTCAGGCTTTGCGTGGTTTAGAAATAGAAGCATGTATAGGTACTTTTTAAACCGTTTATAAATAAATAAAAATTAAAAAAACAAACTTTATTAAACAGAATTGGGAATACCGATTAGTCGTAAGACGACATAGTGAAATAGCCAGTTGCATTCCCCCCCCCCCCCTCCCTCCCACTAAACAATTCAACCGTAATACTCGCGCTTCGAGGAATGCCCATCAGTTTACCCTTGAGCCCAATTTCGGGCGTACTGTCAAATAGAGAGATTCGTTCTTTAGCCGTATTACGCGAATGTGGAATGCTCTTCCAAGCTCTGTTTTTCCCTCTCATTGTGATATTCAGAAATTCAAGATCAATATACACCGACATCTCCTTTTAAATCCCCTCCTCCATACCTAATGCTCGCAGTCGCAATGTGTCTCTGTTTAGTCTTAGCAGGTTGACTGGCAAGGAGCTCCAAAGACCTACTGTGTGCACAAAGAACTGTCGTTTTGATAGTTGTGATGATTAAAACAAGGAGTAATTAAAATTTTAATTCTTTGTGATGTTGGAAATATAGGTTTTTCAAATAGATACTCAGGATTTTTATTCTGGATTAATTTAAATAGAAAAACTATTGCTTGAAAATCAAGATATTTGCTGAAGGGCATATCAAAAATACTATTTGCATATTGCATACCTTGAAACATGGTCGAACCGATCTAACCCATAAACAAAATGAGCAACATTGTTGAAGGCCAAGTTTAGTTTACGTTTACTTCGACTGTCAAGACAGCTAAAAATCAGACTGCCCTAAAGTAGAATAGGAATAACAAGTGTTTTGGCTATTAGTATTTTTGTATTAGAGCACATGATATATGATTTTCCCATGTTAACGTTTGATTTAAAACAACACCTAAATTTTTTGCTCTTTTAACGTAATTTAAGATGGACCCATCGAGTTTAATGTTTTGAAAATGTGATGTTTCCGGCACAGTGTTACTCACAACAATTGCCTGACATTTACTTGAGTTCGATGAGACTATTCTACAATACGAGTCATATCTTCATTAATTCTTACTGTTGCATCCTCCACCATGCCTGTCCGATAACTCAAATAGATTTGCACATCGTCTGCATACATGTGAATTTTGCAGCATTTGAGAGTCGAGGTTAAGTCATTAATGAAAAGAGAAAAAAGAAGTGGACCTAAGATTGATCCTTGTGGTACGCCAGCATGCGCCCAGTATTTTGTTGTGAGCCTGGCGCTTCGAGGCAGCGACATGGTGATGTGTGTTAAAGAAAAGCTTAAAACGAATGGGCTATTATATAATATTATGTGGATAGTTATGTGTGTTTTTTGTGAAGGAGACTTTCGGACAGGTCTTTTGGATTACCAAACAAAAATGCAATTAAACGAACAAGTTGCAAGACTTTTATTGATTCTGAAGTTTGTGTTTCGTTGTATCAGTGAAACCGTAAATGCTGTTTTCATTCATCATTATTTTAAACATGGCGAAAACTATTTTGGAAAATTTGGAATTTTTATGGAAAATTTGGAAATTTTGATCCTAAACAAAGTAAACGGTGAAATTGTATGTATGCATTGTGTGTAATAAAGCTCAAAAACAAATACTTAGTTGGTAAATAAAAAACAGTAGGTCGAATTTAATTACAAATGTACAATCTTTCTTCCAAAATCAAATAACAAATTATATTCTATACGATACTGGACGTTATACGATATTGGGCCTGGTTTGTGTGTTTTATTAGCATTCCAAATCGGACAGGTCTTCCGAATTGCCAATAATGCCAATGGAAAAAGCCATAAATCAAGGACTTAAAATGCCAATCAGAATGACTTTCAATTTTGATGAAATAGCAAGGGCTGATAAAATGATCGTTTAAGTATAAGAGAGAAATCACCCCGTTAAAAAAAGTGAGATTTTAAAACATAAATGAAAATCATGAACGTGATTCCGCGAAAATAAATCTCAGTTTTTTGTCAAATTACACTGAAAAAAAAAAAAACATATATCAGTCGCTTGGTCAATTTTTGCCCTGGCTAATAGATAGATAAAAAGGCATGTTTTTATTGTTAACCCGAAGTAAATTGGAGCAGAAAAAAACAAAAATTCTTTTGCATTTACTACTTACACAACACAAAGCTCCAATTGATAATCTTCATTAGTTTCACTTGAAAAAAAATTATTATTCAACGTTTTTGACTCATAAACTTGTCACTTTACTGCAAATACTTGGCTTAAGCTAAATTACCTGTCCACAATTGTTGTTTTTATGTTTCGAAAACTTGACGACTGTCACATTTTTTCCGTCGATTCTTCAAAATTTATTGTGTTCTAGATACATTAACTTTCATAATTATAATTTATAATTAAATCATTAATCATTAAACCAATTCCTTACGTTCTCAATTAGACCAAGAGCCCACAGCAATTTTTGGGTGTGAAGTATAGCAAAAATTCAATGATGCAATATGATAGGTCCGTACTTTTTATTTGCAAATATGCAAGTCTTGCAAGCTGTGGTTGGGGCGTTGAGCAATAGAAATGCATTTCTTTCTGAAAGCCCAGGTAAAAGGTATACCATTAAAAAAACTATATTTAATAAAAGAGCTGAAAACCATAGACATGAATATGGGGGCTCTTAGTCTAAATACTTTTACTTATGTATGTAAAAAATAAATAAATTACGTAGCGCGACAGCTTGCGAACTACCAGGGCCTATAGTTATAGTGGCTTACAACTACTAACCATTCCTGTCTGTGAGCGTGTCTACAGGAATGAATGGGACCCAAAGTTTAATGCACATTACTGAACCCGAAAGGCTATAATGAGAGGCACTTTTCCATGATAAGAGATAAGCCGAAAACAGATGTGCAGCTTTTCCCATGCAGAGAAATTAGAAACAGAGATATCGTGCAGCGATGGCTGCATGCAGAGCCTGGAATATGTCAGCCCTCATAAGAACCTGTGTAAATTTATTTTCGCTGCATTGGAAAAAACTGCACATTTGTTTTACCCAATACTCTTAAAATTTTTCAATTCCATACAAAAGGCGACTCCGATGAGGCTGGGATTCGATCACACGACCTTCGGCGCGGCGTGACAGTCCTACGTACGGCCAAGTACCTTAATATTTAAACTTACCCACTTTATATTCCAGAACCAAAACATTAACGGCCATATTGTTGGCTTTCTTCAAAGCTAGTTTTGAGTAAAAACTAGTTCTATTGAGGTTTCGAGTTTTAATTTTTTCACTAATTTGTATTACTTTGACATCTAATTCAAAATATTCATACATAGTTTGACATCTAAATCAAATCAGTATTTTTTTTTGAGAACATAAAAACTCGAAACTCCAAAAGAACTAGTTTTTTCAGTAAAACTAGCTTTGAAGAAAGTCAATAATATAGCCGTAAGTACGTGCGATCCAGTCGTGCTTCGTTTCGTGCCTTTTATTTATTTAGACAATACGATCCGATGTAATCGATTTTTAATTTGCAGTTTCAAGGTTTAACATAAAGAAATAAAATTAATTCATATTTGTGACGGACATTATATTGAGAGCATTTACGTGTGAATAATTTTATGAACCTACATACGTCATTCACCTGACCAGTGGGTTGTTGATTCATCGGGAAATACGTTGTATCTTCTTAACATTCCATTCAGCGATGAAATCAATCACAACAAATCCACGCCCAAAATATTTATGGAGTATGGGTAGAGTATACACAAATAAACTGGAGAGTGATTATTTTTTTAAGATACTTTATGAACACTCCACATCAATAGAATTAGCACATGTTGTTAAAACAACATTGTTAATTTTTCGTTGAGGTGTTCAGTAGCAGTATGACAATTCACTAGGGATGGTTACAGCATTGCAGTTGATTACTCTTAAATAAATTTATTTAAATACATTTGGTGACACAACAGCTCATAAAAAACTAGGGCCTAGTCACTCAAACCAATTAGCCATTCCTGTGTGCATGTCTGCAAGAATGGAGAAGACCTACAGTTTATTACCGAATCCGAATCAGAACTGCTAAGGTCAGCGGCACTTTTCTATAACAAAAGATACTCTTGGAGGATTTTTCACTTCCTCGAAAGAGGCAGTAGCCCTGAAAAACCTTTTTTAAAGTGAAAGAGACTGGGAATCGAACCCAGACATCTGCTATGGCGTGACAGTCCATCACCCTAACCATTTTACCACACGGGCTACTACAGCGTTGATTAGTTTGTCCGTACTTTTTCCTACAGGTCTATGATAGATAAACAACTGCTTAAGCCTAGTTTATAGATCGGAGAAATGTTCATACAAAAAAATTGTTTTTTTCCCAGGCGTGAAAAATACAAAGAAAAATGAATGCAAAGAGAAAAAAATTTGTTTCGAAGTAAATATAATTCAACGGACTTATCTAAGCCAAATATAAAACAAAATTTATTTTCTTTGTAAAGCCTTCGATGCGAGATTTATTGATGTTTCATTTTTATTTGGATTTTACTTCGCATTTTGATGTATAAACTAGGCTTTAGGGACAAAACTGGATTTTAGTAATAACAAAAAATTATGTGATTCTAACTCGAATGGTTTTCTAGCTTAGCTTTGCTTTTAGAGTTGATTTTTTTTTCAAGCCGCGAGAGGCTCTTAGAAATATTTATTGTGACCGACTAAGCTGGATTTATTTTATCTTTTATATGGAAATTATAGTTTAGGCGGATTTGCATTAAGGTACTATAAAACGCATATATTATTATTAAATTCCTTCCAATTTCAACACAGCTAAAATAAAAACAAAAAAAAAAAAAAAAACATTCTTTATTCAGTGAATCTGGAATGTACCTTTCCTGATGCGGTTTAGCATCCAAATATAAAAATAATAATTATTTTTTTTACAGTCCTCATTTCATTAACATTTTTGTGGTAACATATTTGTATCATAAATCAAATTTAGACATCAATAATGTATTTTACATTATACAGAACCCAGAGAATACGCAGATAACTCAGTTGCCTGACTGAATAGAACCAAAAACTCATCAATATTTTTTTTTTACGTTTCGTCGAAAGAATCTTAAAAGCCGGTTAAGAAATAAATACATAGACAGGAATTTAAGCAAATCAAGTAAATGACGTTTTGTCAAATAACATAAGCTAATTTATATTCAAAAGCTAAAGGTTATACCATTAGTTTAAGTGTTCATTCAATTTATTCAATTATGTCAGTTTAAAAAAAAAAATTGCTCCATGTATACGACGTGAGAGCCTTTCACTTTAATAAATTTAATAAAAGTCATAAATTTGATGAGAAAACTTGAGTAAAACTATAGTTGTTTGGGTAATATATAATGACGCGACTGAAGAAATGCTAATTTATAACAGTTATAACAGTTTATCAGGTACACAAACCTCTTGGCGCTACTTCTAAGTTACCGAAGTATGCTTCATGCTAAGGTTTATAAGGATTTTCGCCGTTGCATGTACGTACACACTTATTAAAAAATAACGGCAACACAATGTCCTAGCTTTTTTAAATCCACAGGATTTCATTTAATTTTTTTTAAATCAACTTGTTATAGCGAATAGTTTCTGAAAAAAGAGGTCAAAATTGTTTTATCTTTCAAAAAATGTTACGCTTTGGTTTTTTTTTTTAATCTTCTCAATAATGGTTCTTAAGATAATAGTTAAACTTCGTATAATATGACCAAAATGAGCCTAAGAGAACTTCGTTTGATTTTTTTTTCCCGAAAAATTCGACTTTGAAATTTTGAAAATCGGTTCAAAACACCGATCTCTATAATTATAGAGATCAGTGGTTCAAAATAGGGTAGGTAGTTAAAATTTCGCATAGGTAGTTGATAAATCCCAAAAGCAATTTTAATCGATCAAGTTGTGCAACTCTTTTACTTTTAATATGGAAATTTAGCTGTTTTCTTTTTGGCATAATATGGTCATGTAAAAGTTGAGCAAGTTTCAGCAGATGCTCGGTCCTTTTTGGAAATCGAAAGTCCCCTTTCACACAGGGCAACTGAGTTGCCGGCAACAATTAGTTCATAGGAGAGAAGGGCAGGAAGAAAGAGGGGGAAATTAAATCTCCCCGGTCAACAAATTCAGAAGATTTTTTTGACGTTTCTCTTCACGCTACGTTTGTGTGCGTTCAACCAAGGTAGTTTAAAAGGAAAATAAAGAAAATCTCCGGTATTTTGTTGCTTGCGTGTGAAAGGTACAAGAGATTGTTAAGGAGATTTAAAGAAAACGTCAAAAAAATCACCAGCAACTAGTATCTTCGTGTGAAAGGGGACAAAATGGTCGTGCTTACTTCACGCACGTCATTTTCCCTCTCCCTAAAAGATATGCACAAAATTGCATTTATCCATACATTTGCACTGTAAAAAGTTTCATGTAAAGCAAGTTAAGAATTTTTGTTCTAAAGATTTTGATTTTTGATAGGTACTATTGCATTGCACTGAACGGTACCTAAACCTTTTAACTAAATTTTTTTAAGACATTTTGAGATAATTTGGTTTTTTGTTGTTATCATTTTCTTCTTCTAAATTTAAATTTTTCGCAGTTATCTACTGTTTAAAATTTGAATTTATATTTCAGCACTCCTAAAAGTATGCTTTATTTAGAATCGAAAATGTCATCGAGCTTATGAAAAAATTGAAAAGATGCTGCTAAAAATATATTCAGTTAACTTTTAGGAGTTAATAATTTTATTAGGGAAAAGTTGTTTAAATGCGACTTATAATAATAACTTAAACCTAGTACATACGCTGCTGATGCGGAACGAATTTTTCGTCTCCAACATGACAACGAAATGCTTACGAAAACCACAACGAAAAATTACCCCTTGAAAGTGACACCGATTGCAAAAAACAAACACAAACGCGTACAAATCACAGAAAGCCATGTCCTGATGAAAGAAACAACAAATACAAACATGAAAAGGGACCAAATGTCACTTATCCGCACATAATTAATGGTAAAGGCAATTAATTCTGTGCGAAAAAAAGAGGGGGGATCTCTCGCTCATCGAACAGCGTACCGCAGAACGAAAAGCTGAACGAAATTTTTCGTTTGTGATTTCGTTGTGTCATTTTTGTATGGGATTTTTAGTTTCGCATCAGCAGCATACTAGGCTACACAGGAGAATGGGCGATTCCGTCTAATAGGTGTAACCCTAAGGCCAATGTCACACGAGCGTCTTTTTCTTCGCGTCCATTTGGAAGTACGTACTGAGAATCAAGAAAACTTATAGGAATGGACACACGAGCGTCCACTTATTGGTTTCGTCCGCGCGTCCAAATTTGTCGACTGTTTGACTCTCATGCCGCGCAGATTGTAAAACGGCATGAGGGGTACTGTCGTAAATTAGTATGGTCACACGAGCGTCCAAATGGACGGGCTTCCAGATAATAGAAATAATGTATCCAAAAATAAATTTAAAAAATTAAGTTGCGAAAGTACCGTTGAGCTGAGATAACGGATATATTAGAACCCTTGTTCTATGAGCTCATAGCGATAGCTTATTAATTCATGGTTTACTTTGTTTTTTGTTTTTTTTTTTTCAGTGCTATTTTACGTGCTGCACAAGCCGAACAATCTTAATTTGAATTTAATCGAGAAATCGGAAAAATTGCCTACTAAAAGAGTGTTTGGTTCATTGCTCTCGGTAGTCTACCAGTGGAGAAAGGTTCGTTAATTACAAAATTGTGTCAATTTTCAAAGATAAGCTTTTTTTGTAATGATCGAATTTTCAAGGTTAAGATCTTAAAACAAACATATCAGGGTACCTACTTCCATCACCCTCAAAACGTAATAGTGGAGCAATTGAATTCCATTGTTGGAATTCTATATTGAAAGGTTTTGATGTAGAATTTCAGAAATTTGAAAACTAATTATTCAAAGTTATTCCCCGAAACCTTTCCTAAAATGAAAATGTTAAATGTATAGGCATATAAACCTTTAAAGCGAGGCAATGGAGGTACTTTAATCAATTAAAAAAAAAAAAGTCTTCTAAATTCAAAAGTTGATGAAAATTTTCAAAATTTTGAAAAACAATATTCTACATTGTTACTGGCCCAATTCCTCTCTACAAAAACTTCAAAATATTTATTTCAACATCTGTTGTATGTACGAGTATTTAGATATTTATAAATTTTAAAACAATGTAAATTTTTGGGAAAAATTAGTTGGAAAAAAATAATTAATTTTTCAAAGTGTAGCTCCAGAACAAATTTTTCAAAAACTATTCACTATAACAACTTGATTTAAACAGAAAATTATTATTTTTCTTTTTATCCATTTTTACTTGCGATATAATTACTATATGGCAAGTTTTGGATTCGTAAAAAAAATTGAAGTCGAGATAACAATCAAACTTGACAATACGTACGATGATAGGGAAGACGAAAAAAGTGGGTCTCGCAATTCTGTCCGTCTGTCTGTCTGCCTGTCTGTCTGTCTGTCTGTTTGTCTGTCTGTTTGTCTGTCTGTCTGTTTGTCTGTCCGTCTGTCTGTGGACTCGCCTACAGCCTAAACCCATGGGCCCATTTTAAATAAACTTGGTATAAAGTGTTTTCGGGACATTACCCCGACACGATTTTCCTTTTATTTTTAGGAAAAAAATAACGGTACTTGCCATATAATTTTTTTTTTTAGCATTTTTGTAAAATCTTATTTTTCTCAAAAATGGCTCGACAAAATTTTTCTAAAAAAAAATTAATAAATTTTATTATATGCTACCTTTTTGTAAAAATTAAATTTCCAACAAATGGTTTTAAATAGTACCTCCCATAGAACCATTTTTTTAATTTTCATTTTACTAGAAAGGGAATAGACTGATTTTGATATTTTTTTTATGGATAATCTTCTTAAAAATTTTAATAGTTTTGTATACCAAAATTTTCCAAAAACTTTTTTTCGGATTTTGAAAAAAAGTTTCAATTTTTTTTTTTTTGAAAACCAAATATTTCGAAAACGACTTGGTTGATTTTTATGAAACTTGGTAACAATGGGTTTTTTAACATTATCTAAAATATTTTGAAAAAAACTTTTTCTTATAGTCAAAATTAACGGTATAGATGTATAGATGTTAAAAAACCGTTACAGAAAATATAAATTTTCTCGAAAACGACTCCTACGATTTTGATCAAAATTGTTCTAAATACTAACATTAGTATGGTCTACGATCTACTAAAAACAAAATTTACTGTTAACCATTATTAACAGTACCTCTCATAGAACCATTTTCTTTATTTTGGACTATTTCATTACGTGTGTTACCGATGTAAATTAAATTTTTGTATGCAAAAGCTTCTCAAAAGTTGAAATAATACCGCATATCAAAATTTTCTGAAAAAACATTTTGGATTTTTAAAAAAAATTTCAAATTTAGCTTTGTGCGTGATGTATAGTGGCATTATGATGACCAAAATTATAAAGTGTAGGTAGAGGTATACATAATTTTTATTTTAAATTATATCCTACATCCATTCTACACATATTTTGTTTCATTATTTAATGAAAAGTTATGAAAGAATGTTATGGAGGTTAAATTGGATTTGGAGTGCCCGGACACCGGAGGCCGGAACTAAATTCCTTCATAATTATTTCTATGAGTTCAAGGTGTGGCGGTCCAAGTTTGACGTCAAACTGGGTCCGCCACAAATTTATTGGTAAATATTTTGAAAACAAAGAGCAAATGTCTACTCTACAAAATTCGAGTTCGAGTAGTTCAGACTGTCAGTAGGAAGAACCAAGGTTTTTCGTTCTTCATGGGCTTTTTGCTGACTGGGCATGGTTCCTTGAATGCATTCTTGCATAAGATGACCCTTGCTGAGTCGGCGGCTTGTTCATGATGTGGAGCAGCTTAGGAGGACTGTCTGGACGTCATCCTTGACTGCCCCCACTATGCCGATATTAGGAATCTCACTGGTATGGGCGTGGTGGGGACAGAGGGAAACTGGGTTTTTGGTGGTATTCGTTTTAATAGGAATGCCGCTACGAACCTAGAAGTGTTCGTCAAAGAGGTTTTTTGTAGGAGAAGACTTATAAAATAATGATAGAGTTGTTCTTTTAAGATATGTTAAGTTGTTGTTGTTTTTCTGGTTGCTAGTTGTTGTGTGGTATAAGTTTTGAGTGTCAGGAGAGGTGTCTCTGGGCTGATCGTCCTTTGATTCTTTTGTTGTTTTTCTGTTGTTTTTCTTGCGGTTTGCGTTGCTGACCTGCACTACTACCAGTATCCATCTGGTGGTCGTGTATGCCAGCAAAAGAGGTTGCCAGGCCTTGCACTGTAAAGAGTCCATCTGGAAATAACCTTCACTGTTGCGAAGTTCTACCGGAAGCCATATTCTGGTACTACGGGAGACAGGAGCCCCTATGTCTTGTCGTTTCTGGTGTCTCATATATATACACTGGTCGGTATCAGAGAGGTTTCGCTCCTCAACAATGGGTGTAGTTCATGCCTTAGCCTTACACAACACATATGGCTACGAAATTGTACTGGTGTAATACTTGTACTGCCCTGCCGTGTTGACCGGCACTTGTCTACGGCCCTTATACTTTGAAATGAGTCCTAAACAAAATAAAAGTAAATTAAATTTTCAACAACGAAACATTCATTCGTTTATGAGCTAGAAGGATGAGAAGGTATAGGTGAGATTTAAGATTTCAAGATGTATCATTGCTTTTTTACAATACAAAAACCTATTCTTTTATTTATTTAAAAGGTTTCGAAAAAATTTAATTTTGAACTAAAAATTTCCTTTTTTAATTTTTAATTGTAAATTACTAAATTTTTCCATTTGATGATATTATTAAGTTTTAACCCAACGCTAAAAATCAGATGGCTGTGAGTCTTTTAGTTTAAATAAAATTAAAATTTATAAAAACTACTACTTTCCTAGACTATTATTTCTGTTGTTAGTATCTAATAATAATAAAAGTATTAGAAATTTTAATTAACAACTTTTTAATGCATTCAATTAGAAAGATTAAATGATTTTTTTTTAATTTTGTGAATCGAAAAATTTTTTAATTTTTAAAATTTCAATGTGTATTTCCTATATTAAAACTACTAATATTGTCAATGAACATGTATTAAGAAAAGTCCAAAAAAAATTAATAGGTTCCTTAATATGATATTTTAACATTTTCTTTTATTTACAAAGTTTTTCAAAAAAAAAAAAAAAAAATATAATAATATTTTTTTACAATAATACAATAAATAAAATTTGAGAAAGAATATTTATCTTAATTTATCATGGCGTTTTTCTCTTCAGCAATACTTCTGCTATATCTCTTATATGAATATCCAGTCGTTGGCAAATTGTCAAGGAAAGACATTTCCGTTGGTTGCCTAGTAAGTTTTGTGGCTAAAGCTTCACTTGGGTTCAGTGCAGTAAATGGATTTCTTGATGATTTCGGAAACAAACTTACGGATTCATATCCAAAAGGACTCACATTAGGACTGGTGAAAAAATTACTACCAATTGTCGAAGCAAATTGAGATGATGATGGCCGTTTGTCTAAACTGCCGGAGTAATAGGCAAAGCTAGATGGTTTCGTTGATGGAATGATTGGCGATACATTTGATCCTGCAGAACTGAGATCAATTCGAAGAATACGATTGTTGTATTCATTGCTGTTGAGATTCTTCAAGAAAAATCGCTGAAATTTTGACGAAATCAGATACAGAGCACCAGGTTCGGTTTGAGGTGTTGCTAGATCAGCTACAAATTGAAGTCGTTGCTGATCTGTTGCAAGAGTTCTAGATGAGGAAGAGAAATAAAATGAATTCATTTTCGAGAAACACTTTGAATCAAAGTTTTTTTTTTGTTGGAAACTTACTGCTGACGGCCCGTTGTTGGATTCCATGATGCAACTGCTGTTTCGCTGAGAGGACTAAACAAAAGACTTCCGTCAATTGGGGATACAGCTAAAGTTATGCCCTGTGAAGATTTTTTCCCGACCAGTTTCACAGGCAAAAGCTGCGTTATAGCAATCGGTCCTGATCGAAGGACTTCACGGGAAACAGAAAAGACTCTGAAAAAACGTTTTAAGATTTTTACAATTTTATAGTTTGACATTTTAGGAATTCCATACCTGTCTGTAGCCAAAGGCTGATAGTAAATTGTTCCAGTTTTTTCATCAAATGTCAAGCCCACAACACCATCCAACAAAACAAAACGGTCGCCGAGAATTTCCGATTGAGCAAAATCTGGATCGGGGTACATAGAGGGATGTGAAACCCTCCAAGTGACATCTTGCTGGCTGTCATAAACAACGATAGCTATATAAAAGACATGGTTATTGAAAACTAAACCATAAAATAAAAGATTGATCTTACCAGGTTCTACGGTGTCCGAAATGTAAACGAAAACATCGTCACAATTTCCTGCCTTAGAGGTTGTTTCGTCAACAATCAAGTTGGTAAACAACGATTCACCTCTTAGCACCTGTGGAGGGAAGTCAATTCTGTAAATGGTACAAAACTAATTATAAGTCTTTTAAATAAAATTAAGTTCGTCAAAGTCAAACCTTCGAACAACTCGATTAGTGTTGAGATCAAAGACCAAGATTTTAGGTGGACAAGTAACTTCGTAGTCCTCCAAAGACCGTGATATGCCTGCGTCCAAGGCCCACAACCGGTTACACGAATCAATTTTCATCCTATAAACCGAAATCAGCTTCAAGTCACTGCAATTAAAGTCATTACGACCGGCCACTGCGTACGACCAATCTGGAAAGACCTATTCCAAATTCGAGGTGTGTCATTTCAAAATCTTGTCTCTATATGCAGAAAAACTGATTGACATACCTCCAGAACTGGATTATCGCCAGCCCCAACCTTCGGAATGCTGCTGACAGTAGCCGTAACACCTCGAAATATTTGCGGTGTTGCTACGAAAATCCTATCATGACCAACAGCTAGGCCTGTAATTAATACGTTTTCCGGGTTATAAAAGTTTTGATCGGTTGTTGGTGATTTCGGCGGGAAATTGTACGAAATAAGCTTCCATTGAGCGATTGTTTCCAGAGAGCTTGTGTCTAATATTCCGCTAACCAAGTTCAAGGCCATCAGCACTAGACAGACCAGAGTTTCCAGATTCGATACCATTTTTCTATATGGCTTCAATTCAAATTACAATTTCAAACCTGCGAACGAAGAGTAAAGAAAGAGGAATTAGTTAATTGAATGACTTGTGCCGGTAAAATTATTTTGTTTTGTGGTTATTATAGATACAAAAATGAAGACAGGCGCTTACACAGGCCGCCACAAACCGTAAGACACGTTTGCATTGAGATAAAATTGCGCGTAGATAGCGCGTGCCGGAAAGTATGAAACTGCCACCGGCGACGCAGTGGCAATTAAAGAGAAACCGCTTTGATTACTTGGCTTCAAATCGCAAGTGGTATACCTACAGAAGGCAAGCTATTAAGACAACACGCTTGTGGTAAAATGTTGTGTTCGGACTGAATGAGCCATCATCATCGTCATATTAATGGCGCAATGAGCGAGTTATTTAATGTGTTAATGCGGTTTGATTGATATGTATGAAAAAAAAATTTTAGATAATAAAAAAAAAATACAAGATGTGAATTCCTTTTTAAGCCAACTTGCATTGCAAATAAATGGAATTTTACTTGTAATGCAGTTCATAATATGCCCGCTACGGAAATGAATGTTACGTCATTTTTTTTATGTTTGTTTTTTTAATGTTTTTTGACAGATTGTTTTGTGGGACTGATAAAAAATGGACTAACATTATGATAAATGTCAAAACAGACGCATTGTCAATAAAAAAGTGAAAGGTTGGTTTGGTGGGTAGATAATGCTAATTTATTCTAAGCAAATACTCGAATGGATAATAATGTAACTTTCACATAATAATATGTAAAGGTAAGTTTTATCTATTTCTTTTGAGTTTGACCTTGTAAATGGAGTTATTAGTGGGTAGGTCAGCGTTGAATAATTAATAATTCAATGGTAGAAGGTAGTTCAGTGGCCTATAAATTAACTGTTTAGTGCAAAAATAATTATTTCTAATAAAAAAGTACAATGGTGGGCAGTTTATCAATTTCGGTTTAGGTTTTTATTATAGAGCTTTAAAGTATCCGGATATTTCAGATAAGTATCCGAATGCCAAGTCAGATTTTTGAACCATGTATATAGATCTAGGATTCAGACACTATCTGCGAATAATGTCTGACCCGGATCCAGATTCATATTCGGATCCATTTTGAATTAGAAATCTAACCGTCATGGAATTTGGCAAAACCGTTAAAGAAGTTTCCACAAAAATATCTAGAGCGGAAGGTTTTGTTTGAGAAAGTGGGCAATTTGGATTTGAATCTGGATCTATCACTTTCCAACACTTTCCGGATCGTTTCGGATCTCAACTCTCTCTTTTTTTAATTTTCCGGATATCCGATAGTATTATAGGATATCAATATCCATGCGCTATATCCATTCCAGAAAAACTCCTTAGGACCAAGTTTAATTGTTAAATAACTTTTTAACGGAACAATAAATATATTTTTGCTTTGAATTCTAACAAAAAGTTTTATAAATCAGTGATTAGATAAAATAAAATGTTTTCTAAGTTTCCTTACTTAAAAAATTATTTAACAATTAAACTTGGACACAAAGAGATTTTCTGGTATGGATATGACGAGTTTTGATTCTCATCTATCTACTAATCTGGTTATCCGGATATCTGGACTATTATATGTCATAGAAAAGACCTGATAATTTAAGTAATAAGTTTTATCAATACCAGGGTAGGAATCGCGTAAAGTGATTTGTGATCATCACATTTATGACAGTCACATGTGATTGGATTTGATTTTCCGTCTGCGTAGTGATCACAAAAAATTTGTCAAAATTTGGTATCACTTTAAGAGAAATTGTACAAAACACTTACTTCTGTCATAATTTTGCTTTTTTCTGAATATTATTTTCTGTTGGCTTTTGTGTTTATAAAGTATGTAATCTATTTTTTGAATTTGTTTATAAAATATATAAATATATCTTGTTTTTATATGATTTATTAAGTATTATTTGTTAAGTGAAAAAATTCCATATACTTATTTGTGAAACAGAAGTTAAAATAAAGTTCTCTAGAGTTGGAAAATATTAATTAATAAAAATGCTTAAACCTTTGAGAAATAAAAACAAATGTGTTATTTCATTGAATATAAATTTATTCAAACATCTTTGACTTAAAAATGCAGAAAATAATAAAGTTTTGTATGAAAGTGATAGCAAAATGGCTGTCACAGAAATTAGTCACAAAAATTGATTGACAATCACCTTACGCAGACGGAATTTGTATAAAATGACTATCACTTATCACAAATCACCTTAGCCGATTCCACCCCAGACTTTGTAAATTAAGACATATGTAAATTGTTGCTTCGACAGCCACAGCCACACGGTTCTAGACACTACTTCTTTTTACAACTCAATCAATTTTCGATCTCCTTCTTCTTAATTCGAAACCATAATGAAGTCGAAAACAAATAAAAATCACTATATTTTCTAAACTTTTTAAGCAGAGGCACCTCCTCAAAATTCAACTTCTTGTCAATAGCGGTTCCTGAGATATTGGTCGTCAAATATTGCGAAAACCGTAATTCACTGACAGATCATCAAAATAAGGGAGCACTTCCCAAACCTTGTGTGCATTCTTTAGTATCGCGAGGTCATTAAGGTCATTTTTGACTTGGGAAAAATCGGCGGAAAGTAGACTTGGTTATTTGCAATTTTCTCAAAAACTAGAAGACATTTAGACATTTAGTTTTCAGTGTTTGATTAGAAATTAATAGGATAATTGAATATTAAAAACAAAAATTATACTTAATAACGTGAAATTTTGAAAAAAAAATAGTTTTAACACAATTTTTTTCATTATTTTTTCAAAATTTTGAGTTTGAGTGTAGTTTTTTCAACAACTGTTCTCTAAAATAGTTTGAATTAAAAACAACATAAAAGAACAGACTTTCAGCTTTAAAAAAACGTATAATGTGGCATTGTAAGTGTTGCCGTTGTCTTTTAATGATCTCTTTTCTATTTCCAGTCGATTGTTTAGAATATTGCCCCTCCCGCCCAAACGGGGGGGAATAGACCTCCCCCTCAATACAATTTTTTTTTTTTTTGACTCAGCCTATACGATTTAGATTTTTTTTTTTCACTACATTCAAATCATCCTGTATATTTATGTGCGCATTCTCCATTTGTATAGAAAACTGAAAGCCTTAACTCTACCGATTGAATTATTTCTAAAATTGATGAAAAGAAGTGTCATAATCTTTTTTTGTAGGAAATTCTCTAAACTACAAATTTGTCATCAACATTTTTCCTGTACAAGGTACCATTAGGAAGATATTGCTGAAAAACCATTTTGGGGGGCCTTTAACCCCCCGTTAAATTGTAAGCGGCGCTCCTATCGATGGGGACTTTTTACAGTTTCTTAAGAACACCATCAGGAGGCTGTATTTCAAAATCCAGCTTTCCGGCGATTTTTCCGAAGTCAAATGTCTAATATGACTGAACTATGAAATTGAGATCGATTGAAATGAAAATTTGTGATTTCAATCATCAATACTTTTCGATGATCGGATCAAAAAAAATCGAATAGTTCATGGTTGACACTGACCTACCAGGGCTTAGTGACTTAAAACTCTAAACCATTCATGTGTGAATGTCTGCAGGAATGGAGGGGACCTACAGTTTATTACCGAATCCGAACGGTTAATGTGAGCGGCACTTTTCTATGACAAGAGATACTCTTTGAGGTTTTGTCAATTCCTCGCAAGAGGCAGTTACCGTTTTATTTTAAGAATTATTAGCTGGCGAGGCTGGGCATCGAAACTCAGTGTTGCCAGAAATACCAATTTATCGTATTTCTCTCGATTTTCAGTAGTATTTCCGATACACCGATCTTTGATGTAAATAGGGCACTTTTAAGTTATCCTCACCTCGTTTTCTAAATAAATATTCAAACTCTGAATAGCTCTGACGTCAAATTTCAGAATTTCTTACGTTTGTTTATTTTTCAATTGTTTTGTATGTGTTGTAACGAAGTTACACACTTTTTCCCTCATCGCGAAATATTAATCATTCTACCTACCACCACACATCGCGCTCAACGACGATTTAACTGTCACCTCAATTATTATTTTTAAAATTCAAATAATAACATCCGCCAGCCACCGGATACGGTTCACCGTCATCAGCCAGATATATAAACACATCAATATGATGTGACGTTGGACGAGTTTTTCTGCACTTTTAAAAATTCACATTTACTCCTTCCCACGAATATGATAAGTAAATGTGCAATTTGTATGAGAATTCGTCTTCTGCCTTTACCAGTGTTGTGCGTACCATTCTCGAGTACGAAAGGAGAAGTACCAAGAAACACACTGCTGAGTGCGTGGTGCACTAGATAGGAGTTTCACCTGTTTTTGGCTTTCGAGCTGTGAAATTTAATTTGTGCCTGCAGTTTCGACTGAGGCCGGGGATTCTATCCCATTGCAGTATTTGTGCCTGCAGTTTCGACTGAGGCCGGGGACTCTATCCCATTGTAGCATTTGTGCCTACAGTTTCGACTGAGGCCGGGGACTCTATCCCATTGTTACATTTGTGCCTACAGTTTCGACTGAGGCCGGGGACTCTATCCCATTCTGCTTTTGTGCCTTTAGTTTCGACTTAGGCCGGGGACTCTATCCCGTTCTACTCATTTGTGCCTTCAGGCCGGGGACTCTATCCCGATCTACGTATTTGTGCCTACAGGCCGGGGACTCCATCCCAAATATATGAAGTATATTATATGAAATACCGTGTTATATTATTTTAAGTAAAGTTAGTTTGTAAGTTTGGAAAGGTCGAATAAAATTACGATCGACAGGAGTTCCGAACTCTTCAAAATCAAACCGAGTTTTCTTGCTTTCTTCGGTCTGACCCTGGACCCGCTGAACTACCTCAGCTATAGACAAAAAAAGCATCAAAGTGTTGTGTTGTTAATTCTGAAAAATATTTGTATCCACTTGTTAAGTAATTTATTTATCTAAACTTGAGTAGTTATCTTCAGTTGTATGTATTTATATCTGTTTGTTTCGTGCAAGTGGGCCTTAAAAGGCAAATACATAGTAGATACATTTTTGTTAAACTTCTAGCCAAATGTCATAATCAGACTTATCAGCTATGTTCAAACACTATTGTATGCTTTCAAAAATCAAATTTAATTTAAATAAAAATTAAGAAAACATATAGATATGTATATTTAATTGTAGGGGGCATGGTCTGTGTCTAACCGATTTCAATTTTAACTAAAGAAAATAAATTTAAAAAAAAAGTAAAATAAAACAATGAATACTAATAATATGTACTTATTTTTTTTTCTTTAAATAGCGATGTGCTCAATTTTTTTTAAACTAATTCCACGATTAACACCGATTTTCGATGTGCTAATCTCCCGATTTCCAAAATTATTTTATGGCACTTACCATCACTCCACAGCTACTACTACAATGTTAAAATTTAAAATTTACTGGTAAAACTTAGAATTTTGGTAAATCTGATGTGTTTTGTTTTATTAATTCTTTCTGGACATTTAAAACCATGCATTTGGTATAGGCTATATAGTAGACGTGACATAATGGGGATTTTTTTAAAGTTTTGTATAAAATGCAAATATGTAGTTTTATGAAAGATAGAATTTAATTAATTAATATTAATAATGAAAAAAAATTTTAAAACTCGAAACAAGAAAAAAGATTTCTTTTTTGTCTGCATCAATGCAAAATAAATTTAAAGATAATTTACCACTACCTGACTTCGTGTTTCTGCAGCGCAGTTGTGAGTTGTGCACTTTATTTTGGCAAGAAAATGAGTGAAAGTATATCTGTAGATTTTATAAGTTGATTAAAACTATTTATCTAACGGAGCACGAAATTTCCCGCTCCATCATACTGCTGACGCGTAACTACTTTAAAAGTAAATGAATTAAATTTTATTGCTCGACAGCGATAATGACGGTAGGTGTACATTGAACTTGAGGTTGTTGATCATATTTTTATGAGGAACATTGACCGAAGGAATTTAATCAAAATGATTGATTTAAGTCACCACAAGTTCATCAGAAATTTACTGAGAAACCATGGAGTGTGATGAAAACAAGTACTCGTATTATTAGAATGTGATTTGCATGCGATCGTTGGCAAATTAAAATCAAGTTTAAAACCTTGAACAAAGAAATAAAATTGAATAAATTTACGAATAAAAAAATAAAAATATTTTTGGCAAAAATTGCAATTTGTCCGGTTTTAATTTTCTATTTCCAGTTTTTAGTTTTGTTTTTTTTTTTTTTTTGTATTTTTGCACTTAACCACTGATTTGAACAAACCTGAAGTCATAAACGTCAACGGCCAACAGCTGCAGCATTCTTTTATTTTATTTAAAATTCGATAATATTTTTAATTTAATTGCAGCTTTGGGGTGTCTATAAAGTCATACATTTAATACGTCGGGGAATACTGTACTTTTACGCCCAATTGAATAACTCGCTTAACAGCTTGAATGCATGAAAAGATATAGTTTGTCGTTTAAGATTGAATAAGAAGCATTGTTGCAAAAAAAACCCCAAGGCGAGAAAATATTAATAATTATAATTAGAAGTGTCTCGGGGAGTGTCAAAATAAATAGGAGGAGAGTCGTTCACTGGACGACAGACGTGGTACATGAGTAAAATTTTATTTGGCCAGGCATAACATTTTGTCAAAACAAGACTAAAAATGATATGACTTCCGAATACGCGTATATCTGGAGGCAAAGTGCTTGGATAAATAAAGTATACTTTTAAATATTTTTATTTGATTTTTTTGAATGAGTCAATTTTTCAATCATTCATTAAACATTTAATTAATTTATAAGCCCATTGTCCAATGGAAATCGCGTTGGATTGTCAAGCCCGAGGTATAGGTTCAATTCCCAGCCTCTTCCTCCTTAACGAGAATGTTAAGGCTGCTGCATCTTGCGAGGAAATGACGATTCCAATCATTCATCAACAGTATCTCTTGACAAATTTAACTTTAATAAAAGTGCTAAAGAATTCGACGAGACCAGGTTAAAATAAAAGGAATGTTCATTTTACCATGGAACTTACGACTTTGGTATCAAGTGAAAGGTGACGTTGAAGTTAAAACTTAATATCTCAAAATGTATTTAAAATAGAAAAACATATTTATTTCTATTTTAAACACAAGAAACATCCCTTGCATATGATACTTCATCATTTTTCTACGTCATTTATTTCGCACGTTATAAAGAATTATTCGTGAAAAAAGTTAAAATCTTTATTTTGCAGTCGGAATTTTCAAGCTCAGATATCTTGACTTTACCATGAACGATTTTGAAAATATTGCACTGAAATAACAAGCTCAACGTCATCTGTCATTTGATACCAAACTCGTTCGTGTACACTCTTGGCCAAAAATGGGCAATTTCCTTTGGGTTAAATTCATGTAAACAAAAACAACTTGGCTTTGAATTCCCCAAAATAATAAAAATCTAACAATAAGTAATGGAGGTCATGAACTTACATAATATTATCATTACAAGATTTGTAAAAAGATTTTACTTCCACACAAATTTAGGCTTACATTTCAAAAATACCCATAGCCTTCAATTTATTAGTTTCCTCTCGTTTGATTCCATGTACAATGGCGCAAGTTTGAAATATTGGTTTTTTATTTGAATTTTTGTAATAAAATCTCCAACCGCCAACCATTATTCGTTTTTGGTTAACGCAAATGAACCTAGATTTCAATACTCAGATAATTATGAAATGTAGGTAAGGTAAACCTATTTTTACTTTGATGTGGTTTCTGTTATCATCTTACATCTTACTGCTCCCAAAAATTAAACCTAACTAATTTATTTTTGTCTTCATCAAGAAGGTCACTAAAGTAATTAAATGTTGCACATCAAAAATTCCGACCTCATAAAATAAAATCAGTAGAGCATGCCATATGCATATAAACAAATATGTAGGTACTCGTATGAAAGACTCCCTTGGCTTGAAGTATGTTGATCGGATAAGATATATCTATGGATTTTTTATTAGACAGTTTCT
Source organism: Epistrophella euchroma (assembly GCA_947049315.1). Taxonomy (NCBI): domain Eukaryota; kingdom Metazoa; phylum Arthropoda; class Insecta; order Diptera; family Syrphidae; genus Epistrophella; species Epistrophella euchroma. The sequence goes on from OX346246.1 coordinate 24,535,894, forward strand.
AAATAAAATTCAATCACCTGACTTGAATCTAGAGCTTGTGATTGTTCTTTGTGCATAAATGTACCTATGTATAAACAATTTTGTTGTTGCAATTGACAAAACATAAACATTTTTCACCAGGGGCTCTAGCTTATGATTTTATCTTGATATCTTTAATCTGTGATCCATTGTTGTGTCGATCAGATAAAATGTTTCTCAAATTACCTCATTCTACATTGGTATAATTGAGATGAAGTTATATTGCATACATATATACCACATGCTGCATTGTGGGGCACCAATTTAACTACCTTCATCGTATTAGGAGTTTAGACTCCAGGGCACGTAGGAATTAAGCCCAATTCTACTTTGTCGTCGTGCTCTTGTAGGTAAAATTTTTGTTGCATTTTATAGTTTCACTTTGTTCCATAAGTAGGTACACATACACAGCACATAGTAAGTGACTGAGTGAGTGCATTAAACAAATTTGAAACAATTTTAAATTTAAAATTTGGTATTCAAAGAAAAAAAATTATCTATACCACTAATACACAATATACTGTGTCGATTTATGTATAAAGGCAAAGATCGATTCCACCTATAAATTTTTTCAAATGCGTTATTATATAGTTTACTAGCGGACCCCGCCGAACGTTGTATCGACCTACCACATAGAAAATATGCTTGTTTTAATATACCTACTACAATAATATAACTTCAAATGCAAAAAGCCCAAAATGTGTGTCATGCCTTATTTAACAAAAGTTATTTAAAAAAATATCCTTATAATGTATTACATTAATCTTTGCCTGGTTTTAGTATACGTATATAACATAACAGACCACTTAAAACAAACAATACAAAGTAAGCATTTAGCAGGGTCACTGTGGCGTATACGTACTTTTTTTTATCAGCATATTAGTTGGATACAAATTTTTACCTACATAAAAGCTTTACAGTTAATTTTATATCATTGGTATGAGATATATTTTGAATAGTAAACCCCTCATACGTAAAATAAGTCATTATGTAAGTTACGTCGAAGTTTTTTGTATAAAAAAAAATTAGTTTAAATCGATTGCGAATTTTATCCCACTAAAATTTTACTTCTTTCGGCAAAAATATTTTTTTGTCTTTTGATCATTGTGGGGTCGTGTGAATCTTAATGATTTGGTCTTCGTCAAATTCGTCGCACAATTTTTATACATTAACTTGCTGAATAGAATAGAATGCTAGAACTGAAGCCGCAGACGTAACTGGAAGAGCTGTCAAAAAGTGTCGTACATTATTTTTTTTACCTGCCCACAATGCAGCTGTACAGCTTTGAATGCATTTTGAAGAAAAACAAAATAATATTCTTGTGTACAAGTTCAGAATACACATTTTTTGTTTCCAATAATTTTCCTTTTAATAAATAATTTTTTTCGCGATACAAATAACCACAATATTTTTTTCCGACCCCAAAATTTGTTTTTTTTCTTCATACAAATTGAAACGTCAAAAGTGCCGTACGTGAAAAGTTAAAAGTATGCAGCTCCGTATGCGTCTACGTTCCGTTGTGTTCGCAACATTGAGTTTGCGTGTATTCAATATTTTGACAGCTATTCCAGCTCCAGCTCCGTCTCCAGTTCAGTCTCCGTCACCATTCTGTTCAGCCAGTAAGTCGTCTCCTACCTGTCCATTCGCTAGTAATTCTTCTTCGTACTATTTCAAGCTGTTGTTGGACGTCAAGGCCAGTCAAATTAAGATTTTGGAGAAAAGTCATTGCGAATCTTTCATATCTCTTAGTGGTACACTGGTGACAACCAGATTTTGGCGTTCGCACAAACTCTCCAGTTTCCCTGAACGTGCTGTAGATCTTTGATGCACACCATTGGCTTAGATGGAGCTGACGGGCCACAGCACGTTGGCTTATTCCTTGTTGCAGTAGTTTAACAACTTGAGCAACATCTGCAATTGTGGTATAAATTCATTCCAATGTTGCCTACTCGTGCTTCCAATTTTAATAAAATTTGTTATTTTCATTATTATGGCGGATAACGTGAAAACTATGCAATGGATTTTTATGATTTTACCTCCTATTTAAAGTTTAAAGTTCAAGCTTTAACACGTAAACATTAACAATTAAGCACTAAAATTGTAACCACAGATATTCTTGCTTTTAAAATCTTTTAAAATGCGTATGTGAGTACCTACCTCAGTAAAATATATTTTATAAAATATAATTTTATAGAATTTATGAAATTTTAATATCGAACATTTTTCATTAATTACATACACTGGGTTTTATTACTTTATTCATTCTATAACTGCACTCTGCAATAATTTTTGTACAGAGCTCACATCACGAAAGACCAAAGCGATTGTTCGAATTAACGAAAAAGTTTCTCAGTTTTACTGAAATAAAATTGAATAAAATGAATCTATGTATTTATTATGAAGTAAGAAGTGCACCTAAATCCAAAATGTATTGTGTTTGTATTTGTATTGTATTTATTAATTCATTTTGTTGGTAAAATATTGTATAAATATATTATAAGAAATTTTAAGATTCTATGAAAGATTACAATAGCAATTTTAACGATATATATAAATTCAAAATATTAATTACCCAGAGAAATTATTCAAATAAATAACAAAATTAACATTAATTTGCAAAAGATAAAGTTAAAAATTAGTGATCTTCCTAATAACCAATTTTGCAACAAACCCAACAAAACAAATAAAGAGACACTCTTTAGCCAAGCTTAATGCCAAAGCTAGTTTGGCGAATGCTCATCAAAAAAAATATTACTCAAACGTATGAAGTTGTGTGCAAGGTGAGAAAGAAAGAAAGATATTTTTTATACATTTTATTTTATTTATTTTTTTTTTTTTTTTCAATTTAATATTTTAATCTTTTTTTTTATTTTTTTTATTGTATTTTTTTTTTGTATTAAATACGTATAGAAAGTTATTTTCAATTTGAATGTGATTGTAGTTGAAAAGCCATGATTTTGCCTTGTGTAAGAACATAGACAATACTCTGAGACTTCTGATAGAGTAAGGCAATCTGTTAAAAATCGATGGAGCCACTATTGTGAAGAATCTTCTAAAGTGAACCTTATTATAAGAAGGGATAGTAACCAAATTACTGGAGTTAACTCTTAAATGAGGCCGTGAGAAGCAGAGTGGCCTAACTGACTTTTTCTCTTTTTTCATGAGAGCGAAAACAAAAAACAGCTCTTTTTGAAACAGTAATAACTGTTAATTGAAGTAAGATATGAATGATTTTATTTTTGTGATATGTCTAGAAATAAGTACAGAATTCTTTGCAATTCATATTTTCCCTCAAAGTACCGTTTAAACTCATTTTTAAGTCAGTTAGGCCACTTTGGCACTGAGGAAAAAACAATTTAATTCAATGAAGCAGAAAGATAGGCCAAAAGCGTTAATTTAAAACAAGCGATTTTTATTTAAATTGTGAAGTTTTTATTTTAAAATGAAGAAATTAAAGTAAATTATTCACTTCCTCATGTCTCAGAACATCAAATAGCTTCTATTTCAGTAAAAATTCTTGAATTGTCCTTCAGAGCGGTATAAAATTGTGTTATATTGGAGTTTTGAATGCAAGGATATAAAACAGTGTTTTCGTTTGAAATATTTTAGATCATTTTTTTACGCTGAAATAATTAAAATATATTTTTTATAAGGGTAAGAGGGACAGTGGCAAAACTGAAGCTATGAGACCTTCCAGGGCTTGCACTCGTATGATAACAAATAAAGAAACCGTATGAACAACAGAATATTTATGTGGGCTAGTGAAAATGCTATAGTCATTTTAATAAATCTAATTTAGGGGGAGCTTATCTCAAAGCTTCGGGTTCTGAGCCGCTTGGTCTAGGTTTAAGTCAATGAATGAAAAAATATTTCAATTTAAAATGAATATTAGACTAAGTAGGTACAGGTTTGTGATGGCGCGAAGCGTTTTTTAGGAAATATAGGCTCCTACGTATATGATTATCATACAAAGGACAAAACCCCATTTCTATGATTTTCTATTTCATATAATAAAAAATTATATTTTGAGCCCTGTTGAAGTACCTATAGTATTTATTATTTGCATTATGCAGTTATGATCTGCAAATTTTTGAAGGATTTTCGAGGTAGCTATCGGTCTAATCAATAAAATTGGACTCATATAGCATTACTATTCCATCTGTTAGCTTATAGAAAACTCGGCCTGACCTAATATTTTGAGAAAAACGACAAATGTTAACGCAAAAAGGGCCTAAGAAAGATAGGCCACTCTGGCACTAAACATTTTGAATTTTTTGTGTTTGGCCTAAGTTAAAAATGCGCTTAATTTATATTGTTAAGCCGTTTAATCCAAAAATGCAGGCATAAAGATAAATACATAAGGATTCAATTTTTGTGAAAAAAATTCTGACGGCCTGAAATTATGTCAGGAATTTATTCTTAGTGAAAGATATCCACTTCTTATAAAAAATATTTAAAAACTTTAAAATAGTACAGGAGCATTCCATGGTCACGTACAGACAAGTTCAACTAATTTTCTGTTATTATAAGGATGTTATTTAGAAAGGTCATGTATTAATTTTTTTTTCAAAAGTTTGTACATTAGTCTTCGATTTTTTGTAAAAACTTTAAAGGTATTCTTTTAAATTTCTTAGAACTATTAGACATCGATCGAAAATTTGTAAGAACCAAATAATAAGGAAGAATAAAAGTTAGTATTTATGAGAAAAAAAAAATTAAAAGGCTCATCCTTATATTTTTAGGAATTTTTGAATGGGTTGTCACGTACAGACAAATTGCGTCACGTGTCTGACAGAGTTGAAATGAATGGTTTTTAAGAGTAGTTATTTAATAGTTAACAACCGTTTTGTCTTCTGATAGACTATGAATTCGCTACTCTTCCCTTTTTTTGTCAATTTTAATGTATTGGAAAGTCAAAATTCCGGGTATTGGTTTGGCATTTTGCGATTGAAAAACTGTCCTTTTTAGTGTGTTTTTTTGTTAGATATTCATGAGGCTGAAAGAAAAATCATAATTAAAAGTCATCTGATGTTATTACTGCCAAAATAAAAATGACTTAAACTCAAACACATCACATTAATTTTATGTTTAATTAAAATTATTGTTTATATGCCGCTATCTTTCTTTAAACGTGCATTAACATTAAAAAATCGAAAATTTGAGAGTTCTCATTTTTCATGGAATGCTCCTACAGATGTCTTAGGGCCATTTGCTGAAACGAAACTTAAATAATTTATGTTCAACTTAAACGCTTATGTTCTACTTTTTCCTCAGCGTAAACTGTCACATAAACTCTTATGTTGAACTTAAATACTTAAGTTTCGTTTCAGCAAATGGGCCTTAATGGAAGAACTTAGAAGCAAAACTGCCATTTAGTTTAAACTTTTTGCAGTCAGAACAATGGAACATATATCACATAATCAACTAAAATAAGAAACGCTGAGAGACTGAAGTGCACTAGCTTGGTTTTATTACTTAGGACCATTTTATTTATTGTGAACCAGCGTCTTAAAATATCCAAATCTGAGTTTATATCTGAAATTAAGTCAAGCATAGATCTGCAACCATACGAAAAGACCTTATAATCAGCAAACGCTGTAATTTTGCCTTTGAACTTCTGCCTGAAAATTGAATTGATGAAAATTAAAAAAAAGCAAAGGACCCAAAACTGAACCTTGCGAAACACCAATACTTTTGTTGCATAAATTACTTAAGGAACCATTAAATTTTAGCAATTGCATCCTATTTGTCAAATAAGAAACCAGCCAATCATATTTATAACAAATTTTCCGATATACTATAGCGCTGAACACCAAAATATAAAAAATTTCTAAAACTTAAAAACTAACCACCTAATTGAGCTTGCATAATATATTTCTCATGAAGTCATTAACATAAATTAAAATTATTTAAGTTAAGTTTTTATTTTTTTTTTTTTGCTATACTTACCTACTTATTTACTCCAATCAATTCGTTTGTCTTCTATATGTTATGCAAGTATATATTGACATGACTTGACTTGATAATTTGACTGATTTACATCTTGACTATACGAAAGATAATACGTATATTACGTAGGTTGGGTACTCTAAAATTCTTTTACATACAAAAATGTTTATTTTTCCTCCTAAGATATTTTTGTTTTTCTAACGCCCTATTACTAAACGAAAAACAACGGAAAGATAAGACTTACACACCTGTCAACTTGTAGTTCATATTAATAAATTTGCCATAGGGCTGTTAAAGATTTGAATTCTCAGCTTTACTCATACATAATACTTTTATAATTCCTATTGACTTTTCCAAAAGCTACTTACATCCAACTAAAACATAAATAACTGAACAAATGGAATAGGTTCAAAATCAATCAGCTAGTGGACACGATACGTTAAAATAGACAGTCAAAATTATTGTTACTAGCTTGCTGAAGTAGGTAATTTTGTTATTATTTTTTTGCTAGCAGAAAATAAAATCTGAAATAATACAACTGTCATGCACACAGGTCAATATAAATGCATGTTGTATGCAATTATTTGTCCGAAATGCTTGGCGTTAAACAATTTACCAAATTGCCAATACACAAGTTGCTTAAATATAACTTTTATAACCAATCAATAGAACAAGCTTAGAAAATAATTCGATCATTTTTCATTATTTTAAATTATTATCTTGAGCTTGTTTACCAGGACCGGATTGAGTTCCACACATAATCTAACATGGTTTTCCAAATAGCTTTTAACCCAGAAATAATGGCGTTTCGTCCCGGCAATATCACTTGGGCTTATCAGTTGACCTGCCAGGGGCAATTTTTGTTAAGTTCACTTCAACTTATGTACCTATAATATATACAGGGTGATCGGTATTAGATGCACCAAACTGCTGGAGCGAGAATGTTGGGTTAAGACAAGAAAAAATTCGTATGGAAGGGGGGGTCTGTTTCCCCCCCTGACCCTCCTGCCTAAACGGGGGGGAAATAGACCCCCCCCTCCCATACGATTTTTATCTTAACCCAACCTACTCGCTTCAGCAGTTTGGTGCATCTTATACCGATCACCCTGTATATGAAAACTCATTGGGCCTTACCAATAATAAAATTTAGTTACTTACTTACTTACTTTACTTTACTTTAGATGGCGCTCACAGCCCAGGATGGACTTCGGCCTTAACCAACAAGTTTAGTTTAGTTTAGTTATGACTTAAATATTGCAATGAAATTAACCATAACGTTATGGATCCTAAATAATTAACCATACATTATTTTCTCAATTTTTCGGAGCCAATTCGACACATGGTTCATTATTTATAGTCCACGTAAATATTTAGGTATAATACCATGCACGATTTATTATTTAGAGCCCATTCCATTATAGTCCATTTTACTGAAATATTAAAGCCGTAACTAAATTTGATTATTGGTAGGGCCCAATGTGAACTATATCCTAGATTAAAATTCTTAATCATTAAGCTGGAAATGTTTTTTTTTCCAGAGCACTGCCTCCGTGAGGAAATGGCAAATCCTCCAAAAGTATTTCTTGTTATAAAAAGTGAGTTTCTTTAAATCCGTTTGGATTCAAAGCAAAGTTGTAGGTCCCTCCATTCCCTCCACACTTGAATCGTTAAGAGATGTCTTTTTTTTATTTATTTATTTTAAATTTTTTTACAATTTAAATGCCTAGATGAGCTAATCTCTGAGCCTTTTGTGTTCGACTACTTAATCCGGTACTGATTATCACAAATAAATTTAGACGGAAACACACAAAAGAAGTAATAATCGTTTAGTCTTAGGTTGGTCGTAAAGTTTACCATAAATATGCCCCTAGGCTGTTTTATTTTTCACCAGTAGGTAATAGGTAAATATAAAATCGAATAGGTTTGCAATAGAAGTTAATAATAGTGATTTGCGGTTCTGATATTATTTAATCGAATTGTTTATTGTTAAATGTTAACGGGTGCTAAATGTGGGCTTGGCCTGTATATAGGTCAGATATGATTTTATTATCTTTTCTTAAACACAAAAATATTATTGTAATATAATGACCTTCAGTTCATGAATTTAACTTTACATTTTTTCTCCTAATTTAATTCATATATTATGTGCTTGAATCGAAGTTGACGAAAATGAACAAAATTTCTTTAGGTACGGTTTCTTTTTTGAATTAATTTTGCCAGCTTTATGTGATGTCAACATGTTAATGTTAGATACTTTGATATTTGACCCACAAACTCAAAGGTTTTTTGTATTATAAAGAAGACAAGTGAAATAAAGCAAACATTAATTTGAAAAAGTTTTTGCGGTAAACAAAAATTTATATTTGAGTATGGTTCTTTCATTAGAGTAAGCTTTGATTTGTACAGGGTCTCACATTGACTATTACAAACTTAGTCTTCTATCGATCGATCTATCGTGGATGGCATTTCTACATAAGAGACGCACATGGTCCATGGCCTAAGTGGTACTGGATATTAATACCTATACTGATTGCTCTGCAACGAAATATATTTTCCACCAACGTATACTCTCGTGAAGATCATAACGCAAGAATTCTTGAGACACAGGTGGTTTCAATAATAGGCTACATGGGCTCTGCGATATTTTCGGAGCGCTAAATCCAGCTTCCCATCGGTCATCTCTGGAGTTATATTAATGATTTGGTTTCCAAGATCCAAGGTTAGAGTTTTTGCGTTCGGGTAACGTTCCTACAACGAAAAACCTGGATAAACTTAAAATCAGAAATTAAATAGCCATCCATGAAGTGCGATGTGTTGGAAAGGGAGAAAGTCAAGTAATTTCTACTACGGCCGGAGGCGGTGAATGGAGCAGAGTCATCGGATTTTTGGTTGTGGTTTTGTGATAAGAGATAAGACTTTACGCAAGAAAAAAAGTCTGGAATGTAATCGAGTTCCTGGTCACAATCCGCATCAATACCATAAATTAAAAAAAAAAAAAAACACCCCTAATGGAAGGGAAAGATGGAACAAGAATGGCAATGGATGTAGTTATCCACGACACCACACATTCGAGTGAATATTGTAAACAAATTGGACTACGCGAAGCTAATACATATCGCAATAGATCAAGAAAACTTTTGCTAACAGCGGCTCCAGTGAAAACACTGTCAATATGCTCGGATCAGATGTGGCAGATTGCTCTAAGCGAACACAAAGATGATGAAGAGTGTTGCTACATGCAGCCAAGAAAAAGGCCTACCTTGCAATAAGACCCAGTTTAGATTGGGAAGATTAAGGTGGGTATCATTGCAGTTTGTGGGTAAGGGAAATGCGGGTTAAAGTATCTCGTGAGGCGCGAAGAAAACATAAAAACCGCATTAATGAGTCTCATTTGTTGTTGTTTCACTGTGTGAAAGTTCAAAATTGTTGTTGTATCAGTGTATTTTACGGCGGCGGCGCCTCAAAATTTATAATGTAGACACAACGACACTCACTAGTCCAGACTCAATTTTTCCAATCTAAACAGCGTCTATAGGACCGAAGCTGCTGAGGAAGCAGTCCCGGAGATCTAGCTACGGTAAAAGAAGAAGGACGAAACATCGGCTTCTCAGGAAAAAAAGAAAGGGTTATGTTCGACAGAGTTCGTCCCAGTCTTGATACCTTCTTAGATGAGAGTGGGAATACCGTAGTAGATAAACAGTCAGTGCTGAGGATGTGTAAAGAACTCGTTTCTAGATGGTTAAAAGGTGAAGACATTCTACTTGAACCATGATGGTCAAAACTTCGGTCCACCTGACGTACAAAAAGTGCGGTCAGCGATATCCATACTTAAGACCTACAGGCGGGCTGATGTTCTACCACCCGAACTACTTAAAGCAGCGGGAAATGAGTTGATAAGGAATGAAAGTTTGTACAAGGATTGGAACATCATATACATATTGTGCTTCTTGTAGATGGTCTTAAATATTTTAAACCCTTATTTTTGACATTCTGATTGTCCCGTATCATAGTATGCCCGATGAATTTAACCTTGTTTCTTGGTATAATATTCCCCATCCACAAGAAATAAAAAGCTCCAAACTGTGCCAACTACACTACTACATAGGTATAAGTCTCCTCAACTTCGTGTACACAATCCTGTCATCTATACTGTGTGATGGACTAAAACCATTTGTCAACGATCCTTTTCGGCCCCTATCAGATCAGTGTAGTCTTAGGCCCGGCAAATCAACCGTCGACCAAATTTTCTTACTCCAACAGATTTTAGGCCGTGTCAAACAGAGCGCGGTCCGGCGGTCTTTGTAAGAAATTACAAACAAAATTTGCCCGCCGCGTTCTTTCCTTCCATGTTGAAGTATTGACCGTCCCGTTGGCCCGCGTTCTGTTTGACCAGGCCTTTAGGATAAAAGACCAAGAGTTCTAAATCGATACATACCGATTTTGAAGTCGCATTTATAGCGTAGACTAGACAGAGACGAATTATGTGTCACATCTTAGTATCCCTGCCAAACTCGTCCGCTTGTGCAGGATGACGATGGAGAAAACTCGCTGCTCCGTCAAATCCGGTGTAAGAAGACCACCGTACTTTTTGATGTTGAGAAAGGTTTGAGGCAGGCGACGCGTTATCATGCAACCTCTTTAACGTCATTCTAGAATCTATAAGCATTTTTACGCAACTCACAAGTCAATAACAGAGGTACAATTTGTCAGACATGCGGTTGACTTACTTTTTTATGCAAATGATATTGACATTATCGGGAGAACGAACCGAGCTGAAATGATGCAGTTGCAAGTATTCAAGCGGAGGTGGCGAAAATGGGTTTGGCTGGTTAATGAGGACAACATGAGAAAGGATTCTAAATATCGTGGTCACGGTCAAAACGTCACAATGATACACAACTTGAAATTAGTTAAGGACTTTTGTCTACCTGGTGTTCCACTATTACTTCGCAAAATTAAATCAATTTAGAGATCAAACGAAGAACAACTTCACTGTTTCTCCAGATCCAGCATTAAAAAAATCTTTTAAGGTGTAGACTGTAGTAGCCCTCTTACACAAAAATCAAGGCCTTGATGAGCCTGCTCCTTTTCAGATAGTGCTGAAGCACCGATCTTCTCAAGAAGGGATGATTAGTTGCTTGGTTTTTTTGGCCATGTGTATGATTATTGCGACATTAGTATTGTTATATAACAAGCTGTTTCAAAGTTGGAAAGTTATGCTAAAGACACAGGAGTCCCGAGAATAAACGTTCGTTTGAAATCGGGGCAAAAAATCTTGAAATAACACTTTTACATACTGTTACATAAGCAAAGCTATAACCAACAACCAAAACGGTCAAAAGAGTTGATTAAAATTGAAAGACAAACAAATTTCCGTTCACCCCATCAATAAATCGATAATAAGATAGCTTTGGAGCTTGTGTCGTGGATAGCCTTCCGAATTTAGCTAATCACACCAACACCAGCAAGAGATAACTTGGTAAGAAAATCATTAATTTCTTAGTTCATTTTCAGTCAGCCATTTAATTTGTTTTTTAAATATGAGAGCTCACTCAAGTGAGATTGAAACAGTGCGAGCCTATTACTCGTAGGTTAGGTAGGTATATTAATTACCAAATATAAATTTAATGGATGAAGAATCGAATCAAGTACCCCATCCAATCATATACCTACTACGCCTGGCTATATCGTCTTTTAATAGAAAAAAAAATAAATTGGTTTGTTTGATTTTTCGAAAAAATGCCTAACCTATTACATGAAGGTGCACTGAGGGAAAAACACTTTAAACTCCTGAACAAACCACTTTAAAATTAAAAGCTAACATGTATGAAAGTCAACCGTTATGGAACGTACTTAAATTAAAAGTTACAATTTAAATTTTTGTAACTTTAACGACAACGTTTTAAACTTAAAAGTAAACACTTTAAATTTTAAAATAGCATTTTAAAAAGCCATTTTTAAATGGCTTCCTTTAAAATTTGAATGGAACACTTTTAAAATACATTTGAAAATGTTCACTTTAAAATTTAAAGTGTTTTTAAGGCTCTCACTTTTAAATTCGATTTAAAATGGCTTCCTTTAAAATTTAAATGGAACACTTTTAAAATACATTTGAAAATGCTCACTTTAAAATTTAAAGTGTTTTTAAAGCTCTCACTTTTAAATTCGATTTAAAATGGCTTCCTTTAAAATTTAAATGCAACGCTTTTAAAATACATTTGAAAATGTTCACTTTAAAATTTAAAGTATTTTTAAAGCTCTCACTTTTAAATTCGATTTAAAATGGCTTCCTTTAAAATTTAAATGCAACACTTTTAAAATACATTTGAAAATGTTCACTTTAAAATTTAAAGTGTTTTTAAAGCTCTCACTTTTAAATTCAATTTAAAATGGCTTCCTTTAAAATTTAAATGCAACACTTTTAAAATACATTTGAAAATGTTCACTTTAAAATTTAAAGTGTTTTTAAAGCTCTCACTTTTAAATTCGATTTAAAATGGCTTCCTTTAAAATTTAAATGGAACACTTTTAAAATACATTTGAAAATTTTCACTTTAAAATTTAATGTGGTTTTAAAGCTCTCACTTTTAAATTCGATTTAAAATGGCTTCCTTTGAAATTTAAATGGAACACTTTTAAAATACATTTGAAAATATTCTCTTTAAAATTTAAAGTGTTTTTAAATCACGCACTTTTCAGTTCAGAATAAATGTCTTTGAAGCTGAAATAGTAGAAAATATAATGAAACATACTTACTTTTCCACTGAACCAGTGTTCCAATATCTATATCTTCGGAAGCTGAAAAGCCAAATATCTCTTAATAAAAAAAACATGTTTTTTTATTTAGGTATTAAATTTTTATTTAATTTTTTTTTCCAATCAATCAACAAAAATATTTTCTTATAAAGTTTTAAACCTAGCATATTTACATCTTTTTTTAATTTTTTTTTCTTTCAAATATTGACAAATTTTATTGTTTTTACAAGATAACAAAAAAAAAACAAATTCTTTTTTATAAATAAAAAGGTAACTTTGTAAAAAAAGAAATATATTTATACAGGTGTTCACTAAATTTCTATTTTTATATACATTAGGTAGGTACTTTATTCTTTCTCAATCATTATTTAATTTATGAAACATTAATTAGCAAATATATTTTCTTAGAAAGTTTTAAACCTTACATGCGTCTTTCTGTTACAAATTAATTTTTTCGTGAATTCCGAAATTTGTATGAGTTTGAAAAAAAATCGTTTAATGGAATTTCAAAAGGTTAGAAATTTTGTTAAATCTTACAATTTTTGTAGCATAAAAAAGAAATTAAAGCTTTTCTTGTTAATACATATTTTCATCATCACATAATAAACACAATTTGAAATGAAAATGCGCACACAAAGCATGTTGGATTAGCTCCAGGGAAATTATTTTAACTGCTTATTATTTCAAATAAAAAGCAACGACTCAGAGAAACCTGGTGGTGGAAATACAGGTGGCCTAAGAATAGAAATTAAGTGCAGATAACGAAGTACTGATAAGGTAGGATTATAATCGATATTTGAATTGACTCTTGTACAGAAGTTTTAGATAATGTTAAGTTGGAGCTCATTATGCAACAAAATTTTTGTTTATTTTGTTATTCAATTGTTGTGATATATTCTACGGAAGTTCATAAATGTAAGGATATCTTGAACTATTTTAAAGCAGATGCTCAGAAGAAGATCATACTACCGTCAACAAAGAAAAAGGAGAAGTTCACAAGTCGGAGGATATTTTAAGTTAAAAACTTGAATAATTCAAAGCAGATGTTCAGAGCAAGATCATAATACCGTCAATAAAGTAATAGGAGCAGTTCACAACTAGGAGGATATTTTGAGTTGAAAACTTTAATAATTCAAAGTAGATGTCTTAACTTTCTATAAACTAGTCCATCTCTGCATCATTAATTTATTTTACAAAGTTTTAAGTCTAGCATATGTTTTACCATTGTTTATTTGATATAAATTCATAGGAGGGCTCGTGAATTCCGAAATTTCTACGAGTTTTAAACAATTTTCTTTAGCTCCAATTTCAAAAGATTGGAAATGGTTGTCAAATTTAATAATTTTAATAGGATAACAAAGAACAAAAACATTTCCTTTTTCGTAAATAAAAAGTTTAGTTTTGAAAAGTGATGCATTGATACCACAGGATTTTGCTAAATACCTGTTTTCTTTATATTCAGTGTTTTTGTAATTCATATAACTTGCAACCTGTACCTGTTTAAGATTTATATCATGACCTGAAGTTATAATTGGGAAAAAATCTTCTTTAGTGATATCTCTAATACAAAAAATTTTAGGATCAAAGAAACTAGGCAAACCATTTTTGTATTTCAACAAAAAATTTGAAAAGACTAATGAACTTTTAATGGCTGCAGAGTATGAAGGATTTACTCTAGATGTTATACTATTAAAATAAATTTTAGCATCTTTGTGCTTTGCTTCAAAACGCATTGCCCACACAAATTTAAGGGGTCCACACATTTGAATTGCACGGGGATAGTGAACTAAGAAATGATGTTTTGGTTTCAAATAACCGTAAAGTTCGATATATAGTTGATGATGGTTTTTTATAAGCTCACGCAAGTGGTTTATTTCCTTAGCTGAAAAGGTGGATTGAAATAATATGTCAACTATTTCAACGAGCAAAATTAAAAGTTTCCAATGCTTAATACCTGGAAGGATTAAATCTCCAATCATAAGTGGCAGAAAATGTATGAAGCAATGAGCCTCGCTTGCTGTCATTTTAAGGTTGAATGATTTAAGTTTTTCTATTTTAAGAGGCTGTGAAATATCTCCAATGTCGGTTTCTCCAAATTGAAATAACTGTTTTCTACTATTGATAGCATCGATGGAAATGAGGTTTTCACTAATCAAACCCAAGAGAATATTACAAATATCATAAACGCAAACTCCTTCTAAAACATCGTGCATAAGATCGAAATAAAAATTGTCTGTGACGTGAAAGCTTTTCAAGGAATTGAAAACACATTCTAACCTAACACCTGTCTCTTGAAAGTTGTTTTCATTTAGATCTCTTTGATATTGAAGTCGGTTTCGTAACAAATTCTCGTTTTCTAAAATTCCGGTTCTAATGTTTTCCTTAGGAGTAGTACACACTCGGCAATAACGCTTTGCGTTGAAAGATTGTGTGAAACCCAAAATACTGTTGAGCCCTAAGTTGTCTCCAACTACTAAGCCAATAATGAAATGTACTTTAACTATCCGCTCGGGCAACTGAATATTAATTCCCTCTTCCAGCGCTCTTAACTCTTCGATTAAATGGTGTAAAGAAGTTTCGTTGCCACAAATTTTAAGGTCGTTTGCTGCTATGAAAGCAGCATTAAATACAAAATCTAATTTTGATAATATATATTGCGGCATAGTTGGAAAATTATAATAACAACCGCAAATTGAAAAAGTATGTGTACCCAAAGCGTTATTGATTTGAAAATCATCAAAATATAAATTAAATGGTAAAATAAATTCCGTTTTTAATTTCATTTTTTTTAAACAAAAAATTTCAGCGTTGCAAAAATTTGATAAGTTTTTATTATGAAACAAATTGTTTGTATTTTGCATTGTCATCTTAAAAACATTAGGAAGTTCAAATAAAGATTTCATTTGGAATTGTAAGGGCATGATTTGAATACTTAAGGACTTTGCACCAAGCGTAGGATTTCCTTGAAAAACTTTTTCAGTAACTCCATTCATTATAATGAAAGACTTTGGATAATCATACATTTTCATTTCTTTTAAGACTTTAAACATTCGATGTTCAGATGATATTTCTCGAAATGGATTTTCACAAAATTCTAATATGCTTTCGAGGTCTTGTCGCACATCCGAGGGTATAGAGAGGAATTTATTAGCTAGTAGTAGTTTCAGTGAAGAAGAAATAGTTGAAACCAACTCCGTTACAATCTTTTGAATATGAAGGACTTCTTTTCTAGGCACAGAATTTTTAGCGTACATTTCGAGACACAAGACCAAGGCTTTATTTTTTAAATCAGAGATAATTTCTTTTATATTTGGTTTAGGTGCGTAATCTAAATTAGAAGCCTCCTTTTGTGGAGATAAGTTTGAAGTTGAAGTTGAATATATTTCTGATGTTTGGCACACTGCTGGGAGACAAATACTTTCCTTTTTTTTATGCGATAATAGATGTCTCTTTAAGAGATAAAAGCTTGAAAATATTTGCCTGCATTCATTTTGAGCACATTTTAAAACGTCTTTTTGAGATAGAAAGTGGTACAACTTAAAATGGCTTACAAGCACATCGACCAAAGGAAAAGATTTATGGCAAATGAAACACTTAAACATTTTGATTTTGTTTTTAACAAATATAATACGACATAAATGTATTTGAAAACTCACGATGATGCAAAATAATAAGTGAATGATGAAGTATAAGGATTAAGTACAACTAAAGTAGCAATAGTTGTAGGATAATAATTTATATTAAATTTTAATCTATCATATAATTATGATGATCAATTAAATCTTATTAGGATATGTTAAGTTTAGAACTTGGAAAAATGTAGAGGAGCTGTCCAAACTTTCAAATAAATTATCAAATTTATATAAAATACTATCAAAACATACATAAAAGGAGCTTAGGCTTTCTGGGTCACTTTCTTCAGCTATTATAAAAGGTTGAATAGTTAACTTTTTCTTGCTTAAAAGCTCCTCCAATTTGATTTTATAATCGTTTATAGTGAATGATTAAGTGTAAGGATTAAGTGAAACTATAGTAATAATAGTTGTAGGATAATAATTTATATATAATTTGAATCTCTCATATAATTATGGTGTTCACTTAAATCTAATTTGTAATTAGATAATGATATTTAAAGTTTGGGCATAAAAGCTTCTGTTTATTTTGTAAAAAATTGTTGATTAAAATTACGAGGAACCTTAAAACTTTGAGAATATTTTAAGTAAATAATTTGAAAAAATTTAAAGTAGATGACGGCTTACGAGAGCATTAACCAAAGGAAAGTTTTTATGCTAAATAGCATGATATTTTAAACACAAAAGAAAACATACGTAATTCGGAAATTCACGAGGATGCAAAATAATAAGTACCTAAATGATGAAGTGTAAGTATTAAGTGCAATTAAAGTAATAAAAGTTCTAGGATAATAATTTATATTTTATTTGAATCTATCATATAATTATAATTGTCACTTAAATCTTATTTGTTATAAAATAATAATATCTTAAGTTTGGGCATAAATGCTTTAAGGATATTTTGAGTAAGAAATGTGAAAAAAATTAAAGCATAGCATAAAGCATTTAATTTGAATCTTTCATATAAATCATAAGCGATGTTAAGTTTGGACTTTTAACATCATAGCTTGTGTAAATTTCATAAAAAAATTGTTGGAGGAAATTCCAAGGAAGTTCACACGCCTTTGGATATTTTAAGTTAAAAACTTGGAAAAATTTAAAACAGCTGTCCAAACTTTCAATAAAATTATCAAATTTATATAAAGTACTATCGAAATATACATAAAAGGAGCTTAGGCTTTCTGGGTCACTTCCTTCAGCTATTATAAAAGGTTGAATAGTTAATTTTTGTACATAATACTTGCTTATGAGCTCCTCCACTTTAATTTTATAGTTGCTTATTGATGATATGTTTAAAACAAAACATTCATTGGCATCATGAATGGTTGCTTTCTTTTTGGTGGTGCCATCTGAACCTTTGTACCTTGATGTTGGAAGGAGTATTGAATTCAAAAGCACTGCGAATATGTAGTCTTCGCAATCTGAAAACAAAGATATAAAAAAATTCATGATTATACAAGAAGAGATTCAAATTTTCAAAGACTATCACTTGAAAAAACTTTATTCAAAAAGAAAATTGAAGAATAGATTCCCGGCTATAACAAAAGGTATAAGACTTTATTCTAAAAATTGTCGTTGAATTTATGAGTCGTTTTCTATTTCAAGTAATTTTTTTTTTAAATATCCCCTCCCAACTAAACTGGGGGATATAGACTGCCCTTTTCAAAGGATTTTTTTCTTCTTTTGACCCAACTTATACGCTGTAGTATTTTTATCCATCTTGTGCCAAGAACCATCTTTTTTTTTATTATACTGAAAATTATATTACTCGTTATTATAAATTTATAATTGCTAAATTTAGAACATCTGTATTTCCGAAGCTGATGGTTCTGGGCTCAAATTGAAGAAAATTTAATTACTTTGAAATCGCAGAGCGGATTATAGTCAAAAAACTAATCCTTTGGCGTTAAAATTGCCAATAACTGAAAAAAGTTTTTTTTTATTTTTGACCATGATGCGTTCGGTGCTCGAGTTCGAAAACTTGGGTTTTTCAAGAGGCCAATATCTTAAACGACTCAGCGAAAAATTAGAACTACCGGATCTAACGCAAAAGCTAATGTATAAGGTTACTGGACTTTATGTACGTAAGTGAAAAATGGTTTTTCTCTTTATTTATTTTATTTTTATTTTTTTCGAAACTTACCAATTTTGTTTGTTTCCTTTGCTTTGAGCAGCAAACTTTTTGATTGGGGATTTTTAATGTTTGCTTCGTAGTAATTTAAAACCTTTTTCTTAAAGGTGTCCCATCTGCCAATAAGGAGATGCTCTTTACCAGGATACAGAAGTTGGAAGTCAATGTTTACCTTAAAAGATAATACAATGACAAACATTAGTAAATTTTAGTTATCATTGGAACTAAACTTATTAAAATTCTGAGGAGAATTTAAGCAAAATGAATTAGGAATTTTTAATTTTGATTTTCAAATACATATTTGCCTTAGTACCACAGATGATATTATTAGATTTTTTTAAATTTCACGATAATAATTTTAAAAAAATTACCAAAGAAGGAGCTCTCGCATCTTTTAATAGTGGCCATTCCAATAAAAAGTCTTGTTTTGGGTATTTGTTGGCATCTGCTTGTCGCAAAGTGAATGTTCTCTGCCATCTATCTTTTACCTCTGGCCAGTTGCTACAGTCTCTTTTAAGACTATTTTTTAATGAAATAGACACCGACTCGTCTACTTCGGTTGCCGCATTTTTCTGTGGCTCTTCGACTTCAGATTCCTTAGCGTCAAGTTCTTCAAGACTGCTAGAAGACTGAACGTTTATATCCCACTTCTTCCTCTTGGTCTTTAAGTTAAAATACTTAGAATAAAGTTTACCACTGGGGTTTTTTTTATTTTGTCGGGGAATAAAATAGTATTCCTGAAATTGCAAAAAAATATCACAATGTAATAAACTTAACTTTAAATAAGTAATAAACTTATATCAGATAATATAAAGAAAAGAAAAATGAAGATAAGCAGAAAAAGAAAACAAAGAAAAGTAACTGCGAGCATTAAAGAAACAAAGTGTACTAATAAGCCGCACAGTTCACTTTCAATTTTAAGTTAGAAAACTTTATTTCCTAGCGGCTTGAATTGAAGTAGAGGAGTAGCACCAGTTCTCGAACAGTGTACCGAGTTCAAATAGTAAGACTGCTGTATAAAATACTTTCTTAGACCCTAGAAATTTAATGTAAATTCGAGAATAGGCGCCACTACACTATATACTACTAGATTTCTTTAACAGATATGGAAGTATGTATGTAAACTGGTTGTTTTCGAAAATATATAAAGTATGTATTTGCCTGATTTTGTTTTTCATTCGGGAAAATAGTGACTATTTCTTGAACAATTTTGACGAAGCTTTCCGGTCTCAATTTTATTCCTTTTGTTTCAACAACTTCCTCCAAAATTATTTGTATAAGCTCATCCCGCTGCTTTTTTGTTAAACAGGAGTTTTTTTCGTAGTATGTAAGAAGATTATTTCCTTTGGCGCTTGATTGCAAAAAACTTGATAGAGGAGGCTGTTCAATAATAAATGTTTATTCATTAAGAAAAAAAGTCAGATCATAAGCAATACGGTAATATAGGGTACATAGATTTTGCAAATTGAATATTTTTTTTACTTCATTTTCACATAAGATCGAGTGAGTGGGCAAAATGTGTGCAATTTCTTTAATCTATTATGATCACAATTTTCTTTAAAAAAAAAACTCGGATGAAATCGCATTTATAAAACGGCAAAAAAGTAGATCGATTATAAAATAACAGGAAACAATAAAATTCCAAACATTGAAACGGACAGCTTAAAATCAATTAAAAGGAGATGCGTTGGAAAATATTTGCTAAAAATAACAACCTTATGTTATAAAGCATTTTTTTTTAAATAAAGGCACGATTAAAGTAAAATATAGTTAACTTTTGTTAGAAAAAGAACACACTTTAAATAAGAAAACAAAACAATTTCTAACGAACAGACAGTTGAATACAAATCAACTTACCACTGATTGTGAATTTAAAAATGAAGGGGTGTGAGCTGATGAAGGCGTATCAGTTAAATGGTCTTTGCCGAGCCATGCAATAATTTTTGAATTATTGCTTAAGGTGTCATCATCAGATGCATTCTAAAAAATGATTTTCTTATTTATGAAGATGTGCTTTTATAATAATGTTTACCTCGGATTTTAAATAAGAAAAAAGTTTTTGCCGAAACTCAGCCCGCAATCCAATTGGTTTAATAGCCTCTTTAATATCTTCCTTCTTTAAATACTTCAAACTCTTGAAGCTGATCCTAGCGTCTGCAAGAAATGTTTCAAAACCTCGTTCATAATAACAATAAAAATAATAATAATAATAATAATAATAATAATAATAATAATAATAATAATAATAATAATAATAATAATAATAATAATAATAATAATAATAATGTGGTTAAAAGCAAGGTTTGTGGCACAAAAAGTAAAAAAATTTATCAATTTCTTTAGTTTATCATTGCTTTTGATTATTGATATTTTGATAAATACATTATTCTGGTATTTGTAGAATGATGATGTCTTTGTCGATTTGATATTAAGTATGTACAATACCTTTGATTTTGAGTTTAAAACCAAAATAGGTTCGCATTTTGTTATGGTTTTGAAAAAATAAAAAAATATTTGATGTTGTCTACTGTACAGATATGAGTTTGATTGAATGTACGCTGTGTTTGGCAGATTGGCCATTTGAACGCAAGTCAAGAAGATTAATTCGAAATAAGTACTAACCTTTGGTTCAACATTAAGTTTGGGGACGAAATATAAAGTTATAATTTTGAGTTATGTGAATCAACTACTGTTAACTCTGGTAAGAAAAAAATGCTCTTAAGACGCCAAAGTCACCCGTCTTCACCCAGGTATTTACAAAATAAGAAAATAAACCTACTTGTTAAAATGATAAACTTACTTTTTAAATCGCTATAAACCTCTTCTAGTTCAAAACTTCGGAGTAGAGTTTTTAATTGAATGTCATCTTCAGATTCAATTTCTTCATTCGTGATTTCATTTGAAGTGTTGTTGGAAAAAATAACTTCCACATTTTGACCTTCTATATTCAAAGCATTTGCTAAGATGTCATCAAAATCCAGAACATCTTTGCTTTCGGCGTTCTTAGTGCTTTGGGCCATTTTGATAGGCTAACCTTTAGATTTTCTAAATATAGAAATATAAAAGTATATCCAAATAAATATTAATTTTAGGAAAACATTTTTACGAGGAATAATACAAAAAGTTATTAGTTTTAAGGGACCAATGTATATTTTGATCATTAGCCGTGTTTTGTTTGCAACTCCATATGAGTTTGTCGAAAAAAACGACAGCGGACTTGAGCGATTTACTTAGCTAACTCCAGATAATTATCAGTATTTAACTTAACTCCCGATAAAAAAACCAAGACCACTGTACTGGTATACAAATGGCTGGTATGTTCCAATGAGATGCCTACCTACTCGTAAAAAAATTTAATTTCAAACTCGTGTTGTTGTAATGGAAAGTTGCCCCAAGAAAGGTGCCGACAAAGTTGTGAATTTGGGAAAGTTTCCCCAAGAAAGGTGCCGATAATGTCGTGAATTCGTTGTGAAGAAAAAAATTTGCCCGAGCTTTATTCAAAAATCAAAATCCCCACTCATTTAACACGCTTCATTGCTGCTGAGCTATAATAATGCTTATAATAAAATTAAATTGTATTAAAACGAAAAACAACCAATATTGGGACTAATAAATATTTCTGTGGTACATTCTTTTATGTTACTGTGGTTAACTATGGTTAATGTGTCAAAAATAAATGTTGTTGTGCCACAGTTAAGAAAGTTACTCTTGGTAACTTTTTCATTTAGGAACGACCAGAGTTAACATTATAGTTAATCTGTCAAACGAAAGGGGTTGAAAAAAAATTGAATTGTATTTAGAATGAATAACCAAGAAAAAATGTGCAAAAATATTTATGAGGAATTCAAAATAACATGTGCACTATTCCTCAATTAAATTTCTTTTCACTTTGTTTTTGTGGAACAGAAATAAGTGTATTTTTTTTTTCATTTCTGATTGGCACAGAATTTTTAATGAAAAATTGACCAAATAAAAAAATAAAATGCCGAGGGAAAGATGATGCATCAGAAAAAAAGAAAGTTATTCCAAAAATCAAATTCGGCAAAAAAAAATCAATGAAATAGATAAAAACATCTTTAAATATTAAAAACAATTCCAAATCAAAAGGACAAAAAGTAAACAAAACATCCACACAATGAAAACATTGCATTTCAGCTGTGTTTGACAGATTAACTAGTAATAGTTAACTATAGCTAACCACAGTAACATAAAAGAACGCACCACTGAAAATCATTTTATCAAACTTAAAACGTCAAAGTACGCATGAATTGAAAAAAAACAAAATATTAAGCCTAAACTGGTTCAAAATAGGTTTATATTTTTTTTCAACTGAATCTTCTTTGTACAAAGAACGTCGTACGTTTTCGTATTTTAGAAATTAAATAATCGCATTAAAAATTGTAACATTCATGTAAAAACTCATATGTAGAGTCAGTATCAAATTAAAATTGAACACAAACGCTTTGAATCAGTTAGGGTTTAATTTTTCAGTATCATTAAAGTTATTACTATTGCTTAAATATAAATAAAAAAAGAACTTACCAAGCTTATCCAAAAATCCGGGGTGGACCGACAAAAACACATAACACTTTTATTTAATTTAATAAATGTTTTTTTTTCAAGGACTTTTAGGATACCGGTAAAGAGCATAGCTGTTTTCCTAAATGCACACTTTCATACAATGTGTGGACACATTCCTTCTACTTTATTAAACAAAAATGCTGGGAAACATACCACACTTCTTAACCTAAAATTACTTTTCGTTTGAACAATTAAAAAAATCTTTACGATTAACGAGATACAAGACACGAGACTACACTCTTTGAATTCTAGACGCCAACTGAACTGACTGAACTGAATAATATAAATGATGAATACTTAAAACGAGAGAAGCTTGGTTCTCTAGGTATCTCATATGGTGGTTGCATTTTTCAATGTATTTGTTTGTCTATATAAAGAGATTCAAAGTGTTTCTCGTATAATGCAAAGTGTTCACATTGAAATCAAGATGATCGTTTTTCTTTTCAAAGTGTTTGTATGAAACAACTTTGAAATTAAAACTGAACTCATTATGAATTAAAAGTAAACACTTTGCAATTGATTATTTTCAACTCGACATTTTAAAATTGAACACGGACACTTTGAATTTCAAAGTAAACAATTTAAAGTGAATGCTGTTTACAACAAATATAGAATTTTGCATAGCAGGATTTCTATACATAGTTCTCTTGGCGGTTGATTTTTTTTATTTGTATGGGTGTATGTATTATGATTCATATATTTCAGACATTCAAAGTGTTTCTCGTATAATGCAAAGTGTTCACATTGAAATCAAGATGATCGTTTTTCTTTTCAAAGTGTTTGTATGAAACAACTTTGAAATTAAAACTGAACTCATTATGAATTAAAAGTAAACACTTTGCAATTGATTATTTTCAACTCGACATTTTAAAATTGAACACGGACACTTTGAATTTCAAAGTAAACAATTTAAAGTGAATGCTGTTTACAACAAATATAGAATTTTGCATAGCAGGATTTCTATACATAGTTCTCTTGGCGGTTGATTTTTTTTATTTGTATGGGTGTATGTATTACGATTCATATATTTCAGACATTCAAAGTGTTTCTCGTATAATGCAAAGTGTTCACATTGAAATCAAGATGATCGTTTTTCTTTTCAAAGTGTTTGTATGAAACAACTTTGAAATTAAAACTGAACTCATTATGAATTAAAAGTAAACACTTTGCAATTGATTATTTTCAACTCGACATTTTAAAATTGAACACGGACACTTTGAATTTCAAAGTAAACAATTTAAAGTGAATGCTGTTTACAACAAATATAGAATTTTGCATAGCAGGATTTCTATACATAGTTCTCTTGGCGGTTGATTTTTTTTATTTGTATGGGTGTATGTATTACGATTCATATATTTCAGACATTCAAAGTGTTTCTCGTATAATGCAAAGTGTTCACATTGAAATCAAGATGATCGTTTTTCTTTTCAAAGTGTTTGTATGAAACAACTTTGAAATTAAAACTGAACTCATTATGAATTAAAAGTAAACACTTTGCAATTGATTATTTTCAACTCGACATTTTAAAATTGAACACGGACACTTTGAATTTCAAAGTAAACAATTTAAAGTGAATGCTGTTTACAACAAATATAGAATTTTGCATAGCAGGATTTCTATACATAGTTCTCTTGGCGGTTGATTTTTTTTATTTGTATGGGTGTATGTATTACGATTCATATATTTCAGACATTCAAAGTGTTTCTCGTATAATGCAAAGTGTTCACATTGAAATCAAGATGATCGTTTTTCTTTTCAAAGTGTTTGTATGAAACAACTTTGAAATTAAAACTGAACTCATTATGAATTAAAAGTAAACACTTTGCAATTGATTATTTTCAACTCGACATTTTAAAATTGAACACGGACACTTTGAATTTCAAAGTAAACAATTTAAAGTGAATGCTGTTTACAACAAATATAGAATTTTGCATAGCAGGATTTCTATACATAGTTCTCTTGGCGGTTGATTTTTTTTATTTGTATGGGTGTATGTATTATGATTCATATATTTCAGACATTCAAAGTGTTTCTCGTATAATGCAAAGTGTTCACATTGAAATCAAGATGATCGTTTTTCTTTTCAAAGTGTTTGTATGAAACAACTTTGAAATTAAAACTGAACTCATTATGAATTAAAAGTAAACACTTTGCAATTGATTATTTTCAATTCGACATTTTAAAATTGAACACGGACACTTTGAATTTCAAAGTAAACAATTTAAAGTGAATGCTGTTTACAACAAATATAGAATTTTGCATAGCAGGATTTCTATACATAGTTCTCTTGGCGGTTAATTTTTTTTATTTGTATGGGTGTATGTATTACGATTCATATATTTCAGACATTCAAAGTGTTTCTCGTATAATGCAAAGTGTTCACATTGAAATCAAGATGATCGTTTTTCTTTTCAAAGTGTTTGTATGAAACAACTTTGAAATTAAAACTGAACTCATTATGAATTAAAAGTAAACACTTTGCAATTGATTATTTTCAACTCGACATTTTAAAATTGAACACGGACACTTTGAATTTCAAAGTAAACAATTTAAAGTGAATGCTGTTTACAACAAATATAGAAATTTGGAATAGCAGGATTTCTATACATAGTTCTCTTGGCGGTTGATTTTTTTTATTTGTATGGGTGTATGTATCACGATTCATATATTTCAGACATTCAAAGTGTTTCTCGTATAATGCAAAGTGTTCACATTGAAATCAAGATGATCGTTTTTCTTTTCAAAGTGTTTGTATAAAAACAACTTTGAAATTAAAACTGAACTCATTATGAATTGAAAGTGAACACTTTCCGCCATATTATTCACTCGATACATCCAGATTTAAACTTAAATCCAGATGAATTTACATTCCATTTGTATGATTTACATCCAGATTTAAGTTTTAATCTGGATGTATTGAGTGAATAATATGGCCGTTTGTAATTGATTATTTTCAATTTGACTTTGTAAAATTGAGCACAGAGACTTTGAGCTTCAAAATAAACAATTTAAATTGCTAGCACCCAGCATTATGGCGTATAAAAAGTGAGATAAGTATGGGGGGGCATGCCGCCCCATGCAACCGCCCTGCTTGTGCACACTATAGGATAGGGAGTAGGTGCGAGGTTGGGTGTATGCAAAGTTTCTTTTGTATTTGAAGATAATAGATTTACAGAAACTTTAAATTTATCCTATATATATAATGTCAACAGCTGTTTGGCTAAATATATATATATGTGCAAAATTTTATAAAATGTTTAAAAACAATAAATCTTAAATTTCGCACGTATTTATGTGTGTTTTTAGTAAACAGCTGTTGATATATAAGATGAATTCAAATTTCATTAAATCCAGATTCTTTAAACGCAAAAGAAACTTTGAATACACTCAACCTCGCACCTATCCCAAATCCTATAGTGTGCCCAAGCAGAGGGTTGCAGGGGGGCAGCATACATACTTAACAGTTTATACGCCGTAGTGCTGGATGCTACTGCACTGTAGTTATGCAAGATTCAGGTCCGAAATTCAGGCTGTGGCCTTTTTCACTTTTCCAAACCTAGGTTTGAACGCTTTAAGAAGAGCCACAGTCAAAACCTAGGTTTGGTCGTTTTTTTTGGCAATTTTCAGGGTTTTCACCTATATATACATATCGTTTAGTCACGAAGAAAATGGTTACACATTTACTACGGACTGATCGCAAATTAGATCCAAAAAAATATTTTAAGAAGAAATAGAATATTTTTTTTACTTTTAATGATATTAAACGATGTTTAAAGGCTTTCCGAAACCAACATTCGACACAAAAACGAAACTTTCGCGTTGAAAAAATAAATTTCCATATCGATAAACGAGAGTACCCACACCAAATTTTTCGCGTTAGTTTGGGAGATCCTTCACTCGGTCAGTTTTTTACCGATCTTAAGTATCTTTGTGGTTTTTCATTGAAGAATAGTTAATTTTGTATTATAGACATTTTTTGATCAAGCTTTAATATCATGTAGAGTTTTTACAGTTTATTTTAAATTGACACGTATTTTTCGCGTCTTTTAACGTTCGAAAATCATTTTCAGATTCATTTTTGAATTACTGTCTCAATTTTTCAAGTGTTGTTATTAAAATTAACCTTTTTTAATCAAAATCGAACAAAATTGTGGAAGATATGAATTTTTTCTCGAACTAAACGAACTTTGTCCCTAAATAGCACAATGTAAAAAGCTTTTTATAAAAAATTTGACTTTCACGCCAGAGGTCTGGCTTCAATACCAGCAGCTTCCACCTTAAGTTTTTTTCGGAGCTACTACCTCTTGCGAGGAAGTGACAAATCTATCTCTCTTGTATCTCTTGTCATAGAAAAGTGACGCTCACCTTAGCCGTTCGGATTCATCAATAAACTGTAGGTCCCCTCCATTCCTGCAGACACGCACACAGGAATGGTTGAGAGTTGTAAGTCGCTAGGCCCTGGTTCTTCATGAGCCGTTTGTGCCACCAAATTTATTTATTTAAGACTAACTAAAGCTCATTTATATCATTGTAAATAACACAAAAAAAAACTTTACAAAAGGAAGTTCATAACTGAAATTGTATTCCAAGAAAAATTTGTGTTAATTTAAAATAAAAATATAAGAAGATAAATCTTCATTTCAATATTTACAGAATCCCCAAAAGTTGATCCGCAAATTTATTTATTATTTATAAAAGAGAACTTAGCAGCTTTGACCCACTGGACAACGTGTTTTCGTTACTATCTGTACTCATTTTTCAAAACTGTGCATCAATGCGGATTGAGATTTCGGATTCTCTAATCGACATGTTCAAACAATAGAGTTTCTTGTAACCGTGGTTTTGTTAAATGCGATTTAAAAAAAGGCAAAGGGTGTGTTTTTCTTACCAGTTTCTCAAATTATTATCATATGGGTTGGGATCAAATTTCAGTTTTTTAAAAGTTTGACTTACAATTAAAATAAAACAAAAGTTCTGAAAATGTAAAAAAATCGCGTTATTTTGTAAACCAATTTTTTGTTTCTAAAAAAAAAATCATATTTTAACAAAGTTATACAAGATATATACATACATAAACAGAGTGTCCCACAGTCACCGGCCAAGGTAAAAAATATGGGTTCCTGAGGTAATTTTAAGTTCAAAAACTTCGGTGGCAATGTTCTCGTTCTTGCTTCCTCTTCGAAATATAACGGTTTTTCCTTATTTTTTTTTTTGTAGCCCATGACGTAATGGTAAGTGCGTAGGACTGTCATGCCAGGGGCTTGGGTTCGATTCTCAGCCTCGTCCACTAAAAAAAAAAAAACGGGCTACTGCCTCTTTTGAGGAATTGACAAAACCTGCAAGAGTATTCCTTTTCACGAATAAGTGCCGTTCGGAATCGGCAGAAAACTGTAGGTCCCCTTCAATCCTGACTAACAACACGCTCACATGAATGGTTGAGAGTTGTAAGTCAAAAAAACTGTTCGTATTAAAACACATAATTCTCTTAGCCGTCAGTATCTATTTATGTATGTACACATGTTGAGAGATTTCTCGTATAAAATAAATTGTTCACTCTGAAATCAAGATGCTCATTTTTCTTTTCAAAGTGTTTATGCGTATTAAAACATGGTTCTCTTGGCGGTTATTTTTTTTGTATCGGTAAATGAATTTATAGATAATTATCATTAATATAGTACATCTTACTTGAGAGATTTAAAGCGATTCGCATAAAAGACAAAGCGTTCACTCTCAAATTAAGGTGATATTTTTTTTTACATAGTGTGTAAAAGACTTTAAAATAACAACTGAATTCATTTAGAATAACAAGTACTTTGAAATTGTTTGTTATTAATTTTGAAATTATATATTGAAGGCAAACACTTTCATTTTCAATGTAAATTATTTAAAGGGCGGCCTTAGAATTCAAAATTCCACGGCTTTTAATTTTAAATGCCAACTTTTATTGTACATTTTCAATTTAAATGTAGGTAAAAGGTAAGTTAAACGTTTTGAAGTTAAGGGATAACATCTCAATTTTAAAATTGAAATTTAAAAAAGTAAAACTTCAGACGTTCAAAGTGTTTCTCGTATTAAACAAAGCGTTCACTTTCAAATCAAGATGATTATTTTTATTTTCAAAGTTGTATTAAAAGACTTTAAAATGAAATTGTAATTCATTTAGATTTAAAAGTTAAGACTTTGAAATTTGATCATTTTGATTTTTTTAAATTCAACGCAAACACTTTTAATTTCATGGTAAACGATTTAAAGAAACTCAGAACAGTCTTAAGAATTTTAAATTCAACAACTTTTAATTTTAAATACCAACTTTTAATGTACGCTTTCAATTTTAATGTTAAAGGTTTTAAAGTAAAAGGATTTCATCTAAATTTTAAAATTTTAATTTTAAATTTTAAAATTTTAATTTTAAAATTAAATTATTTCGTATTATATTTAAAACTCGTATGTTAAAAAGCAAATTGAAAGTGATTTCACTTACTTTTAAAGCTAAAAGTTTTGAAAACAAAAACTTTACCTTTTAAGTTTGGCAAATTAAAAGTGATCTCTCTTACTTTGAAAGCTAAAGGTCTTGAAACTAAATTATTTCATTTAAACTATTTTTTTTTTTTTTTTTTTGTACATAAAACACTTTGAATTTTCACCATTTGAATTGAAATATGCGAACTTTTGAATTTAAAGCGCACTTTTTCCCTCAGTGTGGTAGGTATTAATTTGCGACTTGCGTGAGTGGTGCTAGTACAACACCTTTATTTAATAATTGAATTGTTATGTAGTGCTAACAACAAGCATATTCGAAAGGAACATTATTCACATATTTCTCAATTTTTTTTTTTCATATTGCTTGAACAATTGTATATGGAAAATATTATTACCATTTTTTTAATTATTATTAGAAATGAACATTTTTCCTACTTCCTATACTCAATTATTGCAATCAACTCTCGCCTGTCATGATGCTCTGGATTTAACCTGGGGAATTTTATTGAATACGGATTACCGAAATTCCTCTTACTTTCATTTTAATAAAATCTCGAATTTTGTATCTCGGACCTGAGACCAAAATTTACGTCTGCAGCTATTTGAAAGCGATGGTATGGTTAGTGGCTTTTATAAATACGTACATACATATACACACATAGACTTATAGTTAAAATATTTGCAATTCAGTATACATTGTTGGGCATTTTATGTGCGGCAACAATGAAACAAAACCAGGTGCAATATTGTGTTTTATACTTTGTTTCATTTTTAGCCATTATTGCCATTTAAAGCTGTGTTAACTGCCTTCTGTGCAGATTCATTTAGATTTGATAAATCCAATTAAATAAACTCTCAAGCGTCACAAAATAAAAATAATAATTACCCGAAGCGGTTCTTTGTACAAAAAAAAAAAAAAAAATAATAATAAAATAACCAAAATGCACTATAGTTTTTTTTTTTTGTTTTAAGTTTGTATTTTGCATGACTGTACTAGATATAGTGGGTAATGGTTTGAAGGTAGCAAAACATTCTGCAATAGATTAAAAATAAATAAATTTGATGGCACAACAAGTCATGAAGAACTAGGGCCTAGTGACTTACAACTCTCAACCATTTCCTGTGTGCGTGTCTGCAGGAATGGAGGGGACCTACAATTTATTGCCGAATCCGAACGGCTAACGAGCGGCACTTTTCTGTGACAGGAGATACTCTTGGAGGATTTGTCAATTCCTCGCAAGAGGCAGTAGCCGTTTTTTCTTTTTAAATAAATAGGTGGCGAGGCTGGGAATCGAACCTTAGACCTCCGGCATGACAGTCCATCGCACTAACCATCACGCCACGGCTACTACAATAGATTAAATAATTAAAAATCTGGCTTGAGATATACACATAGGATTTTTGCACTGTTTGAACGTTGGGAATGAAATAAACAAAGGTATCCTAGCACCATTGCGTTGGCCACAATATTGAATTTTAAGCAAGTTGGTTTTTATTTAATAACTTGCTCATTCTCAACTTAAGGCTAAAATTGCTCTTCCTCTGCTGCGCAAACCGTCAGAAGTAGATTCAAAGACTCGTCGGGCTGGTGCGTTGGTGTTCATACGCTCCACGTGTCCCAGCCATCTCAGCCTCTGTATTTTCAGCTTTTTGACCAGGTTGACGTTGCTGTAAGCCCGCAAAGCTCGTTGTTGAATCTTCTCCTTTATATAGGTACTCCATCGATACAGACAGTACCGAAAATCACCCGAAGAATCTTCCTTTCAAAGCACCCAAGTAGATTCTCATGCGTTTTTGACAGGGTCCATGCTTCTGCTCCATATAGCTGGACTGGGTCTTATATAAGGTCTCCTTGGTTCTTTGAGAGAGGGCTTTATTACTCAAATGCCTTCTCAGTCCGAAGAAACAGCGATTGGCAAGAGTAATTCTTCGTTTGATCTCTGCGCTAATGTCATTTTGCGATGTTATAGTGGAGTCCAGGTAGACAAAGTCCTTGACGACTTCGAAGTTGTATCTACCCATCGTGACGTTTTGCCCGAGCCGACGATGTTGAGATCCCTTTCTCGATGATAGCATATACTTGGTCTTGTCCTCAATTATAGCCAAACCCATTTTCGCCGCCTTCGATTCAATAAATGAAAACGCGCCGGTAACAGCTCGCTTCGTTCTCCCAATGATGTCAATATCATCTGCATAAGCAAGTAATTGAACGAACTTTTAAAAAATTGTACCACTGTTGTTGCCTTACGAGTTGCGTACAATTGCTTCAAGTACGATGTTAAACAGGTTACATGCTAACGCGTCGTTTTGCCTCAAACATATCTCGACATCAAAGGGTTCGGTGGTGTTCTTGCCAACTTTGACGGAGCAGCGGGATTTCTCCATCGTCATCCTGCACAAGCGGACGAGTTTGGCAGGGATGCCGAGATGCGACATGGCTCTGACAGCTCTTTATAGCACTGCTGCAGAGAAAATCAAAAGTTATAAATAAACAGTTGTTTTAGAACTCTCAACTACTGTCAGAATTCTAATTCTGACGTCGGATTGAATACACCAACCAGAAAAATTAAAAAAAAAATTAAACTCTTATCTTATGTCGAATTCCTTTTACCAAAAAAAAAATCGATTTTTTTTCTAAACAGAATCGATTTTTTTCTTTTAATACAAGGGATTTGTCCAGAAAAGTCGATTTTTTCTTCTAAACAATTCGATTTTTTTCTTATTGTGTTTTTGAGTAGATGACATAAAATTTGGCTGTCAAGCTTTTATGTGCCAGAATTGTCAAACTTCTATCAAATTTGATTATATTTGGTCTGATTTTCAATATAATACTTGTATAACAAGTATATAGTATACCACAAATATTTGTGAAAATTCGTTAGGAACATTGCATAACATTTTGTTTTGCTTTTCAAAGTTTGAAACATATCTCCATTGAAATCATTATATGCAAATAAATTTTGTAAGCCATTTCAAGTATTAATTTTAATTATAAGTTTCTGACTTTGACACAGATTTCTTATGAATTTTCAACTTTTTACTGTTTTTTCTGACCCAAATTTCGTATAAGGCTATAATTCTAAAAAAAAAAAATATAATTAAGTCCCCCTCCCTTAAAAATCGGAAAACCAAAAAAAAATCGTGTGTAATTTTTGGAATTTCGGCTTTCTTTCTTTTAGTAAATTTTCTTAGAGTAAATTTATATTAAGCATGTAAAAACATAATAAGAAAAACACTCAACAATAAATGGAGAAATTATGACGATCATTTTAAAGTTAATGGTAGAGAATTTTCTCAGCAAGGTAAAATATCTCTTGATAATATAGGTAGTATTTTCGACAGATCTGGTAAAGGAAACTGAAAGATTATATTAAGAGGACTAAAATTTGTTCTTAACGGCCTTTAGTATTATTTCAACTTATTTTATATACTGCTATTTTTGGTGTCAATGAAATCAATCAAGTGTCAGTGCATCCAACGTTAGCGAGTGGAAAAATATGTTTGCAAATATAATATTCAAAGTTGATGATCGAATCTACGATCAACACATCACTAGAGAATCATCCTCGTACTCCAGAACAACAAGAAGACAACTATTTCAAAAACTGCTATTCGGTTGAAGTAATAAGGACGATTTTTAAAGCCAGAGTTAAGTTACTTGATCTTAACTTGATTCCACATAGAATTGATCGTCAGGATATATGTAATCTTCGCAACAGAAGAGAGCTTGACAATTTTTATTACTTCATCGCCGCTTGTCCCATATTGCAAGAAATCAGAAAACATTTTAAAGAAAGCTTTTTAAATCTAAGTAACCTTTACGATATTCTTGACGGTGTTCGGGGCTGGTATAGCCTGTTCAGATATTGCAAACATGCTTTGACATACCGTAACAGTTTTTAAATAAAGAACTAATCGTTTTACGTTGCAAATCATTAAAATTGCTTAAGAAAATAGCTCCTCGCTCTTCCATCTTTTTCCATGATAATTTTCCTATGCCAACTTAAAAATTAAAATTGAAAGATTTTCATCAAATGCGATATTATTAAAAACAAAAACAAAAAAACAAAATGCCAAATTATTACTCTTTTCATGATTTATTTATAATTTAAATACATTTTCTTTATATTTTGTATGTTGTAAAATTTTTTCTAACAAATAATGTCAAAACCGGCAGACGGCCTATTTTGCCACGTCCGTATATTCTTTTATAAAAAAATTGTAATATTAAGTTTGAAATAAAGAGAATTTATCTATCTATCAAAGTGTCAGGGTAAGTTTCCGACAAAACTAAAGACCATCATGTTTAAAGAAAATCGACCTATCTTATATGTACTAAAAATATAAGAGCATTTAACATTAGAAAAAACAGTGGCTCCTAATCAATCAAAATTTTGAAAAAAAATCAACATGAATAAAAAATTATAATTTGTTTCAAAAACTTTAAAAAAATTATTTTCTTAAAAATTATTCACTTAGGGCGACTTGCTCCAAACGAACGGATAAATATATGAAACTCAGGATAACTATCCTAGTTTAAATAAATAAATAAGAATCTATCGTTTTTTAATTGCACGAACGGAAAATAAATAACAAGCGGATAAGAATATTTTTTCAGAATCACCAACATAACAAACACAAAACACATTTAGCCAGTTCACATTTCTAAGATCTCACTGAGATCTCACTGAGCAAACTCCGTCATCTCCACTGAGCAGAAGGAGAAACCTGAACAAAATTTCTCCGCTAGAAGTCAAAACCAATTTCCATCTCTTTTTTATTAATTAATCAACTGCGACAAAAAATAATTGAGCAAGAGAATCCAAAAAATTTCAGTCTCAGTTTTTTGACAGCAAAAGTGAGGAATCTCACTGAGGAATTACGTTCAGATTTCTGAGATTGCTGAGATCTCGGAGATCTCAGTGAGCTTGAGAAACCTGAACTGGCTAATTGAAAAATAAACAAACTTTAACGCTTGCTTTCTCGTAAGAAATTCTAAAATTTGACGTATACAGAGCAGTGTTGCCCCCCTAACAGGTTGAGAATGTAGTGTGGCAAATTTTAAATGTAGTAAAATTTAAAACGCGCAAAAACACAACATACTAAATTGTAAATTTTTTCGGAACGACAATATTATTTGTATAAATAATAAAAGGTCTAAATTTGGATCTTATTTCATGCATATTTACATAGCTAAAAGATCTGGCTTACAAAAACATTTTTGCAAATTTCCTACTAAAATTTCAAAATCAAGGTGGACACACAACATTATTAGAGCATTAAGCCTCAACTACATAAGCCAAAAAAGTGAAAAAGTACAAAAGTGAAAATTTTCAAACTCATTTTGGGACAGTGTTGCTCACTGGAAAACGTATAAAAATGATGCAGAAAGCTTAAATTTTCGTTTAAAAAGAATTGTGTACATTCTTTTTCAAAAAACATTTGCGCTAGCGGGAAAAAAAATATTTTTACTTTTGTAATTTTGCAAAAAGTGGCCAATGTAGTTAAGGCTTTATAATTTTTTTTATGTCAATTACATTGGTTTATTTATATTTTATTTTTAAAATTGATTTTTTGGTGTCGAATATGATTTCATTGATTGATTTTTTTGTAATTATAATATTTTCCGAGTGATAACTTAAAAAAAAAGTGAATCATATTATCCACTTTCAGAAACGAAAAATTGATGACTTCTAAAAAAAAATTGGTCGAAAAAAAACCGCATCGGGGATTACCGACGCCCGCCATCACAGAAAAACGTGGAATTTCCATACACACTATCCAAAACGTGTATGTATGTAAATATTGCCGGTAAAACAGTTTTTCGACGTGCTTAAGTTAAGAACCGAGAATTCTCCCTACTGTGCCTAGCTAAACCCGAAGCGAATTAGTTGTTGTTGGATTTAACACGTAAGCTGTTTAGCCCGAACATCGTTTTCTTCATCCAATTCCTTTCG
The DNA here is from genome assembly GCA_947049315.1 of Epistrophella euchroma. Taxonomy (NCBI): domain Eukaryota; kingdom Metazoa; phylum Arthropoda; class Insecta; order Diptera; family Syrphidae; genus Epistrophella; species Epistrophella euchroma. Next base: position 24,571,398 of record OX346246.1, read on the forward strand.
GGATTGCAAAAAAAATTCAGCTATTGATAAATAAAAAAAAATATTTTGCCAAATGGAAAGTAAGATCAAAATTGTCCTTCTAAATTAGAATTTTATGTTTTGAAATTGTAGTGTTTTTGGAATATTTTACGATTGTACGTAGTGAATTTTTCTTGGAAAAAAATGTAGCAAAAACGCTACATTTGTAGTAGGGGGGCAACGCTGATTCAGAGTTTAAATATTAATCCAGAGAACGAGGAGAAGATAACTTTTAGAGAAAAAAATATTTTGCTGCAACATGATTTGATTCAAATCAGTCAGATAGCTTTAATTATTTATAAATCAGGAGTTACTGCTGTCAAAAAAAACTTCTGTGCAACTGGCCCTTAAACAACTTGATTTAAAAAACAAATGAAGGAATAAAATATTTAAAAAAGCTATAGCATATGATTGTATGTACTCTCTTTGATTTTGTATGATTTTTTTTCCATTTTATGTCAACTTCCTTAGAAATTTCCCCATCAGAATTAGAATTTGTCACCCGTACATTTTTTTTTTAAAGATCCCAGACATCCAATTTAATTATTATAATTATTTAATTTTTCACATATATGGCAGGTTAGAAACTGAAAAAAAGTGCATCGACATTATTTTAAAATGCAAGTGCACAGCATTGATTCAAGCTAGTTTTGCTAAAAGTCAAATCTTTGATTTAAAAAAAAAAAAAACCATTTAAAATCGTCTAGAATTTTTAACTTACAAAATAATATAAATATTTTTCTATACAACATATTTTTTAGACAACCATTTTAGTCAAAGCAAATTCATGTCTAGATATTATGGAAATCCCATATAAGTAAGTTACATATAATATGCATATATGTGCATACATAGATGCACTTGCAAAAAACATTTAAAATTTCGCCAAAGCTATGAGGAACCAAAACTCTTTATAGCTGTCTAGTGTCTAGGTGTCAAAGTATAAGATTGGGTGAGGTAAATCGTTACAAAAAAAAAAAAAAAACTAAAAACTCCATATTAAAGTTGAAATATTATATTCCTGTTCCCATAGCACAACATTGTTGCGCATGATTGCAAGTGGAAAATTTCTGCAAATCAACTTGCCTCGACAGAAAATTTTATACCAAAACTATTTAAATTTATTGAGTTTTTTTTTTTTTGCAAAGACAACGATGTAATCTGCAAGACTTATGTATATGATAGTTTATGTCAACATTTTTGTAAACGCATGTGCGTTAATCGCTTTCTAATAACTTGTCTGTTTTTAACATAAGGAAGCTTAGTGATCGATTAAATTCAATGTCCGCCATCTGTTGATTGAGCAAGCAAAATTAATGTTACTGTCACTCTCAATAGAAGAAATATTTTATATACTAGTATCGCCAGGTGTCGAAATTTGACACTTTCAATTTAGCAAACAATTTGTTTGATAATATTGAAGGAAAAAAGCATTTTGAAATTTTTGTTTTTTAATTCGCGCAGTGTTTGACAGTAAAAAATAAAAATAACCCACAATGCGTAAATGCGTGTTTTAAGTATATTCTACACATCTCCTCAATTGTGGCTTTCCAATCATACAAAATTCATCGAAATCGGTCAAATGCATTTTGAGAAAATGGTACCACAAAATTTATTTGAGGCTTTTTATATATAGATGAAGTTAAAAATAATTTTAAGAGCAATTAAAACACTGCATCAAAGTTGAGACTTAAACTTATGCTCAGTTCTGTGGGTGTCCGTCCGTGTTTGGGCCCCATATCAGATAGATCGAAACAAATAGTTAAGTATCTGCCTGCATGTGCACCATACATTTAGACTATAAGGTGACCTAGTATTTAGAAAAAAAAATCGAGTTGACAGATTAAAAAAAAAAAAAACAGATCAAATGCAATGGCGCCGAAAAAAAAATAAGAAAGCAAAGTATCTAATAGTCCACGATATATTGCGGTATTTTGATAATACGAATTAAATTTACCAAATGAAATACGGCGGTTATAACTCCCGCAGAGCAAATGACCGTAATTTTACAAGTCCAAAAATCTTGACTAGTCAAAAAGACCACATGAAATTCTTGCAAATTTAACCCAAACATTGCGGATGTCTGACCCATTTAATTTTTCAGAAACATTCAATTAAATAATAATATTTAACTTCTTAGAATAGAGTACTGTGAGTGTACTGCTTCGCATATCAAAAGATTTTAACTTCCTTTTTTGGGTCTCCTTCTCTGTATAACTTACGAAACTCCATTGCAAAACTTATGGCATGGTCCAGTCCCTACGCAAGCGCAAATTAATTTGTATTATATTGTAAAGTTATTTTCGAAAATTCAGATTTCAGAAAATTTAAATTTGGTTTAAAAAATCATTTAATTTTTTTTTTTTTAATTTATTTTATACATGGTGATCGGTATAAGATGCACCAAACTGCTGGAGCGAGTAGGTTGGGTTAAGACAAGAAAAATATCGTCTGGGAGGGGGGGGGGGTCTGTTTCCCCCCGTTTAGGCAGGAGGGGCAATTTTCCAAAAAAATTAACTTAAAACAGAAAAAAAAAATATTTAAAAACAACGGTACAATTTAAAATGTCATGCTATAACTTTTTGGAAAGCCAAAAATCTCTTCTTTGATTTTTATTTTAAATTAAGTTGTGTTAGTGAATAGTTTTTGAAAAATTAATTTCCAAGCTCGAAATTTTGAAAAAAAAAAAGGAAAAAAAGTTTCAAACTAATTTTTTTCAAAATTTTATATAATTAAGTATAATTTTTGTTTTCAAAATTCAACGCTTTTATTAATTTTCAATAAAAAACAGAAAACCGGATGCTAAAATGTCCTTTAGTTTTTGAGAAAATTGAAAATAACGAAATCTACTTTACTACATATTTTGTAGAAATAGGATCATTTGAACAACAAAATAACGGATGGAAGTCGAATTTAAAGAAAACTTTACTTTTGTTATTTTCAATTTTCTCAAAAACTAGACCACATTTTGACATCTGGCTTTCAATGTTTGACTAAAAATTGATGGGAGTATTGAATATTATAAAAATAAAAATACTACTAAATAACGTACAATTTTGATCAAAATCAGTTTGAACACAATTTAAAAGTTTTTTTTTTCAAAAATTTAAGTTTGAAAATTAAGTTTTAAAAAACTGTTCACTAAAAGAACTTAATTTATAAACAAAATAGAAGCACATATTCCTGGCTTAACAAAAAAGTAGAGCAAGTCATTTTAGCCATTAGCGTTGTTTTTAAATATTTGTTTTTTCTGTTTTAAGTCAAGTTTTTTAGAAAATTGCCCCTCCTGCCAAAACGAGGGGAAGTAGACCCCTCTACCATACGATTTTGTTATTGGCTTAACTTTATTTAAAAATAAATCTTATTTTGCAACAACACTTCTCAGACTATAATAATTGGTTTCATGGGGTTATAGAGAGTAAGTACAGGCCACATGGCAGCAAAGTATTGCTATACCTCGACCTGTAATCACAAGGCGCATTGAACTAAAATCCTTTGTCGTTTTGTACCTCAAATCTATTCGAACGTATAGACGTTATAGCTATAGTTTTTTTTTCTCACTTTAACTTTATTTATAACACTCATGTCTATCGTGTGTAATGGAATGGAGTGTTGAGAGGTAAAATATAGTTCACAGACTAAAATTACGCAATTTCGTTTTTATCTTTTTATTTTGTGTACCTAACTACCGTCTCATACACCGTAATGAAAAGGTAAGGCAAGCTACAGGTCCACACCATTCTTTGTATGGACATTTTTCTATAATGAATATATGGATACATTTTGTTTTGTTCCCGCGTGCAATATAAGGTGAAATAGTAGCTAATCAGTATCGGTTTTGTATTATTACTTTATTTTACTTTTATTTGTGCGGGAAAATTGGGAACAAATTTTTGTTAAGCTTGGGCTTAAGTGGCCTTGTTCAAAAGACAATGCCCATATATACCTAATATTACATATATGTACATATGAGAAAGTTTTATGTTGATCTCAAGAATTTTTATATGGGTGGTTTTGAAAGGCACATAATTCTTAAAATCAAATTCATATATGGTTCTGATTTAATATTTTAATAAAATCAATTCACTTATCATAAATGTAAGCAATGTTGTTTTATTCAAACTTAAAATTGCGATGGAGAAGTTAAAAGAAAATAGTTTTACCTCATACCCTCCGTGCTTTTGTTTAGCCTTTAGCTATAGTGCCTAAGCGAATAATCAGATTGGCTTCAAATTTAGTACAGAGTATTTTTATGTTTTTTTTTCCAAAAGGTGAGATACGAATTTTTACTTAAGCTCATCTAGAACTGGGAGCTCTTATTGTATTTTTTTATTTTATTTTATTTTATTTTATTTTTTTTTTATTTTGATCAAATATTCGAAAAAATAAGAAAATATTGCGTATACGCCCAAGTGCACCATTATTTATTTATTTATTTTATCTTATAAATAAATAAATTCCACAGTTGTACTTGTTCAAAAGGGAAATTATTGGTTTCGTGTTAAAAAAAAAAAAAAAAAACTTCGTACCTGTAATAACCAAAATAGTTTAAAGAAAACTGCTGTTCAGGTTTTTTGCCAAAAAATAAGGTTTTGATATTTTTAGAGAAAAATGCCTTATTTTCGAGCTATTCGCGTATAACTTCCGAACGGGTCGATCGATTTTGTTATTAATTCGAAGTCAGATGCTTTTGAGATGATTAAAAAACATTGAATTTAAAAATGTTAAAAATATTATAGGTACTTATATTTTCAGTGCTCTTGCCTTTTTTCATTATACCACTATAGTTTTTAATAGATATCTATCACATAGCAGTAAATATAAGGTGTTTAAAGCGGTTTCGAAGGCCATTATGTTTTATGGTGCGCAAGTAGAAAAACTTTTGAGATTTTATCTTAACCAAATTTTCCGCTTACCATCCAACACACCCAACTATATCCTAATGATAGAAACCGGGATATCACCACTACTTATAAAGAATCTCAAGCTTCAAGTCGACTACGTCCTTAAAGCTCTAAATATGCCCGAAGAGCAACTCCCAAGGAAAACTGCTCTTTATACAATTCAATCGAAATAAAGCTGGAACAGAGATTGGCTTGAAGTAGCGGAAAGTTGTGACATTACACTGAACGAGGCAGTATTATACAACCTTTTAGACAAACTAGATGAGAAGATTAGGCAACAATATCTCGAAGAAGCAAGTGGTTCTCTGCATAGGGTAATTAACAGTCAAATGGACCATAAATAATGTCAAAATAATTACTTCAGCGATAAAAAACAAATGCGAAGAAATTTGTATGATGCTTAGGTGAGTTACTCAGGTTGAATTATATACCCCATCGGAACGATTTGCATATCTTTTGCAACTTGTGTAATCTGGAGGAAAGAGAGGATGTATTTAATTTTTTGGGAAAATGTCCAATTTATTGCGAAACAAGGAGTGATGTTTTTGGATGTGATGCCCTAACAGAGGAGCAAATGATCTCACTACTCAATGAAGCCAATGTAAGCAAATTGTTCATTTACTCGAAAGTAGCTATTCTTTATAAACCAAATATCATAAACGAAAACTTTTAAATGGAAATTAAAACTCATACCTTTATCTTTATTTAACAAAAGAGGAAGAAAAATGTAACCTATGTATTTTACTTGTATTAATTTAAACATTGATGTAAAGTTAAAGTCAATCAGGCAAACAGCAAAGGCCATGCAAAATTATTTATTAAGAAAAAAAAGAAAAACATTGTGAAGATATACAGTGGTGTGAAAAACATTCCGGGTTTTTTTGGTAAACTGCATTGATTGTTGGTTTGTGATATAAAAATGAAAAAATCAAATTTTTGCAATTTTTTCCCATTTTTATTGAACAATTTTATTATTTGAAACAAAAACTTTATCCATCAAAACAAAAAAAAATTCAAAAAATTAATGTTAATTCAAAATTTTAATGTGACAAACTAACTGGATTTTATCTTTTTGCAATTAACTTTTATTATTTATTTAATATTTTGTCCAGTAACCCCTGTTTTTTATCACAGCTCGGCATCAACGAGGCATTGACTGGATTAAATTCTCGAAAACAGAAGCAGGAATATTCTCCCATTCATTTTTCAAAGCTGCAAAAAGAGAATTTGTTGACGTGTGCTTTTTTTTTCCAACCCGCCTTTTTAAAATGGCCCACAAGTTTTCTATTGGGTTTAAATCGTGTGATTGAGATGGCCATTCTAAGACACGAAGATTTTTAGTTGCAAACCACTCTTTTAGCAGCTTTGAAGAATGTTTGGGGTCATTATCCTGCTGAAAAACCCAACGCAGAGGCATTTCTTCCTCTGCGTATGGAAGCATTACTGACTCCAAAATGTCCCTATATTGGAAACGGTCCATAATTCCTGTGATTTGGTGTATAGGACCGCAGCCTGCTCATAAAAAACAGCCCCAAACCATCGCGAGGCTCCACCGTGCTTTACTGTAGGGAGTAAATTTGCAGCCTTTCATCGCGTACCTTTTGAGCGCCTCACTGTTCTTGCACCATCGGAGTAAAATAAGTTGAATTTGCTTTCATCACTGAAAAGCACACTCCTCCATTTGCTTAAAGACAGGTTAAGATGATTGTTTGCAAATTCAACCCTGGGTTAAATGTTTTGATTAGGAATTTTAAGTCTTTCTCAAATACCTTTTACGGATTACCTTTTTTTTACGATGTTAAGCAGTAAGAAAAGGTTTTTTAGCTGGTCGAAATGCAAAAAGACCGAAATCTATTAAACGCTTCCTGACCGCACTTGGCCCTATGGGTAGATTAAGTTCATCACAAATTGTCTTTGAATTCGCTAAAGGGTCTTTAAGCACGAAATTCTTTATGCGCCTATCAGTTTTAATTGTTGTTTTGCGAGGGCGTCCACCAAAATGATCTGCTTCTACTGATTTTCCACTTTTAAATTTTTTAATGATGTCGCAAACCGTTGACGTTTGAATTTTTAAGATTTCAGCGATTACTTTTTGTTTTATACCGGCTTGGAACTTTTCTATTATTTCGTATCGAATCGCGTTGCTATAACGTGTTTTAGCCATTTTATGCACTATATAATTTCAACTTACAAAGCTCTCAACTTGTAAAAACGTTTTAATCTACGGCTTGAGTCAAAAGACTCGAAAAAACCGTTACTTTAACATCGAGACTCGCAATCTTCTTGAAATTCGGTTAGTTTTGCACAGGCATGTTACTGATTAACTTTATTAAATAATTTTTTTTAATTGTTCTTGTCCTCTTAGCATTAAATTTTTAAGGTTATTATTAATTTGTCTCGTACTCTTTACAAATTATTAAAAAAACTTATGGAAAGTTGTTAGTTTTCTACTTGGTATTAAGAAAATCATTACTATGGGAAAAAATCCGGAATGTTTTTGGCAGCACTGTATGTATGTATGTATTTCGAAATAAATCTATTTATATATATATCTATCTACAGTTTATAATTACAAGAGCAAGTTTGTATGATCCAGTTGTGCTCATGCTAATGCTAAATTCAAACTGCTAAATAAAAATAGAAACCTTTCTTCTCCCCTTGTCACCTCTGTTATGTCAAAGAGTTCACCCAATTTTCGCCGTCTAAGTTCGTCTTCCTCAAACTCAGCTTCCAATAGCAAAACTAATTTCTTGTGCGAAACTGTGAATATAAATTATTTTTGTTTTTCCATTCTAATGATAACGTCGCAGCTCATCAGTCTCGTTTTATATTTGAACCAAAGAGTTAATTCAGACTATCAAATCATTCACTTTATTTTGAAAATATATGCACAAGAAATTTTGAGTTCACTCGGGCGTATGCGTACTTTTTTTTGTTATATGAATTTTGGCTTTGATTTTAAAAGGAAAAAATTTAATTGGTTATAAATGAAGATGCAGGAATCATTCAAAATGAAGCTGAACTATGTGAATAGAGAAATAAATTCTATGGGTAAAAATAAAAAATATCTATCCAATTTTTTTTTAAATTTCTTAATAACAGTTCAAGTTGAAATTCAAGGTTTGTTCTGATAAACCTCGAATTTCAACTTCATGGCTGAGGCATTTCAACACTAATGATACATATATGCTAAAAGTCCAGTCCAACCATGTTGTGAGAAAGGGCCTGACCCTGCTCCGTGCAGAGGCCTGTCTGTTTCTTCTTTTATGTATCGATATGGGTTTATTCGAAAAGCCTTACCTAACTCAAATTTGCACTTCCTGCAATAACAAAAACCTAACTTTTTGGCATTTTTAAGTTTTTTTTTTTTTTATGAATATCTCAGGTTCAATGTGTCGCACAGAAAAATAAAACACAAAATTATTGCTAACAATAGTATCTTTTATTAAAATGCAAATGTATTTTGCTTAATAAAAGGGCTAGGCCCTATTGTTTTCATAAAATTTAAAAAAATGTATGTATTTTTTTTTTAATTTTAACTTTATTTGTTTAACCTATTTCTATTGAAATATTGGTGACCAAAGTTTTTAAACTCAAAGCCAGATATTTAAAAAAAAAAAAAAACATTGTAGAACGACGAAAAAAGATGAAATAAAAGTTAAATAAACAAGTAAGCTGACAAATACATTTAACTGGCTAAAATAAAAATGTTCAAAGAAAAAGAAAATATTGAAATGTGTGTATAGCTTCAGAATGTATTTTGTTTGATTTTAATATAAGACTACTTTTCACTTTTATAAAAAAAAAAATATAATCTTCTTCACTCGATTTTCTTAGCTTTTGACATTAACAAATTTTAACATGAGCATTAAAGTCTTGACAAATTATCCACTTTCCAATTCCATATAAGTCAACTGATCATATTTTCATATAAAAAAGTAAGAGAAAGAGTTTCATCAAAGCTGAACCATTTACATACAGAGATAAAAAATAACACAAAAAGTCATCTCTAGTTGGTAAATATAGAAGTCCGTAAGCCTAACCAGAAGCACAGTAAGTAGTTGAAGCCCGTGTGAATTACATACATACATATGTATGACTGAGAGTGCGCCTGCATAATTTATACTCTTTGAAGGCAACTTAACAGCAGAAGACCACACCTGAGCAAGATTGATCGGATTAAAAGATAAATGTTGTGTTTTCTTATAGCAAATTTATCATGCGCCAGTGCACAATGTGTTAATTGAGGCGCTTATTTGCACATGCGACTGCAACGCGCCGTTTACAATAAATATTTTTAAAAGAATTTAAATTGAAAAAAGAAATTTTTGTATTACATAACAACATACATAGGTAATGAATGGTTATTTTCTCTCGAGTGCATTTTTCATAAGCAACAATTAGTCATACCTACTTACTTAGCACATTATGTACATTTCTTGCATACTTAATTTTAATTACATCGCCAGTTATCAGAGCAGATGATTATTTTTCATGTTAAAACCTTGTGATATGGAATAAGCAGCTCATTGAGCATGCAATTTAGGTCTCTTTGACTTAAGTTAATTTTTTTTTTGCTTCAAATCAGTTAATTAATGGACATTTTTCACACCATCAAGATAGTACATACATAAAATGTGGCGCGAAAGGAATAGTTTTTTTTTCTTTTTTTTGAACGACGCAACGTCAACGAAGAAACGTTGACTTGCTGTCGAAAAGACATAACACATAACTATGTATGTCGATAAAAAAGAATAGTTAAAACGTCAACGACCTGTGCTTACATACAGGCCCGTAACCAGGATTTTGTTTCGGAGGGGGCTTGCTTCATAGCTTTACTCAAAACTTGGCGCTTCAGCCTGAATTTTGTGAACTAAAAACCATTAAAGGCTATTTTGAATCAATTATTTCACAAGTCCATTTAAATTTGGCTGATTTTTTCAGTAGTATAAAACTAATTACTTTTTTTCAATTTCTAATATTTTTTTTATTAAATTCATGTATGATGTAAGAAATTATTGCGTTTTAACATGTTTCTAATTTTTTTCACAGCAGAAGTAGACGGTTTAATTTTTTGAGTCCCACAAAACCACATAAAAATAAAAATAAATAAATTTGATGGCACAACAGCGCATGAAGAACTAGGGCCTAGTGACCTACAGCACTCAACCATTCCTGTGTGCGTGTCTGCAGGAATAGAGGGGACCTACAGTTCACAGAAAGATGGTCTCTCATTTTCCCTAAGCTTAAAGACTTTAATATTCACCATCAGATAAATAGAACCAATGATATATATATGTAAGCTTCTTAAGCGAACCTTATCGAAAAAAGTTTCAAAAAAAAAAAATGCTGATAATGTTCGCTAAAAATGCTAATATCTTGGGTTCTTTTAATCTGATGGTGAATATTAAAGTCTTTAAGTTTAGGAAAAATATCAAAGCACCTTTTTTAAACTAAAAAATGCCTCAGCAGATAACGTTTCTGGATTATAACGTGTTGTTTGTTTTTACGAATTTCAATTTAAAATAATAGTCAAGTTGCGATAAGAATTAAAAAACATTTCTGAAAACATCTTCAGAATTTTGTCTTATGTTGTTAAGGCCCATTTGCTGAAACGGAACTTAAATATTTATGTTCAACTTAAACGCTAATGTTCTACCTTTTGCCTCAGCGTAAACTGTCACATAAAGCTGTTATGTTGAAGATAAATATTTATGTTTCGTTTCAGCAAATGGGCCTAAGAGAAATAAGGATTTCCTTATATTAAAATAATTTCGGGAGGGGTTTCTGGCACTCAGGGCCCCCCTCTGGCTACGTGCCTGCTTCCATACTTGTACTACACTGGTATATACATTCAGGCAAAAATAGCAGTATAGTTGCAGTTCCAATAGTAAGTACTTCATTCATTTGTTGACTTATTCAACTATGTTATAAGGCGTGTGTCTTCCGCCATCCATTAACGTAAAAGCGCGGATCACAGAAAGAAAGAAGAGAGATTTTGATACCTTTGGGTATAGGATAGTTTTCTAAAACATCAATTTATGAGTTGTTACCCTCTATGCAAGAAAGACGACAAAATTAGGTTAGTAGATAAGATATGCTTCCTTATAGTTATGACAAAATTGACATAAACAAACTCTTGTGACATAAGCGTAGACCGTGGAAGGCTATTGAAGGTTTGATAATTGAAGATGCAAATGTTTTGATTCATTTCAGAAGGTTCATACCTAATACCAAAAAAAACAGCTTCGATTAAAATACATACATGTATGTACATATGTAATGTAGATTAATAGGTCAGAAATTGTAGATATGTGCAGCAAATGAAATTATTTTCTTTAAAATTTATCCCCGAGACCGGCTATGACGATTTTTTCCTTTTGAATAACAAAGTGTTTTCGGATGCAAACAAAGTTGCTTTAGCTTTGGGCGATGAAGACAAATAGGACGTTGAAGCGAGGACTCTCGTTTTGATCCAAAACCTACTAGAAAACATAGGGACACGTGATAAATGCACCCCGTACCCTACCTATGCGTACTGGAAGCGGGGTTAAGTTAGTTGAAAAATTATAGTAAAAACAATATATTCAAAAAATTTTAAGATTGGTCTCGAAACTCGACGAAGGATTTCACACTCTACTTGTATAGCTAATCCGAAGTCTACTGAAATTCCCGCATTGCTTCTTTTGTATAATCGTTTTCAAATAGGGGTATAGAGGAGAAGTAGAAGTTTATAAAACTGTAATATTTGGCTTGGTATAATATAAACATATGACACATGACTTTGTGCTACTTTTTAATGCCCGATCTTATAAAACTAAATTAAACACGATTCAACCACCATAAAAAACCATAGTTATAACTTTTTTATAAAAAGATTAGGTAACGAAAGTAGACTGAAAGTCTGGCAAGTAAAATGTGATCCGTTTGATAAATTTTGACGACAATGAATGAAAATTCGTACGCTCAACGATTTGGGTTAGCGTTCTATAATCATAGTTTTTTTTTCCGAAATTTTAATAATTTTTACCAGAAATCTTCGTCGCAAAAAAAAAAACTAACGGACCACTGTGTGACTAGTGGTATGGAAAATCTCAGTGGTATTGCCTATTCTAAAAATGAATTTTTCAGTGACAATTGAAATCTTTTGCGTTTACTTGTTAATGGTAATTTATCGATTGATTTACAAAAATTAACTGTCAAAATTTTTATTCTGGCATCAGACTCAAATATACACCAAGCTAAAAAATTTGATAGAAATTTAACAATTTTTACAATTGAAAGTCAAAATTGTTAAATTTTTATCAAATTGGTCTAAAAATAGTTTTGAATACAAAAATATTATTGCGATATGACAAAAAATATTTCTTATCCGTTGGGAAAATTGCTACACGTTTGGGACTTGCTTTTCTAAATTTGGTACAGTAAAGTAACACATTTAAGATATACTTTAAGCCATTTCAAGAATTACATAATTTGAATAAATTCTGATTCTCTTTTATTTATTCTCTTTTTTTTTAATATTCCACAAAAAGGATCTATCACAGTTTTAATTAAACCTTTAATGACCAGACCGCCAGAGGATTGTAAATTTTTTGGCAAAAAAACTCACATAACGTTGCTTCAAAAGTTAAATGCATTTTTGTATTTTCTTACTTTTTCATTATTCGGAAAGCTACCTTTCGTTGGTTTATGACATATTTTCTGCTTAAGTTTTCCGAATTTTATTTCTTTAAACTGTAAAGAGTTAACTACGTCCAAGACTATTTGCAAAATTTTGGTGAAAAGTGAAAAAAATTACATATGGTCTAGAGATGTCTGTGTTGTAAACAATTGTATTTGACTGTATGACAAATCAAAAACAATTTTTGTAAGCTTTTTCGAAATCATGTATCATCACAAGCGATTGTTTATGTTTTTCATTTTCCCACTTTTTGCAAAAAGATTACAATGTAACTAAGCCTGTAAGAAAATGGTGTATGATAAGGCCTTATTAGGTTTGTGGAAAAGTAAAACTACATTTACGAAATTTACGAAAACGAAGTATGTATTACCTGACGTGCATATAAAGCAATAGATGTCTCTTGTAACGGGAGTTTTCTATAAACAAATCATAATTTGGTTTGTTTTATGTTTAAAAAAAATTTAAGGTAGTTAAGACTTAATTTCACAAAAATACCTGTGTAAAAATTTGTAACGTCAGAAAAAAGTTTTTTTTTTTTTTAACTAAGTAAAAGTTCTATTACTTTGTAAGATTTGCAAGTTGAATTCAAACACATACGTCATGTCTTCAAATCATAAAATAAAAAGCTTCGAGTATTTTAGTCACGGGTAACAGTATCCTGGGCAAATTAAGATTAAAAAAAAAAAAAAAAAAAAAATTAGTGCAAATTTATAGGGTAAGCTCGGGCATTATGGCGCATCTAACGTCAATGTGAAATAACTTTACTACGACATTTTATAATGCACCAGATTTTTTTATTAAATGAGAGAAAAAAGTAACATAAATAAATTAAATAAAAATAATAATTCAAGGGCTTTAACAAAAAATAAATTAATTTAAAAAGAGTTTCAAAAAAAAAAAAAACAAATTTCCCCTTCCTGCGGGCAATATGGCGCACCTCTGAGGGCAATATGGCGGGAAGCTTTTATGCCCTCACAGTGTCTGCGCCATATTACAAAAAAAAAACACTTTATCACAAGACATTAAAAAAAACTAAGTTCTCTTTTCGTTTCAAATATTAACCGTTACACAAAAACACTGAAACTATATTCTACATTTTACTCTTCACGCCGAACACCTGCGATGTATACTTACCAAGAAACACGACTCCAAACGCAAAGCAAAATTATAAAAAAACACAAGCAACCTGTAATTTTTTTCTTAATCCGTTTTTTGTTCAGCGAAACTGGTCGTTGGTCGTATCGAATAACCATTTTTACTGACTGGACACGTGTTCAGCAGAGACTGAAGTTTTCACATTGTTTTTATTTTATTTAGAGTTTTAGAATTATGACATATTTGAGGTACGCCATAATGTCCGAACTTACCCTTAATTTTGATTTTATTTTTCCTAAATTGCTATTAAACAGTTTTTAGTTTCAAAGAAAATGAATTCAACCATACGAGTAGGTATATGTACATATTTAATTTTTTGTAAGGTTTAATAATTTTTTGTAATAATAAAAGTCATACATTTTTTTTATTAAAATGGCAACATCGATGATTGGAAAGTCCTTACACCTATATTTTTTGTTTTTTTGCGCGCTCAAAAGGGATTATGATTACCCTTAAAATCCCTCGACGCAGGATAAGGAAAAAGGAAAAGGATTTAAAAGACGATGCACCATTGGTTTTGAATGTCTTTCGAATGTTTTTTTAGAAACAAATTATTCGAAATTTTCAATTTGCTATAAATTATGTACCTTAAATATTTTCAAAATTTGAATAAAATCAAAAAATCGGCTGAGTCATTATCGAAAAATGTTGACATAGTTTTAGTCAAATACCTAAAAGGATCTTGAAACCCCAAATCAGCAAATTGAAACTATGAAACAAGCTAAATAGTGGGTATACGAGTATATCTACATATCAAATTGAAATGATTCGAATTCCAAAGTGAGTCGCACATAAAAAAAAAATGTTTGCTAACAAACCGACGACGCACGACGAAAGTTAAGATATTCACGTTTTTCTGCATAGGTTAGGTATACCAATAAAAATAAAATCTTATGGATGGCTTCTTGCAAAAGTCACAGCGGTAGGCGGCGGCTGCGCTTTCCTGTCCAGTCCAAAAGAGCAAATCTTTGATAAATGAAATTCAATTTTAGATTCCCTATTTGTATCTGCACATATATTTTATGTTATTTACACATATACTATTTAAGAAATAAAATTACCAACAAAAATGGGTTATGGGACTTTTTTATCAGTTTTGATTTTTTTTTTATCAAGCCAAACAACTTGTACAATATTTAGGTACCTACTTGTTTAAAGCAATGGCGTTGTGTTTAAATTACATCTGAATCAAATTTATAACTGGAATCATGCTGATTGCATTTTTAATTAAAATCTATTTTATGAAGTTTTCCATTGGTAAAGTAATTCAATTTATTTTGGATTTTGATTTTTCCAATAACCAAATTTGAATATTGTTGCGTTCAGTAGGTCAGCAAAATTGATTCATATTTTGAATAAATATCAACTTTTCGGATCTAAACTTTTCGGCAGATTTATTTTCTTTATACTTAAGTCAACATTAATTTACAGTTTGAAATGCCTTTTTTCTTTTGGTTTTTTGGTATGACTCATTATAAAGAATGTGTTTAAAATATTTAAGAATCAATTTCTAACAGTTCAATAAAATAAATTTCCTCAAACAAAATAGAATCACAGCTAACATGACGGAAATATCGGTACGGCAACCGAAGAATATGGGTGTTCATCCCGTTGTGCAATATCATCTCATTTGAAACTATTTTTCCTTATCTATAAAGGATTTGGAATGTGTGTGTTTACATAAGTAAAGATTAAAACCTGAAAGTCATTATCCAATTTGTAAAAAATGGCTATTTATTTTAGGAAATTCAAGTTATTCGATTTTGGTATGGCAATAAAGTGTGTATTTTATAATTAAAAGTGTAATTAATGACCAATTATTTATACTTTCGTAATGAAAACTTCGAAATTGTAAGTTTTATTAATGTACCATCTGGAGCAACTTTATTGTACAGTTTAATTAACTTTGTGAATGCGTTATCCATACACATATCATACACATACAAATATCCAATAAAATCGGATTTAATGGAATAAAATTATACATTCTAAAATTCTAACTATTTCAATAGACTCCATGGGTATTTCAAATGCATTTCAATTAGTTTTTTATGAGCTTTCAGTTTTTACGCTCAATAAATAAGGCTTTTGTGCAGCACTATATATTTAATTATTTTTATGTATTATTTTGGAAAAACTGTGTTTTACTTTTTTAAGTCTAATTTATAGTTCCCATGCGGAAAAAAACCTTATGCAACCGTTAATTTATTCATCGGATTTTTTCCGAAATTTGATGCGCTGCATATTTCTACTTACACAATGTGCTTGCACGTACAAAGCACCAATAAAAATAAATTTTGATAAATTTGGTGGCACCACAGCCACGGTTGCCACTTGAAAATAAAGTTTGTGTCCAAAATTAAAAATAAAAATGACCAACTGTAGCTAAAAATGACCAAAATAATTTGAGTCCAAAATATTTGAACCTCTAAACACAGAAAAAAATGAATTCATATCACATTTATTTTAACATATTCTTCATATTACACCGATGAAATATTATTTTTGTATGTATGAAGTCTAGTTTATACATCAAAGCGAAGTGAAATTCAAACCAAAATGAAATATCAATAAATCTCGCGTCGAAAGGTGTACAAAGAAAAATTAATTTAGTTTTATATTTAGTTTAGATAAGTTCGTTGAATTGTATTTATTTCGAAAGAAATTTCTTCCCCCTTTTCTCTTAAATAATTGCATTTAATTTTATTGTATTTTTCACACCTGGAAAAAATGCTATTTTTTTGTATGAAAACTTCGCTTCGCTTCGATCTATAAACGAGGCTTTAACAAATAAACTAAAAGAATAAAAAACAGATACAAAGAAATTCACAAAGTAGGGACCTATTGAACTTAATTTAATCAGACTAACATAAATAAATAAAAGTAACGAATCATAAATAAAAAAAACATACAAATAATAACTTCTCAGAGCATTTTAAAATGAGATCAAATTGAACTTCATAAAAACAAATATATTTTCATAAAATCAATATTTAAAAAAAAATGAGCAAATGGAATAAAAAAAGACCAGGCGACCAAGTGAAAAAATAATGACCAAATTTGGTCACAAATGACCAAAGTGGCAACCGTGACCACAGCTGGTGTAGAACCAGGGCACCTAGTGACTTACAACTCTCAACTATTACTGTGTGCGTGTAATTGACAGGAATGGAGGTGGCCTACAGTTTACTGCCGAGTCTGAATGGCTACGGTGAGAAGCACTTATTCATGACAAGAGTTACTCTTGGAGGATTTGTCAATTCCTCGCGAGAGCCAGTAGCCGTGAAAAACTCATTTTTTGTTTTTAGGTATACGAGGCTGGGAACCAAACCCACAGCACCAATATTTATAGAAATTATGTAAAAACATTTATATGTATGTATATACAATACAATTGATTGACTAAATTGTTTCGCATGGTTTGGTGAATACACCAGTGCCATAGCAACGTAGGGGCTAGGGGGGGCCTAGCGTTTTTTTTTTTCAAATATATGAAATCGATACTAGAAAAAGAAGGAAGAAATTAAAAGGCAATCGAAAACAGAAATAATAACGAAAATTATTTGTATAGTTAATTTTGATTGCTCTAAACTTGTTCGCATTTCACTTAGAAAACTATTGGAAAAAAAAACGTTTGAGATATTTTAAGTTGGTTATTGAAAAAAATCATTCAAATTTGCATACAAAGAAAAACAAAATTTGAATTTTTCACAATAATCTAGTTATTGATCCACTTTTAGTCCATCAGTGTAATTTAAAAGTTCACATTTGATTTGTGGACTTGTAACCCACGAAAAGTGAGTCAAAAGTTCATTGTGGACTACTCTCCGCGGCAAGCAGATGTTGTCTGTTAGTGGGTATAATTATTCTATTCTAATTTTATCCGTATTATCGACTGCCCTGGTGAATGGCAAAATTTTCATAATTATATAGTGAATTTAGAAATTTTCCAACCCCTCAAATAAAACCGAGTATCTACGGCACTGGAATACATAATTTTTGCATGCAGATTAAAAAAACCCTAAAAAATCCTAATAAATGGATTTGATAATAGGACGGGAAAGACTCCTGCTGATTGCTCTTGTGTAAATAAAAAATATTTAAGAATTGATTGTTCCTAGTTTGACAAAGTTAGAGCCAGTTTAAAGAAACGCGACCAAAAATCATTAAAACCATCATAATTGGAAAAGAAACCAAAGAAGAAAAAACTACATAAGTATTGATTTTTCCGACCTCCATGGTTTTCGTTTTCGCCTTAGGGCTGTGACTGTGTGGCACCCTGTATAGGTTCAGGGATTTTATGGATTCATTCAAAATAGTTCTCGAGATTTTGATCAAACATGAAATTACGATGTAAGGGTAGATGGAAAAAGTGCGTCTTGCAATTCCGTTCATCTTTCTATTTGTCTATTTGGTTACAGTCTAAACGAAAAGGTAGATTTACTTCAAACTTGGAACCAAGCGTTTTTTGGACATTCGACAATTTTTTTTTTTTTTTTTTTTATTTTGCTTAGAACTGAAATAAGGGTAAATTACAACGAAGTCCATATGTTTCACTTGAAAAGTGAAGGTTTAAGCGAAATGATAGAGCAAGTAGTTATACTCTTGACATGCAATAATTGGAAAAATCGCCATTTTTAACCCCTCATTTCCAACACCAGCTTAGAAAAAAAAACTAACTCCTAGATTGTTGTATTCGACATCATAAATCTTGTATACCTACCCATTTAGTTAATACGTATGTACTTACATTTTGGTTATGCTTAACTCTCAAAAATTTCCGTCACTCCTCTGATACTAACACAATTCATTCCTTTAACGCATTTCGGCCCATTTGCTGAAAAGAAACTTAAGTATTTAAGTTCAATATAAGAGCTTATGTGACAGTTTACGCTGAGGAAAAAGTAGAACATAAGCGTTTAAGTTAAACATAAATATTTTAGTTTCATTTCAGCAAATAGCCCTTACGGCCATATTGTTGGCTTTCTTCAAAGCTAGTTTTGAGCAAAAACTAGTTCTATTCAGGTTTCCAGTTTTAAGTTTTTCACTAATTTTTATTAGTTTGACATCTAAATCAAAATATTCATACATGTTTTGACATCTAAATCAAATCATATTTTTTTTTTCAAAAATTTAAAACTTGAAACACCTATAGAACTAGTTTTTTAGTAAAACTAGCTTCGAAGAAAGTTAATAATATGGCCGTTAGTAATTTAAAATTATTGTCAGTAGTTAAAAGTTCGGCAATTCTGAGCACTTGATATCGTTTTTTGATACAATTTAGTACCAAAAAATGGTAGTAGTCCATGGCACTAACCATAAGAGCGTTGGACTGTTACGCTAGAGGTCAAGGTTCGATTCGCAGCCTCTTACACCTAAAAACCAAAAGTGTTTTTCAGAGCTACTGCCTCTAGCGAGGAAGTGAGAAATTTTCCAAGAGTATCTGTCATAGAAAAGTACAGCTTACGTTAGGCGTTCGAACTCGCCAATAAACTGTAGGTCCACTTAATTCTTGCAGACACGCACATAGAAATGGTTGAGAGCTGTGAGTTACTAGGCTCTTCTAAAGCTGCTTTACTAATAAATGTATCTTTGTGCTGATACTGTTTTTAAACAAAAAACCAATGGAGGTAAAAAAAAATTGATGACATTATTTAAAAATTCACTTAACCAAAAACAGAGCTTAGATCGAAAAATTTTGCAAATATAATTAAATTCTAATTAAAATCGACTTTCTAGCAACTCCCATTTAGAAAATAGTTTTTCGACCTTTTATCAAAAAAACCCTATTTTACCCTAATTAAAATTGGAATTTTAAAAAATACCGTGTCTTTCATTTATAATCATGTCGATTATAGAATCCGCAAAACAGCATCCGCAGTGATTCGCAGTGTAGTCGGCTCTCTTTTCTATTCATCGATTTGCCGTGGAAAGAAAAGAAACAATATGCTGCGAATCAATGCGGATCCACTATTGCGGATTCCATAATCGACATGAATATTTAATTAATTTCTTATTTGTGTTGCAAAAATGTAAAACCTATTTCCAAAAAACATTATGTGCATCAACATAGCAGGTTACTTTTTCCATTGCAGATTAAAAAGTATACAGTAATTAGTTGCTACTTAATTGCTTATTAGTTCCGCAAAAAATAAATTAATTGCTCTGTTGGCTTGCGAGAAAATGGATGTCCTTAAAAAAGTAAATCAAATTTGATTTTTTTTTTTTAAGTTGACGTCAACTTAGCAGGACACACATTTTCTTGCAAACCAAGAGAGCAATTAATTTTTGATGCGTAACTTATTAGCAATTAAGTAGTTCTTAAGGTATATCCACTCTTGGACCGTTTATTTGTAGTTTCGAGAAGGTTGACCTGCTAAGTTGACGTCAACTTAGCAGGACATCCATTTTCTCGCGAACCGAGAAAGCAATTAATTTTTTTTTGCGTAACTAATTTGTAATTAAGTAGTTCTCAATATATGTCCACTCCCGGATTGTTTATCTCTATTTTTGAGAAAGTTGTACCTGCTAAGTTGACGCCAAGCAGGGCACCCATTTTTTGCAAACCAAAACAGCGATTACATTTTTTTTTGCGTAACTAATTAGCAATTAAGTAGTTCTCAATATAAATCCACTCCCGGACCGTTTATCTATAGTTTTGAGAAAGTTGACCTGCTAAGTTGACGTCAACTTAGCAGGACACCCCATTTTTTTCACAAACCAATAGAGCAATTAATTTTTTTTTTGCGTTACTAATAAGCAATTAAGTAGCAACTAATTAATGTAAGCTTTTTAATCTGCAATGGAAAAAGTAACCTGCTAAGTTGATACACATAAAAAGCATCATCCTGATTATTATACTTTTTTTTCGTCAACGTCTATATTTTCTATATTTTGTCTTCCAAACGTTCATATCTCTAGTTGTAGATTTTTTACATTTTTTGTGAATGTCCCCAAGTATATCCATGACTTTTGTATTATAAAAAAATCTATTGATAACAGATACAACTAATTCTCTATAATTTTTTGTTTAGAAAATAAATTCTAGACTTTTATCTTTGTTTACCCTACTAGATTATCTTATTAAAATTCCGATTTGTTTGAAAACCCACGCATTTTAAATTTTTTTAATTAAAACTTTCTTTGATATTGTATTTTTTGTATGTCCTTAAGACTTACCATCTAAGCTGTGTCAGATAATTGAAAAAAAAAACTGAAAATTTTTCTTTCAAGCGAAGCAAGTGTTGAATAAATTTGAATTCCAAAATATTTCTTTATATTTATGGCTAAATTCTAAAATGCATCAAATTCACATGCATATTTTTAATACAAAGTCACAACTTCAATGAGAAAAAAATTACAACGTAGCAAGATCCTTAAAGTATCCAAAACTTTCACGATACATAAGGAATATTTTCTGTTATTTTGTTTACCTTCAATCGAACTCGACACTACTGCAGTCAAAACAGGTGATATGTTCAGATTTGTTTCAAACAATCATTACACAAATTAGTCAGATACAGATTACAAAAAAAAATATTCCAAACAATCTTTAATATGTATAAGCCATAAAGAAAGGTGAAAGAAAATAATAGCAGTAATTTAAATTAGATGCAAGAATCATTAATTTTATTCACACAAAAAAAAGTGAGAGGAATTAATGGTAATCATTAAATTAAAAAAATTTGATTTATGGATACTTATTTGTTTGTATAGTAATTTTAATAATTAATTACATCGAATATAATTTATAATAAAAAAAAAAAGATAAGAGAAAATATCTCGCCTTTTTTGTTGGTTTTATCCGCAATAGTAAAATTTGTATCCACAGAAAGAAGAGCGTTCCTCAAAAGTAATCCTTTTTCAATTATTTTGAATTTCACTGGTTCACTTTTTCTTTTTTTATTTTTTTTTTTTTTTAGTGAAATTTCAATCACTCCACAGCACTTCACTTATCAAAATGAATAAATTGCTATCATTGCAACTCTTTTTTATTAAACAGTTGAGTGTATTTTTTTTTTTTTGACTTTCAATAAATTAATCCAAAAAACCGGAATCAAACAAAAATCCCGACGAAAATTATTAATTCAAGCGCCTGAACACCGAACAAGGCAAAGACCAAAACCCGACTGTAAAGAAACAATATCCGCAACAATGGCCTCACTTTTAGAGTATCATGTGGCTTCCTCTGCTTGTGCCAAATCTTTGGACAGATTCAAGCTAGATTCGGTTGCTTGCAGACTAGATATACTTACAGCTAGAGTCTATGTCTTGTCTGTCATCTAAAAGTATCTTGGTTTTGGCTAAGCTGGTGCATTCACATCATTTGTTCCAACTTTCGGTTTCATTTCAATGCCAACTTATAAGACTTAAGAGAGCATTGATAGAAAGCTCTGTATTATTTGTTATCTCTCCTATAAAGGTATGGAGAATTCTTTCTCTTAAGATGGTTTTTTTTTTGAAGGCATGTCAAGTCAAATGTAAACTTAAATAGCATTCTTGTTCTCCATTGATGATTTGTATCTTTTTTTCTATGTCTTCAAATGTCACCGGCTTCACAATTAAGCGGTTTTTTTTTCTACAAAATAATTGGCTTCGGAGGTTCGTGCGATGACATTAAGCAAAGTGTATTTTTAGTGCTTCGATAGAAATACATACATATATACTCTGGTTTAACCTAAACCTGCGTGAAAATATTTTTAATAACTTATTTACAAAACTCCAGTAAGGATATTGTTTAACATTACTAAATTAATTGACAACATAGAGTAGGGGGTAATTTATGTAGATGATTATAAAATATATTTATAACTAGTTCTTTTAATTTTTTTAATATTATAATTAACTAGCTGACCCGGCAAACTTCGTTCCACCTATAATTGATGAAATTATTAATGCTCCTTTCGAAAGTCGAGCAAGCTCCAATTGTTATCACGACTTTCTCAATTTTCCGGCCTAATTTTCCAATTTTTATAAAATCTTCATCCAATTCGGATGATGTTTAACCGAGTTATATGAGTTATGTGCGTACGAACAAAAAACTAATTCAGAAAGTTTGAAAATCCAAGATGTTTTCATGATATTATGATTTTGTTGGTCGAATTTTATAATTTTCGTTCAAATTTTTCATTATTCGGCTCCGTTGTGTGTTAATCTGGTTCAAAAAAAATCATAAATAAAAATGTAAATGTTCGTTTGTTCCTTATGCTTTGAAATTTCCGATTCCTTTGAAATTTTGACACAACATTGCATTTGCATACGAGCGTATTTTTATATTTATTTTTTTTTTAAACAGCGCCATCAGTTATGGGCATCAACTTAGCAGGTCACTTTTTCCGTTGCAGATTAAAAAGTATAGAGTAATTAGTTGCTACTTAATTGCTAATTAGTTATGCAAAAAAAAAATTAATTGCTCTGTTGGTTTGCGAGAAATAGGGGTGCCCTGCTAAGTTGACGTAAACTTAGCAGGTCAACTATCTCAAAAAACTATAGATAAACGGTCCGGGAGTGGATATTTATTGAGAATTACTTAATTACTAATCAGTTACGCAAAAAAAAATAATCGCTGTTTTGGTTTGCGAGAAAATGGGTGTTCTAATATGATGATGTCATCCCTATTTATTCGAAAACGAAAAAAGTGATTCAAGTATTTTGCGTAACTAATTAGTAATTAAGTAGTTCTCAATATATATCCACTTCCGGACCGTTTATCTACAGTTTTGAGATAGTTGACCTGCTAAGTTTACGACAACTTAGCAGGGCACCCCATTTTCTCGCAAACCAACAGAGCAATTAATTTTTTTGATGGGCTGTCAAGACATGTGGGATGAAATTTCATATTTTGTTTCCACACTATTATACCAGATTTACTTCCCACTTTTTTGACATGCGTTAATACTCAGTGGGATAGTGTGGAAGGCCTTAAAGTTGATACGCATCCATCAATTACACATAAAAGCTACACCGCTTTACTGAAATATCAGCAATCTCAGTTACATAAACAATATTTCTAAAAAAAAAAAAGTTTTTTTTTTGTCAAATAATTGAAGCAAAAATTTAAAATATATTTGTCAATTTTACACGGAGGCAAATATGTATGTATTGTATATGAAATGCGTTAAGATCGTAAGTATAGTTTATTTATTTTTTTTTTTCGTGATTTACCATTTCGTTTTCTTTTCCTTTTTTTTGAATTCACAAATGTGAGGTGTCCGGTTCCGGTTATGGAAAAAAAAACAAATATGAGAAAATTTGAAGCAAATAAATTGTCCATATTCTCTTAATTTTTGTCCAAGTGCGTTCCCGGTATTCAAAAAAATCGAATGTATATATCGAGTGTAAAACAGAATAATGTTTGTGAATTTTTCTTTTCTATGAATTTCTACCACAAAAATATTTTTTGAATTGTTATTCGGTGGTGTTTTCTCGGGTATCTTTTAAAATTCAATAAGTTGTGAGTTACAATATAACAAATACTGGAATTGACCTTATGTATAAAGGGGGAAAATAGTGCTTAAGAGAGAGCCAAACTTTATTGCGGTTATTTAAATTGGTGTCCGCTATCCGCGTCTGGTTATAAGATAGCCTGCTTTGGGCAATAAAAAATCATTGATTTAATTTCGTTTTTTGATGAAAAAATTATCGTACTATTCCTAATTTATTTTTGATCGACATATTAATACGAAATATAGAACATTTGTTTCTCTGCGACGAATAGCAGCAGAATACAAACTTTCACACGAACGTTTAGCAAAATAGGGCTCTTACGATTTTCTACCCGCGAGAAACCGGATGGGACCAGCTAGTTAATTAATTAAACTTTAAATTGACAAACTTTAAAATATCAAAATCTAAGCCAATAAACTGGAAAAGAACTGAAATACAAGATCCACTCAAAATTGTCTTAAGGCACAAAATTTTATCTGAAATTAAGCTTAAGTTGAACATAAGAACTTATGTGTCGTTGATTATCAAACAGAGGCTAAAAAATTGGAACATGAAACCGAGAAAAAGAGCGAAAACCTGTAATTTCTAAAATATTCAAGATAATTCAATGCAGTAAATTTTGTTTGATTTGTGGAAGGTATTTGCACAAGACTGACTAAAAAAAAAATAATAAAAGGACATTTTATTTTCGCCGTGTATAGTGAAATGATTTTTTTTTAGGCAGTTTTGTGAGTTAAAAAAATATTTACCGCATTTTGATTCAAAAACGCCTGTAAAATAAAATATAAAAAAAAAAAAAATATTTAGCTCTCTTTTGAAAATCGCACCCATAAATAGCCTCGTACTTAACTCACAATTAAAACGATATAACTTCTTAGTTATCTCGTTATGAAACAAATTTTTTTTCACCATCACACTCGATATATTGAAAAAAGTGCCTTTAGCACCGTTTTGATAATCAACGACACTTTTGTTTAAGTTTACGCACCAAAAACTAGAACATAAACGTTTAAGTTTTCCATAAATAATTAAGTTTTGTATCAGAAAAAAGCTCTTGACCAAAAATTAAAAATGGTCCTAGCGATTTGCATTTATCAGTTTTGTCAACACGAAAATTAACTACTTAAGTATAATGGACAAAGAGGTATTTTTATTGATTTTGTTTTATTATCAAAAGAATTTTACATTAAATTTTCGTGTCTGTTATAATTTTTTAATGTTTTTCTTGCACGTGAACTAAGTCAAGGATTTTCACTGTCATCCAAACAAGCTGCATGCATTCTAATTAATATTCAAGTTTCAAGATCATACCGACAAAAAAAGTCTGTAACCTGTATAGTTTGTGATTTTATTATTTCCAATGTGTATGTGGGTACTTCAACGAAACTATTTTTAGTTTCAAACATAGGTATCCACACAACACATACATATGCTACATACCCAATATTAAAGGTATGTTCATACAAAATATTTTGACTTCACTTCTTTAAGTTTTCAATATAACTGGATATGTTTTATATAGTACCCACACATACATACATACATAATGTAGATGTACTTCATGGAATCAAATCACAAATCATGGAATCAAATCACAAATTTAATTCAAGTCACAGTGAAAGGATTGGTAATATAATTTAAGCTTATGCCCGCAAGCAAACCAAGTTGATTCGAGGAAGCTTAAGTGCACACCACCTGCTTAGGGTTTTGGTTTTTTAATAAATAGTCGTAAAATTGTCATTTGGTTATTGGTTGATTGGTGCAAAAAAAAACAGATTTTAACTATTCATTCGGTGTTCGTACAACAGATTTTATTTAAATTGCATCATAGTGAAAGAAATATTATAGTTGAGCATTTAAAGACGGTTATCGGATTCGACAATATTGTCAGGTAAAGAAATTAGCTAACGTGACAATGTTGCTAGGTTGCAAATTTTCAGTTCACACGGTTTAAAGATGTTGCCTTATAGTCTAAGAACCCACAGCAATTTTTTGTGTGTGAAAGTGAACCATGGTCGTGGCTTTAGTGAGCAATAGTATGGTGAAAACCCAAAAAAAAAATGAACTTCTGGGATAATTGTATGAACCAAATTTCTTTATCACCCACCCCTAGAAAATACTCCCCTGATCTAAGGTTGGTGATGGGTCCAAGATCATTTGGAAGCGGATTTTGCTCTGCCAGACCGCTTGAAAAACACAAAAAAAAACCAACTTTAAGGATAAGGATAAGGAAAAGGACTTTGAATTCTTTGATCAGCTTTGCCACTGCTTTTGACTCGTATGCATTTTTTTTTTTTTGGTTCAATTTCATACCCAAAAATTAGCTGTGGGCTCTTGCTCTATTATTTGGTCAATATATATTGACAGGCAATGTCCACAAAAATAAAATATTTTCATCGTCAATACAGAAAAGGGTAAAATGAAAAAATTAAGTATTTTAGTGAGAATGGAGCAAACAATTGCACTTGCACTATTTCAGCTAGGAAAAAGCAGCAAAGGTGATGAAGGTGAAAGAAAGTTTTAGTGTTTTGACGAAACATTCCGAGAATATTCTTTGACTCGCATCACGGCATTAATCTGAATGTAAATTTGTTTAGAAAAGAGAAAGTTTCGTCGTTGTCGTGCCGAATGTCTCGCGTTGGTTTGGGAGAGCCTAATCTAAAGAAGTATTAAGAAAGTTCTTGAAGGTTTTTTATCCAAAAAGGAGTAGCAATATACGAAATACAAAGCTTCAAAGGACATGCTATAATACGCCGTTGCGCAGAAATTTAAAAATAAAAAGAGCCAAGTTTAATTTTAATATTTATAAAATAAATAAAAAATTACGCATACGCTCGAGTGAACAGTAAAATTCTGCTCCATAGTTTTACGACTGGGTACTATAAAAAAATAATGTGAGGGCCTTAACACTTTGCAAAATAACAAGCACAGTTCAAGTCAATACAAACCTTTTGTAGTACAGAAGGGGAAGGGACTTGGACGATGGAATACGTCGATTGGCTATTTTGTAGAGCCTATACCCGTTGATATACATACTTTTAAAAAAACTAATGACTATCACGCCAAAGGTATAAGTTTAAATGCGATTCCAGTCAATCTATTCATGTGTAATGAAATAATGTCTTTCGCTTTAAACTAAGCATTTCGTACTGGACGAAAAATTGTAATTCTCGTCTTTTTCTGTCGACACACAAATCACACACAGGAATACGTAGATAAAAAAAAATATTTGTATACGAATTTTGGTTTAAATATTAACTTTATAATTCAAAAAAAACATTCAAACTGTTAAAAAGCGATTTGTTGTGATTCATTGTGATTTATTATGTCAGAAGTAATCATATCTATATTTCAAAATATCAGCCGAGTCCTATTTTTTTTTTTTTTTTTCATTATATAAAAACTTATATCAACCAATCAATTTAGTAATACTTTCAATTTCATACATTTCCAACTTTTGTTTAAAGAATTATATGTATATACCTACATAACTTTAACTACCCTGATTTTTATATTTGATTATTAACAGATTAAGGACCACTTGCACAGAAGTTTTTTTGACAGCAGTCACTCCAGATTTATAATTAAAGCTGACTGATTTGAATCAAATCATGTTGTAGCAAAATATTTTTTCTCTATCTTAAGTTTAAAAAGTTATCTTCTCCTCGTTCTCTGGATAAATATTTAAACTCTGAATAGCCCTCACGTCAAATTTTAGAATTTCTTACGAGAAAGCAAGTCAAAGCGTTAAAGTTTGTTTATTTTTCAATGTGTTTTGTGTTTGTTATGTTGGTGATTCTGAAAAAATATTCTTATCCGCTTGTTATTTATTTTTCGTTCGTGCAATAAAAAAACGATAAATTCTTATTTATTTTTTTAAACTAATGTCGAATTCGTTTTACTAAAAAAATTCCATTTTTTTTCTAAACAGAACCCATTTTTTTCTTTCAATGCAAGGAATTTGTCCAGAAAAATCGATTATTTCTTTTAAACAAATCGATTTTTTTCTTAAAAGGAATTCGACATAAGATAGTTTTATATATTTATCCGTTCTTTTGGAGCAAGTGGCCCTAAGATAGATATACACAATTTTAAGTAAAGGCATTGTTTTGTTGTACAAATCCAATTTTTGCTTTTTTTTTTTTGTTTTACTAACCTATCTGGTCATAATTATTTTTGCTACTTAATAAAAAAAACACAAAATTAAAAGCTATATCAAAGAAAAAAAAAATAATTTTATCTTAACAACCTTTTTTGGAACTATTATTTGAGGGTGTGTTTTGTTGATATTAAATTAAAAAAGCTTGATTTTAACCTGTCTTTATACAAACCGGCATGACATGATGAACATCCAAATGGAACCACATTTCAAAAAGGCACTTACACTTAAAGTTGCAATTATTGTGTCTGTAGGTAGGTACCTAACCAACTTGAATTCGATTTCTTGTACAAAGATCTTACCTGGTGTGACATTTAAAGCGGTTTTTTTAGAACACACTTGATTTAAGGAGATAAAAGCAACGAAACACACCTGCAACTGCAACCCATAAGAAGAACTAAATTTTATAGCATTTTAAACGTTTCTTCAAATAGGTAAGATACAGAAATGGGTATATACAATATACTTAAACTCTTTTCTTCATTTACTTTTTTGAAACCACTGAAATTTTAATGGTAGATACCTGGTGGGCAAAGCATTTAGAGCATTCCATCTAAGTTCCCCGTCGTATTCAGCAAGTTCTCTGAGGGATTAATTCAAAATGGCTTTTAATGGCATTTATTACACAAAAATTGGCGTTTCATCCCGGCGATTTCGCTCGATGAACTGATTAATCAAATGCTGACTAGCAGGATTATCAGTTTCAAAGCTGGGTGATTTCTCTGCAAGAAGATGTGTTAGTAGAGGTACGCCAGTCCTTTTCGCCCTCTTTTGAAACTTGGTAGTGAATGATCTGCTAATGTGCATAGAAACAGAAAGCTACAGAGCGATTGCATATGAGGATGATGTTGCTATAGCAGTAAATGGAAAGCATTTTGTTTGATATCTTGAAAGAACTCCTTCAAAACACTCTTAAACAAGCTAACGCGTTGGGCTGACAAAACTGAACTTGCCCTCTTTTCCAGAAAATATAAAATTCCGCACTTAGATCCCGTTCTATATTAAAGGTACCATTCATTAACATTCTTAGAAGAAGCAAAATACTTGGGTCTTATTTTCGACAGGAAGTTAAGCTGGAAACCTAATAAAAGCCACAATGACTCTCTTACTCCTGCAAAAAAGCCATTGGGAATAAATGTTGATTCTGAATTACTTTAAGTGCTTGATATCTTTACGCAGATTGGATATTAGCTCCTTAATTGGTGTCATAACCGGACATTGTCTAATAGTAAGACACGCCACATGACTTGGCATCTACACAAACGATTCCAGCAGAAGCTGCATGGATGAAAAGGATGAAACGATTCTTCACCTTCTGTGCACATGTCCTGCTCTATCCCAAAGACGGAGACTCCTTTTGGGAGATTTCTTTTACAACGATCTTAGTGATCTGGGAAATACTAAGATAAGTAATCTAACATGTTTCATTAGGAGCTCAAAATGGTTGAACGAGTAGGGAAAATCTTTCCTAGATTCGTGTTGTATCAGAATGGGACAAAACTTGGCCTGATTGTGTCGGTTTTTCGCCGTCAGCCACTTCTAACTAACCGTACCTAACCCGGCGATCTCGCACTTGGACTAATCAGTTGACTATATTCAAAACCTTGTTCAGTTCAACTTACATGAAATTTATAGCAAAAATACAATGTGAACTATATTCAACAAGATTCAAATTCTCAATCACTAAGCTTGAAATATTTGCTCAGGACTAGGCTTTGTTGGTTAGAGCTATTTTAAATCAATAATCCAATCAATAAGCCAATAAAATAGTCATTCCCTTCGGGTTTAGAAAAAACCACGCCTTTAAATAAGTAAGTTTGAAGACATTGCTTCTTTTGTTAAATCAAATTTTGAAATCCTATTGCCTTTTATTTTAAATGTTTTTTTATATAAATCAATTTATGATTTTTGACTTTAATCATAGCTTAATTTATCAAATAATTTTATTAATTAAATTTTAATTTTATTTCTTAATATTAACATAATAATCAATAGCAAATTGAAATGTTTGTTTTAATGAATTAACGAATTAAAAATAATAAAAAAAACAAGATCTAGTAACTTGTAATACATATTAGTATAATAAATGTCAATGAAAAACTGAACAATTTTATTATAAAAATTAATTTTGTATATTTTATACTGAAGTAAATTTATATTATTTCTTAAATTTAGTGTTTAATTATCCTATTAAATTAAAAAATTAACACGTTATTTAAGAACCAATGAACTTGAAACATTTTCTAAAAATCAATGCACTTTAAGTTAGGTACACAAATATTGGCTAAAATACAATCGCGGCTAATTTATAGATTTGATAAAAATTAAGTGATTTTATGAATTTAGTTTAATAAATTTATAATGAAGGTAGATATTTATGGTACGAATTTTAAAATGTTTCGGGTCGATGTCTTTGAAATTGTATTTTGGTTCGACAGAAAAGAAAATGAGATTAGTGAAATGGCAAGGTCATATAAGTTCAGTTTCTAAACAAAGATAAAAGAAGACGCATTCAAAGAATACAGTTGGAACTTCCATAACTTGAACTTCCAAAAGTCGAATTTCTCTATAACTCAAAGTTTTATTGAGAACCTTGCGTTTTCAACTTTATTTTCATGAATTTTGCCCTCCGTAATTCGAACTTCTGTAACTTAAAATTCTCTCTATTTCGAAGTTTTTAGACCGCATTTTGTGTTTAAAATTTCTTATTGAAAAAAAAAATTTCAGGAAGAAAATTAAAGCATCTAACTTTCGATCAAAAACTGGAGGTCATAAGTGAATTTGAGTGGTCTTGTAATCAAATTCACGCAGACTTTTAGTTCAGTGGAATGCAAGAATTTTCCACTATTACACAAGACATGAGGTGAAGCCTTCAAGAATACATTAACTAGGACAATGAAATTATTCTTTGTCATATGACGTCTGATGAAGAGGTTTTGCTTTCGGCAGCTTGTGAAGTGGAAACCATGAGTGAAATGATCCAGATTATCCAGATGAAGGCTTACTCATCAGGTAGCCGAGGCCAGCTTAAGTGTATGCAGCCTTTGAAATAGTTTCTTCAATCCAATTCATGGAACTAAAACATTTTACAAGTCAAAATTCATAAAAAAAATGTTAACGAATGATATTTACTTTTTTAAACTTGAGTTGATTAAAATTTATTGGTCCTCTTTGAATATCCTTATAATTAAATAAAACAATAAATCTAAAAGTTTTGTTGTTATTTCTATAAATCGAAGTTTCTATAACTCGAATTTTTTTTCTTTCATTTTGAGAGTTCGACTTACGGAAGTTCCACTGTATTAAGATTCTTTGTATTATTTGATAAATGTTATTAAAAATGATGGCAAATATAAGTATCATCAGTCATAGGATTTTTCAATTTCAAGCAAAATGCAGTTCCCGTGAAAGAAAGTATTTCTATGAAGATTTTATAAACAAATTCAATATAGGACTTAAATACATACATGAGCCAAATAGAAGACTTAGCATAATTTAATCGGACTTGTTGAATTTAGTCCACGAAAATTGGATTTCGTCCCGGCGATTTCATTTTCACTTATCAAAGTTAAAAATTTTATTGTATTGTATTACAATCGTTAACTTGAACATACCATAACTTGAACATTCCAACAACTTGAACAAATAATTTATCCCTTTACGCATTCAATAACTTGAAGAAACAATTTTTAAGACTCGATACCTTGAATTTTTGCCTTAGATACTCTATCAGCCTTATTCGGATTCGTTTACACACATTTTTGTAAATCTCACATGATCCCGATGTCATGTCAAAATGGCATTTAGATACTAAAAAGCTTTATTCCTCCTATGTACCAGTTTTAGGTTACCCCACCTCTATTCCGCGCGTTATTTTGCATAAATAAATTTTTCAGGATTAGAGGCGACGTAAAGTCGGAGTAACCTTACTCCGTCGCTAAAACGAGTTAATAAATAAGGCTGTATAAGTTGAACATATAAAATATTTGCAAACTCTTTAACTTGAAGAAAATTTAATATTAAATTATTTGAAAGGTAACTTAAATTGTTAAAAAGTTAAACGATTTTTAAAAGGTGAATCCCAGGCAATTTGTTTTGCTCTTATTTATAAGGCTTCAAGGCTCTCCTAAACCAACGCGAATATTCAGCGTGACGAATGAAAACAACAATAACAACACGGGGCTGTCAAACAAAACAACACGTTCTTATTATTGTTTTCGTTCGTCGCGCCGAATATTCGCGTTGATTTGGGCCGGAGTAAACCATAACCGTAACCGGAGTAAATTTCATTTTAACAAGTGCGTATTTAGGATAAGATTTTAAGAAAATGTGCAAAAGGGATTTAAATAAACAAAACAAAAAGCTGGGATAATTGAAAAGAAAACTCAGGGTCAGGTACGTCTTACTCAAATTCATTTGGAAGGGAAAATATTTTCAAACTCAAAAAAAAAAAAAAAAAATGTACACAAATTGCAGTTCTCCAGAATTTCCGAGAATCTTCTTTCATAAAAGCTTATATCAAATGTATAAAATAATATTTTTTCGTCGTCTTAAAAATGTATCATCTCAAATTATTAACCCTAGAATGCATATGTGATTTTTTAAGACGTTAACAAATTTGGGGTTCCTACGCACCCCAGTAACTTTGGCCTAAAAATACCTGCAGCTTTAAGCAAAACTTTTATAAAATTCATTTATATTATTTTTAAATATTATATTTCTTAATTGAAAAATCAAAATAAGGGGTATTTCTCTTATATTTATAATGATGGGCACAATATAAAGTAAGAAAGAACTGAAGTGTTTCGGCTATAAGGTGCTTGAACAATACCCAGAAAATAAGACTTTTTAAAAACCAATACCTTCAAAATTTTTCTTGATTCTGAAAGCAGACATGTAAGGCAACATTAAAGTATGTACAAAAAAATACTTTTATAAATTTTATCGTTATATTTTTGATAGTTTTTTTTGCATATTTAAGCAGCTTTTGTATACTAAATCGATGTAATGAGTGAATATCTGGATTTGAAAAGTACCGCAAGTCGATCGTTTTCTTCTTTAAATCGTTGGTCTTGGACATAATAAACATCGTCTTTGTGTTTTGGCATCCTTTTGAAGTTGTCAGTTTAAAAAAATAACAAATTTCTATTCTTTTAAGTTAAAAAAAAATCACGTTAATACATATGGGGTGCCATAACACCCCAGTGACCATGATATCTTCAGATCCATGAAATGCAAGGTACTAAATAACTTCTCCAAGTAAAGTATTAACGAAAAAAACAAAACTCATGGCACTCAATTACTATTACGACTTTAATTTTAAAAGTTATTGCAATTTATTTTTCGCAGTGGGGTGCTGTAGCACCTCGTTCCTTTCCTGTGATTTTCTGTGCATTTGTGTGAATTTCAGTTCAAAGTTCTGTCAAAGTTCATATAAAAATAAAATAAAATTGTGCTGAAATGCACAGAAAATCACAGAGTTTCAAAGTAAAGAAGCAATATATATTAGGTAGTAATAAATTATTTAAAAACAAGAAAACACAATTTTTATTTTGGTCTAGTAACTTGAACACCCCTGGTTCCATATGTCAAGTAAGAGAGCGTTTACTGTATATTGTATTTTTTCCCCGAAGGTTTACAAGCATCCCGTTTCCGTCCCTGATCATATTCTCTTCTTCTCTTCCTCTCTCTCTCTGTCCCTGCCCGTTCTCACCTCCTCCACCAGTTCCTTTAAGGCTGATTTCCAATGGCGCGTTGGCGTTAGAGACGCTTACGTATACGTTTACAAGCTTTACGAATGCGTCGACATGACAGACGACTCGAAGAGAACCTGAAAATCAAAATGTACCTACATAACTGTAATTTCGAATTCCTTTCATCAAACTATTCCATTTTTTTTTTTTACAAAATCGTTTTTTTTCTTTCAATAAAAGGAATTTGTCCTGAAAACCCGATTTTTTCTTTTAAATAAATCGATTTTTTTGTTGAAAGGAATTCTAACATTAATTTAACTGTCAAAACGCTCGCTGAAGTTGATTTTTTTCAACTTTAACGTTGAGGTAGCTTATGTTATGTTGGTTTGTGTACATGCTAATAGGTGCCAAATCGTAACATAATACCCAACGCGTCATTGTAAACAATTTGCTTAAATTGCTATGTGTGAGCTTTCGCGTTGAAAGAAAAATCTGTCAAAGCGACGCCCAACGCGGCATTGGAAATCAGCCTTTATCTGCTAAAGTGCATCAATTCCCTCAATTTGTCCCCTATTGATTTTCCTTCATGTTCCCACGTCTCTTGTTCACCCTCACCCTTCCCGTAATTTCTTTCTCTCACCTCATTCCCTAGTTTGACTCTTGCTATTTTGTTCCTTTTGTCTTCCATCCTGCTTCAAAATATTGCGGTATTCCCTCTGTCATTACTTCTTTATACCCCCTGTTGTATCTGCTGCTCTCTTCTGTCTTCGCTTTCCACTACCGCGTATCCAGTTGCACTGACTTCTCTTCCCTCCCTCCCCCTCATTTCTTTTCGTGATTGTCTATCCCTCTCTCTTTCTTTCATCTCCTCTAAACATTCCCTTGATATTTCCCTTCCTTTTCCACCTATTAAATTCTTTTCATGCTGTTTCTCCCTACTCTTATCGTTATCTTATCTCTTTTTGTTTCCTCACCATGTATCCTGAAGTTTTCTATTACCATTCTACACCTAAAAAATTAAAATTAAAATTAAAATTAAAATTAAAATTAAAATTAAAATTAAAATTAAAATTAAAATTAAAATTAAAATTAAAATTAAAATTAAAATTAAAATTAAAATTAAAATTAAAATTAAAATTAAAATTAAAATTAAAATTAAAATTAAAATTAAAATTAAAATTAAAATTAAAATTAAAATTAAAATTAAAATTAAAATTAAAATTAAAATTAAAATTAAAATTAAAATTAAAATTAAAATTAAAATTAAAATTAAAATTAAAATTAAAATTAAAATTAAAATTAAAATTAAAATTAAAATTAAAATTAAAATTAAAATTAAAATTAAAATTAAAATTAAAATTAAAATTAAAATTAAAATTAAAATTAAAATTAAAATTAAAATTAAAATTAAAATTAAAATTAAAATTAAAATTAAAATTAAAATTAAAATTAAAATTAAAATTAAAATTAAAATTAAAATTAAAATTAAAATTAAAATTAAAATTAAAATTAAAATTAAAATTAAAATTAAAATTAAAATTAAAATTAAAATTAAAATTAAAATTAAAATTAAAATTAAAATTAAAATTAAAATTAAAATTAAAATTAAAATTAAAATTAAAATTAAAATTAAAATTAAAATTAAAATTAAAATTAAAATTAAAATTAAAATTAAAATTAAAATTAAAATTAAAATTAAAATTAAAATTAAAATTAAAATTAAAATTAAAATTAAAATTAAAATTAAAATTAAAATTAAAATTAAAATTAATTAAAGAAATAGGAAAATTAAGTTTCTTATTTTTGTTCTGTGCGCATACTATATAAAATTTGGACTTAATAAACTTTCTCATTGGCTAAACAATTAGATGAATAGACTAATTCCTTACATATTCAATGCTTAGCAATTTTAGTCTTAAACCATATAAGATTGATTTTACACCATCCAGTAGCACATTTATGTTTTATTTAATACATATCTACTATTTACAAGCAATAAAAACCACGCCTTACATACATCCTAGTTCAGAGCGTACATTAGTCCATTTAATGACTGGACCATTAGGGGTAGCCATAACACCACATTAAAACTCCCAAGAGTATGTGCATAACACATATATGTATGTATGTATGTAAGTATATGAATATGCTTTGATGTAAATCAGCATTTTCAAAAAGGCGACTCGAATGTTGTTACCACACAATAATTGCTCTTTTAATTAACATTATATTCAATCGCTTTGGTGAAATCAGATGTTTTAGTAAAAATGAATAGCAAATAAAAGAAAAAAGGCAGGTTGAAAATATAATTTTATTGTAAGTCCGTGTGTAATGAATGGAAACGACCTTGTATAAATAATATATTGTGCACTATTTTTGAGACACCTGAAGGTATAAAAGTAGCAAAATGAAATTGCAACTAGTTTGCAACAATGTAAATGTATGTTCACACGAAAAAAAAAATAATAATTTCTTAAATCCATGCCAAACTCATAATTTTCATCGCGTGATATTGAATAGGTATTCCATTCAATGTACATAATTTTGGGTATTCCAAAGGAGAGAAGGAGGCATTTTCATTTTGGCCTTACACTCCTATAGGCGGCCTTTGTATATTTTCATCTGCATGTATTTTACTCTAAAACAAGGGTTTTACAGTTTTTCGTGTTTTGCCTTTTTATATGATTTGGGAAATTTACAGTTAAAAAAAAAACTGACAAAATAAATAAAAAAACTAAAGTGCAAAGTTTGTACTTTACGCATCAGAACCAGACCAATGTAGAAGAGCCAATTAGTTGCTTATGGGAATTCTCCACAAAATAGGGCATCACATTCACAAGATTGTGCAAGACAATTTTTCTCTAGCACAAACCGTTTTTGAGATATTTGCAAAAAACTCTTTTTTATATGGCCTTTGACTTTTTATACCTGATCTAGCGGTAATCGGATCGGCGAGGAACTCTTTCAGTTTTTAAAGAGTCCCATTACCAACGTCCATGTTAAATTTAAGCCTCAAACTAATTTTTTAATTGTCAAAATCTATTTTTCCTGGACTAAAATGCAGTTAGCGGTATTTGAATATTTGAATAAAAACGAATAACGTCTATGCATGAAAGAGTCTACGTTATAGCTTTTCTGTACTATCCCATCGAGTATTAATAAAAAAAAATAAATTTGATGGCACAACAGCTCATGACGGACTAGGGCCTAGTAACTTACAACTCTCAACCATTCCTGTGTGCGCGTCTGCAGGAATGGAGGGGACCTACAGTTTATTGCCGAATCCGAACGGCTAACGAGCGGCACTTTTCTGTGACAGGAGATACTCTTGGAGGATTTGTCAATTCCTCGCAAGAGGCAGTAGCCGTTTTTTCTTTTAAATAAATAGGTGGCGAGGCTGGGAATCGAACCTTAGACCTCCGGCATGACAGTCCATCGCCATCATGCCACGGCTAATCGAGTATTAATACATGTCAAAAAAAAGTGTGATATAATTACTTTACGACTGTAAAATTTGTGTGAAGAAAACGGTTTTCATATTTTGCTTCCACACTTGCATCCAAAAAATTAATTCACCATAAACTCAAACCCCCAAGTGGGATAGCATGTGTGATGGTTTTAGAACCAATCCTAAAAATGTTCATGCATTAACAAATGTCAAATTGTTTGAGAGTCAAGTCGTGTGGGATGAAATTTCATATTTTGTTGCCACACTATTATACCTGATTTACTTCCCACTTTTCTGGCATGCGTTAATACTCAGTGGGATAGTGTGGAAGGCTTTTTTAGGAAAAGCCAACAGTTGAAAATAAAATACTTTAACCGTTAAGAAAACGTTACAAAGAAATTGATTCAAAAATTCAAATTTTCTGGAATTTTGCTTCTATTTTTTTATTAAGCCTAGTTTATAGATCGAAGCGAAGTGAAATTTTCATACAAAAAAATATCCTTTTTCCCATCATCAGGCGTGAAAAATACAATAGAATTAAATGCAATTATTTAAGCGACAAGGAGGAAGAAATTTGTTTCGAAGTAAATATAATTCAACGGACTTATCTAAACCAAATATAAAACAAAATTTATTTGCTTTGCAAACCTTTCGACATCAGGAGATTTATTGATGCTTAATTTTGATTTGGATTTCACTTCGCATTTTGATGTATAAACTAGGCTTTATGTGTAAAATAGTAGGTATAGCTTCTTCATGAAATACGCCCCTGCCAAAGTGTATAGACTATCCGCACACAAATCGAGTTTAACCACGCGTATAAGAAGGATTTATTTAATTTCGCTATGGTCTATAATTTTGTATTTAAATTTATTAATTTAATTAATACTGTTGCTTTTCTGAAAGCATTTTTTAGTTGTTATTCGGTGGTTAATTTATATCTGTTAAAAATGACTAACTTCGCGAGGAGGCTATAGTTTGCAAAAGACCCCCATCTGACCATTAATCAAATATGTTTTTCAGTTTTGCTGAAATATGATTTATTGGTTCGTTTTAAAATAACACTCACTCTTTATGTAATTATTTCTGTAAACTAGAATAAGTAGGAACACTATTACATTATATTTGGTTTAACAAAGTTGATTGACTATCGTAATCATTGTGGTTTTTCTTTCAATTAAATTTTGTCGAAAAAATTGATTTTTTCTTTTTCGAAACGAAGCCAAACAACAAAGTGCACCTCTAAATAAGTAAAATAAGTGGCACTACCTGTTTCCCTAAGTGACAAATTATAGAAACGTCATGTAATTTTGAACCGTGTCGCGATGTTTCTTTCTAACTTTTTACTAACCGCTAACTACGTTCTATTGCAGTGTGAACTTTATGTACATATTAAAAAATCTTAATGGTTTTTCAAAGGGTTGGGAACGAAAATAAAACGCACGACTGGATCGCACAAACTTGCTCTTGTAGTAAAAGTTTTTTCGAATTTTAAATAATTCGAATTAACATAATTCGAAATAAATTTATTCAAAAAGTCTTCTTAAATTGTTTTGAGAGCTAAAAAAAGAACACTATCTTTTTCTTTAACTTATCTTAGTTTCTGAGAAAAAAAAATCAAAATCGTATAGGGGCGGTTTTTTTTTAAAATTGTTTTTTTCTATATAAACTTATGTAAACATTTTTAAGAGAAAAAATTGGTACACAATTTTCTTAGTATTTATTTATGTCGACTTAAAAATTAAATTACGAAAAAAATTATCTACCCGTTTTTGAAATATCGAATTTTCCAAAAAAAAAATTGAATTTTTTTAAATCGAAAATTTGTTTTTTTGAAAATTTTGATATGCAGTATGATTTAGACTTTTGAGGAGCTTTAGTATAAAAAAAATTATTAAAATCGGTTAGACACATAATGAGATAGTCCAAAATAAACAAAATAGTTCTATGAGAGGTACCGTTAATAATGGTTAACTGTAAATTTTGTTTTTGGCAGATCGTAGACCATATTAATATTAGTATTCACACTAACTTTATTCAAAATCGTAGTAGTCGTTTTCGAGAAAATTTATATTTTCTCTAACGGTTTTTTAACATTTATATGGAAGGTACCGTTAATTTTTACTATAAGAAAAAGTTTTGTATAAAATATTTTAGATAATGTAAAAAAACCGTTTGGTGCCAAGTTTCATAAAAATCAACCAAATGGTTTTCGAAATATTTGGTTTTCAAAAAAAAAATTTTAAACTTTGAAAAAGTTTTTGAAAAATTTTGGTATACAAAACTATTAAAATTTTTCAGAAGATTCTCCATAAAAAAATTATAAAAATCAGTTTATTCCTTTTCTAGAAAAACGAAAATAAAAAAAAATGGTTCTATGGGAGGTACCATTTAAAACCATTTTTTGGAAATTTAATTTTTACAGAAAGGTAGCAAAAAACTTAAAAATTTTTTTTGATTTTTTTAGAAAAAACTGTCGAGCCATTTTTGAGAAAAATAAGATTTTCCAAAAATGCTAAAAAAAAATTATATGGCAGGTACCGTTATTTTTGGTCCTAAAAATAAAAGGAAAAAAACGTGTCGAGGTAATGCCCCGAATACACTTTATACCAAGTGTAATTCAAATCGGCCTATGGGTTTAGGCTCTAGGCGAGTCCACAGACAGACAGACAGACGGACAGAATTGCGAATCCCACTTTTTTCGTCTTCCCTATCATCGTAATGTCAAGTTTGATTGTTATCTCGAGTTCGATTTTTTACACGAATCCATAACTTGCCCTATAGTACCTACATCGCAAGTAAAAATTGTTAAGGTTGGATTGACATCTTTGTATGTGAGAAATTGTTTTTGATTTAACAAAGGTCAAAAAGGCGGAGTCGCCACATCTGAAGGAGTGAGCTTGAGATTTTAGAGATTCATGAAAATGTATAAGATAGTCCTTAGGTCAAGGTTAGTGCGGAGGCATTCTTGGTGAATATGGACACCATAAAATTAGACCTGGATATGCCATCACGGAGATAAGCTTGAATGCTTGATATTAAGTACAAGTTAATCGACTTTTCTTTAAGTTTCTTGCAAAGAGGTACAGAACAGGGCTGCCAAAGTGAGTTCCAAGGGAGTATTCGTACTCCCCTCACTATAATTGTACTCCCCTCGAAAATATCCAAGACTTTTGCAAGAATTCATTAATAACTGTGAAGGCAAAAAAAAAAAATTAAAGATGGTATCTGTGATTCCAGCTGCTGCGTACAAGCCTTAAATGGCTTGCTTGTATTCTTTGTTATGAGTCTGAACTGTGAACTATGGCCGCGTTCGGTTGACAATTTGATAGGCTATCTAAGATAGGTTAGTATCTGATATGTTTTCAGATGAAAAGACCAGAAAAGTAACATTTTCTGTCAAAACTTAGGACAAGACGCGATATAATTGTCAGAAGTTTATTTAATTTCATATTCATGGCCTCGTTAATCTATATATTCGATATACATAGGTTACTATACACCGTAAAATTGAACTTGAGATTTTGATCAAACTTGACATTACGATGATATGGAAGACAAAAAAAGTGGGTCTCGCAATTCCGTCCGTCTGTCTGTCTGTGTACTCGCCTATAGCCTAAGCGCACGGGTCGATTTATTTTAAACTTTGTTTTCAGGACATTCCTCCGACACGTTCAATAAATTTTATTACGTATGCATCATAGGCTACATTTTGATGAAAATAAAATTTCCCAAAAATGGTTTTAAATGGTACCTCCCATAGAACCATTTTTTTATTTTCTTTTTTTTCGAAAAGGCATAGGCTGATTTTGATAATGTTTTTTATGGAGAATCTTCTAAAAAATTCAAATATTATTGTATACTTACCAAAATTAGTTTTTTTTTATTTTTAAAAAAAGTTTAATTTCTTTTTGAAAATCCAATATTTCGGAAACGACTCGTTTGATTTTTTAACATTATCTATTTTGAAAAAGAAAAAAATGTTTCTTACAGTCAATATAAACGGTACCTAAAAACCTAAACCTATTTCTGAATACTAATTTCGAACTGTCTATTATTAACCAAAAACAAAATTTACAGTTAGCCAGCCTATTTCTTTTTTAGGACTTTTGATAATGCGTCCTCTTTCTGTAGATCGATAATATTTTCCAACGATTTTCACTATAAAAAATTAAAATGTTAGTGTAAGTATAAAATGGCACACTATGCCATTTTAGCCAAGTGCTTAGTAGGCCATTTTGCCCGTGAAGGATTTTTTTTTAAGTTTTAATTCCGAACAAACTGAAATAGTACTAGGCCAATTAATTTCAGTAAATTAATAAGAAATACTTAAAACTTACATGCATTTACAGCTTTCTCCAAAATTTAATGTTTTCTATAAAGTTTTTTGTCAACAATTTTTTCACAAAATTGTATGAAGTCTACTTTTGGAAATGGCTAGAGATAGCTTGACCTGGGGACTCATTCCGTAAAACGATTATCACCCGACGATAACGTTTCGACGATAGTCTTACTTCACGTAACCCTAAAAATCCATATCGTCTGGACGATCACGTTTTGACGATCAAATATTTGCTTCACGTAAGTCGATTATCATCAAAACGCTATCGTCAAAACGATGGCTTTTGGACGATACCTAAATAGGTATCGTTTCGCATTTGTTTTCATGATTGTATGTAAGTTTGTACGCGACTATAGTTAAATGAGTGAAATAATTTACTTATTTTGCAAAATGGCAACAAACATTTGAGAAAAATACAAATTATATGAAAATTAAAAAAAAAAAAAGCGTGCCGCCAGTAGGGATCGAACGCCGAACCCCTCGGTTAAGAAGCAAGTACCTATTCCATCGCGCCACCATCTTATGTAAATTTCTGCCGATTTCTTGGGCTTACAAACAAACCGCGCACTAAAGAACTTCGTTCTAATAACGCAAATTGTTATTATGACATTTCAATGATGGTTTGACAATCTCTGGAAAAACGATAGACGAGGAGATAGTGTTTGAATTACGTGAAGCAAATTATTGACGATCACGTCAGCGATAATCGTTTTGATGATTATCGTTTTGAAAATTACGGAATGACCCCCCTGTAAAACTTAAAACATTATCTTGAAGTTGCTTACATTTCGTGTATGTCGTCGAATTGTGTTCACAAAACCTTCTGATTCTGTTCGATTCTACGATTTCTAGTAAGGGGGCCATTTTACGTTATGGTGGGCCATTTTAAGCCACCTTCCCCTACCTCTCATAGAACCATTTTTTTTTTTTTTTTTTTTTTTGAATACCTGATTATCTGTATAACTGATTAACATTGAATTTTTTATACAAAAGCTTCTAAAAAATTGAAATCTAACTGCATTATCTATACATTTTCAAAAAAAAAAAAAAAAAAATAATTTTGGATTTAAAAAAAAAATTTCAAAATTTTATTTTGAAAGATCGGTGGATGATTTTTTCGAAATTTAATTTTTAAATCGACATTAATAATTACTAACGGCCATATTATTGACTTTCTTCAAAGCTAGTTTAACTAAAAAGCTAGTTCTATAGGGGTTTCAAGTTTAAAAAATTTCAAAATAAAATAATGATTTGATTTAGAAGTCAAAATATGTATGTATGAATATTTTAATTTATATGTCAAAGTAATAATAATTAGTGAAAAACTTAAAACTCGAAACCTAAATAGAACTAGTTTTCGCTCAAAACTAGCTTTGAAGAAAGCTAATAATATGGCCGTAAAAGATTGTGTACCTATTTCTTTTCTTAAAAATGTTTACAAAAATTTATTTACATAATTATAAAAATTAATTTTTGAAAAAATCCCTCCTACTACGATTTTGAAGATTTTTTTTTCTCAAAAACTAAGTTTTGTAAAAGAAATAACAAGTTAACTTTTTTAATTTTTAAAAACAATTTAAGATAAGTTTTTTACTAATTCAATTTCAAATTATATTAATTTTTAATAATATTTCAACTTAATTCCATATATTCTTCAATATATGGATAAATGTGTACATATTTATATAATTATTATTATAAATAATAGAACAATCTTTAATTCAAAGAAACTTTTAACAATACTCCACGTTACCAGAAACGCATTGAATGCCCTTCCTATATTGATATTGTAATAGATTATTAAAAAATTATCTGCATATAAAATAATAATTCTACCCAGACTATA
The DNA here is from genome assembly GCA_947049315.1 of Epistrophella euchroma. Classification (NCBI taxonomy): domain Eukaryota; kingdom Metazoa; phylum Arthropoda; class Insecta; order Diptera; family Syrphidae; genus Epistrophella; species Epistrophella euchroma. The sequence goes on from OX346246.1 coordinate 24,615,093, forward strand.
CTTCCGGTTATGAAAACATTAATTTTCCAACGACCTTGCCTCTTCGTTGTAACTTCAAGTTACAACGACTAAATGTGCACAATCATTACCATCGGGGATTCAATATAAATATGAAAACTCGAACTATACCATACATTGTACCCCGCAGAGCTATCGCCTGCATCTAACACCATCTGGCATCGCTTATAGGAAGGTAGATATAGGAGGTGTGTTTATCTTTTGAAGTGAATATGGCTCAATTTATTGTTTTGCGCTGATTTTCAAAGAATGGTACAAAATGTGGCCGCCACATCTGTTCAAGGAGGCTAGCCACGCCAACCAACTTTCCTAAAACACCAGCTTCAAATTAGCCGATAGACTTCTCATTCTCCAGTGGTCACACACAGTCAAACAGCCAGTCACTTGGATAGATAAAGTTCTCTATAGGTTTTTGTATACTAAAGGTATACAGTAAGTTGTATAGGCAAATATGTCTTTAAAGTCGTTTTAACACTCAGAGTTCAGATTCAGACCAGTCCCAGAGTTTGTTCCCTGTGACAGGGCCACTTGCTCGTGTCTTTATGGTTGTATGTCTTTTGAACGCTTTACATTTTCGTTTTACCTTTCAAATTTTTTACGGGTCGGTGCATTAGAATTGACCATAACCAGGGGGAGTTATTCTATTAACTTGTCTTTTATAAATATAGTAAAATCTACAACTCAGTCGCATTCAGTTGCTCTGTTAAATCTAACAGAAATATTATCATGTAAGATTTATGCAACAAATCTTGCTAAATGGACCCTCATTCCCGATATAAACTTTTTAAACCTTTTATTTTTAAGTGACCTTAATATACTATATCCATTTTGTTACTAATTTTTGAACTTGGAGCTTATGTTTGCATGAAAACAATACTCGCCCTATAGTAAAAGGTGAAACCACAACCACTCATTGACCGGAGCCAGATGTAAGGTTTGAAGTGAATTAAATTGCAGTGGCTGGCGGATAGCTTCGAGGTCAGTTATTGATATAGTATTTAGATAAAGTCCCATGACTGCTTGAGTTCTTTATAATGAAAAATCCTTTCAACAAAATGATTGATACAAGTCACATAGAAATAGTTTTTGCTTTTAAACAAAGCGTAGGCACAGTCAATTTCGATTGTGACAATCAAATGCAATTAGATTCAACCGCCACTTAGATATTAGACAATGACCGAACCACATACAAAGCCCCTCTAGTCATAACATTGCAGTACAAAGCAAATTGTGGTCCACTTCTCCTCTGCAAGGAACACCACCCTAATATGTGCTGTACAGGCGCACACTGCACGTTTGGTTTTATTTCGAGCAGAAAATTGGCATTTTACTGAACGTTTATAGGTTAGTACGGTTCTCATTGCAAGCGTTACGTCACGTGTAAGATAAAATTCATGTTGTGGTATTTGCCGTAAGTCGTGTATTTTATTTATTGTTTTTTTTTTTTTTTTTTTTTTTTTTTTTTTTTTTTTTTTTTTTTTTTTTGTCAGAGCAGCAACTACATTCGAATTACCATGCAACCGGAATGACCTCGAATAATTTACCTCTGCATCAGGTCGGATTCAAGAATAGAAAAAAAAGCACAAATTGAATAAATTTTAATGAATTGAGTTCAATAAAGTTTATAAATAGTTAACCAGGTTCTTCGTATAGCAATGATGTGGTTATAGTTTTAATTTAAATGGAATTTAAATTGTGAAATATTTCCGGTTGGAAAGATACAATTTTCCAATTGGAAAACAACAAAATTTAGGATTTACCTAAAAGGCGGGAGCTACTTTTAGGAAACCATTTAAAGGGAAGGGGACAAAATCTTGAATCCCATAATCCTGAATAGTTGAAAATGACAATCCCGAATACCATAATCCCGAATGCCCAAAATCACGAATGCCAAAATCCCGAATGCCAGAATCCCGAATTTCAATACTATTTTTAATACTATTTCAATACTTTTAAAGAAATCAAACTATTTTGTATGTTTAAAATCCACTTTTTCATATCAAACTATCAATTATTTTATGACAAAAAAAAATATTAAAAAAATTGTGAGTCTTTAGACACGAACATCTTCACCCAATTTGTAATATAGAAATCAACTTGTATCTACAAATAAGCAGAAAAACAAACATTAACAATAAAAAAAAACTATATTTTGAAGGCTAGAATCCCGAATGGCTCAGTAATTTTTTTGGTATTTAAAAAAAAGTACTGAGCCGTTCGGGATTCTGTCATTCGGGTTTCTGGCAATCGGGATTTTGTCTATTCGGGATTTTGGAGTTCGGGATTTTTGGCACATTCGGGATTTAGGCATTCGGGATTTCATACCCAACCCGTGGAGCAGGGCCTCAGGTAGGTACAAAGTGTGGCTCCGATCAAAAACCTACCTCGGAGACCCAACACCCAATTATAGTGCTGAAGTGCGCCGTTTTGATACCATAACTTGCGTGACTTGTAAGTACATAAGTAAGTAAGTAAGACTTGTAATGCAAACGATTTTTAAGAGTAGATAGATAGATAGATAGATAAATAATTTTATTTCCAAAGTAATTTTACAAAAAACATACATAGTTTAATATTTAAATTAATATGACAATAACTTGTGTGAGTTGCCTGTCAGGTTAAAAAAGGATTATCTAGATTATAGGCAAAGTGAGTTTACGTTTATGAAAATTCATTCAATATTTGAAAGCGATATTTAAGTGCGAATTTTAAAAATTGATATAAATTGAAATAGCACTGGCCGTTTAAGACATCGAGGAACTGTGACCTGGTTAACTCAAAGTTTCCAAGAAAATTTCTCCTGTATCCTCTGAATATGGGACAAATACCAATGAAATGATATGTATTCTCTGATGCATCAAGGTTACAAATCGTACATAAGCCATTACCGTGGTTTTGAAAGGCTCTTGCGTTCAAATTAAGTAATCCGCTACGTGCTTTTAAAATAAGTCTTATCATCTCTTGTGGATTTGCATCTTCAAAGTAATTAGGGACATCACAGTATGATAGGTTGCTGTACTCATCATGGAACTGTGATTGTCGTGCGTTGCTCATAAAAGTGCTCCAGTGCTTTTCCTTGAGCTTTGTTAAGAGAATGTTTTGTGAGTTGCACATCTCAGACCTAGGTGACGTAAAGGACAATGTAACTGAGGCTTCCGAAAAAAGCTCCGTCCATTCATTGGCCCAGTAAATGTTTTTCCGAATTATAATTTCCGATAGAATTCTGGGAAGTCTATAGTTCGGTAGTTCCATAACTCTGGTTATAAATGAAAAGTGCAATTTTAAGGTTGTTAGGAAAGATTTTGGAAGTCCCGTTTCTATGTGTAGCACATAATTTGGCGTGTTGTTTGGCAAAAGAAAACACCTTTTAAGAAAAAAACGTTGTAGTTTTTCCACCTGCGCATGCTCTTTATATCCCCAGACTTGGGCTCCATACAACATTATTGTTCTACAAGCTGCATCATGAATTTTAAATTTTGCTGAATGGCTAACTGACTTGTTTCTTATAAAATGCGACCATGTTGAGTTAATACTATTTTTGGAGATTGTAAGTCTGCTATTCAGGTGTTCAGTCCAAGACATATTATAATTAAAAATAATTCCAAGATACTTAAATTTGTTGACTACGGCTATCTCGATACCTCTGAAAAACCATTGTTCCCTGGCTGCTCTTCTTCCTCCGTTGCGAAAAATTACTATTTGTAATTTTTCCAGATTAACTGTTAGTTTCCATTTGAAGCAATATGCGATGAAACTATCTATTAGGATTTGCAGTTTGGGAGCACTGTCCGAGAGGATAACGATGTCATCGGCATATAATAGAACGTTGATTCCTAGCCCTTCTAGAAGGATTCCTGTTGGGAGCTCAGTGTGTAAATCATTTAAAAACAGAATAAACAGTAATGCGCTCAGAACGCATCCTTGTTTTACACCTTTGTTCGTACGAAAAAAGTCTGTTCTGCTATTTCCGTCCCAGACAGCAGCTATGGTGTCTTCATAAATCGATCTTAAAATTGCTATCATTTTTGTGGAGATTCCGAGTGCAGCCAGTTTATAAAAAGGAGCATTTCTATTGACGTTGTCAAAAGCAGCTTTTAGATCAACAAAAAAAGCATAGAGTTTCTTCTTTTGGCTTAGTTGCATCTGAATAAGGCATGTTAAGTTGTAAATCTGATCAACAGTGGAGTAATTGTTTCGGTAAGCAGCTTGATATTCGCTAAGGATGTTGTTTTCTTCAACCCAAATTGTAAGCCTATTAAGGAGAACAGATGTGAACAATTTATAAAGTGTATCCGAAAAGGACAATCCACGATAATTAGTTACATCATCAGCATTGCCTTTTTTCCATAGAGGATATATGATGGATTTTTTGAATGAAGCAGGAACTATTGTAGTTTCAAATATGTCGCTGAATAACTTGTAAATTGCATCTATAAGTGAGGGACTAGCATTTTTATAAAATTCGTATGGTATTCCGTCTATGCCAGGAGCTTTATCATTTTTAGATGTAGTAATTGCTAAAACAATTTCATCGATCTCTATTGGACGATCCATTTGCGAAGTGTTCATTATACGTGTTTCAGGATACAATGATAAAGATGACTCAGCTGTATCAGTTAGTGCATCTTGGAAATGGGTTTTAAATATTTCGGCAGTTAGATGATTTTTTGAATTCGGTGTGTCACCACGTATCTCCTTCGCAAGTTTCCACCATTCCTTTGTTGTGTTCACCATATGAAGTTTAGTGACAATGTGCTGATAGTATTCGCGTTTTTTCGTTTTGCATAGGTTTTTGTAGTATTTTTTGGCGGACATGTATTTGATTCGAAAAACATCAAGGTTGAATTTTCTGAAGGTCTTAAGGTGCTTAAAGGTGGCTTTTCGAGCAATATTACAAGCAAGGTCAAACCAAGGATTTTTTGGTTCAAACATCCGCTGCTGGCAATGAGCGCCTCCATTTGCTTCGTAAATACAGTTTTTAATTGCGTTGCAGCGATCTTCGATCGAAGCAGACATAAACAATCTGTTTTCAACGGCTAAGTCAAGATTTTGAATGTAGGTATGATGTCTATTCTCTTTCCATTTGAGGCGGGGTAGATGATTTAAATTGATTTGTGTGAGGTTGGTATTTAAGGATTTTAAAGTGAGGGTGATGGGCATGTGGTCAGAAAAAGTTTCACTGCCTACAGCGAAGTCATCAATCAAATGAGCTGATCCATATGATGGGCAACAATAATCAATCACAGAAGAACCACGGCTGCTGACAAAGGTGAACTCCCCATTCCTATCATTAAAGCTCCGTCCATTTAAAATAAAGGCGCCAATATCTTCAAGAAGTTCCAGAAATTTGTTGCAGTTTATGTCGCAAGTAGAGTCTTTTGAACATCTAGTTTCTGCTACAGAAGTTAAAGCTGTTGGGCTGGTGTCAACTGAGCCTTTTGTGCCAGTTCTAACATTCATATCACCAGCCATGATGAAGTTATGAAGATCCGTTTCGGCGAAAAAAGTTTTAAGCTTATCAAAATCTGTCCTCCAATGGTTACAATTAAGGTATACAGGTACTATGTTTATTGTGGTTCCACTGAAAGTAGTTTGCAGTATAGTTGTTTCATTATAGTTTATAAATTTAACTTGGTGTATTATTTCGATGTTCTTCTTGTAACCATATAGACAACCCCCACTGGCTCGCCCAAAGTTTCGATTTTTTGTTGCAGGAATCCAAATCAATTTAAACCCAATACAATATTTTTCATAGTTTTTGATATTTTCGGAGATAACAAAAGTTTCAAAAAGAAAAAAGAATTGAAATTTGTTTACAAAATTAAAAAAATTATATAAAAGTGTTTTGTTTACAAGTCCAGCTACATTATAGAATAAAACCTGACAGGCGTTGGGTTGCTAATTTTGAGGTATGGAGATACGATTTTTTTGATTTTTAAGAGTATTTTGCGAGACAAAATTCCAGGATAGGCAATTTGTATACGCTTTAGTAATCCATTACGACATGCTCGTGGTCTCAGAAAATTGGCTCCGAAAACTAGGTAAACAGTTCAGACGCGAACGCGACCGTGTTTTCCTTAGAGCTATTTCGTTGCATTGAGTAAGGAGATCAGGTTTCTGAACTTGAGTTCGGTAAGTATTGTGAAGGATGACCATCCTCGCCGCATATTCTCCGATTGACCAGTGTCCGGAAAAGGTTGCAACAGCCCCGGCTACATCTCGCCTGGGTCTGCCGATCAAGACTGTTAGTTTTTCGAGTTTTATTATAGGTGGGCCAAATCTTTCCAGATATAACGCAGGGATGCCAGCACAAAATTTCATACAGTCAAGTTTAGTCGATACAATCCACCATTGGCAGCATTTAATTTGTTTCAAATCGAGTTTCCTCAATTGTATCGCCAGAAGTGACAGAAGTGAAACAAAACTTTACATCCGATGTGGAAACTGAGCAAAATGTATGTCGATAAACAAAAAAGTTAACTGATTTCGTGAGTGGTCAGTATGAATTTGCCAAGGGAGTCTTGAAATTTTCACAAGAATGGGAATCATTTGTATTCTGGGAAAGACTATCCAAACTTCTGAACAAAATTAATGTCATTCACTTTTGCACCGAATGTTTCTATTGATTTACGTAATAAAATTCATCAAACTGCGCACCCAACAATTTTTTAGCTGCTTCGATTCAAATTTTTTTTTGCATTCCGAAACGTCAGACTTATGCAATGTAATATTTCTACAAAGCATCAAGTTTGCGATGCCGATGCGTATGAAAAATGTAGGCATTACTTCCGCATCAAAAAATTTTCTACATTTTGGAACTCAGCCGAACACATATTTGACATTTCACTTCATATTTATAGTTTAAGATTATTTTTGTTTTTTTTAGAACAATAAAACTTGTTTCAAGTTACGTCTGCCGAATTTTTGTTGTTTCGAGTTGAACGTCATCGATCAACAATACTCGATTGTATTAAGTTACATGCTGGCACCCCAGTTTATTAGATTGTGCCACCTACGATTTGATTCGGAGAGAAAAACTGAGAAGAATTTCCCTTCTTAACTCCAAAAAGAATGTTAACACTTTCCGCAAGTGAGCTATGAAAGGTTGATCCTTGTCTGGCTAGCAGAGCTGTAAAAGACTGCAGTACTTTGGTAATGCAGTTAATAAAGTCACAGTTAATTAACTTACCTATTGAATGTAAGTTAATACTGTAAATAAGTACTTTAACTGCGAAACAAGCAGTCAGCAGTCAGTACTAACATTCCGACTGTGCAGTTAAAAAAAAAGTTAATTAACTTTAAGTTAATTAACTGCAGTACTTTTTAACTGCTTTAAGTCTTTTTAGTCAGTAAAAAGGCTTTGTACTGCGATGATTTTACTTTTAGTCAGTAAGTATTTTAACTACAGTCAATTAACTGTAAGTTTTTTTTAACTTTTTTTTCTTTTAAATTTCTTTTCTTTTTATTCCATCCTGTTTCTTTTAGTTAAAAGACTATAGAAAACGTTAAAAGACTTACAGTTAATTGACTGTAGTTAAAAGACTTGCTGACTAAAAGTTAAATCATCGCAGTACAAAGACTTTTTACTGACTAAAAAGACTAAAAGCAGTTAAAAAGTACTGCAGTTAATTAACTTAAAGTTAATTAACTTTGTTTTTTAACTGCAAAGTCGGAATATTAGTACTGACTGCTAGATTTTAGATAAAGTATTTTTGTAAGTTAAAAGACTTACGGCCAATTTCTTCACAAAGTTCTAAAATGTATTTAAAACTCGATCCAGTAACTCTCGGTTTATCTTTGGAACTTAGTTTTAAAAACATTTAGAACTTGATCATTTCTTCACTTCTAATCATTTCCTTAGAACTCGGTCTAAAATCACTTTCGAGTTTTAAATACTTTAGATCTCGGTTTAAAGAAACGAAGTTCTAGAGTATATTTTAATACTTTTGTAGCACCCAATATCATTTTCTGACACAAATTTCTGACAATCTATCAACAAATATTTAAATATTTGTCAGTTTCATTTTGCTGGATACTTTTTTTGTGAAGATATTTCTTTTGTTTGTTTATTAATTAAAAACACATTCTCATTTTTGTTGTACCAGTTTTGTTTGTATTGGTGTTGATGTTTTTATTTCGTTTTCAATTCTATGTTGTGTAATTTCGCGCGTATTGATTTTTAAATAATTGGTGTTTGCAAGTGTAAATATTTTTATTAGTCCGATAGCTCGCAACAGATTTTTGACGTGAAATGAACCCAAAAAGATAAGTGTGCATGTGCATCAAAGTGCATCAAAAAAAAAAAAAAAGAAGATGGTAACGGTTCCAATTTCCCGAATCATTGATTATGGATGTGGTGCTGACAAATTGTTTAGAAAAATGGCAATTACTTAAAATGAGCTTTGAGCACGCAATACACGCAATGTCTTTTGGCTTTCTTTCATGAAACAAAAATCTGGTGCGAGTTCAAAAATCAAAACTAACAAAATGCACAATTTAAAAAAATGTTATAGGCACCACGAGAACTAAAAACAACACCAGCATATGCAACTAAATTGGATACAACAAAATTGCCACTTGCTTTAAATTAATAAAAAGGATAACTTTAAAACAATATATCTACCTACATAAATGCTATATAAGGTTAGGTATTCCAAAAACGCCACAAAGATCGTGTTTTTTGTGGCTCCTGTCCGGGGTTAAGACTACTCAAAATGTATCTCAGATTGAAATTCGCACTCTTCAGTGTCAAGATGCGAACGATTGTCATTAATTACTTTATTTTGAGGAAAATAGTGCATTAGATGCATTTTTTGTTTTAACCAACAACGGCAGCATTAATGCATTTCTGTTTATTTCCTCACCAGGAAAATATAGTAGTTAAAATCTTGTTATATGTACATACATATAAGTGCACACATTTCTGTTTTGTCCAGCATCCTATCTGGTTACATGCATTTTTTAGCGAGAAGGCTTGCACCTAAAACTAGATTTATCCCAAATTGATTTGAATTACCTTTTTTTTAAAGCCGAATCAAAATTTATTACCAAATAAGGTTTTTGAAAAAATAAAAATGTTGTTAAACCGAGTTCTAAGTCTCTAGACCCCCGAATTCGAGGGTCCAAATTTATCGAAGTTCTATCTCAAACTGAGATCCAAATCAAAGTTCTAACGCTTTAGAACTCGGTGAAGAAATGAGTTAGAACTCAATCAAGTTCTAATTTTTCGATAAACCGAGTTTTAGGGGTTAGAACTTTGTCAAGAAATTGGCCGTTAATGAAATTAGTTTTTTAGTCAATTAACTGCAGACCCAAAAGACTGCAGTTTTTACAACTCTTCTGGCTAGTTCGTCTGCCCGCTTATTCCCCTCAATACCACAGTGACCTGGACTCCTTATAAGAGTGACCTTAAGGTTAAAATTTAGGCTTTAAGTGCTCATCCCGGAATTGGCAAAAAACTAGTATCTCAAACAAGAAGCTTCTTCCATCCAGCTCGGTCCTTAACTAGCTGTTTGCAGTTGTGAACGCCAGGATGGTTGGGGTCTTCTTCCACTTGTGTGTACCATTTGAGTCGTGGTCTTTCTCTTTTGCGCCGTGCCGCCCGCCGTCCCGCAGGGTTAGATTCAAAGACCCTTCCGGCCAGAGGTCTGGGGTCCATTCGCTCTAAATGACCCATCAGCCACCTCAGTCATTACCTTTTTACTTTTTTTACTAGGTCAGCGTCGTTGTACATACTGTACTTCATTATTGCACTGTACTTCATTATTGCAACTTCTCCCTTACTCTCCGTTAATGCAAACTGGACCAAAAATCATGCGAAGAATTTATCTCTAAAAACAGGCTTCTCATCCATCTTCGACAGGGTCCCTGCCTCTGCACTATATAACAGGGACGGGATGATTAAAGAGAGAAATTTTAGTTGCACAAGAAAGGGCCTTCTTCTTAAGTCTAAAGAAGGAGCGCTTCGTTTGCTCTCAGAGCTGGTATCGTTGTCTGAGTTGATAGCGGAGTCAAGATAGATAAACTTTTTTTCGATAGATAACTTTTTACAGCAAAGTTATATGTAGTTGCCAGTTGTCAGTTGTGTGTGGTAATGTTTTTTCCAAGACGTTGGTGTTAGGTGTCCTTATTCTTCACGATAGCATATAATATTGTCTTGCCCTCAGTGACCGTTAAATCCGTCTTCTTCGCTTCCGCTTCAATATCTACTCACAAAACTGCTACTGAAATCACAATTTGAATGTCAATATATTCGGCGCGGTGTATTCGAGTAGTATCGATTTGATTCATGCATGCTTTCCTTCGGCCATTATTATGAAGATGAACTTCACAGCTTCATACAGCACAAGAGAACAAGGTGCGTACTCCTAACCAGATAATCGTTGTCTGCCACTTTGAATATAGCTCGGCAGCAAGGCCGTCAGCTCCAACTGCCTTACTGGCTATGTTCACCTCGTCTAAATCGGGTGGATGGAATTGTTGGCCTAATGTCGTCTATGTTGAATGGTGCAATCTGTCTCAAAGTGAAGTGCGATTCATCAACGCTTTTATGCATTAAAAATACAATTTGCAGAAATAGTTTTTCCCATCGACTGCGATTCCACTCATAGTCATTAGTTATAACCACTGATCTCTATAAAACACTGGATAGTGGATTCTCTATATGTATAACAGTTTTTTCTGAAGAAAATTGAATTTGACAGTTCTTGTACTTCCCACAGTTCGTGTCTTTTTTAAACAAAAGGAAAGAAAGAAATAGATAGAATTGAAATTGTTTTCGTATTCGTACTCGCAAACCAAACAAAAAAATGGCCGCGTTCAACGCAAAAACAATCTGAAATTTCAGTCAAAAGACATTGTGTCAAATTCCTGTATTTACTTACAGAATATGCATTGAAGCGAAATAAAAGAGAACTTTATATATTCGTTAATTGATAATTTAGCAGGAGCTTTGTGGATGAAATTTTATGTAAAAAGATTAGCAACACTAAATTTCATTAAAATTGTTTGTTATTTTGCAGTAATTTGTTTTAACTTGAATGAAAAATTGTTCCAGAATAATCCGATGGAACACTTTTGTAAGAAATTAATTCCTTTTATTCAAAGCGTCACTAAATAATTAACAAAAAGTTCTTTCATTCAAATAAGTAAGTATTACTTTTAATGGTAGCACTTCAGCTCTTTTACACTTCCCCCACCACAAACAACTGTCATCAGAATTTCCAGACGAAATTTTCTTGTCTGAAATTTACGAATAAAGTCTTAACTACATAAGCCAAAAAAGTGAAAAAATACAAAAATGAAAATTTTCAAACTCATTTTGAGATACTATTTCTCACTGGAAAACTTATAAAAATGATGCAAAAAGCTTAAATTTTGGTTTAAAAAAAATGTGTATATTCTTTTTCACTTTTGTAATTTTGCAAAAAGTGGCCAATGTAGTTAAGGCTCAAACGTAACTAAACGTAACTAAAAGTCACTAAAAGTCATCTAACTTTTTATGAAAGCTGGCCAATCAGAAGCTCCAAAAATTCAGAAATCTGAATTTTCAGATGTTAACGTAATGGATTGAACGCGGCCAATCTAAACTGTAATAACTGTTATAAGTGTTATATATAATAAAAAAAAATCTGACGTTCCACTGTTATAATCTTCCTTCAATTTTTATAGAGATCAGTGGTTATAACTCTAAGCATATTGGGAGAAAGATAAACCGCTCCTTATATGCCTAAATTAGCTATGCGTGTATGGAGGGAAAGTTTCTAAGTTTACATTACAACAGTGCACACACTTGTGTGGTGTGTATGGGCAGATTCAAAAATTAAAAACAAAAATGAGCGATTCCTACAGTATTCACCAGCTTATATACATAAAAAATAAAATAAAAATTAAATAAATAATATCGCGTTCCTCATTTTTTTTTTAAACTTAAAATGATTTATTAATTCTTTAAAACCAATATATAGAGACCAAATAAATCTAACTTAAATCATTTTTATACGAAGATTTTTTCAATAATACAAATTCTAATTTTAAATAAATCAGCCAAGTAGAAAAACTTCCAGCTGTAATGATTAGGAATTCTAGTCTGGTTAGATATAGTTCACACTTAGGTATTCTTCATGAAATCTATGTAATAATAACTGAACTTAATAGAAATTGCGTATTGACAAGGCCCTTACTAGTCAACTGATGAGTCTAAGTGAGATCGCCGGGACGAAACGCCAATTTGTATTGGCTAAAGGCCGTTAAAAGCAATTTTGAATCTAAAATCATTTTTTAATATCAATATTGTATTCGTTATGCATTTAATCGCAAAACTAACAATCAAAAGCTTGAATCCATTTCGAACAGTCTAAGAAAAAGTTATGTACGTACATCTAAAATTCTGAATAAACCCAGGAATTTTTAAAAGTTTACTCAACTTTGAATTCATTATAGGAATCACTATCTGCTACGTTTTTGCTTTTTGAGTTCAAATCTTAAGGTCATACTATAAATTTTAACTTTTATCTGGAATTAAAACACGGAGTCATTTTAAAATCATTTTCAAAAAATCATTCTAAAATACATCTTCGATAACTTCTTTCAAATTTGTGTACTTTGATAAAATGAAGCCCCCAAATAAAAGTAAAACAAATAATATTAAATTTATATTACAGTTCAACGTGTTTTTCTTGATTGCAATTATCAGAAACAACCAATATAACGTTCAAGTTCATAAGAAAAAAAAAACAACCATGCCAACCCACTACCATAATTTTGTGGCATAAAAATAAAAAAAAAAACTAATTTGAATTTAATTAAAAAAAAAATGCCAGATGTTTGTATTAAATATCAAATGAGACACACCCGATAAGAAAACAAGACTGACATTTAGTGCATGATGGAAATTAATGCGTTTGATAAAATTAATTTAGTAATTCATAAATTTAACAAAATAAAAGTACTAATTAACATTACCTAAGCCAGTTTTGATTTAAATTTATCCTTTTGGTTTTAATTCAACAAGGTTTTTTAAATTCAGACACGATTTTTGCTTACTGGTAGTATTGAAGGTCAATTTTGATTGAAGTAGGGCGTATTATTTCAACATATTTTAACTAAGCAATTAATCAACAAATAGAAATAACTACCAGATTTCCGGTAAAGATTCGTAATACTGTTAGAACAAGAACCAAAACCAAATTTGGGAGTGGATGTACGGAAAACAGGGTGATGTGCAATTAGACATTTTTTGAATTTGTGGGTGCAACTACATAATATTTTATTTTTCAGAGTAATGGTTTGTTTTTTATTATACAGTAAATTTGTTTTAACTTTAATGAAAAATTGTTCCACAATAATTCGATGGAGAATTATGGGAATACTTTTGTAAGACAAATCATTCCTTTTACTCAAACGCCCCTGTTCTGCATTCCACTTACTGTAAATTCACATGACGGCAGTGAAATTCGGTGTTCCACAATTCGTTAGAAAAGCTAATTGTGAATTGAAAGATCGAAAGTGAAAATTGGTGTTCTGCATTTCGGTTCATTCCGGTTTCCATTTTATTAATGCTTTGTGAATTATTGTGGAATTGTCCCAGTTGCAGTTAGTTTCATGATTTATTGGTGCAAAATGTAAGTAAATTTATATATTTGTTTTCTGAATCTGAATCTTACGTTAAAAACTTTCAACAAATAAAGAATAAACAATTTATCAGAACAATACTTCATAGTTAGGTACTCACGCTATGTCAGCCAACTCTAATATGTAGGCAAAATCTTTCTCGCAAATTTGTTCGTCTATGTTTTTTTATATTCCGCTTCCTTTTTTTCGTTTAAAGTGCAAATAATGTTGAATTAATTTTTATCTGCATTTTCTTTTTTACTTTTATAAAACAATTAAAAATGGATGCACCTTCAATTTTGACAGTTCGAAGTAATTGCGAAATTTTCGAAAACGAACGAATTGTAGAACATGGAATTTCATTTCACGTGAAATTGAAAATCGATTTCAATTCGTTTTCGTCCGAAATGCAGAACATGGGCGAAAGAGTCACTAAACAATTAACAAAAAGTTCTTTTAATCAAATAAGTAAGTATTACAATTCTATTAAAAAAAAACTTATAAGCACAAATCAACCACTAACCACACCGAAAATCATAAAGTTCAACTTTAATGTTTAGCACTTCAGCTCATTTTACACTTCCCCACACCACAAACAACTGTCATCTGAATTTTCAGATGAAATTTTTTTGTCTGAAATAAACGTAACTAAAAGTCATATAACTTTTTATGACATGGCCAGCTGTCATCAGAAGCTCCAAAAATTCAGAAATCTGAAATTTCAGATGTAAAACGTAATGGATTGAACACGGCCATTTAGTTTAATTCGCTCTTGGGAATAAATGCTACCGAAGTTATCCCGGATTCTTTTAGGCCGGAGGAATTTTCTTTAAAAAAATATGTAATAAACTTTTATACCTACCTTTTATAAAATTTGATTGTTGTTGTCTTACAGCCCTATTAATAAAAAGCCACTGTTCGCTGCATAACACACGTGTTAGCTAGCACACGGATAGAGAACTTGTCCGTTGGATAACTTTTATTATTAATAAACATATCAAAATATTTTCTGTAGTATCCCGTGGCGTAATGGTTAGTGCGTTGGACTGTCATGCCAGAGGGCATGACCAGCCGCTTTCACCTTGTGACAAATCCTCCAAGAGTATCTCCTGTCATAGAAAAGTGCCGCTGACACGCACACAGGAATGGTTGAGAGTTGTAAGTCGCTAGGCCCTGGTTCTCCTTGAGCCGTTTGTGCCACCAAATTTATTTATATATTTATCAAAATATTTCTAGTCTGTACAACTGAAAGTACTGAGGTTAACATTTTTCGGTTAACATTCGTTTTTTTTATTTGACGTGGTTTCATCAAAGGCATGTTGGTAGTTGAACCGGTTGTTATTACGAAGTGTAAGCATGTGTGTGTTATGAAGTTATCCATCTCTTAAACGCCAAATTTGGGGAGTTAAAGTTTTTCGCTCGCTGACACCATGTCACAGACCATTACCTATTTATTTATACGAATTTCGTGTTGACAGATGTGTTAGCCTTATCTTTCCATTATTGTTTTTCGTTTATGGATACGGGGGCTTGTTATTAATTTTTAAGTTATGTAACTGATAAGTATCCTCTGAAATGCAACTAAGTCTGTATATATTAAAAGGACATTAAAACTTAACGATAACTGATTTCAATTGAAATGGGTTGAATTCCTGTCAAACGACCTTTTATCCCGTCATTGAATTAATCACTTGCAACTTTGAAGTTTATTTTGTAATTTGTTTACTTAAATAAATTAATAAAATTTTTTTTTTTATGGATTTGAGCAATGTACGTGATACATTTAGATCAAGTCATCATTATTCAAGTTAAGCCCTACTTGTCATTTCAATAAAGCCACAATATAATGTATGTACATAGCATACCTAATAAAGTTAAATTAGTCATAAAAAGTCACGAAATCGCATTTTTCGATAGACAACAACTTTTTTATGATATATCTGTAGGGGAGCGGATCAAAATTTTATATTACCAAAATTCAGTTTATTTTATTTTTTGAAAATACTGTACGACCAAAATTCTTGCTAAGTTGACGTCAACTTAGCAGGACACCCATTTTTACACAAACCAACAGAGCAATTAATTTTTTTTTTTGCGTAACTAATTAGCAACTAATTACTATATACTTTTTAATATGCAACGGAAAAAGTGACCTGCTAAGTTGTTTTTTTTCAATATCACTGATCACTCTGCTACAAATAGAATTTATTGCAATCACTTTTAAAAATGACTTATTCAAGTATGATCTGTGTAAAAACGAGAAAATGACGCAGATGTTGAAAATATGGTTCTGTAAAACCTTAAATTTAAATTTAACGATGAAACCTTGAATTCCTTAGAAATATTAGTAAAAATCTGAAATGCTTTATTTGCATAATTCATTATTCAATTTCAATATTTCGAGCCTTTACATTGCCATCAATAATCATGGGATCATTAATTCTAAATTATAATAATGGTCGTATTAATTAGATTTTTGAATGTTTAAACTATGTCTAAGTATTTCGAAACAGTCGGAAATATGCTTTATTTAGTAAAAATAAATATTACATTTGTCAAGGTTTAGACAATCGATTACATTGTCTAAAGTAAGATACAAAGTTAGATCACTTTAGCAAAAATTAGAAAGATTTTTTTTAAAACTTGGACGGCTGTCTAAAGTTAGACAGTGTTTATTAATACGACCATAAGTATACGAAATATGCATGTGAATGTATGTATGTAGGTATATTGAGTCTTGAGTGTAGCAACGTTTCAACTTTTTTTTTCTTATATAAGGCTAGGCGCATATTGAGACGCGGGGTGCGTGTGACGTGGCCTGACGCGTGCGACATGACCTGATTAATAGAAACGTGTCGGGAGCGGGTCAGAATTCTGGCTATCAAAATCTTGTATGACCAAAATTCTGTTTTTTCTTTTTTTGAAAATACTGTACGACCAAAATTCTGTTTTTCAGAATTCTGTATGTCAAAATTCTGTATATCCAAATATCTGTTTATTCAAAATGCTGTAAGTGCAAAATTCTGTTTTCCAAAATGCTGGTTATGTCCAAGTTCTATATTTCGAAGAAAAAATTGTTAACAATATCATTGTTAAGCACGTACAAGTACAAATAGAATTTTTTGCATTTACATTTACAAAAAATCATTCAAGTACGATCTCTTTACAAACGAGTAAAATACTTATTTGTTACCAACGTTTTATAAATTCTATTTTCGTGAATATATTTCTTTTAAACCTCGATATGTGGAAATTGTAGAATTTAACGATGAAACTTAAAATTCTTCAGCAAATTTGGTACAAGTCTGAAATGTTTTATTTGCAAAATTCATTATAGAATTTGAGTTTTTTAAGGAGGTTTTACATTGAAATCTTAATATTATGAATTTTAAAATAAAGGTACAAAATAGCTACATGAAATTTGGCCCCATTGAAAAATAGCCCCAAACAAAACATACAAAATTTTCCCCAAAAATTTATACAAAAGCAACAACAAAAAATTGATAATATTTTATGAATTGAGGTCATTTTTCATTGTTTTAAGGCTTTTTTTTAATTTTTTAAATTTTTCGGTTAAATTTCAGTATGAAAAATGGATTTTTTTCATTTAGTTGGGGTAATTTCTCCAGTTTTTTTTTTTTTTCATTTTGAAAATGGGGTAATTTCTCCAATTTTGGGGATATTTTTTATATTTTGTTTAGGGTAATTTTTCATTATGATATATGATAATATGTATAATGAGGCTTGAGTGTAGCAATTTTCCGAATTTTGTTTTCCTTACAATTTAATACAAATTTAGACAGTAAGTATACAAGAAAAATTGTTGTAATATAAGATTTCATTTCATTCAAAATTTCAATGTTCATTCTGTATTTAAGTAAATCTGTATGAGTAAAATTCTTTATTTAAATATTCAGCTTTTCAAAATTCTGTATTTAAAAAAATTGTTTTGATAATGTAAAAAAGTGCGCACTTTTTTACATTATCAAAACAATTTTTTTAAATACAGAATTTTGAAAAGCAGAATATTGAAATACAGAATTTTACTCATACAGAATTTTGACCATACAGAATTTTGACCGTACAGAATTTTAAAATACAGAATTTTGTGTAACCAGAATTTTGAATTACAGTATTTTGAAATACAGTATTTTAAAGCAGTATTTTGACCCTACAGTATTTCGACCCCAACCCAAACGTGTCATGTCGTTATCCGCATATTGAATCACGAGTCTCGTGTCAATATTTTATTGAAAACATTATTTACATATGTATATTGAAATTGAAGTACTTACAAGAACATATAATTAGAAAATTCAAATTTTTCTTCTGTCATCTTTAATTCAAAAATAAAAAAAATAAAAACTCGTAAAAAACGTTTACGTGCAATGTCTCGCAAGGAAAACTGTGTTTCAGTCACTGTGTCACGCGTGTTTTGTAAAACGAGTGTCAGGTCATGTCGCGTCGCTCCATCAATAGGCGCTGTTCAGTTGATTTAGCCTAATTCTATAGAAATTTAGGCAGTACAAAAAAAAAGCTTGACAGAATGAACATAGTCCAGTACGTTTATACATCAGACCTTGCATAAGTTCCGGTAGTTCGGATTTTTTTGCTGAGTTGTTTATGAAGTTGGCCTCATGAAAAACCCAGGTTTTCGAACTCGACCGCCGAACGCAGCATGGTCAAAAACCGCGAAATGTTCGCGCTTTTTTCAGTTATTGGCGATTTTAACTCAATACATCCATTCACTCAATACATCTAGATTAAAACTTAAATCTGGATGTAGATCATACGAATTCAATGTAAATTCATCTGGATTTAAGTTTAAATCTGGATGTATCGAGTGAATAATATGGCGGTAAATGACTAGTTTTTTTGACCATAACTCCACGCTCCACGATTTCAAAGTTATTAAAGTGAATGAGTGATCCAATAATTTGAAGACGAAAACTTAAAAATAATAAAAAGAATATTACACATGAACAATTTTCCAAACTATCTAATAAATAACTTAATAAACAAAAATCTAGAAAAATGCAGTAAAAATATAAGAACAAAAAAATCTGAACAAAACCAAGAGATTGGCAACAATGTTAAATATTAGACATGGAATTGCATACATTTCAAACCTGACAGACAAGAGAAATCTAAACAAAATAATAAAAAAAGAGAACGTTATATTCGGTCATAAATCAAATTCAACAATTAGACAACTTTTTACTAACACAACAACAAAAATAGATAAAAATCAACAACACAACATTGTTAACAAAATTGGATGAAGTGTTAAGGAAAGCGAATCGTGCAATATGATCTACATTGGTAGCACAATGAGATCATTGGAGACAAGATTGACGGAGCATAAAGCTGACATTCGGAACAAAAGAGAATCTACTGGTTTAGCACAACATATTTTGGAAGTGGATACTCTGCAGACTATGACAATAGTACAATCATGGACAACGAGAAAAGGGGCCGACCCATAGAATCCGTCGCATGCGTTTCGGCATTAGATCCGTTGACATTGACTTATGCAAAGGATAGGAGTGACCCAATGGATACGTTCCGTTGTTTTGACAGCTTAATTCAAATTAATAACAATAAGTGCGTTCGATTTTTCGAACCTATTGCGCACTGAGGAAGGTCAGCGCATTTCATAGAACTTAAAAAATTTATTTTATATCTTGTATGAGTATGCTGGATAAACGTCAAAAAACTAGCAAAATAATGGACAAAATAAGGAAAATAATGAGCAAGCTCATTTTCGCTTGTCATTTCATTTGCAATAGTTTACAAAATTGCAGAGTTATCGCCTTTGGTCGATTTTTGTTCGCTGGTATGGTCTGCATTTTAGTGAAAAAAAAAATATCAAAACTGCTATGCACCTGCCATAGATATGTTTTTTGTTTTTGACTAACGGCTCAATCGATTTTGATCAAAGTTTGTACTCTAGAGGTCCACTAAAGTCTGAATAATACTGCATACAAATATTTTCAAAATAAAACAAAAATATCTTTGGGATTTTAGAAAAAAAAAGTTCAACATATTTTTTTGTGAAAAGATTTTTTTTTAACGGGTTGGTGAATGTTTTAGAAATTATGGTTTTATTATTTAAAAATTTATTTTAAAAAGTCGCAATTTTAATCGCGTCTGGTAAAAAATTGTGACCATTTACACACACGTGAATATTCACACTATATACACCTTAGTGTTCAGGGAGTCGGGAGCGAAAAGAGGACCGTCACGAAAACATGTACCGCTCGCGCCCTACTGCTCAGTGACTGTTTGCACTGCAGACATCCTACAATATATACCAATCGATATATAAAGATTGCGCAAAGATTATAGAGGAATTGTTTTATATGCTATCGCCTCATAGTTCATAGTTTCAGGTGATGAGTCATCGCGTTTGGGGTGAATTGCAGCTAAATTATGAGTACTCAAATTAATTTGAGAATTTCTTCGGATATATAAGTGCCACTGACGTTATTGATATCTCATTGGAAAGGGTTTGAAAAAGGGTATCCCTTCCGCATATTCCCCATAACGTTAATTCACGTTATAGTCCCATTGAAATGTTACAAAATTTTGACTGAACCTTGCAGGGTGGGTGTAAAAACTAGTTCTTGGTGTTGAACTCCTCCCCCCCCCCTCCCATTTGGGCGCAATTTTGGAAAAGGGGGCGTAAAAAGTTCATCACCATATCTTGGGAACCATACATCACACAAACAAAATTTTACCAGATTTGTGTAGGAAATTAAGTTTTCTTCAATTTATGTCAACACACTTTTTATCGTAAAATTGAAAACAAAAAAGTTATAACCAAAAAAAGATGACCGTTCTAAGAAAGTTATCTTAAAGAGGATATAAAATAAATAAAAGAAGATAATGATATTTTTCTTGGCAACGGTCATCTTTTTTTGATTATTATAACTTCTGTTTTCAATTTTACGATAAAAAGTGTGTGTTTACATACAATTTAGAGAATTTAATTCTCTACACAAATATGGTTTGTGCGATGTATAGTTCTTAAGATATCTCGAAGAACTATTTACGCCACCTTTTCCAAAATGGCGGCCAAATAAGGGGAGTTCAACCCCAAAAACTCGTTTTTACACCCGTGACTTAACTGCAGAGCATTGAACCAAAAGATAAAGTAGGTAACGTGCTAGGTACTACCCAGTAGATGATTCTTAAATATTACTGTTTGATTGCACTCCAAACTATTTGGTATTATTTCTTCAAAATAAAAAAAATCTACAATGCAATAGTTGGTTAAAATAAGTTAGTTACCAACTTTTCTGAATGTAGCTTAATATCGCTAAAAAGTCCAACCACTTTGTCATTAAGGTGTGGTAGGTTGTGCATGTTAGAAATCAGTTCTGTATGGAATTATTGGCTTAGTCTACGGCAAATGTGTAATTTTGCCATTTCACAAATAAATGAACCAATAAAATACATATCTGCAACCACAAATCCAAAACTTTATTTAAATATATAATGGGTGTGGAGCGTTGAACTTTTATCGTTCTTTTTAAGAGTATTTTGATCTTGCATAGTATGTTCGTTACCTAGTAGGTAGCTCTATACACATGTATATGTAGGTATATTTTTTTTTATCTTAAGGTTGAAAAGTTGTGCATTTTAATTTTTTCTTGATAGTTTTTATGGAAAATTGGTTTAATTTTAGATTTGTATCATATTGGGAAATAATAATGCTAGGTATTGGAGGAAGATACAGTCAAACTTCAATAACTCGAACTTCGAAAACTCGATTTTCAAATTCCATACATTTTTCCCTGATAACTCGAACTTTTATAACTCGATTTTCTCTTTAACTCGAATAAAAAATATGGCATATGCCTCAAGCAAGTCGAACTTTTTAGGAGAATTCCCATTTAAAGAGAAGAAATAACATCACGTATGCATTTGAAAATCGAGTATGTATGGTGTAAAAACTTATGTACCTATACATTTATCTAAAACGTATTATACTTAATAAAAGCACAAAGTGTGTGTGCATTTGTATTTCAGATAATTATTTGTTTAATTTTTTTATTTTTTTACTTATTTTGTTCAACAATTTGGATAACTCGAAGTCTTTATAAGTCGAACTTTTTTGTGGGTAATAGTAATTCGAGTTATCGAAGTTTGACTGTAATTTAATAAGTCTCAGAAAACTACACACACATCTTAATAACTAGGTTAGGTTTATTTTTGAATGTGTCAGAAATTAATCATGATATGAGATAAGTCGATTAAATGGTAAAACTCTCGCCAATTTTGCAATTAAGTTTTACATATTAACTTTTATTGGTGCTGGCGCACCAGTCTAGAGTGGACCAAGGCTTTAACTTACAAAGGTTTTTCCAGCAGCCAACTCGGTCCTTCTCCCTTTCGAGCGAAATTTTAAGGCATGTAATTTAATGGAAGCCAAAACATTGCCAAACAATCGAATGCCAAATGAAAAAAAAGCTGAACATCAAATTGCCAAATAAAAAAAAGCGAAAAAACACTGAATAGAGAATATAAAAAATATAATGCACCTACGAAAATAACTGCCCAATTGCTTAAAACCCTTTTTTCCTTGGAGTAAAATGAGAAAATCCTCTTTCAGTTATGTACTTACCTAAACTCAGCAAACAAACTGAAATCTTAAATCGCCAAAGAGATTACGGCGAAAATTGCAAAACAACTAAAAAAATATTACCAACGCAAGCACGACTAAGCAACGGCTCAGAAAAAAAACTGTTAATCTTGAAAAGAGACGAGGGTAATGATTGGTCAAACGATCAAAACAAGTAAACGGCGAAATGATCTATTAGCGAAATAATAAAACGGCTTGACGATATTTATCGAAATGATTAAACGGCGAAACGTTATTTCGCAAAATAATAAAACTGCGAAACAATATTTTGCGAATAATCA
This sequence comes from Epistrophella euchroma, assembly GCA_947049315.1. Classification (NCBI taxonomy): domain Eukaryota; kingdom Metazoa; phylum Arthropoda; class Insecta; order Diptera; family Syrphidae; genus Epistrophella; species Epistrophella euchroma. Next base: position 24,637,650 of record OX346246.1, read on the forward strand.
CTTGGCCAAATAATAAACATTTTAACAAAGAAAAACTAAAGAATAAGTTGCCAAATGAATTTTGCGAAATGATTGAAAATATTTTTAACAAAAAGCGAAATATAAAACCGCCGAATGTTAATTGCAGAATGATTGAAAAACGTAATGAATAAAAAAGAAAATGTAAATTGCCAATTAAGAATTGCGAATTAAACAAAATATTTAACGACTAAGGCGAAACAAGAAATGCCAAATGAATTTTGCCAAACAATGGTGACCCTATTGAAAGACTTTGAGACAGAGTATTATTTTAATCTCTTGCATTCTTTGACTCAACACATTAGTGCTGTTCATTAATTTGTTTACTTCCCGAAACTGCCAATTTTAAGGCCTAAGCCAATAATATAGGTTTGTGTTGTTGTAATCCCATAGGAAAAATCAGCTGATGAACCAAACGGCTGTTATCAAAACCAAATCTCAAGCTATCCTAAAATTTTCGGTATGCTTTTGCCCATCGGATAGGGGCAATTTGAGGAACAGATGATTAAGTTTGCAGCTGACTTTTGGTTTGCTGGTTTCACTTAGTTTGTTGTTGGTTTTTGGTCGTTTAAAATAAAATAAAATATTATAAAAATGCCTTAAAATGCATATCAGTGTAATTTGGAATGCAATTAACCAAATACTCGCGCGAAAATTGAAATTTTAATTTTTCTTTTTTTCAGCTGTTTCGATTTTTTGACAGAAAATGATACCTATCTGGCTCTGTTCGTTCGAAAACATATCAGATACTAACAAATCTCAGATAGCCTATCTGACTGCCACTCGACGCGTTTCGGAGTCTTACATATTTCCCTCATCAGGCGAATATAAATTTTATATTAAACAAAATAAAACCAAATCATTTAGTTTTTTAAAAAATTTTATTTACTTATTTTATGTAAGCAACACAACTAGGAGACATCGATTCGTATCCTTTTAATATTTGAATTCGTGTAATAGGACAATTATTCAAAAGAAATTTTTTCTGATCGCTATAAGATGATTAGCTGGGCTGATCTAGTTTTATTCGTCCATTTCTTTGACTTTGAAAAAACACATCCATTGAATGATTTTTAGAAATGTCCTCTTTTTTTTCATTCATATTATGGACACCCTACTTTAAGAGCAACTGCAAATCTATTAGTCGGATTTTTTGTCATTTCTTTGAGGCTTTGCTTTTTGCTAAATAAATTGCTAAATAGTACTATGATTGACGGTGGCAGATTTGTTGTCCCAAATAAATTATAATTTGTTATAAAAAGCTGTTAAAAAGCATCTGAAAGAATAATGGCCGATTGCACCAATGTTTAATAGGGCTTTTAAATTTTGAAATGACTTATTTTGTATGAAAAAAAGTCATTTAAAGATTTAAAAGCCCTGTTAAATATTGGTGCAATCGGCCATAAATCTTATCACAAATGTTTAAGGCAGATTTAACTGGTTTTTTTTTGTGAGGAAATATCTTCACTTTTTTAGATTATTTTTATTGAAAGCATAGCACCAGTATATTGAACGGAGTTATTAATTCCGTGAGACCCGTGAAAATTCAAAAGGACATTTTACGTACATATCATACACATTTGTACGTACACCTGATAAGTAATTTAAGAGGATAAGTGCCGCTTTTGGATTTGGACACAAAGTATTTTAAACTGCCACAGATTGTTCAAGATGAAATTTTTTTGCTTAAAAAGAAAACTATTACTCAATGGTTTTGATGTATGTAGCATTAAATTTAATGCGACAGTTTAATTCATAGCTTGGCTACAGCACTATCTTTACAGGTTTTACATTGACTGCAAACTGATTGACTATTAAATTACACGTTGAATGATTTCTGTTGCGTCTGATTTTATGTCAAAGTCACAGATATCAAAGTCACAGTGATGTCAATTATCAATTAGCCATCCTGTTCGGATTCCGCAAGTAATCTAATATGTCAGAGTATTAAAAATAATTCAATTCATTACGATTTGAGCAGCAATCTTGAAAACGAGAAATATGGAATCACAATTTCACACGCTTTAATAATATTTCAAACTATTCCTAATCATTTCCCGACTTAGAATCTTCAGTATCTTCACAAATTTAAAATAAACATTTATGGTCGTATTAATAAACACTGTCCAACTTTAGACAGACGTCCAAGTTTAAAAAAAAAAAACCTTTCTAATTTTTGCTAAAGTGATCTAACTTTTTATCTTACTTTAAACAACTTAGGGCCACTTGCACAGAACGAACGAATAAATACGTAATACTGAGGATAACTATCCCAGTTTAGGTAAATGAATAAATAAAAATTTCTCGTTTTTTAATTGCACAAACGGAAAATAAATAACAAGCGGAAAACAGTATTTTTTCATAATCACCAACACAACAAACACAAAACACATTTAAAAATAAACAAACTCTATCGCTTTGACTTGCTTTCACGTAAGAAATTCTAAAATTTGACGTGAGAGCTATTCACAGTTTAAATATTAGGTGAGTTCAGGAGAATAAGATCTCTGAGATTTCTTAACTTCAAAAAGTGAGCAAGCAAATCCAAAATTTTTTTTCCTCAGAGTTTTGACAGCAAAACTGAGAAATTTTGCTGAGGAATCTTGTTCACATAACTGAGATTGTTGAGGGCTCTGAGATCTCATTTTCCTAAACTCACCTATTTATCCAGAGAACGAGGAGAAGATAACTTTTTAAAAAATATTTTGCTACAAAATGATTTGATTCAAATCAGTCAGATAGCTTTAATTATTTATAAATCAGGAGTTATTGCTGTCGAAAAAACTTCTGTGCAAATGGCCCTTAGAGCCGATTTTTCAATCGCCAATTAAACAATGAGTTAAAGACCCGACGAATAAAGTTAATCGACTCTTAAACAATCGGATAACAAAATCGTTTTCTTACAGAATATTAGCTGCATTTTATTTTCCCCCAGATCTGATCCGGATCAGATCCTGATAATAAAACAAACTGGATCACAAATGTATTTATATGTAAGGAAAATTTTCACAAATCTTGTTTGAAATAATATTTGGAATCTAAGGAAGAGCGAATGTTTAAAAATGGAACAGTTTTGTTTTTTTAGTTTAATTTCCATTACGATAATAGTTTGTAATTTTGTATGTATTTTTCCGTGCCTCACGACGCGTCGGCTCTATTAAATGAAGAAAAAAAATCATTAAAACAAATGTAATGATGGCGGCATGTGTTTGATTTCGAGAATTTTTAATTTTATTGAGTTTTTTTTTTTTGTAAATCTCTGCGGTGGTACAAACCTATAAAATTAAAATATTGCTAGGAAAGTGTTCAGAAAATGGATTTTGAAATCCAAGTCCAAAGACAGACCTGGATCTTGTGTTGTTTTTGCAATACTTGTATTTATGTTTCCAAATCCAATCCGGATCAGGGAAAATAAAATGCAGCTATTATAACTTAAACGTCAAATTTATTTTTTGTGTTTGTTTTTGTTGTTGATACATTTTAAAGAATTTAATTTTTATTTACCGTTTATTTCAAAGCAATATTGAAGACAGGTGTTTTTGACATTGAAAATATTTATTCCTAGGAATAATTTATTATTCTCAGGAATAATTTATATTTGACTCATGAAAAACTAGTTTTTGCTCTATCTGAAGAGCACTAAGATTAACTGACTGCTTAACAGACTATTGAAAAATTGGCCCTTAATCGATTGTCTAAACTTTGACAAATGTTTTTTTTTTTTTATTTAATAGAGCATATTTCTGACTGTTTCGAAATGCTTAGACATAGTTAAAAAAAAAAGTCAAATATCTAATTAATACGACCATTAAGTTCTACGTCAAAACATTTGTTCGTCAGGTTACTCATCCACTATAATCGTAGCCTAAGTCTGGACTATATTGGGAAACCAAACATTATATGTGTACATGCGTATGATTAAACAAACGAACTCGTATATTCATAGCTTCGTTACCGAATCTTAAAGATATCAAATGGATTAAAATATTCCTCTTTAAATTTGAAAGTAAAATGCCATAATGCTGCTCACAAATCCCATTGATAAATGACTCCGAACAGAAAAAAAAAAATAAAGCAAGTAGCGTTTGCTAACTACACGCACCGTTTCAATATTACAAATTATTCCATTTGTTAATAGGAAGCACTTGAATGATTCACACTTAGCTAAATACAACCGTCATATCTGACATTAATATTAATGATACTGACTTCCAAATCATTTTAATTGAACAGCGATTGCGTTTAGACTTAAGTTTGCACGCCTTTTAGCGAATAAGCGGGAAAGATAGTAAAACATGCAACTCCATTTTTAATAAAACATACCACAGGCCTACACGTACATATGCATAAAGTTATTCCATTCGTGCAGCTTATCGTTCCGCGATGTATAATTGAAAATAATGACAGGTTTTTCGATATCCTGTTGATTACATTTTAATTGTATAATTCTTATTTGCATCCGATAATTTGTTAGAAATCCTAGGGGAAAATAGTTCTTTCATTAAATAATCCGGCCTACAGTTATTTGGAATTCCTCATCAGTTATATTTTTAACGATGAATTCGCTCGCTGGAATTTTTATATTATTTCTGCTTCTGAGTTTTCTAATCTCTTCAAAAAGTCTGAAGGTAGATGAGAGAATTCTTCATTCTAACGATAATCGTGATTTGCTCATTCAATGTTCCTACAAATTAGTAAAGAAGTATTTCATCTCGGGTGAAATTCTCTCAGGATCTGTTTTAGCTGTGAGTTTGACTTCAGCTCCTACAATTCTTCAAAGTCAAATGTTACAGGCGTTTCATTTGGATCAGGAAACCCCATGGTCTATAGTCATCCAAAATTCAAGACATTCTTCATCAAAATCATCCAGATTTATTCTTCACGAGAAACCTTAATCATATTTTGTTATTTTAGAAAACTTAGACGACGAAGATATGTTGGAGGTTTTCGAAGATTGGAAATCAATGCCAAATTGGAATCCACTAGCTCAGTTTGTTGTAATGCTAGCAAGCATCGAAGAAACCGAAGACGAGATGACCGAACTTATGGTCGATACAATGTTAATGTTTATGAGTAGGAAAATTTTCAATATCAACATAATCGCTCAGACGGAAGAAGATGGACATGTTTACTCAAAAACTGCCTTTCCCTATGAGCCCGATAATAACTGTGGAAGTAGAATTATAACATTTAAAACTTTAGATACTTGTCAATATGAAAATGATGATGATCATGAATCAGGATTAATTCAAATGAAACAGCAAAGTCGTGGATTGTTATTGGATAAAATTCCAAAGGATTTAGGTGGATGTCCTTTGGTGGCGTATTCGAGATCCTGGGAGCCATATATTTTTGTCGAGAATGACCAAATAAGGGGAATCGAATGGATGTTAGTTCAGACAATTGCCGAAAGCTTGCATATCGAAATAAATATTTTAATACAGAACAAGACATTGTATCATATATTCCAGGGATTAATTGATGGGTAAGAAAAATTCAGAAGCTCGAAGTGGTAAAATATTGCAAAAAACTTATTTAATAATAATTAAAGATCTCAAAATTATTGTCGATTCCAAAACTTTTAAACCAGTGACATGAATGAGGGATTTGAGAAAACATTTCCTCATTAAATTATAACAACTTTTCCCACAAAGTTTCTCATTGGAAAAACTTATTTGATTTTAAAAAGCTTTAAATGCGTTAATTCATCATTCAAAAGTGTAAAATGTACATATTTAAATCGACCCGTTTATTACTTTTAAACTAATTAATTTACTTCTATTAACAATTTTTTCTTCAACTTGGTAATTAATAAAAGTTGTCAATAACCATAATTTCAATAATTTCAATTTACAGTTCATTTAGATACACATTTCTGTCAATATTCTAATTAATAAACATATAATTATTATTTTCATGGCGCTACCAGTCAAATTTAACTGAAGCGTAAACAACATACATATGTACAGTACATGTGGTATGAACATTAAGATTATATTTTATAGGCACCTAGATTTACGTAATTAATGAACAATTTAGCGCTATCCGAACCCGATATAACACAGTTAGCTTGCAACACAGTTAGGGGTAATTGAAATATTTATGTGGTATCAATTTATCGCCAACATTTTTGGTCGACTCTTGAGATATCTCTAAAGAAATAAATTTCATTGATTTAAATCTGTAACTCATTGAAATATCTGGATTTCTTTCTTTGTCATGATATAAAATAGATTTCAACATTAATATTATATTTGTCGTAGATATGAAGTATTTCAAATTGCCTTAGGCAGGACTTTAAGTGTATCAATTAAAATTATTATCTGTGTGAAGGTTATGACTTAGATATGAGTATGAAAGTAAAATGTCTTTGTTAAAGCAAACTAGAAGACATAAATTGAAGAAAGGTAGTTCTTATCTCATTTTTTTTTTCAATTTTAATCTGTGCATTGCGGAGTAACTCGTCTGTCCTTCATGAGGGCCTCCTCAAGTTGCCGATAAAGTTGTATCAAGTTGCCGATAAAGTTGTATCTTGGTTTAATAAAAAAAAAGTTGATACATATAGTTTAATACAATGAGATATTAAACATATAGTTTTCGCGATTTTAGGATTTTGAAAATTTTATTTAAAAAAAATTAAACATAGAAATGAAGATATTTTGTTTTCAGCAGAAATTCTATCTCCCCATCTGAAATATTGACTTAAAATGGAAAACAAATAAAATGAACGACTGGATCGCACAAACTTGCTCTTGTAGTAAAAGTTTCTTCGAATTTTAAAGATTGAGTGTATTAAAAGTAAATCATTTTTTTTATGGGAACCTTAAGTTTAAACTAGTATTATAAATTATAGAGCTTAAATTGAAAAATTGTTAAAAATCAACATAATTCGAAATAAATTTTTTAAAAAAGTCTTCTTAAACTGTTTTAAGAGCTAAAAAAAGTAGGTACACCATCTGATTTCTTTAAATTACCTTAGTTTTGGAGAAAAAAAAATTGAAATCGTAGGAGCGGTTTTTTTTTAAAACTAGTTTTTTATATATAAAATTTTGTAAACATTTTTAAGAGAAAAAATTGGTACACAATTTTCTTAGTATTTATTTATGTCGACTTAAAAATAATATTTCGAAAAAAATTATCTGCCCGTTTTGGAAATATCGAATTTTCAAAAAAAAAGTTTTGATTTTTTTTTTAAAAATCCAAAATTTGTTTTTATAAAAATTTTGATATGCAGTATGATTTCAACTTTAGAGAAGCTTTTGTATAAAAAATTTAATTTAAATCGGTTTGACACATAATGAGATAGTTCAAGATAAAGAAAATGGTTCTATGAGAGGTACCGTTAATAATGGCTAACTGTAAATTTTGTTTTTAGCAGATCGTAAACCATATTAATATTAGTATTAACAACAGTTTTAATCAAATTCGTAGGAGTCGTTTTCGAGAAAATTTATATTTTCTGTAACGGTTTTTTAACATTTGTATGGAAGGTACCGTTAATTTTGACTATAAGAAAAAGTTTTTCAAAATATTTTAGATAATGTTAAAAAACCAAGTTTCATAAAAATCAACCAAGTCGTTTTCGAAATATTTGGTTTTCAAAAAAAAATTTTGAAACTTTTTTTGAAAATCCGAAAAAAAAGTTTTTCGAAAATTTTGTTATACAAATTTTCAGAAGGTTCTCCATAAAAAAAAATTATCAAAATCAGTTTATTCCTTTTCTAGAAAAACGAAAAGAAGAAAAATGGTTCTATGGGAGGCACCACTTAAAACCATTTTTTGGAAAATTTAATTTTTTAGAAAAAGGTAGCATATACCTAATACAATTTTTTGATTTTTTTTAAAGAAAAATCTGTCGAGGCATTTTTGAGAAAAATAAGATTTTCCAAAAATGCTAGAAAAAATTATATGGCAATGGCAGGTACCGTTACTTTTGGTCCTAAAAATTAAACGAAAAAGACGAGTCGGTGTAATGTCCCGAAAACACTTTTTACCAAGTATAATTAAAATCGGGCCATGGGTTTAGGCTGTAGGCGAGTCCACAGACAGACAGACAGACAAACAGACAGACAGACAGACGGACAGAATTGCGAGACCCGCACTTTTATCGTCTTCCCTAACATCGTAATGTCAAGTTTGGTTGTTATCTCGAGTTCAATTTTTTTTACGAATCCAAAACTTGCCATATAGTACCTATATATCGCAAGTAAAATACTATAAGCCTGATTTATTAGATTTTTTACTATTAAGACTGAGTCTTAATAGCTTGAAATTGTTGGAAACATGTAATTTTGTATCAAATAAAATGCTTAGACAGCCGAAACTGTTGCCCAAGTAAGATAAACCTAAGACAACAATGAGTTATTTAAAACTTGGACAGCTGTCAGTTAAACAACGTTTATAAATGCGACTGTACATATATTTAAAATATTGTTCATTTAATCAATAAATTATTCTTTTTTTGTAGAAAGATTGATATTGTCATCGGAGGAATCGATGAAGATCCAAATCTAAGCCAATTTGTCTCAGCAAGTGTTCCGTACCTTCAAGATGACTTGACTTGGTGTGTGGCGAAAGCAAGAAAAACACTACATTGGTTTAATTTTGTACAAGTTTTTAGCCCACAAACGTATGCAACATACTTTACCTTCATCACTACCAATGCCATAGCAATCTACCTTATCCAGAAAAGTCCTACCATTCGAACAAAACTTTGCAATAGCTTCTTTGGACTGGTCTTTATTTTAATAGGATTTGCCCTTAGTCAGTCGGCTCAAGCTATTTATCTTAAATTAAGTCTCCGTATTTGTATTATGATGTCACTTGCAGCTTCTGTTATCCTGGGAAGTACTTATAACTCTTTCCTTATAAGTTCCCTAACCAGTCCGAATACTTTGCCTCAAATTAAGAGGATTGCTCAGATTGTAGATCACAAGATGTCAGTAACTGGAAGTGTGGAGATTATTAGGCACTTGGACAAAGATGGAAGTGTAAGTAATGTTCAACACAATTACTAGAATTCCCACTGAACAAAAGCAAAAACTATCTTTCTTTTATATAGATCTTCAAATACATTCGTCATGAATTTGATATGTGCTATAACATCGAGCAATGCCTTCAGAAAGCAGCTAATGATGAAAGTTTTGCAGTTGCTATATCTCGCCAATATTCGATTCATAATCCACGAATTCCAAGGGATAATCTCTACTGCTTCGATCGTGAAGAACATATTTATACTTACTTAGTGACCATGCTGATGCCTAAAAAGTTCCATCTATTCCATCAGATCAATCCAATAATTCAATACATTATTGAATCGGGACATTTGCTTAAGTGGACCAGGGACTTGGAGCAACAAAGAAAGCTGAAAACCAAACAAATCTTGGATGATAATCGAGTCATGATACTGGAAGTTAGTCAAATTTTGGGAATACTTGCATGCACTTTGATATTTCTAGCAGTTTCTTTGCTTGTACTCGGACTGGAGAAATTGGTACATCGGATGTTCACACGTGGTACTAAGGTCAAAGTTGTGAAAGTATTACATCAACATTTCTCAAAAGCAATATAATTCTTTAAATTAAAAAAACAACATACGCTTTTGAGTTGCTGGCAACAATTAGTTCATAGACGAGAAGTGCAGGAAGAAAGAGGGGGAAATGAAATCTCCCCGGTCAACAAATTCAGAAGATTTTTTTGACATTTCTCTTCACGCTACGTTTGTGTGCGTTCAACCAAGGTAGTTTAAAAGGAAAATAAAGAAAATCTCCGGGTTTTTGTTGCTTGTGTGTGAAAGGTACAAGAGATTGTTAAGGAGATTTAAAGAAAACGTTAAAAAAATCACCAGCAACTAGTATCTTCGTGTAAAAGGGGACTAACACAATTTGAGCTGTCAACTCTATTATGTCACTTCCTCTTCTGACATATTTGTCACGTAACGTTTTCTATGCACGGATTTTGCTTATACAGTTCTTGAGTTTTGTTGCGAGCTTATTCTCAATGAAAAAAAGAATAACGAATTTGAAGCGCTGAGGGCTCAACTGAGCTGTGAAAGAAACACATTTCTTTATTTTTACAACATGACGCATGCACTGCTCTTAAATAAAAAAAAAATAGTTAACTGATTTCTATTTATCAACCAAAATGATATATTGAAAATCCACCCCAATATTCAGACGAATAATTTAATTGAGGAATGAAAAATACGTTGCTATACTATTTAATTTGAATTCTATGTAAAAGTAATAAAACAACAATTCAATGTGTCGGTAATGTAGTTTGGAATTTCATATTGCATGCTTTTAGGCAAATTATTTCTGCCAGCTTTTTGTCATTTTAAATAAATGGAATAATCACGAATAAACAAATTAATAAGAAGTAATTTGGTCTTTTATTTACATTTTCCCGTTAAAGATATAACACTGAACTATAAACATCTTCTTTAATATGTAGCTATATTATATCTTATATTATTTAACCATAACAGCAAGAGCTTGCGATTCAGTCGTGTCTTTTAATTTATAAAAAAAAATTCCCAAACTTCTAAAAGATTACCTAGGTTAGGTGGTAGTACAAATAAATATTAATTTTTTTCGAAAATTAATAATTTTGATTTAAACCTTATTCCTGTAACAAACAAAAAGATTGGGACATAACTTGGTTTTATCGTTTTGTGGCGGCAGCCTTAGGCCACAGTTACGTCCAGAAAAATATTGATACTCAAGTTAGAGAGGGTCTCAAATTGCCTGAGTTTATACTGTAAAACGAGTTTAGGGCCTTGTTTGAGAAATTCGCTACGCTTAGACCATCAGGATTCACGGATAATAAGCAAATTATTACACTTGCTTTAACAGTGCTCATTTTAATTTGACATGTAATAACTACACGGTTTACGGTTATCGGTGGTTTTTTAAGTACAAAAAATATGATGAACTCAGTATCGGACCTGGGCAAAAGGCATTTTTGAGTTACGTCAGTTGAACCTTTAATTAAATTATATTCAATCGCTCAACTTAACCAGAAGTCATTCTTTCTGTGTGTCTGTTCTATTCAGAAAAATTTTACAATCAATTCAAAAAGTAACTGTCCGATGAGCTAGAGATTATAAATTTAAAACAAAGGCCAGAACTGGATTACAAAAAATTTGTTTAAGGTTGTCTTCTTTTCTACCCCCTTGTTGCATTACTTTTAACTTCATCAAAAAACTTTAACCTTGAAGGTTCGAAAAGACAAAGGTTCGAAAAGACAAAGTTTCGAAAGACAAAGTTACGAAAGACAAAGTTTCGAAAGACAAAGTATCGAAAGACAAAGGTTCGAAATTTAAAATTTTTGAGAAAAATCAATTTTAGAATGCTGCGGACGATTTATTTTTGTTTGAATTAGTATAAAATAGAGATGAGCAAATTTAGATAAAAATATTGCGCTAATGGGAGCGTAACACAAAATCCCAAATCACGAAATCCCGCCAAAACATTTTAATAAAACTCATTTTAAGCTGGATTTTTTTTTTAATTCTGCCAAATGCTTTAATGTATAAACGCAACAACAACTCAAGCTATGCGAAAATTTTTGGGATAGGTGGATAGCCTATCTGACTATCACCCGAACGCAAGGAATGATAAGAACGCAAGGAATGATAAGAAAACTTTAGAATAGAATTGGGCATGTTTGTTTGTTTATTGGCATTCCGAATCGGGCAGTTCTTCCGGATAGCCAATCGAAAAGGTCAATAGTTTAACACGAAAGAAACCAAGGCTAAGAATGAGACCAAGACCGAGACCGAGACGAGACTGGCACATTAAAATTTTCACGAGAAAAAGGCGAGACCGAGACCGAGACGAGACTGAAATTTTTCGATTTTGAAGATACCGAGACGAGACTAACAAAAGTCTCGCCTGGTCTCGTCTCATTGCCAGCCCTACAAAATACCTATTAACCAAAAATTTAATTTCTTTTTACAATCTTTTTTAGTCCTTAAAAAAACATTTAATACCATACGTTACTTCAGCTGCCTTTTAAGATATTATATAAAATATAGTTGGCGTACTTTTTTTCCAAGTATTCGCTTTCATCGGCAACAAGTAAACTGGACTGTTTTCAGAATAATAATATTTTCTTCGTGAGTTAGTCGACCGCTAAAAATATCCTAAAAAACTACCAACCACTAAAAAAAGATAACTTTGTCTTTTCGAAACTTTGTCTTTCGAAACTTTGTCTTTCGAAATTCTGTAACTATTTTAAATCCGAGCAGTTAGTCCAATGTGAAAACCGTCAATTATCTAGAGAACCGACTTAAGGGGTTCGTTCTCTTTCACCCTACAAGCTGTTGAGAGATACGGACCATTTTGTCGACTATTCAATGAGTGGTCAGGTCACGTGCATTTTAAATGGGAGCCCAGCCACCATATTGCTGTAACAAATAGTATACACGTTTTGCGCAATTATGATAGGTTCCCGCGCTCAGATATTTAAAATAAGAATACGTTAAATTCAAAAATTGAAATTTAAAAAAAAAAATTGAATAAAATTATACTTAAAACAACTTTTTAGCATTCAAATCTAGTATTCGAATCTAGTATTCATGTATATTTATGTTGAAAACGCATCTCTATAAAAAAAAAATATATGATTCACACTGATTCACGAATAGAAAAAAAAAGAGTAAAATAAGAGAATTTTCTCTTACTCAACTCAAATAAATTTTGCGGGTGTTTAGGCAAGAGGGGTACGAGTCGGTTCTCTAGATAATATAGGTACATACTCTATTAATTTTCATTGATATGAAATTTTTTAAAACAATCTTTCTGGATAAATAATGTTACATTACACATTTCACAGCACTATTTTGATCCTAAATGGCACTAGCGACATCTAAGTTGATTTGGTAGTTTTTTGGAAAATGGTACCCTGGGCTCTCGCAATGCTTCGTTTGACAGTAAGTCTATAGGATATGCCTGCTTTAAAGTGTGAGATCGCAGGTAATGGAGTGTTACTGCTATTGTGAACTCAAGTTGATCACCCTTTTAGTTTTACTAGCTTGTGGAGCTTCCAGGCATTGGACGTCGTAGACGGAATCATGGATGTGAAAAGGTTCCACCACAATTGTTTGCCTCTTATTTCAATAGAATAAGTGTTGAGGAATATAGGACATGCAGGTCCACACAAATCTGATGATTCTCTGTTCGTTCAAATTTTGTTTTTGAAATGGATTTTGGTGGTGACTTCTTCAACTTACTTCTTCAACTCACACAACGTAATCATCGCTGTCAAAGGCTTCGTCCGTCGTCTGCTGCTATATAAGATTCCACAAAAATCTCAACCTCATCTAGAACATTTTGTGGTGACTCTTCTGTCTTTATGTTGTCTATATCCATGTCCTCTTCATCCGTAACATAGTCCACCGGTGGAGTAATCATGACAATATCAGCGTTGACCATCTCCGTATTATTATGCATTTCTTCAAGGGCAGAATCGAGATTGTGAAATCGTTTTCCATAAATGTGTTTAGTAGGAATAATTTTGAAATCCATTTTGAATACTAAAAATGTATGCATGAACCCATTTTACTTTTTAAAGTACATCTACCTTTAGCTTTGCTTACCTCTGTATCTATACACCAAAATAATGTCAAGACCTGATTTTTTGAAACCTTTATTTTTATTATAAATGAATATTTGCAAAATATTGTACAATATTTGGTTTACGGAATTTTTTGTGAACACAAACTTTTTGATGGAAGCAAAACAAACAATATTTTAAAATGGTTTTCGCAAAAATACAATTTGACAAAAGCCTATTGCGACTAAAAAAAAAAATTATTTAATAAAATTTGAAAAACGTTCAATTAAGTGAGGAAATATATAAACATTTCATTTTCTTTTCGTACCATACTTTTACATGTCCATGAAGTGAATTCATTTTACTGTACTTTAAAAAGTACAATGGGAGAGAATGGGTTTCAAGAAGAAACTTATAAAGGAATACATTCTATCCTATCCTATTAATATTATAAATGTGAAAAACAATCAAAATATAATAGACAAGTGATAAATTGTTTAAAATGTCAGATATTCAAATATAAAAAAAAATACAGAAGTATTTTACAGTCATAAAGTTATTTAAACATGCCAAGCAAGGCGAGCACGGGCCTGCTAGTTTTAATATAATATATTTTAAATATTGTATTATGTAAGGTTCATGTTTCTTATCACCTAGAGACTAATAGTAGAATTCGTTAGTACCTCACACACAGCTTGTTTAATTCTCTTTAAACATCGGCCCGCTATTATTGGAAAACACTTTATGTACCTACGTTAGTTTGAGTCTCTTGTGCATAATAAATTCTTTGTGCATTCTTTATTCATGACTATAATATTAAATCCTAAAAAATAAACCAAATAAATATATATCTAAATTGCCGAATAATAATAAAAGTATGTGCACTATGCCGTATACGTATTATTTATACAATACTGTAATTGAACAAAAATTTGTAGGTATTTATAAATAGGTATTAAAAGTCTTGATGATGTCATGTTTGTTTATTTTAAAACGGACTCAATATAATAAAAAAAAAAATAATTACAGTGGCGCAAAATTTTAAACGATTTAGTATGATGTAAAAGCATTTTTAGTATGATGCAAGGTTAAAAACAGGCTTTTTCAAATTTTAAACAAGTTTGGATCATATTATCATTCTAACATTTTACTAAAGTTAAAATCGCCAAATGCCTATTTTATCTTTTTAGTATCATACTAAATCCAAGTGTCACTTTGGCAGCTAAAATTGCAAAAATGGGTTGAACTGTCACTGTTTTAGGCGTGTTCGGCTAGAAAAATATGTTTAGTATGATACTAGTTAGAAAATGTTTAAAAATAAGAATATTTTAGTAAACAGTTTTAAAGTTAGAATATTGTTAAGTGGTATCATGCTAAGCTAATGCCTTAATATCAGGCTGTTTAAAATTTTGCGCCAGTGTTTATAGATTCATTGATGTCACTTTTAAATTTATCGAAGAAATTTTATTGAAAATTTATTTTTTTAACTAAATTAATAAAAAAAAAATCTAAAAAGATCATAAACAAAGGTGTGCCATCACTTGCACTATTCAAAATGTAAGAAGCGTGTTTATTCGAGACAGTAAACACTTTCTACAGCAACAACAACAGAGAAAGAACAAAATTTCGAAATATTTTATGTACATATTCATAAATCAAATTGTCGAAATTTTATATTAATTAATTTTTTTTTTAGAAAGACTAAAGTCTTGTATGTAAATTTTCTACAAGGCTTAAGGTGGTGGTGAAGTTGTGTAAACACTACTCTATGTGTCAACAGGAAATAACGATCTGGTAGGTATAAGTCGTTGGAAATACTACCACTATTCATTTGAAACGTAAACTTGAAACTTGATTATAGGTTTTGTGACGTTAGATTCATTATTTGGGTTTCTTTTACCTAAAAGTAAAAATGATAAAATTTGCGATTATAACAGCAACACAATTATTATTCAATATACTGCATTTAATTTATTTAATTTGACAGAAAATATAGCCACAATCCAAACATATTATTTCTTAAATTTTGTTCACGACTTTTGTAAATAGTTTTAGGTAATATTAAATTTCTTTTATAACAAAATCATTTATACGTTATTTAAAGGAAAATTTCTTTTTGCTGACCTAGTTTCAAATTCGTGTGCATTACTTTTTGGCCTTGTTTCAATAATTTTTTTTTTAATTTATTGATATTTTATAATTTTAAACAAACAAAACACTTTTATTTTAAATCGCAAAAGAAAAATAAAATAATTTCTTTCGTCTTCTTTTTAAAAATACTCCTAGAAAAGAATATACTGATTATTTTTTTTAATGAAATTTAGTTTGTTTATTGATGTTGTTGCTATCTCTTTTTTTTTTTTTGTGAATATAAACTAAAAAAAACACAATTCGAAAATCACACCCAGCTTTTTATGGTCAGATTAAATATAACACTGAACATTTGATTTAGGTATGCAACAAAAAAAAAACACAACCAATAAAAATATATCTCGCTAGAAAAGACATCAAGAAACCGTCAAAAGAACTCAAGGCTGATATTTGGGGCAAGTTGTAGTGTTCTTTTTTTTTTTTTTTTTTTTTTGTGATAAATGCAAGAACAGGTGTTTAAGACTTGTTAAAGAGAATGTAGACAATTTTGAAATTTTTTTTTTTTAAAGGAATGCAATTAGTTAATAAAATTTAATTAAAATATTTGCGATTTAATTAAAAGTCAAATTATAAAAATAAGATCAAGCAAGCAGCAATACAGATGATTTCAAACCAACGATCGACAATCAAATGAGAAGACGGACGTTTAAGTAGTCCCCAAGTTACCAACACTTTTGCAAAGTGGGGGTGTACTATATGAAAACAAATCACATACCCGCAAACACATACCACCAAAGCCCATATGGAATATCAAGAAGAAATTTGTTAAAAAAAAAAAAAATATATTATAATTCCACCAAACAATACATTCCAAAGTTCTAAAAATATCAACCTAAAATCAATAGATATGGCTGAAGACAGAACTTTGGCATTTTACTGCGAAGGTGTGGGAGAAATTCCTTGGATCCCAATACAAGAATCCAAAGAACCTAACATGCGCAACAAAAAACCATTACCACATCGTGGTAGCCTGAAATGGCTTCGATGGAAATTTCAAATCCAAAGCCAGCGCAAGTGGAGAACTTTTTCAATATTCTTTTCTCCGTTTTTTTTTTTTTTAATTTTTCAAAATTTCTAAAAATATTTTTAAAATTATCACATAAAATTCTCGTTTGTATCCGAGTTACTTATAGATGGATATTTTTGTAACCACACCGATGACTTCCTTCGGCATCTTGTGTATGCATGTGTGTGTGTGTGTGTGTGATTTACGTTCATTTATGGTCAGCTAGAAGCAAATTTTGAATGAAATCACGACATAAGTATTTGTGGGGCGGAATTTCGCAAAAATCTATCTCGAATCTCACATTAAGGATAGCACTACTAGAAGCCAAAATGTTGAGTATGAGATCCAAACAAAAATAGAAAACATTGCGCCGAATACAAACAGAATATGACTAACAAATTGCATGCATTTTATTTTTAAATCGTCAAAAAAGTCTTGTTTGTCTTATTATTATTATTATTTACATTACCGGTGGCGTATGGTATGATATGTTTTGGCAGTGCTTGCGAAAGGTGAATGTATCCTTAAAAGGTGTGCGCGCATCTCTGCTGCTTCTGTTGAGATATTCAAAATTATAAATGCACTCGTTGTCTTTGTAAGAATAAGTAATTGTATAGCGACTGCTTAAGTTGAAGTTGAATTATTTCGAGTGCATTTTTTGAATTATTATATTCATAATAATTATGATGCTAGGAAATTATTATCTCTTCAAAATAGGATACACCTTGTGTCTTGAGGTGCATTGTAGCGCTAGCATCAGCCTTCTTTCTTTCAGTAAACTCGGGTGGGAGCATTGCCAAGAAACTATTCAGTGAATAGATATGACTTAAATTGATTGGACATCTTTTTGGCGCAGTCCCGCTCTGGCCGGACATTATTGCGAATGGGCTACTCTTAATAAACAATTAGACCTAATGGGATAATTTCATGTTAGCGAATTTATCTTTTTGAAATGGCTGACAGGACAAGACAGCGAACAACAATTGATACCTTATGATGGCAGAACAAATTTGGAAATACATAGATATGCACATTACAATATGTTTTATAGTCTTTGCGGGTATAGCTTTACATTGTGGGTGGGCTTTAATAGTGATAGACGGTTATGTTATTAATCCAATCCTTTTAAGTTTTTATTGAGAAAACATGTAAAATCTAACGCAAACCAAAGAGGACCTTGCACATTATACACTCACAGGCACAATTATCCTCCCACCTGCATTTTTTATCACCCTAACTCTTTAAGTTCACTGTAATTTATCTGCTGATTTGTTTTTTTTTTTTGTTTAGCGGATATTTTCGCAAGAAACAAAAAACTGAAACCCTTATTTGGCCGGATAAAATTGTCATCGAAGCATTTTTTGCAATTTAAGCGATTTTTAATATTATTTCAGTTACTTAAACAACATACTGAGAAATCGGTTTTGCATCCCTACTGAAGCTCGTACACGTCTTTTTGAAGTGAGGAATGTTGGTGTGAGTGAACGTGCCATCAGAAAAAGGTTGGCAGAATTAAATTTCAGAGCTTTCCGACCAGCGCGCACCCCAAATTGCTCCCACAGCACCGTACAGCAAGACTTCGTTTTGCGCGAGAATGTGTTAACTGGACTGCAGAGGAAGGAAGGGACGTCTTAACCTCAGACGAAAACAGAATAGGTCTACGAGGTCCAGATGGAAGTCAGCGTGTCTACAGGCGAAAAAACGAAAGGTTTGCTCCATGCACGATAACCGAAACAGTGGGTTACCAAGGAGAGTCTATAATGGTTTGGGGGGAGGCATCAGTTATGAAGCTCGCACGGACCTTGTTGTGTTCGATAGAGGCAGTGTGAACGCTCGTCGAAAACGTTTTGCAGGACCATGTGATGCCTTTCGCAACAATTTTTGGTGAACACTTTCGGTTAATGCATGACAACGCACTCTGCCATACCGCAAATTCTGTAACTAACTACCTAAATGAGGTCGGGATTCCAGTTTTGCCATGTCCATCTTGCGGTCCAGATCTTAAACCTATCGATCATCTTTAGAACAACCTTAAAAGACGTGTCCGAGCGAGAACACATGTCCCTACCACTCAAGGAGAGCTTAAGATAGCTGCAGTAGAGGAGTGGCACAACATCCCTCAGTCGGATGCAGTGTTCCCAGATTGGTGGTTTTTGCCACCAAAGTGGTGGGAAATTACAAGCTTGGTGGGAATATTGGTGGGAAAAATTTCATGGTGGGATTTATGGTGGGATAATATTGGAAATATTTTTTTTTGGGCGGAAATATTATTTTTACCATAACCACAACTTAAAAAATTCACCACCTCTCTATTTTCCTTCAACTTTTTTTCTTACAGCATATTCATAATTTAACTGCACCCTCGATAAAAAATTATTTAACCTGTTAATCTGATATGTACACAGAGAATAATGTCAACAAGGAGATGGATGGGATTTTTATCGTTGTGCTCTTCTTTTCTTATGGCCATTCTCTGCATTTTATATAGATTATCTCATACCCAGAGCCAAATTTCAAGAACAGGAATTCTTTTTTAACCGCACTACTCGAATGCGGAATGCTTTACTATGCTCTATTTCTCCCTCGTATCGTAATATTTTTATATTTATTTACATATTCCCACAACAAATTACAGATCGGTAATGGACAAATCGCGGAGAATGAAAATGTACCGAAGATATAAATTTATTTATTAATATTTTACTTAACATCCTGAACGAATTCAAAGAGTGTTTAAAATTAATTTATTATGAGAGGTGAAATATGATTTATTTTATAAAGATTAGAGCAAAATTTCAGTTGATTTGATAAGATTTTTAGACATTTTTAGTATGAATCTAGGTTAATAACAAGATTTTCTAAATTTTAAACGCATTAGAATCGTTTTATGTTTATAACATTTTACTAAAGTTAAAATCGACAAATGCCTGTTTTATTTTTTTTTATCTTGTTAGTATCATACTAACTCGAAATGTCAACTTGACAATTAGGTACAAATGTGAAAATGGCGTTAGCTGTCACTGTTTTAGGTGTGTTCAGTGAGTTTGTTAGGAAATTAGGTAGTATACTATTTAAAAAATTTAGAAAATTGTTCAGTAAAATCGTGCTAATACCTTAATATCAGGCTGTTTAAAATTTTGCGCTATTGTTTTAAATGTATTTTTGTTTTTTTCGCTGAAAAATCATTTTCAGTAGGTAAACTTTTACTCAGTTGAGACAAAAAATGTAGAAGTAAGTAATTGTTCACAATAAAAATTTAGGTAAAATTAAGGCAGAAAAAACATGGTGTTTTTTTTTTTCCTTCCAGTACAAAAATGGTGGTATTTTTTATCAAATATGGTGGGATTTTAAAAATCTCATCTGGCATCACTGGTCGGATGTTCACGACATCATTGACGGATTGTCAAACCGGCTCCACAAAGTAATTAGATCCTGCGTCGCAAACACCCATTATTAAAAATTAAGTTTTTCGATAATTTTACCTTTTTTTTTAACAACAAAAGATAACATCTTTTTCAGTATTTTGTGTTTTTGTTTGTTTTTTGTGTTAATTCTTTAAAAAACGTGGTTTTTTCTCAGGATTTTGTTTTTTCTTTATTTTTCAAACTTTGCTATCAAGATTACTTACACCCAATGTGGTCTAAACTTGACGGTTTCTTTAAATTTACAGAAATACGAGGTGGGCGGTTAAATGTGCCTGTGAGTGTATTTGCCTCCTGCTTAACAAAATGAATATATGGCCGAACCAGATACAATTATTGAAGCTTTCTGAGGGATTAAGTCATTATGATTATAACATGTTTGTTGCATTTTTCTCATTTAAACCATTTTTTCTAAAGCCCAATTGTAAACTAGAGATCGTAGAAGGCCACCTATAACACAGAAATTAAGCTTTTATTTAAAAAAATTCTAAAATGTTACTTACCACCTTCTTTACATGAACGCTTCAATTATTTAATAATTTCGTCGAAGGCTAAGGCCCATGCCGCTAACTAGGCCAGTTTGAGTTGCTCGCCCCAGCAACTTTTTGTTGCTTCCAATTCAATTTCATTAGCTTTGTATGGGAGAGTGCCCAGTAGGCAACTTTTAGTTGCTCGGATAATTGCTCGCGGAACATAGTTGCCGGCAACTACGAGCAACTAAAAGTTTTGCAACTAAAAGGTGTCTTATAAGCTTTTCCCTTCAAAGATATAATTAATTGAGTATTATAATTGTTTTTCAAACATTAAACACTTTTTCAATATAGCAAGATATTAT